>JACDQD010000010.1:12671636-13871636 GCA_019843655.1 Lethocerus indicus | reverse complement strand
TGAGAAATAATATCTTTGGGTTTTCGCGACCCCGTTCCATAATTTAGATGCCGGTGAGGGGGGAGGGGGTCACGAAGGACGTGCCACAACTCCCTGTTGCGAACCGTTTTCAAAAGAATAGAAGTTTTCTGACAAAAATTAATAATTTATTCGGGTCAGAAGGAACTTTTCGTGAACTGAAATTCAAACAGGCGAGCATGGAAAGGAGCTACCTTTGTATAACGGGGTCTTGCGGGAGACCTTTTTATAAAATCATATGTACAATTTTTCCCCTAGACTGGTTTTGGTTTCTCCATCATCCTGCGTCAGGAATTTATATTTTATAAATGAAGAAAACAGGATTGCTCCTCAAATCCACCCCAAGCTGAATGGAATGAATGAAACAAATATATTGCGAAATAACGACTGACGATAGCGAACAGTACCGGTATCGTTCTAGGTTAGGACCAGACCAGCAGTGAAGACAGAAAATCTCTCGAGTAAAGGTATAGTGTTTCTTAATGCTGAAAACATAATCTAGAAATGATTGATGACGCCCAAAGTCAAGGTTTTACGACCGTTGAAAGATTACCGGCACCCGACGGAGATCTAAAAAATTTATGGGGGCACTAAAATTTTTACGCAAGGGTTTCCCCACTGTGTACGCGGCTTATTGGGCTTTGGGGCTGTAAATAATCGTCCGGAGAACCGAGCGGAGCCCCGGCCTGTAGGTTTGACCTGGAGTGTTGTTTGTGTGTGGGGGAACTCATTTTCTGATTTCGAACACAATCAGGCAACGCCCCGTCTGGGGGAACGTTTAGATAGGAGGCCCTCATTATAACGTCTACTGAACCAAGTCGTATATCCCAGCCTTCGTTTTCTTTTTCCTCAACCGGAAATCACCGAAAAGACAGTGAACCTTCGACCTTCGCCCGTCGAGTTCAGTGCACTTCTCTGACTCTTAAAGGCCGTAAAATCACTGATCATAGTAACTGAATCAAAAGTCATACGCGAAGCGAATTCTGCCATGATATAACGGGTTATGATATTTTGTATAATTCCAAAAAAATTTAATCTTGTAGACAAGATCCACGATTAATTATAAACATAATTTTGTTCTCATGCAAAAGACTTCCACGGGCTACTGTTATATTACCCGAAGCGTAACCCGAGGGTCGGTTGAATTTAAATACAGGGCTATTTACATAGACGGCTCGGTGCACGTCCACTAAATTAGTACGTATTTACGAGGGAGATAACAGGAAAAAAAAGACCGGAATAATTTCCTACCGGTATTGTTCACGCCAGTCTTTATTTTCAGACCCAGTTGTTGTTTCAGCAGCCCCCCTCCCACGGAAATGCCGGAGCACAAAGGGGAGATAAATAAACGGGGAAAACAATCGAGCAATTAATAGAAACCGAGGGGGGTGGAAGAGGGCCGGTGAGAAAAACGTGACCGGGAGCCGAGTTGCAGCCAACCAGCATATTGGAACCGAGAACCGGCCCCCGGGCCACGGGGTTGTTTAATAAGACAATGAGCCCTGATTATAACCGTCTCAATTACAGAGTTAACCGCGGTGCACGCCGTCTCCTTTCGCCCCAGAAATGCCCGCCTGTTATTATTAATGACGTTCCGATTATCCTTGGATCTGGCCATTAGACTCGACGAAATCTGCCACTCGGACCCTTCACCCGACCGCATCGACTGTTATGACCATTCATTACCGACCATTTTAAACTTCCGATACCCCTTAAGGCAGATCTTTTTTCGCCCGTTACATTTACACTTACGTAAATGTACTGTTTTATACGACCAGAAACACTGAGAAGAAACAAAATTAAAATTGGACTTGTTTCTGACCAGATTGACGAACCTATAATTTCCGTTTGAGGCAATAACTTCGTAGCAATTATTTGCGTAGTAATTATTGTTTTTAAGATATGCAGTATGTAATTATTTTAAGATCATATCTAGTTAGTAGAAAATTTGTAGATGATTTTTCCATAAAAGGGATGAACTATCTGAAACTCGGAATCGCCAGATCGCAATACGTGGACTTGAGATATCATTCATTTAAATAGTTCAATCCGAGCAAATACAACAAATACCCTTAACTTTAGCCTCGTACCAAAGGTGGATTAGCTGTCTACCATTCCAAAGAGTCAACAACACTTTCAGATTAGGACGTATAGAGGACAGGGGGTAGTAAAGGGGGATCCTGTATCGACGGGCTGTGGGGTTGTTGTTGATGATCGCACGTTAGAGGACCCCCACGATCCGTGATGGTCGCTTTATCGGAATGGAAAGGGCCCGATAACGCCGGCGATCCGGCGACGGGTTAGAGGGCGCCGGGTTATGCGCGGCAGTTTGTATCTCCCAGCCAGATATTAGTCGCATCAATCACATCACCTGTCGCGGCCTCCCGCTACTACACGGCCCGCTATTCACGGCGAGACGGAAAACACTTCTGCGTGTCGCATCGCATTATTGGATAGAGATTATAGGTTCGAGCTCCTTCACAGTCGAAAAAAGACACCGATACGTTTTTCTCAGTATTGCTTTCTTCTGTCTGAAAAGAACATCCGTCCAATGATTTATTCTTCTTTTAGAATAGATGCTATTTTTTTAGAATTAATTATCGACACAGCCGGTACATAGGATGCTTTGTGCACAGAGATGTCATCCAACAGGAATTCCTGATAATAATTGGCAAAATAAGGTTAATAGTGAAAACGTTTCTACTTTAGGTGTACACGCTGGTGTTATCCCGGTTTCATTTTCGGAATATTACTTTATTGAATAATTATCTGATAGCAAAATCGAGTGACAATCAGTGTTGGCGCAATCAGTTGACAACCGACAAAGCTGTAAAAAAGTAATTTTTTTCCAATGAATTTATCAAATGCCCGGATAGGACTACAGTAATAAAAAAATGTTTCGTTTTAAAAAGCTTGCTAACGAAGCTCCCCCGGAGGGACTAAGGGCCGGCGGTGAAGGGGGTCGTCGGCGTTTGTACAATGCATTTGCGAAAATTAGATCGGTAACGAGAACTTTTTAACGAGTACCCGCAAAGCGGGCTTGGCTTTTATTTTGTTTTGTAAGCGCTTCCCTGCCCCAGGGCAGGGTTGGGCCCTTTCCCCGCCCCTCACCCTTAATTTGAGCATGCCCTCGCGGATTAGAGAATTTCGAGAGGGACCAAACGAGCACATACTGTCAATACTAGAGGATACGTGAGGTTCATTACTATTTTCGTGTTACACGCTCCGCCTCACATTATAAGAAACGGACAATGCTAACAAATATATTTTTCCGTACTTCGTACATTCTAAAATCCATCCACTACATTCTCTGCTGTGTATAACATATAACATCTGTTAAAATGTGTACATCAAACGGGTACTTTAATTCTTAAAAAAAATTGAATCTACTGAAATAAAAATAAACGATTGATTGTTTGCCTTTCACCAGATGAGTTTTACTCATTAGAGCGTAGAAGATACAGTTAATTAAAATAGAACCATTAGACTTATATGTACCAGTCAATTAATCCTGATTTAAATTTCGTCTCAATTCTGCAAACGATCCTAAAACATACTTTTTGTTTAAATTGCACGTTCCGTGTGTTAGGTAAGAGTATTGGATGTCAAAAGCCGGTGAACGTCACGACATTACCGTCCACAGAATTTATATTGCTGATCCCTAAAGGGCCGTAGGTCGGGGAAGAGAGTATCGAGTGTTAGTTGATCTTTCACAGGTCGGAGTGGGTAAGGCCTCCCCCATTACCAGCAGGGCAAACAAAGGAGGGGTCTACCCACTCAGCCAAGTTTGTTCCCTCTAATCTTCTTTCCCAGGTACATTACCCAGACTCGATCTGCGGCAGTGTTCCTAAGGATCTTGGTATGGGGCGGGGAGAGCGAGCGGGAGGAAATCCCACCCAGTAAAGCCGCATCTCCGGGCACCGCAAATACCACGGAAATTAACCCGACTCAACTCCCCCTCGCCGCCTGTACAACGCCGAAGAGCTATCCCGCTGCCTTCGCTCTAAGACGGCTCTATTATCAGGCTATTATTCGCCATTATTGGAGCTCGCCAAGGTTGGCGTTTTCAACTCGGTCCGGTTGAACACCCCGCAATGGGCCCGTTCGGAGAAACAACCTTTTTAACGCCTATAAAATAATGAATATAAATCGTAATTTCTGTCGAGCAAAAACTACTCTTTAAATCCCGTTTGGGCGTGACTGTGTCAGAAATGTTAGGTGGCTAAAATTTTATCTATCTGTTAAATATTAATGAGCGGCTAGCACGACCGTGCTAGTGACAAAAGGTCATGCACCATTTAGAACATGAATTATAGAGTTTTAGAAACTATATCCAGGTTGTTTGTTGCTTCAGCCCCCCTGTGAGAACCACGGGATGTCTGAACGTAACCCCCCTTAATTTCGGTTACTACTAATAAACTAATAATATAATGATTATTTCATACATAAAACATTTTCAGACGTCGTCTTTGTTTTCGTAATTAAATTCGGACTCATTAAATATACTCTATCATCGCTTCACGTATTTTTCCTCCATTGTAGACGCCTGGCATAGAACTGGGTTTACGGTGGATATAATGTCCCTTAAAATATATACCATAAAACCCCCAACATTCTAATACGAACATTGCGTTATTAATATTCGGGACACGGTTCCAAAAGCGTGGGCGACCCAATCGTTTCCAGTCGATATCACGGGATGTTCAATCGACCGCGACGATCAGATAAGCCGGTGGGACACGTGTTCGGCGCGAGCATGTCCCCCTGCAGTTTAGCGGCATACAATTTCTCTCTTCTCCGGCCCGTTTTACAAGTTTAATTTCTCCGGCGTAGGCGGGCAGCAAATTTTCGAATCCGTGTTCACGAATTTGAGGCCGCAGATAATGGGTTAATAAAATCGAGATTCGATCCCCTCCCGTCCCGTCGTCCAAGCAAGGATCGCATATGTAAAACGGACTTTACCGGCGGCTCTATCTTATTGTGCCGAAGATAAATCGGCGGGCGGCGCGTGACCCGCGGCTAATTGATTTTATAAGATAGGCTACCCCCGCACCCAACCGATTACTTCGTAATGGACTCGGTCGCCGGGGAGGGAACGTAACGACCCCGTAGCGAATGTTGGTCACGTCTCGAGGAGCCAGATAGTTGAGATAATTCTCGGAGTAGCGGGCTAATTTGATTGGGCGGGATGGGGGATGGGGGGGGGGCGCCGAAGCCCCCGTTTCCACGAAGGTACTCTAAAGCCCGAACGGCGGGAGAAACGCCCCCGCGCTTGAACATAATGGGAGGGTTCTCTCCTACTGCGGATGTGCTTAGCGCTCTTACTTGCACCTATAGAACATAAAAGCTGTTTAGGGTTTTGATCAATTGAATGAAGTTATATTGATGGGGGAGGAATTATTGTTTATAATATAAACAGAAAATAAGAATTAATCGCGATTGAAATAGACAAGCTAAACAATGTAATGGGCCTGTAATGTCGAATCGAATTTCGGCGAGCTGTGAAGCAGTGAGCATGTGGCAAATTAAGTGGTATCTTGAAACAAGGTTATACAAAACTAATTTCAATCAGTCTGGGGTTGGCAGTGATGAAGTCGTTTTATGTCAAAGCGAATTTACACGTTGTGTGGGGTACTAAAAATTGAATGGGCCCGTAGATTGATGGCCGGCAACGAAGTTGATACGTTAAAGGGACGGGGTCAAAGGGACCACCTCCTCCGAGCCAACTGTCAACAAACACATCCTCATTACCATAATAATAAGGCCAGGCTAATGGGACATCGCCCGTGATTCATGATTGACTCTTGTCCCAATTGCGATTGTGCTCCACTTCCAAGCAGCCAGCTGATGCCGCCTGGTTAATCAATTCGCGGCTTGGGTTGTCGGAATTAGCATGCATTAGTGCGATGACGACCGTTTATCTGCTTCCATAGAAAGGCCCTAGTCAATTTAAGTGAAATGCAAGTAGCGGAAAAAGGAAACGGAGATTTAGAATATCGAATTATTGTCTATAGTTTAGTTTAGAAAAAGGTTGAAAATAAACATTCTTTTTCACAATATTACTTCAGAAACATCTCTAATGCACTTACTCCGGAAATGAATGTTATCATATATTGAACTCAGTACGAGTCTCAGAAGACACGGAATATCTATAGATTCTCATATAGTGAAATATCTTCAAAAGATGAAATTCGCAATAGAGGTACATGCGTAATGTTGGGAAGTTTCGTCACGCGCCGATGCAAATAAGAATACCGACTATCCTCCCAGTTTCTAAACGATAGTATTCCCTTGGGTAAAACTGTATTTCTGAGTTTCTATTCAGTATTCGCTATGCGCACTCCGTTTCTGAATTTAAGCGTACAGTTAGTACATGAGGTGAATGGATTTCACGGTGGGAAGCGGGTTGAGGAATCATAGCTAGACACTGTTGAGGGATTTAAAGGAGATTTTACATTTAAAACTTCAGACTTAATAGTTATAGGTATTATAATAAGATCAATCGATACTATTCAACCGGTATTGATTTTGAGTGGTAGTTTCTGGAGAATTGATGCTTCACCTAAATGAGAATTGCTATCGTTAAGTAATGATAACGTGACAGTTCGGACTCGCTCGGAACTGTCGTTGTAGCGCTAAATCAGTTATTCCACGAGCTTATGTTATTGTTATTATTGTACTACTGCCGCTTATTCGAATATCGACGGAATTTATTTGTTTATTATTATTGTCATAATACTTAACGATACGTCCAGGCCCCAAAATGAAATTCGGCTAGTTTACAAAAACAACTTTTTCCAATTCTATTCAATGTTTACCTTGCCCCGGGAAACAGGATTGTGGACCAGTGCCAAAACAGAGGGTGTCACAACAAACCGAAAACCCATTCAGGAATTCATAACCGGAGGGGGAGAAAAGGGGAAGAAATTAATGGGGAGCTCCCACCCATCCCCCCGCCGACAGCAAGGCCCGAGCTCGTTCTTCCCCAGACCCTAGCGGGATGGTGAGCCCTCCTCCTAACGATGTTGGCTCGCGACCAACGAGGGGTTGGAAAAAATGTTGTTTCTAAAAAGGTAGACACCTCCGTCTGCCATTTCCAAGCCGCGTGTTTTCCCGATTGAAGATTCAGGACAGGATTAAAGAAAGCTGGCAAGAAGGGCCAGACATGTGGACTCCGCGTTCAGTCAGCAATAAATAGAGAATTCCTTCCTGTACCACTATTTTATTCTATTAGCGTCTTGTAGATTTATGTCTTTGGCTAAAGCTAATTAGTTAGAAGCTATTCAGAGTCTAGACATTAAGAGATCCACGCTTTTATTCAATTTATAAAGGAACATGGAAAGGAATTTTAAGCCGAAAAAACTCTGTTAATTTAATATCGGCGTATTCCCTATCATTGTGCGCTCTACTAATGTACTCACTTTCTATTTTTGGTACTATTCTTGTCCCATACGTTTTCTCGAAAGATCACAGCGTGTACGTTTTGAGTATTCGTGATTGAAATTAGCCCAATGCATCGCCGATTTCCACCCAATATTAGGGTGTCCTGCAAGGGACATGATGAAACTAATTAACGTCTAAAACATCCAATTTTAAGTTCAACATTATTTATATTCTTTAAAACAACCTCAAGTTCGGGTAATGTAGGCGCTGAAAGTGAAAAAGGCAGAAAGGGGAACGTCGAGTCATTCATCACGGCGCTAAAAGGCAAATGGAACGCTTTTTCTCCTGACGTCAAGAACAATGGGCAGCGATCAAGAAAATTGGCCCATTATTAAAATGGTCCTGGCTGGTAAAAACGTTGCCGGATTTCGGGCTTTTCCAGTCTAATTTACATCGCGTTCACCATTCTTGCATAGACTATACTACATCAGTAAAATAGGTTGTATAAGTAAGCATTGGTAAAATGGGGGAGTCTGTTGCACTGTATAGTTTAATATGAAGTAATAAATAGTACTTTACCAGATTCCGAGAAATGTATGTTCATAATCACATCTAGCGTAAGATGAATTATACGACAGTTTTAAGTTAAAGCATCGAAGAACAGGATAAGAAGAAATATCTGTTTTTAGAAAGGGCACATAATATATCTCCCGTCCCATAAGGATTCGCGATAACGGATGAAGTTAAATGACAAAATATAAAAACAAAAAGAATTTTTTCGAGTTTTTTCTACTTGTTTCGACTTATAAAGCCCATCGATCTTTCTCTATTGCGGATGGCAGGCCGGAATTAATGGTCGGAAACAACAGGGGGAAGGAAGGGTGAAACTCTTGGAAAAAGTTTTGGAAATTTAATAAAACTTTTGAAATTTATATAACGCTTATCTGATGTGCAGGCCTGGGCCGGGACCCGGGGAAACGTGTTTTAGCCCCGCCGCGCCAATAATTGGCTCTAATGAAAATAGATAAAAGGGAAATTCGAGAAAGTTTCGAGGGCCGAAAATTACAAATGTAATCAAGGTGCTTTAACACAAGGGCGCGCCTTTTAATTAAGAAGAGGCACTCCCCCCTACCAGGCCCCGAGTCGAAGTTTCATCCCTGCCAGATATGGGGCGGCCCCGTTATTCCATCCTTTTATAGTCAAAATAACTTGCCAACAAGTTAGCTCCGGGTACTGGGGTACTCGATTACTGCGTCGGTTAAAACGCGGATCCGACACGGAGTATTTTCCGCCTCCGCGAGGGGTTGAGTCTCTCCACTTGGAAAGTTAGAGAAGAAAATTTAACCGCCTCGAAATAGATATTCAACTTCGGAGCAAGTATGAAAATTTATGAATATTTGCTGATTGGACTAATAAATAAAGCGGCAACACTTCCTTACTAATACTTTTGCGTCACTTTTTGGACAATCATTGCAGCAAGCTGGAATTCAACAAGCAAATTTATCGGTTAACTAATAATTTCACATTTATTTTGTGCAATCATAGGGATAGAACTGGTAAATGCAATGAACCAAAACTGCATTAATTATTGCATAATGGATTCAATTATATCGGGTTTTTTCATTGGCCTACGTTCAGAATATACGAACTTGATACAATTCAACAGGTTTTTTTTGTTTTATTTATGAAACGTTGATTTTACGAAATTGCTATAAACAATTACTTAAATGCTCTGTTCTTTATTCGTCGAGGATTTTATATTGTCTTAAGTTTACTACGAAAATCTCAAAACTCACGCACTCGTTTTGATCGAGGATTAAAAAGTTAATAGAATAATTCCACAGGCCGGTAAAATAGAATCTGAAGTAATGATGCACGCGATCAGATTATCTGGTAGTAATAAGTGAAAGGGGAGGAAAACAGTTGTTTAATACGTTTCGCGTAATAGGAGGGCCGTTCGTGGACTCGGTCTGGCCTTAATGGCTCGGTGGCACGCTACCAGCTACAATCTCAGAACGAGATTTATGTGATATTCATACTTCATTGTCTTTAAATGTTTCGGGTGCTATGAGAACATTCTGTTGTAGTAGCATTAGAATTTTACCTGAAAATGGCAATGTCTTTTCCTGTGTGGTAATGATCATTGTTCTGACTAGGTTATTATTCTAATTATATTTTTATGGTATCAGATGCAGCTGTAGTCAATAGTTCGAAGCGTTGAATATACTAAATACTTTTCCTGTAATCGTGTCTATGGACCCACCCTCGTTCAACACGGTCTCCGGGGGCTCTATTTCAGTGAAATGGAGAAGGTCCAGGGCGTGGTGTTTGGGCGACTGGCTGAGTGACTAATGGTCCTTGGGGGGTCGGGTTCCGCCCCAGCTATCGGGGTCCTGTCTCCGCCCGGACTTAGCCTTACTTAGTCCCCCTCCCCATCCGGGGGCCTACATGAATCCCGTCTCTCTGATTGCCCTTAGGATTTAACGCGTCCGCAAATGGGGTCTTCTCGGACCGTCTCTAGAGTTAACAGGGGCGATTGTGGCCGGGGCAAGTTCCGAGCAGGGACGCGGTGACCGTTAGTAGCATCCTTAGTATAATTTACGTTCTTTCTCAGCAGAGCATATACGCGAACGTACTAACGACAAGCCTAATCCATTCCCAATCGATGCATATAAATAGTAATTTAAACCTACTCTTCATTAATGACAAGTCCAATATGACCTCGCACTCCTTTATTATCTTTTGATGTGTACGGATTCTAATAGAAATAGTTATATTTGCTAAGCCTACTCTGTATACCAGTCTTAGTATTTTCAAAGTTTAATAAAATTCGAGATAACTTGGATTATTACGCCTGTCCAAATATTACGACGTATATCTCCTTCCGCTCGGGAGCCATTTTCCGCCCTGCGGATACAAAGGAAAATCGATGGACGGCTCTCGGGGAAAAAGAGGAACGTCGGGAGATGAGTACATTTGTAAGGAGAATTTGTACGCCGGTCGGCAGTTCATTTAAAGTCGCCTCAGTGTCGGGGAAAGAGCGCCGTCCCCTCTACTGGGCAGGAAATAAAGAGCCGGCTAAAAGGAGGAGGGCGGATAAGACGGCGGTTGTGTGAGCTGGG
Organism: Lethocerus indicus; assembly: GCA_019843655.1. Taxonomy (NCBI): domain Eukaryota; kingdom Metazoa; phylum Arthropoda; class Insecta; order Hemiptera; family Belostomatidae; genus Lethocerus; species Lethocerus indicus. The sequence continues at coordinate 13,861,113 of JACDQD010000010.1, read as the reverse complement.
TGGCTCGTCCTGTGAATTGATGACGGTCCATTTGTCCGGAAGGGCGGGAGAAAGGGCCAGAGTCGAGGAGAGAAGGAGGAGACCAGAGACCCGGAAAAAAACCCCGACAAACAAAATATACTGTCCTGGGAGTACCGTATTTTTTACATTCCCGTGGGGCCCCAAGAGTACGGGCGCTAATTCAAACGCCAGCCCGAGGAGATATTAATGCGTCTCTAGGACGTCGCTTAATTTTTATTTAAAGCGCGCCAAAGACGCGGGTTATTAAAAAGTTGCTGTCTGTTTACTTTACCCGGGGTAAAGTCCGGGACAGCTCTCTCTACCTCCGTGTTTGCCCTACCGGTGTCTTATCTCATATTCAGACGACAGTCCGGATCGCACTAAATTGCTCCAGAACTGTATACTAAAAAAAAGAAGCAAACATGAATTCCTAAATAAATCTACAGGGGACAGCAATGACATGAATAAAAAAAGTATATAAAGAGCATAATCACTGGCATTATCTCCTATGGAGAATTACAATTGTACTGGCGTTAAATAATTACCACGGACTTTTGAAAATATCTATAATTTTGATACTCACAATTAGATGTCAGCATGTATATGCTGCAATATTGATCCTTTCAGCTTTCTAGGTAATGCAATTTATACGGATTAGTAGTATGCGTTTAGGTCATGTGCAAAACCAATAGCTTCCAGTGTCAATTTGGAGAGAGTGCCCTGATTAAATTGTCCGACAGGCCGATCCTCTTAACGTTTGTTAAACGTATTTGGCTTAATCGTACCCTACCTTCATAAGTATCATACGATCGTTCATAATAGCCAGTTATGAATGGAATTGATTTTCACTAATAACTCAATGTATATATTATTCAGAATCCATTGGTGCCAACGGTGATACAAAATTGGTAGCCATACGGAGATATATAGAAGTTAATCTACACGATGGTACAAGAAGGACAAAGAAAATTCAATCCATATATGTGATTTATTATTTCTTGTGCGTGCTGTACCTTTCGTGCCATCGTTTTGATAGCCTCCACTGATTTATTGTTAATCTGAGGCCATTAGGGGAATGGCAAAACAGTTGCAGCCATGTTCCACTGTACGACTTTATCAAATTTCTTTTTTTCTTCTAGGGGTCTTCTTCCAAAACCAAAAAATATACATTCTTAATGATTTTCCGGCACGAAAACGTTGGGACAGCATACGAATTAGCTTCAGTTTCGTGCACTCATTCGTCCGGCCATGACAAACACTTCCCGAGGCGTTGTATGAAATGAGAGGGGAATATTATTAGTTTAGTATTACGTCTTCAAAATTAGAGATATTAGTATTTTATATCCTCTTCCTAGGTTTGGTCATAATTACACGCCGAGGCTACAGTTCGTGCAATTAAATTTACTTTTTTACTGGGCTTACTTTTTTGAATCTTTGTATAATCACTAGATTTTGTTATAAATATTTGGGTATAAGTGATTCATGTTTTACAATTATTTTTTCTGCACTCTGTAATTTTGTGGGATTCGTTTTACCGCCTCCTCTTATATTAATCGGAATAGATTTAAAAAAAAATTGATGACACGATGTACATCATCAAACAATTCAGAAAAAATACACTGCATCAGTGGAGACGACTTTTTTTTTATTTATTGTTATTAAGGAAAGGACTTGATTGTCTTTCATCGCTGCCCGCTAAACTGCTACAGCCACGCCTTAATCGCAGCGATAATTGCTTGGCAAATTGCTCCGAGAGCACCCCGATGAATGCCTCTTATTTAGGAGACGGAAAAAAACCCCGGGGCAAAAAATAAAAATATACTGTACGAGTGGGGGAACGAGTTTCTTCAAACAGAAACCTCCTCCTGCCCCCCATACTTTGTCGGATCGCTTGCCAGGGACTGTCGCCCCGAGGCAATTTCAATTAGAGATAGGGGACTCTGATGAAAGAAAAAACCGGATACGACATAAAGCCTAACAAGGCGCCCGTTCACTTCATATCTCTCCCCCTAATGCGAAATTCTACTCCGCATGAAATTAATTACTGAGTGCGCAGTAATTATTTAAGTCTGGAAACGGCATTTAAGGGAATTTATTAATCGGCATGCACTAGTAAGAGTTATACTGAGCTCATTAATAATCTGCGGGAACAGTCAAGAAGTCAGTAAATCGGACATTGAAAACCTACAGTAGACCCTACTCCGCGTATAAATATCCTGAAAATTATCGCTTCATAAAAAACAATCCAATGATTTCCTAGTATGGGAAACCATCCTAAATTATTTATCAAATAATTTATTTGGGTAATCACTGTAAACCAATAAGATTCCCTAGTGTTTTCAAGGTGTAGGATTCCATTGACAATATTGGCCTGTGCGAGTCCGCTTTTGCAACCTTTATCCCTAATAGTGTCGCCTTGTGAGTTACAGTGGGGGAATGTGTGAAACAAAAAACATAGGAAGCGGCGAAGAAGACAGCACTCACTATTGTGAAGTACAGACAGCAATATTTTATCTCCGCGATAGTAAGTTTTTTGTTATCAGAGGTAGGCCTCCGGCGGGAATTGCGAGCGCGGAGGAAGAGTATGCCACACTTGGGGCCGCGTTAATTTCTTTTATCACTATAACGCCCGCTTTATTAAACTCCCCCAGGTCCCCGTAGATATACGGGGGCGTAATTCGAGAGCGCGGGAACCGCCCTCCCGATAATGAAAATCTATAGGAGGCTGACCGCCATGTAGGGAGCGCGGGCAAAAAACCAATTTCATCGGGACACAGGGACGGGGCACAATTGGGGCGAACATCCCTGCGACCCGGGACTAATGTTGCCCCCCTCCCCCCTTTTGTGAAATATTGCTGTGGAGTTTTGAATTTTATAAGGCCGGTAGGAGGGGGTCGCAGCACAACCGGAGGAATTAACTTCTGGCCCTTGGTTCTCGTTTATTTTTTAATTTTGAAAATTAAATAATGTTGCTGTGAGATTAATCTCAGTTTGAAAATTTCAATATTCTCACGGGCCGACACTAACTTCTTTTTTTTTATTTAAATGTTGTCAGACAACTGATTTAAACGTACAGCATGAAAGATATACATTAAAATAATCGTTCATGCAGTGGCAACAGGAATTGTGCGTCAATTCCTCTTTTCACACAGATTATTGGTTAAACGCATCAGTTATATATGTATGATACTTCTCCAATGAGTTCATTCCTATCGTTATGTAAACATCGATATGCAATGATTACCTTTGACTAAAACAATTCAACAATTTAATTTAACGAATTTACATTTATATCCCATTTGAAATGCTTCAACGCGCCAGGGTTACGGGGACGTGTATTTTGTGGGCCAAGCAAAAAAATAAACAGGCGCGCTTTATGCAGTCCCTTTTTTTTTGCTGTGCCGGACATAAATTTCTGGGTCGATTTAAATAATTAAATTTTAAATTCCGGCGGTCGGAGACGGCCGGGAGATAGGGTTAACATTCGGTCAGATTAGGGGTGGTGAGAACCCCGGGGGGGATAACATCGGACTCCGCCCCTACATTTGCATCCTAAAACCTATCCAGAAAGGGTTTCATTCTCCGTGACACATCAGCGTGTGTGTGTGTCTTTGTGTATATATATATATATATATATATATATATATATATATCACAACCCTTCTGTGTATCTGATAAGGATATTGCCTCTAGTGTTTTATGGCTTCTGGTTACATACAAATTAGGTGTGGGGCTAACCGGTGAACAAGTTTATACCAAGATATGTTTTAATCTTTGTTCTTAATTAATTAATTATTGAGGCTGTTTTAAGTACTCTAAACATGTTCTCCCATGTCACGCGGGGTTTAATTATCCCTTGTTTTACAGGAAGACAAGCGAAGTGTTACAAAATTTTTGGAATCCATCAGTGGAATTAATATACTTTTCGAACTACATGAAAATGATGATAATGTGTCTCTTTGACGAAATGTGTGGGTTCTCTAATAAATGCTAATGACAAAATTACATATTCCAATTTTAAATATTATATTTTCCATTTATATTGTTCGGTTTGCCGATAAAATTACGAAAGAAGGATCGGATATATGTAGGTTGCCGACTCCGCTAGCAATTAATTTGGGGGCACGACACTACTTTTAATTACAGAGGGGATAGTAGGTCTGGTCCCATTGAGCGGAAGAAGCCCCAGGCCTCGTTTACATTGTAATAAGTGTGTCCCTCCCTCTCTCTCTCTCTCTCCCTCTCTCTTTCCCTCTCTCTCTGTTCCCTTTTTCTTCTTTATTTCTGGCCTCGAAAATAAAGGTGGGTCCTTTCACCCCAGTCATAGAATTCCCGCCGCTTGGAAACAAACCAGGGATCCATTCACCCTCGGTCCAAATGAAAGTACTCGACGGCCTGTTTTTATTCAACCCGATATATAAAAAAGGCACTGCTGGCGAACTTCATATTATTCCTTCATTTTTTTATATATATATATATATATATATATATATATATATCCCTTGATTTCAAATAATTGGGGATATCCTTGAACCCGATATTGTTAAGAAAACATTAATGATATCATTATTACGAACTTATTATTTAAATTCTCGACATAATATTCCGACAATATAGGACCTACGAAAAGCAGTGTTTCTTCTAGGGATGTGTCACTGGACCGAAAATAAGTTTTTTATGAATCATTAAGAGTAGCAGACGTAAACTGTGGATTCGGTTGCAATATGAAAATTGAATTTTATGTAAAATACAGATTACCGAAACTGATCGCATTATAATTATTGCGTTACGACACAAATTACATGACGTTACTATTCCTTTTACATATTTTATTTACAAGAATAAGTCAGCGACCGTCCTGTTGTAAAGATCTTTGTTCAGATCTGCATACTAAATCGTGGGCATCACTGGGCACCTCTTCATTGCAAATAAAAGCGGAGTTAATAACGCCGGCCCTTTCAACCATCCCATACCCCGGTGTCCGTTTCTATGGTGACTTTGAGAAGAAAACCCGGACTCTCAAATTTAGGCCGCCCAGGACTAACGAAAGTAATTAAAAATGAAAGGCAACCCTCGTCTGCTTGCCTATCGGATTGCCAAGGTTGAAAGGGGGGGGGGGTCGCTTAATGAAAAATACGTCGATTGCTCCCTAACTAAGCCGGCGATAAAAACATATCGCTTGATAAAAATTGAGCCGGCCGAACTTAACTCGATGCTAGATTAACAATTCTTTTCGAGCCAAAATCTATTCCTTTCCGTGAAAGGTTTCTAAGATGATGACATTATGTAAAGTGAAATTGAATAATATGTATGGTTTATAATATGAGGAATAAATTACAGTTTGTTTCAATCTAATGGAATAAACTAATGGAATAGGCTGGTGGGATGGATGAAAGGGACAGGGAGGAAGAGATAAAAAAAATCTATTTTATCGAAAGTGAGGCTCTTTGTGGGCTCGGATAATTCGGAAGGAAAACAGGAAACAAAGTTGGCGTCGACTTTTATTGGACCGGGAGATCCTCGGCGAGAGGTGGGCCAGAAACCGGATCCTGGGAGGAATTCGCTCCGGATATTTGAACTCAGCTCAACTAATTTATAAGAAACTTCGGACTGAAGGTGGAGTTTCAGAGCCAAAAGTGAATATCGTTTCGTAGGAAATACTTGTTTGGCTTTCCTTATAACCGACGCGAAATATATTTCGAACTTATTTTTTTCAGCTATATAAGTATAATAGCAATGTTCTCAATAGGAAAACATTGAAATATTTATTCAGATATTCATTCTATTTCCTTTTCTACTTAATTGATGCTATGGGTATGATACCTTAAATGTTTTAAGCAAATTTCCATCACATTTCAGGATTTCTGGCGTCCTAGTTAAAGTATATTAGCATGAATTACCATTTCCATATTAAAAATTTCTATAAATCCGGGTATGATGTTACTGTTAGTAATATTCGTTCACGTTTTCATGAATAAATTATATTATCACTCCTAGTTTCGTTTAGGGCGTCGCAATGCCGGTCTTGCTTAAGACCGCATAGGCGACTGGAGGCAGGAAATCAAAAAAAATTTCCATCATCCAAAAATCATAAATCCAAATAGTACAATAACAATCACAGAAACCTTACTCAACTCCCGCCCCTAGCCACAATAAGCGATAACCAACTTCCTCTCCTCCCTGAAACACTAAACATCCCTCGGCCGGTGTTAAACCGGAGAGCCGGAGGCTCCAAGTTTGGGAGACGTACAAGACTTCAGTCTGCGGTACAAGGGGAGATGATAAATGTTAATTAATTTCAGACCGCGCGGTTTAATTCACGACGCTTGTTGTGCGTCGACTAGCGGCAACGCCGACGCCGAGATCCCACCCCGAGGCCCTCCGGTCTTATTCAACTTGTAAACTTTCACTCCGCACTTCGATCCCCGTAGCAGGGGCGGTTGGGGGTATAATGGACGCCCCTAATGTCCCCCTCGGACGTGTCCGAACAATTGACCGACGACCTATTGTTGTCTTAAGGCCAGACCATACGATCTCCCGATTTTGCGAAACTTGGATGTTCCCACGATGTAATAAATAACTTCTATGGGACTTAATATTTGTTTCCAGACTTGGAGTGGGAGCTCAGAGTGGCTTTTCGTCGCGGATATGAAAATTTGAAGAAGAATATAGTTATATAGAGGGGATATTGTAGTTCACTTTATTTTCATGAAATGCATATTCTGGATAATTTTTTATATCTTCATAAACATTATTCGTTAAGAATTTTAAGTCAGGGTATGAAACATGGTACGCATGATTAAATTAGGTAAATTTAAAAAGGTAAAACGATTGGCCCGGTTCTGCTTGTCGACCTTAATGTGGTTTTAATTCACGTTTTAATCCAGCACATTTACAGGCACCGCTTAAGTGGTGCGCTGTTATTGGGTTCAACGGCCCGGGGAAGTGCAGACATTGTTCCACGGCGGACAGTTTTATCGCGCTCGGGTATCAGTGGGCAGGAGGTGCGGTGTGTGGCGGCTGGGGGGCGCGGGAGGATGGTAAATCTCAATTTAATCCGGGCCGGCCTTGTACCTCCCGAGGATGTTCCTAGCTGCTACAAGCCCTAAAACCTTGTTCAACTCGGAGCCCGGTCTCAGCTGTAAACTTAATCTGGGATCGGGATCTTCGGGAGCCAGTCTCGCCCCTTTCTTTGCGAGCAATAAAACAAAGAAGAGACTTGTTATGGAGTAAAGGACTCTTAGCTAGAATTCATCGTAATTGTATTTCAACGCTTTGTCCGAGGCGTGAAACTATTAAGATCACAAACTTATTTCTCGATAATAAGCTGACACGACCGATTTTATAAATTTTTATATTAGTTTTATTTTCATTTTGACCCTTTATTTTGAAAATTTAAATTTTCATTTTTTTGTCCGCAAGGGATAAGAATGTGTTCTTTATAATTTGAATAATTTTTTATAACATCAACCTTTCATATTTTTAAGTTAAGGTTATCATGTTTATTATTCTTGGGTTTATATTGGATATTACTCTGAAACATTTGTTTTTAATGTGATTTTGCGGCTCTTTTATAAATTCATACTATATTAATTACCGTTAATTGAATAACGATAGAATAACTCTTGATTGAATTAGAAATCGATTCTGGGAACTGGTGGAAATTAATTTTATTATTGAACTTCTGCCAACGGAGTTTGCATAAAAATTAAATTGTTCCCCTTTTTATAAAATGCTCCCACTAATTGAAACCTTCGTTTCATCACCCTTCTGAAGGCAAGTTTTGAAACCACCTTTAATCCACGACCGGGCCTTAATTATATTCTGTGGTGAGCGACAGCTCCGAGCAATGGGAAGGTGGTGGGAGAATTTTCATTTCATGAAAGTGCACCCGACGTGGAAGAAATTGCAATGAAGGTGGTGGGGCGGGCATGGCGAGGAATCAGTACGCGCTTCCGACACAACCGTTTCCTTTATGCGACAGGACGGGGACTTCAGTGAAGAAGACACGCTTTAATGTCCTCCGTGGAGGGGGGGGGGAGTTACCCCATTTAAAACACCACCGGATGAGCGGTAAAGAGGAATAAACTTTAATGACCCAGGGTTATATGCAATCAGGTTCCTCAAAGTGGATGTAAAACCCCAAGAAAATAATTTCCGTCCCTACCCGACTAGAGTGCTAGGGCTCCCCATTGGAGAAAAAAATGATCACCCACGTTATTTTCTATTGCATCGGATTTATTTGACCTAGCATCCATCCAATGAGAAGCAATCATGCAGCGTGCAGTAAAATTTTTTTGCCCCTTCGTTCATTGGCAACTATTAGCATCGATTTGTGTCTTGTCTCTATTAGCAACGAGTTTGTTGGTATACGAGTAATTCGTATTTACTAGGTTAATACATTTTGGGGGCGGTTGGTGAATCAAAGGGGATCCCGAGACTCGTGACAGGCTAAGAGGAATAGTTTCCAAACCACTGACGAGGCCAAGCATCGGAGCTTGTAATTCTCTGGCGATCTTGAGCGAGGGCGGCCATCACCGAGTCGTCAAGTGTTACGCCTCTCCCTTCCACATAACTTACCCAACCGGTATCTGCCCAGTGCCCACTCTCAATATCAGTGCACGATTCCAACTTAGATTCAATAAGTGACTATTTGGTAACAGGAAATATACTGGGGCGTGGGAAAAAGAAACAGGGTATTGAAAAACGTATAGACTCTATGAAATAATGTTCACCTGTCTCAACTATTAACTATTAAATCGAAACGACCGAATCGATTTCCAGTATACAATTCGGGGCCCCACTCGGAGAAAAAAAGGACTCCGTCAAGAACTCCGCGATAGTTTGAAAGGCAAAGTTAAATCGGATAAGTTTCGATTAACGCAGATAAAACTACCGACCGCGTAGATAGCTCGCAACAATGGACTCCATTCCACAAATGGGGCTCCGCTGAATTGAACTTTTCAAGGCGTACACAAAGTTAAAGCACATCGAGCTCAACTAACACAGGCTGTCGGTTTAAACAAGGTCCGTCATTGTTCAGCTCGCGTTGTGCCTTTATTTGATACGTATAAAATTATTGTGCGGAGGTCGCTATAATTTTTCCAACGATGTTTATTCTGCCGCGGGAGAAGTAGCTGCTGAGTAGGAAGTAGGAGGAGTTGGGCGGTAGGAGCGATCGTGAAAAAGGTCGTGGCGAAGAGAAGCGGGCCCTGAGATAGGGCCGGCAGATAAGAGAGAGAGAGAGAGAGAGAGAGAGAGAGAGGGTTGTGTGAGAGGGAGTTTTTTTCTTTCCCCCTTCTGTTCTCTGTTGGGTTTACTTCACCTTCACGGTAGGCGATACCGGAGAGGCTGCCGGGTCTCGACCTCACGCGCCCCCCTCCCGCCCCCGCGCCCCCTAGCTAGACCGGTTTTCCTACTGCTCGCTGCAAGTACCCCGCCGAGCCTACTATATATAGATCCTCCCAGACTCCTGCCAACAATCCACGAACTGATTCATTAGTATCGGTTTCAGAACTCGTTCTTGCTCTCGTTAAGTGTCGACTTTTTGGCGTATTTGGAAAAACCGAGCCGGGGTTTGTTAAATATTTTATGGTCCTTTATTTTTCTTTGAACGCTGTCAAAATTTATCTTAAAAAATTTACTATATATAAATATATATATATATATATATATATATATATATAAAATTATACAACTGAAAAAAGTGTACACTCTGATCAGGCACTATACAAGTACTATAATTTATAATGAGCTATTAAAACAACCCTACTCATAGTTCAATTCGAATAGAGAAACGTCTGCATAAGTCAGTACAGTTTATTGTGGCCAGTACAACAGTTGATTTAATTAATTAAAGGTAATTAGCGGTAACATGAAAGTTCTGAACAGTTCATCTGTTTCTAATTCAAGTTGTTGGAGCGGTTTCTCGCCACCGTCGGTAAGTTCGATTAGAATAGCAGTGGGTAATTTATGGGAGTCAACTGAACGCTCTGGTGTTAGTGCTGACATTACCCAACCCTAATTGGTTTACTAAAACGTAAACCAATTTTCGCCTGTTGCTGCGGAATTAAAAATCTGCATTTGGGCACAGATGTTTTCACCTTGTAACACAGGCCATACTTGGAAGTGTGCTGGGAGAAATTACCTAACACATGTTGTAACCAGATACATTGTGTCGAGATAGGTGAATTATTCGGTATCACGTTAATTACGGTTATTACATAATTTGTCCACCTCAATCTATATATCAGGTGTTGAGGGCTCACATTGTACCCCTACGGTAATCGATTATCGAGGTATTATTTTACAATATCGCTAATAAGACAGTATTGGTATCATTTTTATACATCAGTCTTCCGGCCCATTTATCTTCGGACTTTCTTTCGAGCCATCGATCCTTTCACCTTTTAATTCTGTACAGTACAGCCGTATTTCATTTCCCATTAGTCCCCATTCACCAATTCGGCCCTCATCACACCTGACATTAGGTGATTAATAACTTTGCCCTTCGACGCGCTGGCCCAAGAATTCGACTGATCTCTCAATTTATCTCGTGAACCTTTCCTGCCGCCCTGTCGGTGCGGTGAGTCACGCTGTAGAGGCCGTATGTTATGAGGCAGTAAGGGAGAAAATATGTTTTCCACTGTCTTTTTTCAGGTTGGGTCGAGCGAGTGCGCCCCTCGTAAAATACAATTGGCGGCAGTTATCTTTCTAAACCGTAAAATGTTTATTGTTCCCCTCCGTTTTTCTGCGTCTAGAGCCCTGGCGTCTGCCGGAAGACCTTGGTATTGCCGTTCACTGTACAAGAAGCAACAACTACCTTTCAGAGCGATAGCCAATGTCCAGAACCCAATAATAGAGGATTCGGAATTGAACGAATCTTAGGTTTTCTTTGTTCAAATACAATTATCAACCACTGATTTAATAGTTTGAAATAATATAAAAATTATAAACACTAAAGTCCAACTCCCACTTCTCGCAACAAGTTGCGAAGTAAACTATTAGGGGCCGGAAGGGGGGGGGGCAGCCACACCCTACCTACAATTGATCTCTAGCTCTGACATTTCAGACGGTCCAATCTGCTATATGCATCAGCGAATAGCGTCATAAAACACTTTCTTCTCCATAAATTACACATCTTTTGGATTATCAAGCGAATATTATATTTAGACATTATATTTACACATTAAATTAATTCAGCATTCAATAATGATCAACGACTGTCTATAAAGATTTATTCTTTAACATCTAATTACGAGAGTAAGGTTATTATATGAACCTTCGATATAGAATCTAAGCACTGAAAGGGGGATAGGGTTTGCAGAGTTTCAATATTGGAATTTTGTTAAAGTACTTTCCAAAGTAGACAAATTAGAGTGACGCGAGTTTAACCAACAACACTGGGATTTAGATGGTGCTTTATAAGTGTTTACTCTTGTCTCGCCCCGAAGTCCTGTTCCGCCGGGCGGAGAATACTAAGTCCTCTTTGGTACTTACTGTTTACTGTCGCTCTTCAAGTAGGAGACCTCCGCTGGGTGGGCGAACAGGAGTAAACCGGGGAACGGTTCAAAAAGCGGCGGAGAAGTCGGCGAACTTCTTTTTACGCTTCGGAAACAAATAAAACGTTAGAGTAGACGGGGGTCTCGTTTTATTGCCCCCTTTATATTTCCGGAGGCTACACAATCAATTGAACTTTCTGCTTCTCCGCTGTTCTTCAAATTTCTCTGATCAAATCACAATTTATTCACGCAAGATTGTGACAGGGGAAATGGTGCCATTGATCATTGGTTTTTCTACATTGGTTTTGACTAAATACTTGCAAATTCCAAGCTTCATTCTAGATAGAAATTCCAAAGTCCAAGTAATTACTAATATATTTTCTATCTATCTATTTCTTCTATTTATAAATTAATATCGAAATACTTGTAACAAATAAATAGTAAATTAAACAATCTAAACCAATATTAAATTAGATTTCGTAACGAATTGTTGTACATGTAGTGTTAGAGCACATATATGTACAAGGACGCAAACTTGGTTCAGGCTTCCTACAGAGACCATCTATACTATCGGTCGCTAAATAGACTAAATATTATGCGGTCACCCATAATATGTCAAACGAAACTGTCTCCGGCCCTGAGGTAATAACTCCCAGTCGGGTTTCGAGGGGCGTTAACGCGAAACTCGCTATTTGAGGAATTTAATTATAAGACCAAACTACCTGGGGATTCCGATACCTGAATGCCTCGACGTTGGGCATCTTGTTTCACTTTCCGTCTATCCCTACGGATCGGCGGATAGTCTTGGAAATTAATTAAGGAAAATTGACTTTTAGTCAACCTCTCGAGCGGCTCTGAAATTCTCGGTGCGGCAGCTAACTGAAATGCCTCAGCGGTATCCGAAGTTTCCGAGTGTAAGAAGCGAAGAAAAACTCGTGTGGTTGGCCCTCACATCTTATGTGGGGTTGTCATTCCAATTTGTCTTAATGAAATAGTTTTACCTGTCATTTCCAACGAAAATAAATTCATTTAAAATAAAATTTGTTTCTTACTAAGGTAGAACGGTTTCGGATTCTCCCCATGGCCAATAACTTTTGTGATACAGAAAAGTGTGTACGCATGTTGGCTGCAAAAACAGATGTTTAACTACTATCTTATCGCTATCATTAGATACTGTCACTATGACGTGAGTACATTGAAAGCTACATAATTGATGAAATTGTTGAACGCCCGCGAAGCTCCACAAAATGTTGTGTAAACAAAATCTAAACTAGGGTCTCATTTATAGCATATAAACCTACACATTATTTCAATTAAATTTACAATAATGTATTGATCCTAGTATCTAATTTTTTAGTATACCATAATACCTCGATATATTTAAATATAGCTGTAAAAATGTATAGTAGGCTAATGTTAATGCCAAAATAAAGCCCATATATGGTAACATAAATCAACTATTTAATTGATGTAAACTGTTTCACCTTTATATTCTCGCTCGGGCCGCGACTTGTTCCCAAAAAAACTCAAGCGCCGTTTTAAGTCTCTTATTACACCACCGACGCACATTGAGGTCATGAAACAACCGGTTCGGAAGCCATAAATTTTCCGGCCAAACGCCTGGCTCTATTGAATTATAGCAACTTTCTAGCCTTCAGTCCATTTTTTTCTTTATTTTACAGCGAGAGCTATATTTAGTCCTATAAATTTATACCCAAGATGGAGTGGCGAAATGCTCTACAGTGGATAATATTTACAGGTGCGGACGAAACTAATTTCAACAGTAAGTGTCGTCGTTGTTCCCCCTCAGAAGTAGAAATAATAGTCCGCCTCGCAATGCATAATTTAAATATCAGAAATTGCTCCATTTTATCATAATTCAATTTATTATTTCTTCTGTTTTAATATATAATATTAATATTACTACTTCAGACTCCAGGCAGTTAATGCAGAGGCTCGAATATTTCAAAGAATCCGACGTTAAGGGGCGAGCTTAATGTGGTCCTGGCCATTCATTACCATAAAAATATTTTTAAGACGTTGATATAAAGGACTGCAATTTTAAAATTTGACGACGGCAAAAGATCGGTTCTGGATTAAGAAAGTGGCGCCAACTTCGTGAAACCGGTTCCCGATGAATCGCCTATAACCTGTTGGTTCCTTGTTAAGGACACATTTTATGTCCACGACTCGCGACATAAGTTCCGAATAAAATTGTCGTAAAAATCTCATGGATGTTATGCTAAAGTCTGTTTTTTATCGACTAAAAATAAGACGTTCCCTTCAGACATGTTGCCGGATATTCTTGAAACCAGAGAGGAAAACGTTATATCGAAGCGTTTCTGGTATCTTGCATTGCGTGGGATATTCACAGACGCGTTATTACGCCTTTTATTATCTTCCACCAGATGGTTTCCATTTTTCGCAACATTCAGTAGAAAATGTACACTTGGTTTCTCGTCTTGGTAATGTCGATTGATGCAACAATTCGCGAATTCTCACTCCTGTTTATAATACTGTTATAATATTTATAACTAATATGATGTTAACAAGGCCCTGAATAAAATCATGTTTATGTGATAGTTTATGTGAATAGTTCATATATCAAACTTTAATTTCATCAAAATCAAATTTATCTGTGTCAGAATATTTCCCGTAATTTGAATACTGTCGTATTAATTATAATTATAATTATATTATATATTTCTAGTGAAAATTTCCGGCGTGTTTTTTCAGACAGCATTCTTGCGTTGTAAATTCGTTTAAAAATTAACTTTGTCCCTTATTGAATAAATTTGTTTAGGTTTAAAAATCCACGTATTGAAAAAAATGTCATAAATTGCAACCTGTCAACGTTTGTAATAGAAAAATCGGACGGGCTGACAGCGTAATGACTGATTTCCGTAACGGATTGAGAGAGCGCTTCAAAATAAATAAGAAAAAAAACCCGGTATTCAGTCAAACCCTAAAAATAAAATGAAGTCCCCGAGTAATGTGCCCCGATAAAATCTGAAGAATTCAAATCACTATTTCATCATCTCGTTCAGGCATCCAAATAAATTATCTAAGCGCGTCCCGTCCGCGATATAACCGGTCCAACCGTGCAATTTAAAAAATATCACAGGTAGTTAGTTATTCGTAGGATTTTCTGGATTCCTCGGCCGAGAGATTTTCAACCGAGATAGAGGGACGGGGCGAGTAGCACGACAGCCAAAATAAAAAGAGGGCCCGCCAATGCAGCCGACTTTATCGGCAAGAGATTGACTCGTTAAATGGAAAATTATGTTTCACGTATCTCGGGTATTCATGCCAGGCCGATCTTTCTGGCATATATTTTCCATTTAAATTGATCGATACTCTGATCCAGGCATTCACCCTTTATACAGTGTGTTGAAATCTCAAAGACCTGCAGATACTATAAACGTTTCGACTATTACAAATAATATAATGCCTCAAGTGCGAAACACAAAAATATTACGAAGTTTATTACCGTCGCGACCCGTCATTTATTCTTCAATACAACCAGTTTTATTCTTGTTATACGTAATATTCCGCAGCCTGATGAATAACAAACATTTTGTGAAACCTAATGTGGTCACATTGACAGCACATTTAGATATTTAAATAATTTTTTTGAACTTGAGAATTAAGTTTGGTGTTGACGTTTCATTTCTACGAAATATGGAATGAAAGAATAACGAACAATCATCTCTGAGACGGCAAACCATTCATAGTTGGTGCTGTATGGCGGTCGGTAATATTTTGATATGCCCCTGGAATAGCAATATTTTCAGCGCGTTCCGTGTTTAAATATTTAAATAATCATTACAATTTAAGCCTATAAAGAGTGTCCTATTACTGGAATTAAAATTATCACTATATTCTGCCGCTTCAGAGGGGATAAACTGTTTGCTAACTTCTGGAAGTAAAGAAAGGGCTGGTTTAATTTTTGGTGGCCGTCTGACGACAGTATTGATTTCGGTGTCTCGGTATCAAAACGTTGTGGGGGAGAGCGAGGGGAGGCCGGGCCGAGGATGAAATACGCCGCAATTCAGATTCCCACTTTAGCTTTTCACTTGAAATATACTGCCCCTACGGATAACAAACTCCAGTTGGCCAATCCGCCATAAGTCTATTATATGGCGTCCATTTTCTGATAAATGTAATAATTCTTGAAAATAACTTCCTAAAAAAGCGATCACTTATCCATTATAGAACAGAAGTTTCTTTGACAAATTTTTACAGATGATTAAAACCCAAGATTACTTCAACATTTTCTAACAACCGCCAAATTAATAAATAAAATCATTTTTAATTGATGCTTCCGAATTCTCGAAGCCCGTGATCATCATTCTTTCATTTGATGGTGGTGAGCATTGAGCATTGGTTATTAATGATGTTAGGAGGTCTTATCACCCATCGAAGGAACTGAACATGAAGGTTCAGTGAACCTTGAGACTTGATTCGCCATAAGTGACAGGGGGCTTGCCCGTGCTCCTTCCTTGACGGCTTGACAACCCAACCAGCCGCTACTGGTTTTACAATTCTTCAAGTGCATTCAACTCCTAGGCAAGATTGCCGTTTTGAAAGTTGAACCGAACGGACTGTGAATTTACGGAGAATTTATATTTACTTGCCGGACAATGTATCTTTTTATAATCCTTATTCTCTATTTATTTTATATTTCCGATATAAAAATCTGGGTACAAAAAGAGGTAGACGATTTTGCGAGAGCCAGATGCCTCATAAAACTGTTGGCAGCACAAGGAACAAAACGGTTTGGAAATTTGAGTTTTATTTTCCGAACATTTTATTTTCACGTTCAAGATATCGATGTTACATTTAGTAAGAATATAAAAAGCTGCAGAGTCCTAACGGAATATTTATATGTTTGGAATATATATTCCTCAAAAATGTTAATTTTGAATTAAAGTTCTAGAAACCTCAAATTTACAATTTCACATTATTTCTATTGTTAAACCTCAAGGTAAGTACTAGATTTAAAGAAAAATAGTACATAAATTATGCATCTGCGTATTCTCTACCTTTGAATAGCGACAATTAAGGATTAGTAAATTGTGTGCAACCTGGAATTGCAACAGAGACTGAGGGAATATTCCGAGTAATCACAATGAACTCCCACAGAATATTATTCATGCAACAGAAGAATTTCTCTCTACCCGAAGGTTTGCCTTATGAAACTCTCCTCGTCCCGTATAAATTTGACGAGCTTTACAATATCGTTTTATAACTACTAACTACTGCGCGACATTTTATCATACCGATTAGAAAAAGTAGATTCACTACCAATCAGGAAAAATGTCGTTCCTTATACCATTAACGGAAATAGGCGGTGTAGTTAAATCGCATTTTAGTGATAGTGACGCGGCCGCGACAGTTTTGATAGATGCACACGATATACTGTTCTATATCAATTGTTAGACTAGTAGGTAAATGTATTGATGGATATTGATTGATTGATTCAGTTGTGATACTAGGTTGATTGTATTAGCGAATTAATTATTGGTAATAAACAGCCCCTATACTGCGTACTATCTCGAATCGGTAAGATACCAACCCCCTACACACTAATGATTGCGTGAAGCCCAGATCTAAACGGATAGAAGGAAAAAATCTAATGATCTAGTGTATTTCTCCGAATGATTTCACTCATTTTACAGTTGTTTTACAGTTTTTTCGTTTAGGTTTTATACGATGTGGAGAATATAGAATATGTTTAGACTGGAAAATTTGATACCGCGGGTTAGAAATCAAAATTCCGACAGCAGACACCAGGGTGAAGAAACAGCGTGCCGCACTCGGAAAATGGGGGCCGGTAAAGGGGAGGGGTTATAAAACAGCGGGGAAAAGAGAGACAAACAAAAGGGTGGAAACGCTATTTTCACCCCTCGGACCTCGGGGGCGTCTGAAGAGTAGTGCGATCAACACGGGCCCGCTAAGACAATACAGCCCTTACCCTTCCCAGAGCCCGAACCCCCTTTAACGGGCCAAAACGAGTGGACATAACACTAAAGGAGCCCTCGGGCGATAATTCCGTCCGTGTATTTAACACAAAATTTATGTATATATTTTATTTTTTCCTCTCCCCCAGCTCTGCACTACCTGAAGGGCATGTTGATAGGGTTGTAAAAACCCCGTGTACATCGAATGGCGCCTAATAAAAAACCCGTCGCCCGTAAACATTAACCATAACAATCGGGTAGCCAACAAACTGTCCTGTAATAAAATAGCCGTATGATTATCGCTTGTTTCTTCCGGTGTCGGACATACTTTTTTTTATTCTCATTGTCAATAAATAGTAGTGAAGTAGCTGCTCAGTGGCTGAAGAGCCACTTTGGGCTTGATTATCTTCAGTAAATAAATATAATCAGTTTATATAAATCCTTGTCAATGAAATATGACGCCTATACAGACCTGCCGCAAAAGTACAATTATTTAATTATTTAAATAAATAGCTGAAGGAACGCCATGTTTAAAATCTAAAATGAATGTAGAATGTGCTAATTTCTTCTCTATTTATAGGAGATGAACTCTATAAAAACATGCCTAAAATGAGATACAAATCCACTGCGACCAGCCTAAAATAATTCTTTTTTAAGGGTGAAAAAACGTGCACATAATGGATGCCATATTAATTAAAATTGTAATTGCCCGCACCTACTATAAATTACACCACCGCGGGTCATATTTCTTAATACTTCTGCCAGAATACTCTCCCCCGAGCCGACCCCTAATCTAATGTGTACAATGTTGGAGGCTTCGCGCGTAATTCAACCCGCCGCCCCCAGCCGTTAATACCTTTAACAGAATTAAAACGAGAAAGAAAAACACTTTTTCTTCTTGGGACGTGACTGCAGCTGTTCCAGAAGGGGGGCGGGAGAGAAATATGTCTTGCTCGAATAACACAAGCCGTGACCGTAGCGAGACGGGGGGAAGTCACGAGCCTGAGTCATCCCACAGTTCTCCGTTTCCAGATTAAGTTCTAAATTTTAAACGGTTTTCGTCTAAGCCTTTGTAATTGTCTCTGTGTATTTTCAAAATTGGACTTGGAAACAAACGGTCCGTGTCCGCCCGCTTATTTCATTTCAGGGTCTTCCTAAGTAAACGCTCGTTAATTTGATTCGATAAATCTCGAAGCCTCACATAAAAAATTTGCAGGACGAAAAATCGATTCTAGATAAGGGCAAGTTTTTGTGTCCATAGATTTCATATTAACATTCCGATTTTTTACTGGAGGTGGACAGTACTGCTGTACGCGTTTTATTCAACAATTTAATTCGCTCAATGTGATTTTCACTCCTTGCTTGCATATGTATGGGATCTATTTAATTTTTTTTTGGAAAGAGTATTCTGAGATTTCTATAATTCAGTTTGGAAATTTTTTTAGAAAAACTTGAAATAATTCAGTCGGGGATATTATTAATTGTCATCTAAATTCAGCCGGGCTCCACAGGTTTTAGCGCAATTTCGTTGTGTTAGGCACCGGTCAATGACTGCGATGAAAAGCCCCCCTTCGAAAAGGCAATGTATTAGACATCGTTAAAAGTTAAACGTCAGCATTGATTGCGAAGCATTCCCCGAGCCCGTCCGAGTAATTAAGACCTTCGGGCCCATTTAATGGGCGACCCCGAGAAGGAGATGAGGGAGGGAAAAAACTGCACAGCCGAGAGCAAAAAATACGCCTCCAAAGACGGAGGGCCGTCGACCTCTCACCAGTCGACGGGAAAAGTAAAATAAGAAACCGTAATTTGAAACTGATTTCTCGACTCGAAGATAAATTACGGTGCTAATAGTTGTTAGGTACTGAACTAATTTCGGGCGAAATTTAACACTAGAAGGAAACACATGGAACTTTGAAGTGAAATATCACTTATCGTCTATATTTACAGTTTTAAATTAAATTGTGTTTTAAACAAAATAGAATTTGCGGCTAAAAAAAGGCTTAAAAAATAAAAACTATAAAGTACAAGAGCCAAATATTTTAGAATTACTAGTATTCTTTGTCAACATTTTGAATGCTTTAAATTGTAAGGTCCTTTCTATCCCACATTATTTTCATAAATTAAGCCGGACACTCTAATTAAGAGGAAATGAAAGTCATTAATGTATTTTTTCTATAACTCTTAAGTTTTCTATAACTGTTTAAGATATTGGAATCGCATGCTTTTCATTGGAGCGGTTTATTGCCAGGAGTGCGTTAACGGGGATCGATATAAAATTAAATTACAATCTTAGGGAAACAATGGTCAAGGAAGGGTCCATTGGATTGGGGTTGGGGCGTGAGATTGTGGGGGCACGCCCTGGACCCTTCCCATTATTAACCCGGGCTAATTTAAGGGGGACAATTACCACGGCCCGCCAAATAGTTGGTTTAATTTCAGTAATCGGCCCTGTTAATCGTTAATTCTACGATTAACAGTCGCACGGCGCGTCCGAACTACCACATTTCAAATTAGCTCGCCTGGTCATTCAGTTATTGCGGACTATTCCGGCCCGCGGAATGAGATTAATTAATCGCAACACGAATTAGGGCGAAAAGTTAATCAGGTATACTTAACTAACCTGCATCGAAGAGAGAATAATGGGCCCTACTCTCTATGTTAAGTTCATGATTTTATGGTATTTTATAGAATTATTTTCCTTAAATAAATTCAATTTTTAGCAGTAATCGATTCAATGCTTGTATCTTGTATCAGTGTATGTTTGATTGTATATTGCTTATATTTTCAATGGATCTGAACAATAATTTTTCATTGCAGGATAACCTTTGCCGTTCCTGAGTCAACCGAGTACTGAGATACCTCTTCAAAAAGGTAGGATTGCATTATATTTTTATTTTGGGTCATATTTCAGCCCCTTCCCTCCATATGAAATGAAATAAGAATTGACCTCGATAGAATCCATGAAACTAACTTTTTTTAAATTTTAGAATTATTTGCAAGGCCTTAAATTGTATTCAGTTTTTAAAAAATTAAAGTTCTTAATTTTGACTTATTTACGACCTGAGTCCTCGCTATTATTACTTAATTGTAATTTATAGTCACGGATTCAGGATGAAGACATATAAAGACGGAACGATTTTATAGCCGTTGGCAACAGTTGCCCAACCGGGCGGTTCCACGCCCTTTCGGCGGCCGGCTCTAAATGTCACCGGGGGGAGGGGACCCCATCTCAAAACCAGATTGTTTTTTTATCCTCTTTCCCCGTCTGGAGGTTCCAAAAATGGAAACAGGCCTAGATTCCTGCCGACCGCAGAACCCAAAAGTTCTACTATCGGGGCGAATTTAATTTTCTAAACGGCGACTCCGAACCCGTTCCTATTCTATTGGCTCGGTCCGAAATGGCAGCAACCGGGCTCGCCTTTGTGCCCGATTGTGCGTGCCCGTTTGTTATCCGGATTCGATTCTGCCGAGTGTTGGATCACGCTCCTTTCCAACACCCCCAGTTCGTTCGCTTGTTATCTTGTCGTTTATTTTCCCACAATGAAACCTGCGGAGAGAAAGTACTCGGTGGAGCTCAATCTTCCGCAAATGCCAAGGGAATGACCCTGCGCCTTTTCAAAGCGTATCAGGCAATTGTTTCTGTTCTACTTTGAACTGTCGAGATATGTACAATATAATTGCGCATTGAATCGGCGAATTCTATTACCAACATTTTTTTAAGTGAATATAGCAAATAGAGGTACATAGTACATTCCCTGGCCAAATTGATACGTAAGTAATTGATCATTACTTTTCCTATATCCGAATCCACTCGCCCTTTAGATTTTTCGCAATTAATAATATAGTGCTGTTCTTCCACATGTCTGTGATGCGAATCCTATCCTATGGTTGTGTTCTTTTTGGATGTTCAGCTTATTTATAGAGACAGCGTTACAATGATGTTTCGTCGGCGTCCGATGTGCGTCAGTACATCACGCATTTCTGTCGGAATGCTACTGACCGGTCTTGCTCAAGGCAATAGTCGAGTGGGAATAGCTAATCGCAAGAATGATGATTTTCAGAACCCATTGAGTAACCTTATGTGACTTCAGAAATTTCATTCCTTCCGTTCGGCATCTTTAGTCAAATATGTCCATCCTTCCGTATCTCTTATTTGGTCTTGTTTAGGACTCTCGGCCTTTGTCCAATCCCCACCGATATATATCCGGTCTTAATGTATTCTTTATTAATTTGATTTCAATTATATTTCCTTCTAGTCAATATCCTTATAGTAGTCAATTCGAATCTCCGTAAGGCTGTAATTTATACCAGACGTTGAAATTGCCGACCACTGCTTCGGATGCGAGCGAAAGCTCTAGAACGAGAAAGGATTTCAGATTTTTTCAGACCTCAATAAACATACGGAGATTGCGACTGGAGGGTAAAGATATCGAATGATATACTGGGTTAGGTTAGCGGGGGCCCCCGTCGGCATAGCAAAAAAATAGGCGGGGCCCTTATATATTTTCACGCTGTAATCAAGTCTAACCAAAGGGGTGATAAATAACGACGGTAGGGACGGCTCCGTACAATTAAAGGCTGAGTTATGCCGCGGGGGGCGTTCGAACTGTAAATCCTGATTTTATTAATTATCAAAGCCCAGATTACAGTAGTTAATCTGGCGGGGAGTGAGGCTACTTGGACTTAAATCAGGGCTGAGACTAATTGCAGGTCGGCCGAATGAATCATGCTTCTCCCCTCGGGTCGGGGCTTCTGCCGCCTCTATTTTTTCCCCCGATCACCGCATTCTCGAGGATCCGGGGGCATTTGTTTTGCTCCGCACGATATTCGAACGTCCGCGAAACCTGTTCTCGGTCCTCTCCGATAGAAAATATAAAACAGTGCAGTATTTCACCATAGTACAATCATAGTTTTGAAATTACCAAACTTAAAAATAAATTACCCCAACAAATATGGACACGTTAAAGAAGAGAAACACTCTTATGAAAACATACAATAATATATACTAGATATAATTTCACAAGAATTATAGACGCGTAGAAAATTATTGTGAACTACAATTCCTGTTAGAAATATTCATAGAAATAGTAAATGCAGTGAATCGGGATCGCGAGTGTTAACAGTAACTCATTATTGTTGCCTGCTGGAGGTTTAATAAAAGAATTTAACGCACGAATATGATGTATACCTTTCAGTCGAATGAATAAATAACAAATATCTAGAATAATTTCAACTCCAAATATTTTAACTGCGTTGACCGGGCAATTCGTTATCTGCAATAGTACTCCATATGGCGGCAATATTCGAGTTTCTGACTTTCTAGTTCTGCCCATGCCCTCGTCTTGATCTAAGGGTCGCGTAACGCAAGGTCATACGAAATTGTTTCAGACCCCATGAAGAATTTGTCATTACTTCAGTAGTCGGCTGTTATCTTTGAAAATGTCTATATATTTGATGAATCTAATTGAATCGTGACATTTCATTCAAATAGACGATAATGGTGCAGCGGTTCCAGTCTCGTACGCGCTTATTTCCATGGAACTTAAAACAGTACGCAGATAGTCCACAGATGTTATACAAAACAATTAAAAATTTATCTACGGAGGAAGCAGATCTTGTTTTTTTAGGCAGATAAGGCTGATGGAAGGAAGGGTTTAATGAGTGCGAAATCTCGTACACATGGGAGGGTCCAGAAATAAAGAGCGCATTAATAAGGAAGGAAAACAGAAAAATTGAGACACAAAAAAGATAAAAACGAAATTCGTTACTGCTATTTAGTTTCAACGGTCTTCTGAAATGAAACGGGGTATACTATAGAAATTCGTTCGTCTCAACAGAAGTGAGTTGCGTAATCATAAAAGTACATTATTTTCCAAAGTTAAAAATTAAAATCAACAACAAATTTGGCAAAAAATATATCAATATAAAAATTAGAAGAGTACCAACTATTTGATATTACCTAATGGGCCAGATGTTGGAATATTATCTTCGTAAATAGGGTCTTTTCGTCCTGAAGCTGAAGGGGGGAGAAAATCGTCTAGCGACAGACGAAAAACTTGGGGGAGGGGGGGGGATAAAATTATACAGGTGAAATTCAATCACGTTCAACTAGATATGTAAATAGTTCAAATTACGAAATAATTACCTAGACACAAAAGTTATTCCCGGTATTAAAAATTAAGCAGTGTTCTGGGATTTAGTTACAACAGAATACAAGTTTGCGTGCGGTATCCAATTTAATTTCATGCATTATTGAAAAGTAACTTTATGGAGCTTCTTTTCGGAGGAATGTTTCTTGAGTCGACAACACTTTTTTTAATAATTTAAAAGTTTTTATTAATATTATGGCAAATATAGGACATTAAAAGTAGTTTTTTAGAGTACTTTTTTCAAACAGACGAAAACTTAGAATTTAATTTTCAGTCTATTCCTATGTTCTATTCTAATTTAAAAAATAACAGCATGGGTGAGGGAGCGTCGGCAAGGACGCATCTTTCCACTCGGCGTCCCGGCGGGTCGGGACCGGGAAAATCGGGGCGGCCTAGGCGGCGCTCCCGTCACCCGTTAGAAATTTAAGCCGGGAGACGATGTGCCTTACCTTAATGTGTGTTCGGGTTGAGATAGAGAGCAGTACCGGGGCAGGAGAGATCGGGTCGCCTAATGGGTTCCACTGCTCGGGTTCTGGAGCCGACTGACACAAGGCGCGGACACTCCTTTCTATTGATCCCGTCTCTCCCTGCCCCGGCGGGGGTGGGGGAGTGCGCCCAGCGCCCACTGCGCACCCGCCGTGCCCAACGACGCCCGCCACACCTGACCGCATAGACGCCGTCGGGGACACAAGCCAGGAAATTACATTTTTACCCCAAACCCCCACAGCCCCCAACCCCAACCCCCACCCCACCCCCGAATCCGAGAAATATACATTTTATTTGGCACCCGATATACATAAATTCAAACCCCCGGCCGATTCCCCCTATCGATAATTCGGCGGTTAAATCGCGGGACGCCGCCGTCGTCCCCGCCCTGCCCCCTTCGTTCGGCTTCACGCCCCTAAACGGTTGGGCCAACATTGAGACGGTTGAAATTAATCGACGATAACAATAATAAGTATCCCGTATATTTCAAACTAAAACATTATTTGTATCAAAGCATCATCCTCTGAAAGCGCTTCAGGAATCCCCAATATAATTTAACCCAATACACAGTTAAAAGTATTTTCATGGAAATGCTAACACTAAAATCTTATATTTTAATTCCAATTTTATAACAAAATTTGATCTAATAAAAAATATATCATATTGAATATAGTGTAGCATTTATCGAAACGTCCTTGACCGGTAAAGGAAGTAAGGTCATCGAGAGTAATGGGTTTGTCGTCTATTAAATATATTTGAAATTTCAAGTTACATAATTATGTAATTTATAGTGATATTTTTAGTGATAATTGAAATCCTAAAATTCTTCAGGATTTTCAGAAAATATCGGAACAAAGTTCCTCAGAGCAGCCTATATCATAACTATTGGAAAACACTGGAGCTTACTAATACTTTGCAATTAGCAGGATTACAAATACTTATGTGGTCCTCAGATTATTTATCCACAGATTTATTATGCCCCGTTATTACCTGTTGTCTTGTGGTTAAATGTTTTGTTCCTGAAGTTATAACTGCGGTTAAAAACAAGTGCAGTAATATATTCAGAAATAGTTGCTCTAGTTTCTAGTGAGTGTTTTCTGAATTTTAATAGTCTAAATCGTTAAGTCAAATAACAGTCCTTTGGTTATCCCACGGAATAGTAATTATTTTCATTTTTCTTTCCGTGGCGTTTATTCTTAAAAGAACAATAGTTTGGATTCGTTCAATAGAAAAAACTTCGGAGATTATTCGAAAGTATTTCGCGATTCATCTTAAATGGTCCCATATTGTGGTTTATGTTTTTTTTATCACACACTTTTTACGACACGCAGACCAGGTTGTGGTAATGGCACTGCTGTTCGTACAATCGGATATCTTCTAAGGGAACTGTTTGTGTTAACAAACGGAAGGTCGTCTTTAAGGTTAAGGGGGAGGTAAGCAGTTCTATCGTCACGGCTTATACAGTTTGGACCGAACTGTTAATTTGAATATGGTAATAAGTGATTATCTCCAGACCCCTCCATAAGTGTCAATACCACGTAATTCCCATTAGAGAGAACGGTCGGTTCATTTTGGAGAGTAGGCGTATAATTCTGGCCAAAATATTCGTTGTCCAGAAGGACCCCGCTCGGGATGAACTGTTCTTTGAACATTGACAAATGTCGAGGGAGTTAGTTGCCAGAATTCGGCGAGGAAATTGATGATGAAGGATCGGACCCGAACCCAAGTTACCGTGGCCTTTTTCCCTCCAGCGTGTAAACCGCTCGGAAAAATGGTAGCTCCCAATGCAGAACCTATGTTCAACCATATCTAAAAATTTAAGATAATCTTACCCCATACCGTTAACGGCTGAAATCGAAATAAATGATTTTTAAGTGTCACGATGACTATCTATAGATGTTTATTTATGGATTTATTAACCAAGGAATGAGCTTGAGTTAATGGAGTAGCAGGGTTCGCATGGATTATGAATAACGCGTTTTTCTCTCTCATCGAAGCTCCCAATAATGAGAATCAGGATAATCATGCAGCATTCCAATCTCTACTTGTTGGCCCTGGAAAATGTAGAGATTCAACCATACGAATCATAGACTGCTCAAAACAAAAAACACTCGTTTGTTTGAATTTATCGTGATATTAAGTGCACACCACTTTTGGGCGGCTACCAAAATCTGTCTAAGGGCAACACCAACGAATAATAATCCTTCTCCCCTTTTTCTGGCTAATCTGTTTCCATTTTTAAATGCTATTTTCCAAGCATTTATCATAAATTGTGTCATCGTACTATTAAAAGTGACAGAAATATAAGCCGGTTTAATTGGAGTAAGGACTTTTAACCTTATTCATTTGAAAGGATTATGTCTAGGGAAAAATAAGATTTATTGTGAAGGTTTTACAAACTCCTGTATTTCCCAAGTGAGGCCAGTTTGCAGTGCAACTTTAATCCGACTTTGTGTACAAAAATTGTCCCCTACTTGAAGCATCGGAGATAAGATTAATGTAATAATTAGCTATCCCGGGAAAAAAAAGGTTTTTAGAAACCATGTTGAAACTATAACTCTTACGCGGTATGATCTATTTTCCGAACTCGTGTATGGCTGGTAGCGATAAGACGCTGTCAAATGGGGTAGCCATTTAATCTTCAATTTACGCATGCCCAATGAACTCTAAGTGTAAAGGTTTTGGACATATATAATATTAACTATTGTCCATTGTGTACATAAATACTTTTTTAAACGTATGTAAAATAGGTGTTATCGCTTGTGAATAAACTATCCAGGCATTCAGACATTTTTGATACCGGTCGAGAACCGCTATGATGGTTTCAGTCGGGCGCTGAAACCCCACTTGGGTCAGGCTTAATACCGCGGACGTTTCAAATCCGAACGACGGTCCGGAGGCTAAACTGAAATTTACCCATTTCAGGGGGGCATGGGGCCGCCGTCGGGCTATCACCATCGCATTAGCGGCCCCCCCACATGAATATTTATAACGGCCCGGTTCTCGGGACCATCCCCCCCGAACCCGCCTCTCGGAATTCCGAAACCCTTCAGTTAACTCGGACGATCATAATGACAATATAAGGGTGGCGGAGGATTGGAGAATGACTGAGATTATGGCACGATAACTCAAGTTCTATATACCGGCTCTCACGCCTAGAAACTTAAGTGCCCATGTTTGTATCACCTTAATATGAATAGCGCGTTTAAACCACAACAATCGCAGTTTATAATTAATTAATTTGGAGTTTACAATAACCTTCCTACTTTTCTATAACCCAAACAGTAAACCAAGTTTTTAATAATTTTTATATTCGTAATCACGTCTCTTGAGTCACAAATTATTGCCATTATATTATTTTCAGAATGAACACCTTAATTAGGTGCAATTTTCTGTTTGCACAGGATAAATTCACATACCCCTTTCAGCTCCAATTTTCATTAATTTCTTTATAATCTCTTAATGGCCCTTAAAAAGGAGGATTAATGAAGGTAACAAAATAAAGTTAATGA
Source organism: Lethocerus indicus (assembly GCA_019843655.1). NCBI lineage: Eukaryota > Metazoa > Arthropoda > Insecta > Hemiptera > Belostomatidae > Lethocerus > Lethocerus indicus. The sequence continues at coordinate 13,833,502 of JACDQD010000010.1, read as the reverse complement.
ATCGGGGCAACAATTTATAATAGCAATAAATTTTTGGTAGGCGTGTACATTAAATTTCAGCCACTGAATCGTTCACTCGCAACGCTGATTGAAAAAATTTCAGCACCGCTCTTTGTGTTCCGCTTCATTTCGTCCGAAATGTTGTAACTCTCATGTTTGATAATTCACGGACTGCTAAAACATCGTTTTCAAATTCGTATAATCATAAATTTGTATTTATTAGGGTAGCACCGATCGGTACGGACATGCAAGGCAGGAATAAAAATGTTGGTAAGATCAGTTTAGCGCTTAGACGTTGATTATAAATTAAAATACAATATTTTCACACGAATTCATTCGTCATATGTACACAGACATTAAAAACCACACGTTTTTTATTTATGGTTATAGGGTAGTTAATTCATTGTCATCCCTATTATAAATGGATTGTCAGCTTCATCTCGCCTCGGCATAAACGGTATTACTAAGTATGAATTAGAAATAATTAATTTTATATAATCACTCTTGCGAACGTCTTCTCGTCGGGTTTACGAAAAACAGTTTTTGGATAACTTGGGATGGAGTTGGGAACATTTTTTACAATGAAATATTGTCTGTCCGGCATTGATAGCTCGGTTCGGGCATTCTTGAAAGAAATACAATGTTGGCTCTGTAGCATTGTTCAAAGAAGAAACATATTATTAAAAGGTATTATTTTTGTGGAATATTATAACTTTCCTTTTTTCTCAATTTCACCTTTACAACTGGTGTAGCTATAAATCTCTATGTAAGGAAACTAGTTATATTATTAATTTTTTTTTTATCAACTCTAGAGAATAACACCGTATTTATCAGGGTGACAGGTCCCGGCCACCATAAGCATTGAGGAAAAGTGTCGAATAAGTTATTATTATTTATTGCCTGGAAAGCGGTCGTATTTTATGGTGTTCTTCAGAGGTAGGGCCCCCGGGTGGAGATTGTGTTCCTCATTGTACGTCGGGGTCGCGTCCAGAGAGAGAGAGAGAGAGAGAGAGAGAGAGAGAGAGAGAGAGAGAGAGAGAGAGAGAGAGAGAGAGAGAGAGAGAGAGAGAGAGGGAGGGCCACGGCCGTTCAACAATAGCAATTCGTCCGATGATTTATTTAGCAGCGGTCGGGGGACGAACCATGACGGATGATGAACACGCATCTCGCTCCCCACCCCCGCGTAGCATTATCATCAGCGTCCCGTGTTTTAAACCCGTGGGCCGCCTTTCGGACAATATATTTACCGACCTCGTCGGATTTACTCCGTGAATTTGATATCACCCCTTGTTTGCAGCAGTTGGGACGCCATTCAGGCGGATTCCTCGTTTATTTCGCCGTATAAATCTAGTGCGGACACATTTTGTATAGCCTCACCTTATTTAATGGGAATATCTTCGCAATGGCCCAATTCTGGCGTTTTTCAGGGTTTAAATTACTTGTTTTATCTTACTTACGTATACTACCGATCTGCCAATAGGGCCAAATGACAGTTGAGACAGAAGAACGAGCTATTTGTTTGTTAAATTGGCAAGGCTATGTTTATAAAATACAAACAGTTATAATTTCTTACTTTCAGAGTAGGGTCAAATATAATCGATTTTAATTTTATCATTCTTTAATTACGTTTTATTTAAACAAACTCTGCTAAACAAATACTCTAATATACAAAAGGAACTGAGGAAACGGCTGCAATTACTCAGATATGAGTGATATAAGTAGCCATAAAAAATCCCGTTTCCTCCTACCAAATTGCTCCGAGCTTTACTGCTCCCAATTCTCAAGATGGCTGGATGAAAGGTTTTATAGCGACGGGCGAGAAAATATCACGCGGAACCCGCCCCCGGTTCCGGTCCCCGGTCGCCTTTAGGCCGCGACACAGTTTGCGATTCGTTCAATTTTAGTGGCTCGTAAAAGACGAGTTTTCATCTAGCCCTGTTCGCTTCCGCCGCCTCTCAAGCCTCCTAGAATGTATCGAAAAGAAACAGTCATGTGTGGTTTTGTTTTCTTAAATGTTAGAGCGTGTCTCGACAATGAAATTAGTTCTCAGTTCCCACCGCGTAGATAACTTAATAGTGTCTGACAACGAAGTGTCGTACATTCTGAAAATGGTGCCACGTCTGTAGGAGAGTTCGAAAATAAATATTTGTACCCGCCAAGGATGAACAGTTGGGTAAAATAATTAGGCGAATGGCCGAGCACTGTGGAAAATGAATTTTTGTCGATATTTATTGAACTTTTTCAGAGTTATATTTGAACAACTGTTTCTCAAACTCTTACAGGAGCTAGAGATCTGAGAGGATCTAGAGAGTACTGAGGAAATACTACTGAAGGAGTTAAAGTCCTGAAAAGTCAGCACAAAGTGGGCTACAATAGACATACAACAAAAGTTCGACAGGGCTGTGGGAGGGGTGCATAGTTCCACTTATAAGAGGAGGGCTTTCATAAATAATCGATTACGTGGATGGGGAGGGAAAAGGAAAAAAGAAACCAGGAAGAGGAAGGTATTATATCACACCTAATTAATTTTATCGTTTCGTCAGTCTCCGAATCCTCCGCCCCATTCTGCTAATTGGACTCCTTCCTGGTCTGAAAAGTATCTGTCTCTAATTGAAAGCCGGATTAAAATCCAAACTCCCTTTTTCCTACTAATTTATATCCGGAAACTAAATTCCCTTTCTGATTTATTTTAATGAGACGGATCCAAAATAACCGACTCAAGACGGCGACATGAGCTTTGCCCCATAGGCCTATAATAAACCAATCATGACACGCATTGTCACAGTTTATTGTAACAGGAAAGTGTGAAACGCTGGGACCAGTGTATCCGGGATTTCGTGTCCCACGAAAATGAAGAATAAAGTTCAACTTGACGACGTGAAATTAAATCTTTTCGACAATTAAAATACTTAAGCCCTACAAACGCGACGCGCTGTATGAAGCCCCGGAATATGTTCGGTCCCGAAACTCTCAGATGTGGCGTAAAATAATTAAGTCTTTTGATCGAAGTTGGGCGGGCCGATTGACAAAGGGTGTTTGGTAGACATATGGTCCCTCAGAGAGACTGGTTGGGTACGGGTGGTCTGTAGGAAATCTGATTGGAAGTTATTCATTTATCGGCTCCGAGGAGTCCGGTTCGGAAGGAGTCATTTTCCCATTGGCTGAACCCCCGTCAAAATTCCCTTTAGGTGCCTACCAACCCGTATTTCGATTTAAAAGGGTGAAGGGAGAGGAAATTAATTATCCTACAGATACTGGCCATGTTTAATTACATTCCTTACTATTGGACATTGTATGAATATTGAGATGATTGACAAAAATCTTTACTGATGTAATTTACGGCACACGAAGAAATAAACATTATAACTTCAGGGGTTTTTCTATTAACGAGATTTGAAATCGTTACTTCGGACCCGCCTTCTTGAGCTTTCCAAATGTCCAAACGTCACACATACACTGCATTTATTGAACAATGTAGAGCTTGTTCCATATCTCATAACACATCTGACACTGCATATAACGGCCGAAACTGTTGAATTCGGCTCTGATTAATGTATAGATTAGCCCGGCCCCTCTTTAAACTGATAGCTTGCACTGGTCGGTCATGTTTGGGAGATTTTTTTGCACTCTCCGAAGAGGTTAAGAACCCCGAATTGCGTATCGCACTATTCATACTTTACTGAAATTCTAATTACTTCATCTTGAAAAACAAAAGATGTCATAACTGATTTTATAATTTTAAAATTATTATATCTATACTATAAATTAATTAAAATCATTTGGTAGAAAATGCAGTTACAGTCACTGGTTTATAATATCACACGCGCCTTGTTGAACCCTACATTATAATCATTTTTGCCGTTATTATTGATTATGTGTCGGACTGTGGGCCTCTCTTTTCGATGTAATTTCGAGGTGATGTATGGTTTAACCCTGGATGTTGTAAATTAGAATTCTTATTTTATCATAGATCCACTCAACCGTTATAATGTTGCCTCGAATCATTTGGTTATTTTATAATACCTTCGCTGAATTAAAAAAAAATTGACAACTGCTGTTTAATTTCTGGACCTTTAATACCTTTTCAATCGTGGCTCACGGCTCGAACTTGGTAATCGCATTCCTCGCTATAATTGATTAATATTCATATCATACGCCCTTAAACGGCTTTCTGTGGGGGGTAACTCATTTATAATGAAACAATCACTATGCAGTCGGCTATTTCCAATTAACCACTTTTAGAGGCGGCCGGCCGCGGCGGGCGCACCTGATCACAATCTCCTCATTATCCCGATCCGTCGTAAATTTCAATCAAAACCGTTTAAAATTCGTCGATAACAAATCGGACGTGACCCTCATATTTTTCCGTACCAACAATATATGGAAAACGTGCATAAATCCGGAGTAAAATCCGGACGAAACCTGCATTTAATTTTCCCCACCAGTGGCATTAATTTTTAACACATTGCCAAGTCATTGCTGTCAAAATTAATTTAAAATCAAAAATAGGGAGGGCTCAATCAAAATGTTAAATAGTATGTTAGCTCCCGTCGCGGAAGCTTATAAGACGGTTTGATTATACTGTGCCTTAGGAAGACTGCCGGTAGTGACTTTGAAACGCGTTATCTTATTTAGTCACGCTTACGTGCGCTGTTGATACGGACATATCTAGTATTGCTCTACTCAATAGGCGAGCCTTTCGCTTCAACAACCGTCGGTCATTCTGGGCCATGCTAAATAATCAGCAACCGCGTCCCCCACTTAATAATAAGCAGTATAAAATAAGGATTATTTTTTTATGGAGAGCGACTTATATGAAAATCATTTCGAAATTATTTGAAAATAAATTAAAGTTTATTTGAAAAAACATAAAAGAAATTTAGGTATTTCTTTATATCTTTTCCCGAAATCTTAGTTATAAAACAAAAAGTAATTACAGATTACAATGAAGGCTTCCCATAGTTTATCTCAACTTTTAAATTATACCTAGAAAACTTCGAAATATCCTCCCAACTGCGAAATGAGATTTAAAATCTTTCCATAACTCAACTTCTTAGGCCTGGTAAGAGTGATTACAATAACAAGGTTAAAAACATTCACAGGATTTAGGTTGAAGGAGAACATGGTTGGGGACAGTATAATGTAAACCGAAGAGAATCTATGGTATTTTGTTTAGTTTCTAAATGACGTTCTCAACACGCAATGCACGATTTGGGAATTGGACGATAAAGCAATTAAATTCCTGCACGAGATAAGTTGGCCTACGTATCTCTAGTCTCTTCGATGATGAGAGGAGAATCTAGGAAGTTCGTAGACCGACGAATTTGTTCTGGAATTGTTATGTTAACAAGACAACAGACAATGTGTCAGTCATTTGAAGTCGTATGTCCGAAAAAGAATGGTTGGGTTCAGAGTTAATATTTTGTAATATGTTTATGATTTATGTGATCGATACGGCCGTAAGATGTGAAATGGATGATTAGCGACGACACAACTCCACTGAGTTGAAAATGGCGAGTGGTCACTGCGCCATCACTCTTTTTAGGAGTGGGCCCTATTAGTACGTTCCCAATGGTCGGTTGAAGAGTATATTAGTTGGGAACCGCTATTTCGTTTGCTCATTATACCCAGGGACCAATGCCCATGGCCCTTGCCGCTCAGAACTCGAGGTTCGATTCCAAACTTTTCATCGCGTCCTTCACCATTCGAAGTGTCTGTCAGGATTAATTACCGCCGGAGGTGCGTCGGCATCGTTTGTGCCCAGTTATTTTGTATCGATCACGGTGTTATATACATTCGGAAGTTCTCGAAGTTGTTGGGTTTTGGTACAGAACTAGTTGTTTAATTAGAGTCCGAGAACGGGGGGATCTGATTTCCGCAAGGAAGCTTGTTTGTAACTGTGGTGCCCACAACCATTGGAAATTTCCTTATCACTGTATACAGTTTGCTACAATTGTATACTTTAATATTTCCTCCATGTTTATGTAATAATTAATTAATTCGCTCTGTCGGAATTTCGTTTGCGTTTCGCCCCCTGCCAGTGCATGCCAAGAAGGAAGAAAAAACATCGGAAGCACCAAGTATTGCTTTTCGTCCGGTTTCCATAAGTCGTTAGAACAGAGACCGCCCGTTTTTCTTATCGGAATGTGGCAGAATAGCCAAAAGAAGGTAAAAACTACGTGCCAATTCAGCACAACTATTTGAAACAGACGTTTTAGGGCGGCAGGACCCCCCCTTGAAATAGTACCGTAGATACAAGGCGGTAGCCACTTCCGCCAACGTGGCAATACCGCTGGGTAGTAGGGGAAGTTCCCTATCATTTCTTCCACTCTCGATACACCCTAGTACTTTCCAGAAATAGTGGCAATATTTATGAGTGAAGCTGCTATGTTCTCCACTGGATATAATTGGAAGTTTTTATACAAAACGTTGATTCAAGTAAGAGCCCCAAGACACATTCTTCACCGGGATTTTTTGCAAATTATCTGGCAATTTTAAAGTTACACCCAATAAATTAATTATGAAAATTCAATCGAATTTAGTAGCCTTTTATAGGTAACCCCAATGCTTGTGTTTGTCGTACAAACATACAATACAGCTTACACATCGATCTAATGAGTACACTGGAGTTTGTGAGATCCTCTTTTAATCAATTGAGAGAATCTTTTACAGCTGCTCTTCACACCAAGTGCAGATATAAGGCCGCAGTGATAAGGAGTAAGGGAAATTCCGAAGTTCTTGTCGATAAGAGTGCGCATATCAGTGTTTGTGAGTGACTCAGCGTAAACGCGGGTTGGACCGCCTTTTTTTCAATTGCAAATCTAGCATTTATTTATTTTCATCAAATATTGAGTTTTGATGAAATTAAGCTGCTAATTCCTTGCAATTCCTGGCAAACATTCGGCACTATAACCATGTTACTGCTGTATTTTCGTCCACTGTTCTCGTTTCTGTAAGATCTTTAAGTTTCTTAGTATGATATAGGAAAATAAATTCGGAAATCTATTCTTTGCGATATTATTCTCGTACTGGAACCCGTCATAATAAAATATTGGGACAACAAGACGGCAAAACGTTGGGGCCAATGCGGCTAATCTATTTGAAACGCTGCTTTTGAACCCGGAGGGAACCGATCGTGTAGCGGGGTCCCAGGAGGGCCCCTCCTCCGGTTGAAATAGCGCCGGCTCTGGCCGCTATTATTCGGCTAAATCGGCTTCATCCGCACCAATGACCCACATTTATATATTGTCTACCGACGGCAGGGCACTTCGCCTCTACTACCATTGTCCCCTATAATTGTCACGGTTAATCGGCAACGTATATTCGGCGGCAGATCGGTTATTACCTCATAATGATCATTTATCGAACGAATATATTATCTGTTGTGACAATTAAAGAACAGCAAATATTTGACGGTTGTATTTAATTTCAACACATACCCTGGGTAGCAGTTTTAGCATTTTTAGCATAATGAAAAACATAGTTTTTTCAAATTTCAAGTTGAGCGTACTGGCTACTGTAGAACATGGACAGGTGATGACAGCAAATATTGCCGAAGGAATGCTTTTAATATTTTGCTATCAAGTTAACCCTGTTTTACACGGCAACGTTGATATCTTTGGGGTATGTTGACGTTGCATTAACATTTCCCTGTTTCTCACGATTAGATTTTGTAACAAATTGAATCGTACGTTTTCATAAGTCGCTACATTATAAAATTCTTACACCGTGGAGTTACAATATGTACGTTTGGGCTGTGGTTTATGGATATGCAAATTTAGGCTTCCGAAATATTTAAATTCACGACAAAAATTCTTTGAAAGATGCAATACTTACGTGTTCTGAGCCCACATTCAAAATGAATCAAAAGCTGTCCCAAAGCTTACTCCTTTTAACTGAAAAGAAAATTAAGGTTAACCGAATATTGTTTACTGAAATTATTCAACATTTAATGCGTCGGCACGCAGCATTTTGGTCAAGTTTGAGAGAAAAAAAATCTTTTCACAGTCCGTTTGAATTTGAACCGCCAGTCTGGCCGGATCCCATCTTCGTTAAACGGATTCGCGTCAAAAGAAGTCGAGAGCGCTACCCCATGCAGCCTTTAAATAAATGTTTAAAAAACAAACGCCGGGTCTGCGGCCAACCCTCAAAGTGTAGCCACTCCTTTATAAAGCCCACTTAAAACTTCACGGCCTGTATAATTTTCTAGTGCTTTATTTGAGTTCTCAAAAAGGAAAGCCGGGAAAAACTAGCGTTGAAATTTTCTAGTGAAATTTCTGCCTCTCCCCTATGACTTTCGTGTCTCTCCTTTACTCCGCCGGGATGGCTATTTGAATATGGGGTTAACTTTTTGCGGTTAAACTTGTTTTGAATTTCTTTTACGCATGTAATGTGGGCTCTTGATGAAAAGAATGGTTCATCATTTGTATGCCATACGTTTAGTTCAATGTTCAGGAAACACCTCCCCCGAATAAATGCGATATTCACAATGCAACAAATTAAAAAATTAGTGATACGGCCTTCACCATAGAAACCGAATAATAATAATAATTATTATTATTTTAAGGAATTTGTTGTGGAGGGTCCCGTTTTGGATTATTTAATTTAAATAATTAGCAAGAAACGATATTGAAATATCCTTGTATAGCCCAATTCGCGAATTTTGAATAATATCCGGCTCTAATTAAGAAATCGATAACAGAGTTTTAATCAACTTAATTTCCAATAAATCATTGTCTAGGACGGAAAAAAAGAGTTATTTAAATGGATAAAATCCTATTAAATAGAATTTAATTTATTCTATTCCTATAATAAATAGAATTTATTCTATTTATCCTATCGAATAGAATTTAATTCGGTAGTCGATTTACTAAATTATATTGTTTAAAATATGACATGCTAACGGAGGCATAGTAATTTTATGAATTGTAAACATTTACAAAGAATTCGTTTAATTAAGGATTGTCTAAAGTTCTGTACTACTGGAGTTTACCAATTGGTAGTATATCCTTTATGAATGAATACGCTAGAGTAGGAAATAACTAAAATAGGGCAAACAGAAGACCGGAATATCTGTCCTGTTTATTCTTGGCTTATTTTTTTAGATAAATACTAAGGTGAATACTGATTTATGATTATGTTTGCAGAGGCTGACAACGGTGTTTACCTTAGCGGAGGGGGTGGTTAGGAGGGGATGGTCTCCGGATCGATTTGAGAGCGAGCGGCCGGGGGCGGGCGCAAGAGTGAGAGAGGGGAGAGTGAACGGGAGCGCGCGATAGAACAACAGGGCGTGGGACCGAGACGGAGATATAATAGAGGGATGGGGACGCATTGTCGGTACCGTGCGGGGCCTCAAAATTGCATTAGGGGCAGCCCCACGCTCCGGACTCCAACCCCCAACCACCCTCGTACCCTCCCCATCTACCCTACCACACACCCACGGAATCGTCCGCGAATATCAACCGGTTAACCCACGAAACGCGGTTTACGACCGATACTCACCCTCCCGAGGGTTCCATTTATTTGCGGCATCGCTCGCTCTCTCTCTCTCTCTCTCCCTCTCCACCCGGAATGAAATAAACCGAAGCCTGCTGCCCGCACTTAATTAGGAACTAAATTGGTGAGCCGCCCGGAGGCCGCAACTGCGGTATGGATTTCCGGTGTCGAGCAAATGGGATCTGCCCGCAGTAAAAGCGCTATGATACTTCGCCGTGTAAGAAAAAAAAATACTTTTCGCTCGGGGGTTGTCGGGTTTCAGCCATCTAATTAGACCGAAGCCATAAATACATACGTCCGATTGCGATAGATAATCAAGTTAGCTCTGTGACTACAACGTTACTCGGCATTTTGGACCCTCTCGCTATTTGGTTTGTACATGACCCGATTTCGAAGCACCGTCAGTAAACCCATACCTACTCACATCGGTACTCCAAAGTGGAGCACCAAAAATGATGGTAGATACAGGTCATTTTATTTTGATAATGTTACCACCTAAAGTTGGACATTTCACGAAATTACCTGGTAATAAACACATCTTATTTTAATGTTCTACGTAATATTACTAAAATGCATAAATCAATATTTTTTTCATAAAATGAAATACAGTGGTCAAAGTTCACATGGAATTCCGGAGGAATCTGTTTGCGGCTCGTAGTTAGTTATCCGGGGGACCCGCGGTTTGTGAACGTTAATTCCAGAACCAATTTATTAGTGGCGACACGGAATAATATGAAGCAGGCCGGCCGTACTTAATTAAGCTGTAAGTGGGGGGGAGGGACGCAAGCGTGTCGACCTTCACCATCCCGTTAATGAAGAGTATTTATCGGTTGATTTTGATACTATTCTGATACCTAATTCTGCCTGTTCTTGTCCGTCACTTATCACTAAAAATCATATTAATAAATTCATTTTATTTTAAAATTATTTTAGAATATAATATTGTCAAACCACTTTCTTAAATATACATCCATTAATATAGCTTTAGTGATGTTTTTAATATTTGTTAGTCTGTCTTAATAAATTTTATAATAAAATTTGGAATTGATTGCCCAATCAATATTTTAAACAGCCAAAAGCTTTCGGGTCAGTTAAAACAGGCAGAGATTAAAATCTGAGCCCTTCATTTCAAACAAAAAAGAAATTAATGGACGCTATTTTCCTTCCGTAATTCATTACGCATGCACCCCTAATGGGTTCCTCCTCTCCCCCACTGACGGGGGGTGTTTGGGGAGGAGGAGTCTGAATAACATCCCTTTATTGGTATTCAGGTTTTCCAGCGGCGGGAATAAATCGTCGGCGGTCCGGCCATGTTTTAAAGTGAATTTCTCTTCCCCCCACCTACCGTGCCACGGTATAAGAAGATAAGAGGCCCGGAGAGAGAAGTATAGGAACCGTTCAATCCCCGGCTCGGAGAATGGACCCGGCGGAAATAAAATAAATTTAGCGCTTATTTGGACTTTGGGATTGGACCGGAAAAGTCCGGCTACGGATTTAAATCAATGCCCCATCCCTTCCGATCCCCGGCCTAACTTATTGAGCCCGCCCCGGGTTCGGCCCGACCCGGCTACCGTGCAAAATTTTGCACCGATCGTTAAGTCTTTCCGGACGCGCCCTGAATAAAATTGCCCAATTTCTTCGACTGACGATCTCCGTCATTCTGTCCGTTTAGAATCTCTTCTATTATTTTAAATGTTAATCGCCGCAATATCCAGTAGAAGTAACGATAGTCGTTGACTACACAATTATGTACATTAAAGACTCGACAAAAACCGAGAAATTAAAAAAGTGGTGCAAACACACACGTCGAGTCCCATAGTTTTAATAATCCGTCATGATTTGATATATTTCCGCGGTCGTTGAATAAATTACAATGAGATTCCTGTTTGTTTTAATGCTAAATGGACACGTGTTCAACTGTTTTAATAAATATCCATATTAATATAGGACCAAATGTTTACACCATTGAAAACCCCATATATGACTTCTCATTTTCATTGCAATAAATAACTGGTGTACAGGGAAACCCACAAACACATGCCACGGACAATAGTGATGCGGTCAATAATAAAATTAATTAGCGACCAATTGACGAAACCCACTAATTGGGCAGCCGTTGGAATAAAAAGGGGCACCTCTGGGGCAGGACGAAAAGCGTCAGGGTGGATAAAACCGGGTTCGGTTCCTATCACCGGTTTTAATTAACCGAAAACTGCGCTCCTAAGCCTAGGTCTCCTCTCTGTTCTTATCCGATAGGTCCATTATTTCTACTTGGGGCTCGAACCCACTCGAGGAGGTTGGGGGGAGGGGTTTGTTTTTCTTGCACCGCCCCCGGCACCCCTAGATTTAATGGCCCGCCCCTCACGTACTTAGAGTGTAGTGGCTCTCCCTGTAGCACCTACAAAGTACAGTTTCGGCACCGTCCCCCATCAACCTGAAGAAGACAAAGTGAATAAATGAAACGCCCCGAGTTAACGTTTGTTTACGTGCTAGGAACGGGTATAAAGAAAATAGAGGCGAGGGTCGGCTACAAAAGATTTAGGGCTGAATAGACACTATTATAATCACTATAGCACTACACGAGTACTATAATCCTCAGTAATAAACTCGTATGCTCGTAATGATGTCATAAAAACAGTCTTAAATAATCCCTAATGTTTTGGTTTTGGGTGGTAAACAGTTCTTTTAGCCCTTGTTGGAGAAGCATGAATATTTGCAAACATTTATATTATAATTTGAATTTTTAAAATGAGTTTTTAATAAGAAAAGTGTGTAATTAAAATAATTCATAGAAAGCTTAGTTTGTACGGGTTTATATAAGAAGTGAGGAATGAACAATGGGGGGGTTTGGTCAATACCAGAACGGTTGAATTATGTCGGGTGCTCGGGGTTTGTCACGTCTGAAGGTGACAGGGCGCCGCCGGAGGACAATAAAGCCAAACGGGAGCGCGGCTGTTTAGGAATTAATGGGATTATTTAAGATCCGTCTGAACTTCAGGAATCAATTTCTCGGAACAGCCGCTCTTACAGTTTCGTAACTGCATATTGAAACCCCTCAACGACAGGCCGGAATCGCGGGTCTCTAACTGCTTTCCATTACGCCTGTTTTGTCGCCCAGTCAGCTGACAAGGCTATTAAACAATAAAGTCCCGCACTAAATAACGAATTGCGGAATTAGGGCCGGTAATTAACCGGCGGCTACACGGCCCATTTCCCTTTTCTCCGGGCGGTCTTAATGTCCTTAACGCGCCGCTTCTAATATACTCTAAGGGCCAACTTAAACAATACGGTATGCAAATGGGGGCCCCGCTGCCGCTTGTCCTTTAGTGCACACCGAAATGCTCCTTGGGCTCCTATTGGAATATGAATTTACTTTCTCTCCGCTCCAAAGTTTTTGCATTAACAAAGAATTTTTATTTCTTGATCTCTCTTCAAACTCTACCCTTTTTTGGCCCTTCTATTAAGGTTTATCGTAATGGAACGTGAGCATGGGAAAAACTCAAGCGCACAGTTTTTGAGCATCAGTATAAAATCCTCAAGAGTACACATTTTTGAAGACACATTTTTAGTAATATAGCCTAGTTATATTCATGACGCCTTATTCGGGTATAAACACTCAAATTATGAGATATACGCCGTAATTAATTTGTTGTGCCATATGTCTTTGACCAGTTCAATTAGGCGATAGGAAGTGGAATGCTTAATATCATTTATTGAATGTTATGTGGATAACAGTTAGTTCATAGCAATTAAAACCAAGTATTTTAAGATACATATTACTATAAGAAATCGTGAGCTTTTAAAATATATATACTTCGCTTTGGTTTTAATTTTAAATTTTTACAAAGCCCTTTATGGAATTAACAATCTTTCCCCAGTTCAAGGTGAGAGTCCCCCTTCGACGTAGCTCGTCATTACGAACATATCCCCTTTGCGGCTCTATTAACTTTTACGACTGCCATTTTCCTTGCCTCCTCCTAATGGCCCCTACAGTTTTGGGTTACCGCCGCCTCTAAAAGTCGCGTGTATAAGGACCGACCCTCCTTTTTTTCGTCCCAACGGCTTGGGGCTTACTTCTTTAGGCCGTGCACAAAGGATTCCATTAGCGCTACCTCCGGGCGTCATTTCAACGAAGGCGGCGGGCTCTGTTTCGGCAGAGCTCCGAACAAAAGGGAACGCTTGGCTTCAATCCGCGCCCAACAGCTCCGTATTTTCGAGAATCCGATTATAATGAAGACAATTCTTGTGGGGTCTTAAAGATTTAGAATTGTGGACAGAATTGCTAGACACAAGTTTCTGGAGTCTTTGTAAATATAAAGGACCTGACTAGCAGTAGTGGTTGTAATATTAGTAGTAAAATAAAATTATATCGTATCTTTATTTTAACATGATAAAAATGTATTCCTTTTAACCGTCAATGCAATAATTCAATAATTTTTTAATTACAACAAATTATACAACTATACATAATTATGTGTTTAGTTCAAAGGACCAATTGGATAACTATTGTTTTCTGTTTCTGCAGTCGCTGATATCAACTATCAGCCGTTTTCCCTTTCTGCTTTGTAGTTTTCATTGAAATTTCCTACTTATTCTTGCAAAATTGTAATCTTCTTCTTATGTGCATTAACCCGGGGATTTATTAGGCGCCTTAATTACTGTATTATGTTAAGCCCAGTTGTACTAGTCTTAGCACTCTCCTTTCTTCATTAATCCAGAGAAGGTTAATTGCGTGGCCTGAGGTTGTAGTATCTGCGCCAGTATTTAATATACGGATGAATATTCAAATTTCGGCTAACAAACCGATGTCTGCAGGTTTCTCATCGGTGTTCATTCCCATTAACCTTCACATTAATGATTATATAATCATTATAATGATGTAATCACTCCCCCAGCGCGTTAATTCTGTAGGTCCGTCACACGAGTTTATTCCCAAAAATAAGTTAGGAAATTAAAAAAATATTTATTCGAATAATTTAATTATTTTTAATATTACCAGATTAGTTTTAGTCAGTATAATTATGATATTTAAGTAGTGGGCAGTGTTGTTACATGAGAGCTTACCTTGAACATAATACTTGGTTTAGGCAGAACATTCCAAGGTAAAAAAAATCGTTATTCGTTCACAAACTGTAGAAGTCAAGATGAGCAATCTATTATGCTTGTATTTTTAATATTCATGCCGATATCGGAGCCGTAATATTTGGGTTGCCGAATAATCTGAACAGCGGCGAATTCATAAGGAGCCGGCTTGGGGGTGATTGGGTCCCTCCGCGAGCCGAACACCGAGAATTGAATGTTAAGGAAATAAGAAATGGAACCTCGGAGCCTTTCCATTAAAAAATAGGGGGAGCGCCGTTGAGAATGAATGGTAGCGAGGGTCCCTCCACCCTCTTGCGGGTTTGCCGCCTCGAGAGGGCGCTATGATTGATGGCACGAAAATTTCATTTGAAAAAATGGAAGCCCTCACCAAAACCCTCGAAGGCAGTGAATCGCCCCAATTATCAGTACAAGGCGTTTTGGCGATCGCCGATATAGCCTGAAAGGAGAAATTAGGAACCGCAAAAAAATTGTTCGGATGGAAGTTTTTTTTATTCGCATCCTTATTTAGTAATTACTCCCTCTGGCACTGAAGGACCCCTCCGATAAGTAGATCTTACGACTACCAATAGTGCTATTTTCAATTACCGGATTAAATTGTCGAATTTAATCCCCTGAGGACATAACATTTTGGACTTAACAAGAGACCTTGGGTTTTCGAACAGAACAGTATGCAATCTTCATTTTTGTACTTCATTAAATTTTACTTTATTAAATAATTATATTTCTGAAAATCTGAATTAAAATCCGTCAATCATCAGAAAAGTACCTACGAGGGATATATAAAACTAACAATGCGGTGGCGTGTGTACAAATATTATCTGTAGGAGGGCAAGCTCCGTGTGCGATCATCAACTAGGGTACATTACTCTTTCCAACCGGCAACATAAAATACGTGAGATGTTTTTGTTTATGTCGTATATTTATTTCTTTTCGTTGTATACGAGCGGCGCCTGTTAATTTTTGCTTTTTCATTCGAATGGTGGGCAAAACGCGGCGGAGAATACAGATGGTACAGGTCGGCGAAGCGCCCGTTCCTGTTAAATTTATTCAATTACCAATCATATTTGCAGTCCGTAACACGTGCTGCCATTAGCGCGGAAAATTAATTATCGGGCCGGTGAAAAGGTGGGATGCATAAATGGAAGAGAGTGCCGAGTGCGGGGGACTTAGCGGGAAACGGCCGGAAGGGTCGTCCCAACCCCCCGAGTTGATTGATAGCTGGAACTTATCTTTGAACGGCGGCCGAAACGCTTCCTGAATACCAGTTAACAATAGCTTTACCTTCTCCTGCCCCCACAGGCCCCCCCTTTTCGTATATTTCTCACCCTTCCGGAGGGTTGTGACGCGAATATGTGAACCCACGGCACATTAAGCCGGCCACACCCGACACTCGTCAGCAGATTTAGCTCCAAGATTCTACCTATATTAATGCTTTCATTGTCACTAGCAGTTTAAGTGGTTTACTTCTATCAGAATTTGGAAACTATACATTTGTAGTAGTGCCTAGAATTTATTTATTGTTCGTTTCAAATACAGTTGTCCTATAATAGAAGTTCTCGGAGCTCAAGAAATTGTATCTTTTAATCATTTAGGGAGACATTAGAACTTAAATTAGTTAATGTTGAGCCTTAAGTGTAGTATTTTTTTTGTCTCACACAATGTCAGACACAATGTCAGTCTACTTTAAATAAATATGTACGTACACATGTATGTATACGCATGTATATAAATCATCTGGGCGGGACCCAGGTGTCCCTTAGGATGTATGGCCTACTCCTCTATTACTCAGGCAGCACTCTACGGAAATAGTTCCGTGGATGCTGATTTGAAAGTTATCTCGATGTTCTATGAAACAGTTTCATAGACACACTATGAAACACTGTGGGGAATGTCTTTTGTGTGTGTGTGTATCTGAAGAGATACAGGTTTTTGAAACGGCACTAAACAAAACATAAGAACGCGTGTTAATATTGACTATGCGTAATAAAATAAAATCCACCACGTCTCTTCAGTTTTGTTCAGACCACCGCTACTTTGTGCAATTGATGTCAAAGTGACGCCTTAGGATTTATAAACAGGCGTCTTGTCGAGTCTGAGTCAAGGGTGAAAATCAGTTGTTTTAACTGCGAAAGCGGGGCGAGAGTTGGGCCGAATATAAAGTGGGCTTGCAGGCGGAGAGGGCTTTGAGTCCGAGTCCTGGTAGCCGACCAATTGCGGCGAGACTGCCGGTGGTCGCGGTTAATGGCCCCGCCAACGGCCGGCTAACTTCCAGTTCCCAACTGCGAAGTACTGGGAGGGCCCCACCGACCTCCCCTGTAAACCCGAACCATAGTGCGTCACTCTAGTGCGGGTCTCCTGCACCAATTTGGGCAGAGGGGACTTTTATTAGTTATGGCTGTTACTCTGTGAGGAAAACTTTCCCTCTGGTAGTTGTGGTTTAGTTTTCTCTGAACTGTGACTTAAATTTTGGCCTCTTTTTTTTGTCCGTGAGTGATATGGGCTGTGCTTTGTTTTACAGACGATCTTTGGTGCTTTTCGTGTAATCGCTTGGACTGATCCTGTAATTAAACTAGTGGATTCAGCTTTTCTTCATCTCGTTCTTTCTCACGTCCTATGTATAGAGTTTTGGTTTGTCACCATCGTCTAACTGATTACTTTCAATGAATTTGACCCTAAAGAAGTCTGACAATTTATCGTGCTCAACGGATGTAGCTCCAGACAAGAAACCTAGTCCAGATATTATATCATAATTGTGATTCACTTTTGTATACACTTATAACAATTTAAAACGAAAGTATTTAGGCTTGTATTGTGACTCCCAGCCGCGGAATGTTCGGGTTAACCGATGGAATATTTGGGATAACTGATGGAATGTTTGCTGGAATTTTTGTAGATATTTTTGTTTATTTATCAAAAATGTTCTTCTCCATATTTTCCACGATGTTGTTCATTTTCATTTTTATATCCGAAAGTTTGATTCACATTTTCAGCATACACGGAATTAGGTAGTAAAGCAGCAATCACTGAATAAGTTTCATGATTTGTACAATTTTTATGATCTAATTCATGTCTAACTTTAAGATTTGTCTTTTTTATATTTATTCTAGTATTATTAGATGATTATAAATAATGTAGAACTAACAAGTACATAATTGTCTACAATTTCTATGTTCAATTACACATTGACTAGACGCTTTGTATTGCTTGTATATAGGAATTTTAATACGGCATGTTGCACTCTATGAACTCGAACATCCTACGTGTCCGTCAGCATTTCATATTTCGCAGTAAACAATATTGGACAGGGTGTATAATGAAGCTTCCTGGTCACAAATAGATTGACGTCACATAGGAATCCATTTGGACGCGGATCACCGTCCGAGTAAACCCCGAATTCAAATGCCGGCACGGACTAATTAACTATCAAATAATTTATTTGTTGGGGCGCAAACGTTGTCTATTTACGACCGGGGATTAAATTTGATACGCGCCTAACCTTTGTCGTGGTATTAACCGGCATCATTAAATATTTTCAGCGCATATATGGTTCGTATAAACAGGTATCTTCAGTCAATGCTGTTATTTATGGGCTCAATTCAAATTGTGCTTCGAGTTCTAATTAGTGGATGAATTTTAGTAATCATTACTGTGTTAATCAGTACGACGATACTTCGTATAAAACATAGAAGATTTGTATGAATATTAAGATGTTAAATCGTAGCATTGATGACTAGGTGAATACAATTTCACACCGTAACGATGACCGGTGAATCTACATCGGGCCCTTCATACCGAAGGTAGTCCAACAATTCGGATAAGACAAAGGCCTGTTGGCTATCATCCGTCCTAATTATATTTCCAGCGAGTGTGTATAGAGTGCAATACCGTGTTAAACCCGACCCCCGTAATGGGGTCAACCAATGAGACTCGGACTAAGTGACTTACCGTCCCCCCTGTCGTAATGGGGCGCCCATTATGTGGGCGAGGCGGCCGCTCAGACGGATGGCCGGGAGACCCCACTGTTATTATCCGCCGAGGACATTCGAATCTATGTCTGAATCCCAGTCTGGCTGAAATTATAGAGATTGGAAGCATATGTCACATACCTGATTGTGGTGACTACAATATATTAACATATCCTTGTATTTTAATAACCAGAAATCATAATGAAATGTTTAACCCATTCGAGACGACGATTTTTTTCGAACAAGGTCCCCAGGAGCGAAATTTTTTTTCTTTGTATTGTTCATTTTTAATTAAAAAAACATGTTTACTATGGAAATCGCCCAAGTCGTAAGTGAATTCACACAAATAAGATCATTGCACACCGGGTGTGCAGCTCGCTCCTCGGAAAATTTTTATTGCGAGGAGCGGATTGAACACCATGTGCGCAATGTAAGGTAAAATGAAAATGCATCATTAAAAAATTATAAACATTTATTTCAAAAATAGTTAGATAATATAAAATCGTTATTTTGCTTGTTGCATTCCTGATGTTCCTGCCTTAGGATCTGACATTTTAGGGGCTAAGTCTATCGCTTGACAATTTTTCTGTAAGACTGAACTATTACGCATCGTCGTTGCTGGTCGGTTTATGTCGGGTAAGAAAGTATAGAGTGGTGGAAGCAAATTTCTTATTTATTCACGGATAAAGATGGGACAAAGAAAAGAAAAACTTATTATCTTAAGCCTACATAGCCTGCGTATCGCCTTCTATTCATACAGCCTAAACGAAACTTATTATCTTAAGCCTTCGCTGCATGCGTATTCATAGTATTTTTCATGTAAGAAAGGCTTCAGATAATTTTTAGATTTTTTGGTACACAGTAAAACCAATACCAAATTTTGTTTTCCTGTACTTTAGAGATTTCATTAGTTCCAGAAAAATCTTATTTCGACGACTAGTTTACTCAGAATAACTGATAATTGCACATTACTGTTATTGCACACACGGTGTGCAGGCTGTATCAGGACAAATAGCATATTCACGCTTTCTCATTAACATTCATAACTAGGCGACGTGAGACCCAAGGCCTTGGAAGAAAGGCGGCACCATAGGATACGATATATTTTTGGTGTTTGAAACCCACGCGAAGTCGGGCGATAAACAAACCCGACTCTCGGGCCATTAGTCAAGTGCTCGGGCCCTCCGATTCAACACAGGAGTTGAGAGGCCACTCCGGACAATATATGTCGTCCCCGTGTCACGTCTACCGTCCGGCCGATGTTTAGCCCACCGAAATTTTGAAGATAAAAAATAAAATTAATGACGTCAGAAAAATTTATTTCAGGCCGCGAATCCTGTCTATTAAAAGTTGTGAATAAAAGACTTGTAGCAACTGTTACGACTTCTCACTTTTCTTGTTTGGGTCAAAAGAATATCCCAGAATGATCTAGAAAAAGCTAAAATTGTTGTTCCACGGAATATTCAAAATGTAATTCGGAATATTAAAGACCGGTAACTCAAAAAATAGTGAGGTGACCGGAAAGGATTCGGGGAGTATCCTTCCCCCCGCCCCCGGTGGAAGTGTCCTTTTTTTCAATCTTCGCAAATTTGATGGGCCCAAATTGAATTGGCTACCAATTTCCGGTTCAGCTGGTCCCCGCCAGTTTTACGGGCGGACGCTCCTCGTTCGGTCGACACCGGCGACAATATATGATCGAGCGCCCTTCGAGATTGGGAATTTGAAGATCTTCGCCATCCGACCACTTCGGTATCAAACGGCGGCGTTTCCACACACACACACAATTCGAAACTCGTTTATGTCGCCCGCGGAACGTTTATGTGGAGCGGTAAATAAATTCCCGTCGATGATACGGGAGGTGGTTCGACAAATGTAACCCGACCTTCGTTTCCTATTTGTAGCTCCGCGTTCGAATGGTGTTTTTTCGAATGCGGTCCCATAACGAGAATCCCTTGAATTAGACACGAGAAACACAAGCTTTTGTAAAAGGAAACAGTATACTGTCGCCTGCATCGTCAGCCGAATGAAAGAATGATCGCGCGCCGAACTAGAAAATATATTTGTATTCATCAATTCTACTGTTGTCCTTTAGTGGCAATGTCGCTAACTTATTTGCAACGCTAGCGTATTACAAACTGTACTGCGTATTTCAAACGAAATTAACCCCGAATTTTATAACCCGAACTAGGTGACTGTCGCTCAATTTCACATATGAAAGTTGTCTATAACCGAGTTTACGAACTTTAACCTGAAGTTGTTTGTACTAGATAGGACTTGAGTTGGGCAAAGTGCGTTCACTACTTGACTTCCATGTAAACTGCAGTCTACTGGGTACACTGCTGGAAGTATGCAAACATATTTTATCAGATAAATATACATTGAATTTCGATTATATGAAATTCAGCAAGCAGTATTTTTTAGCAATATCATGCAATGTGTTTTTAAAATGTTATTCATACAAAACATAATAAAATTAATTCCGAGTAATATGAGCGGTGGAGTACTGACTTATCTGAATTTACCTTCCGATTGTGGTTATCTTTCCAATGAGTGTTGCTATTAGGAATTCATATAAATAAAATTCGTTTACCTCTCGCTTTAAAATCATTTTAAAATAATGTTTGCCTTTATTCAGTAAATAGCGACCACATATACACTTCAATTTTAATAAAATAAGGATTTCAGGTAGTCTTTAAAAATGTATGAAAATGACGTATTGAGCAAGGGTAAGAACCGTCGTAAAATGCTCTGAATATGCAAAAAATAATCATTCCCAACTTTCATATATGAGTAGTACCACCAGCGGACCCATTTATTACTTTTATTTTATCTGCATCTAAAGGATTATTATTGATATCACATAATGGAAATAAAATACTTAAAATATTGTAAAGTTGATCTGGTTTTTGGTCTAAGTGTATAGTATTTTTAATGCGGTATGATGCATTATATTAGAACTGGTTCTTTCTGTGAAATTACCATTATAAGATGGCGTAATAATTGTAGTAGTTTTACCACAGTTAAGGCAACCCTAACCTCTAACGTATTCCAACTCGTGAATAAAAATAATAAATCCCATGACCTCGAGCGGTTAACCTCGGGTGGAGAATGTTAAAAATTCCAGATCGATGAATTTAAATCGGGTCACGCGTTCGTGTATTGTAATTCCGGCAGACCCTTTAATTAGCAAAGTTGGCTTATAAATTATTTAATCCATTCAAGAATTATAACACACCGGGTCCTTATTAAACCTTATCTGTAGACAGAGCTCAGGGGGCTACGAAGTCTTTTGGGTCGGAAGCCTTTTATTCCTGCCTGTTTAACTCTTCTGGAGTTGGAAGCCCGATGGTTATCTTCGCACGATGTCTTTATTCCATGAACATTTCCTTCCTTTTAATTTAGGGGGACGCCGTGTTTTGAATTAAACCACGCATGGAAATTAGATTCGTGATGCCTTTTATAAACCTATTCGCCCTTTCTTATTTATAGCACGATTCCATAATTCAGTCAGTGTACTGGTTACCGGTGAGACATCCTTTCTGCTCCGTTACTACTCTATGAAACATTTTTTTCGTTGTTTATTTTAGGGGTGCAATTAGGTGAGGAAGTAGTATATATAATTTTTTCTATGGTTAACATAATTTCATTTTGTCTTTGTATTTCCATTTATAGTCCTTATAGTCCTGTCGTATTAATTGATAACAGTAAATACTCATGGGTGAGTACTTTCGTTTAAGCGGATTTACATAATCCGCCATACCCAATCATTCCGAAATGGTTAGGTACTGATGAGGATGGCCCCGGTATGTCGGGTGCAGCGGGTGATCATCAGGATGCTAGGGTGGGGTCATTACGAAACTGCTGAATCGGGACCTGATTATATTTGCGGGGCGGCCGAGGTGAGGGTGTCACTAATGAGGGCAGGAGTCGCTTTTATTTGAGTTCCCGTTCCGACTCTCCCTGGGGCATTCGGCCGGCATGACTCATGACACCGACCCTCTTTCCCAGCGAAATCCCTCCCAATATACCACCGGGGGCGGCCCCCCCCCCTAACGTCCTCCAACTTCCTCCTAGATCGTGAGTTATTTATTCGGAGCTAGGAGTACTCCTCCCAGACCCCCTCCGCCCGCCATCAACCGCCTACTTCTAACTTTCTTTCGGAAGAAGATTTTTTCGGGGCTCGCGGCTTGAATTTTGACGAGGCCTTTCTCGCTAGAACTTATGACCTCCGCGTACGCCTCTAATGAGGGGAGTTCTCGCGAAAAATTCTCCCCGATTAAACGGGACAGTCAACATTCGCCCGCCACCACAGTTACGAAACTGTTCGAAATTATTGTACTTAAATCCGAGACTATTACAGCCCATTAGCGAGATTATTGTAGAGTAGCAGTTAGTTATATTAACCCTTAATTAAAGAAGCGGCGATACAATTTCGGCACACCTTATGTTGGGCTTTAAACTTCGGAACGATGTAGGTTTACTGGCCTTCGTAGCTTTTATTATGATATATTTTTTTTCTTATGATAGGTTTCTGTGATGTCGGCGATACTGTCGAAACCATAAATGGAAATTAACGCCCGTATTTTTATCTACTTTTATGTCTTGATGAAAATCGAGGTCGTAAACAATTATATAGTCGGATAGGGTCACAAACAGAAGTATAGTGGGCGGGCGTAAAGTTTAACGGTTTGTTACCAAGTGGCGGTGGGTGAGAAAGGGTGCGGATGAGGGTTATTTCTGCGGGGCTCGTTACCTCCGTTATTCCTGCCCCAACCCCCCAACCCCCACCCCGCGTAAAAGAGCCACTTTAAAGATTGCTCTTCTCGCGTAACGATGATACCTTGCAGCGGCCCTTCTCATGAGAGGGATGATTGTTTAATTTTTTATTTTTATTATAATGGAAGTGTTTTCGTTAACTAGGCCCATTCCGGTTAAGGGGGCCAGCATGACTGATATGGACTCATTCATATACAAATACCATTTCCATTAATTTTATGTAATAACGCATAATGCTATGTTGCACAGAAGGGAACCTTTTTTATTTTTTCCACACCCACCTCTTATTTCTTAATGAATATCACATGAAAATTAAGCTGAGTTATTATCTAGCGGGAATGTGATGAATACACTAAGCACCTGTAAAAACATTTGAATGGATTGCCATTAGTTAAAATTTTTAAATAGTGGTCTTTGTTCTAACTCTGGGCTGGAATGGTTTATCATAAACAGGGTCATAATACATCTCTGAAGGGAATTCGCGTAAATTAAAATGTTCTATCATACCGTGAAATATTACTCGCTTCTCTGGAATTTAAGATCGCTCGTCATTGTACATTCATCGGTACAGCGAGCTGTAAAAGATGCGTGTCAGCTTCATCATAAAGTGGAAGCGGTTTTACCGAGAATTCACTGGCGAGGACATTTATCATTCCACGGTTAAAACGCGGTGAAAGGGTGAGATGAAAGCTCGAGTTCGAAATAAAAAGAAAACGCTGAGAAATAGTTAAAATCCGCAGTCCATTTGGTTGAACATGAACTTATCTTGAAATATCTATTTACTCTGCCCGCTCTCTGTCTCAGTTCCGCTCCGTCTTTCTCTCGGGGCCTCGAGTTTCCTTATTTGCGGGGCTCCAAGAGATTTCCTCCACAATTCTGCTTCCAGAATTAAACTGTTGATGAAAAGGGAGGGAGGGTGTCGCGTTTCTACCCCTTTCCGGCCACGCCCCCGGCCCCCGCCGTCCCACGGTTGAGCGTTCGATGAAAGCCGGGGGTGGGTTTTCCCGCAGACCGGAAAATTAATTCAACTCTGAATAATTCTCCGGGCTTTTATTTCGGGAAAGCCAATTACCGCAGGGTGGAGCCGGCATTTGAAGCCAGTCCGAAATCTAAACCGCGGAACTTAATTCCTAATCCAATATACAAATACCTTTGCACCATATTTACCCTAAAGGGATAAAAAAGGGATTTTTGTTCATTTGACTCTGACTACAGATAATTTTGAGATTTATTAAAATCCTTATTGACTGGTGAATCTTCTTTGACCGTAATTGAACTTTAGAAATATATTTAATCATACATCGGGGGTTCAAAAATTGAAAAATTTGATCTCCATTTATGAGATTAGGTGGTGTAACGCATTTCCCTGAACAGTCCATTTAGTATATTGATAGCATCGGCAAGTGATATATACAAAATTACTTTTCTGTAACCAAGTCTGAGGTCGGCCTACTGAATTTATACTGAATCCTAATTTTCAGCATATTCGGGCATGTATAAATGTCTTAGTGAGTTATTTTGCCATGATGAATTGCTCCGCGTGAAGCTGTCCCTGAGGAATAAAATCCAATAGAGAAGAGCCGGGCCAGAAAGGGTGACTACAGTAAAAACGATAATTGCCATCCGACCCAACCTCCGATATAAATTACTTGGCTTTTTCTGACTTCGATAGAACACAACTAGTTGAGGGTTTTTATCCCTTAGCCGAACTAATCAATAGGCCTTAACAACCTAAACTACACCCCTTGTCTGTTGGAGCAGCCTAAGATCGGTTGAGTTATTTAACCATGTATTTTCTTTCATTACAGTCAAATTTCATCACATTTGTCTAATTTTTAGTCCCTGCAGAATTTGCACGCAACAAAAATTGTATCAATAATTCATTGTTACATAAACGCCTAAAATTAAATCGATCGAAGTGTGCCTCAAACTCCTTGCGGCTGCACCTCTATCTGGATTTTACGTTATGTGTATCCAATGTTTCTATATTTTAAGATTGAACAGAGACACCAACAGAATTTGTTTAGTTGTCAATAATGTCAACAGAAGATATGTCTAACTTGTGCAAGCATTCCACTTGTCGAGCACTCATTAATAATTGCCCTTTCGATTTTTCCCGATAGGACAGTTCCTAAAAATCATTCCTGGAGCTTTATTTGAGGATTACTTAATAGGGACAACGGACAACGCAGTCTGATAAACCGAGGTAATTTGTAAACGCGGTTCGGCAGTATCGTTCAACAGCCAATTTTCTCATGAGCTGTAAATTCGGATTAGCGGCCCCTCTACTTCCTCCCGCAACCCTCTGCCGGGCATAAACCTTTTTATCTCCAGTCTGAGAATTAGTTCGGAACACCCCCCACTCACCCCACATGCCGGTATTGACTTTTATTAGCCGTGTTCGCAGGGGCCGCGGGGAACAATGGCGCTGGCACAATAGAGAGGGAGACTCCCCACCGATCACCGCTTATTTAGGTCGCGGATTTTCATGAACCTATTGGCGGGCATTGTTGCCCCGGGCGCATACCGGATATCGTAATGGGCTCAGGAGCAAATTGATGTACGAAAGTTCATGTCGGGTCGGTCAACACATAATTACTGAATGAAAACGGAATTTGCGAGAGCAAAAATTATCCTCATTAATCTATAAGTAGCATGCACTTATTTTCAACTCATTTTTATGCCATTATTTCTGATTTTCGTATCAACACTTTTTTAATTTTCTTCATTCGGATATGTAATTTAGTCGTATTTATAGATACAGTAGCTGCAATTGTGGCTACATTTGTGGTCTGGCAAATATTTCGCGTATTTATTGTAATACCGGGGAGAAATATTTTCAGGGAGTTATGTTTCTCTAGTCTCCTCGATTGCTGCTATCCACCAGGTCACACACACCTACATTCGTCAGGATAAAGTTTCTTGTAAAGAGCTTAGGCGAAGGGATTTCGCTGCTCCCGAAAATGGCTAGTTATTTCAAGTTGCCACAAGAAAATATTTTCACGGTACCATTCAGAAAATAGTGGCCCAATAAACCGAAACAGAATCCTCTATTATGGAAAATTTATCGAAAAGGATTTTCCTCAGTAAAATTTTATGTGGCCTGATATTCTGTATTCAAAAGTCCCCCCTCCTTATGCTGGTTTAGAAGACCTCGAATAACACGGTTTAGTATCGGAATGAACTGATTTTAATACTGGCAAATATGTATGTTCAGATTTGTCGCTAGCCAGTTTGAGAGTGAAACGAATAACATTTTATGACTTTGGACTGAATATGTAGCATTGGAAAATAAAAAACGCGAATAATTTATTAAAAAATTAACAGATCGGGGATAATATGACCTGTGTTGGCAAGTTTATACTCCATCTTAACTTGTAACAACCTCCAGGCAGGGGAAGAGTTGAGTGGGAGAAAAAAAGACCACTATTCAAAATTAAACTTTACTCGTCGAAGGACTTAAATAAGTTTAATTATTTTTTGCTATAACCGGGCGAAGTTTAATGCCTTTTTTGCTGAGATGCGGGGGTTCCCCGCAGGCTCCGAGGTCGGAATTTATAATTAAAATGGGCCCGGGGATGAATATATTTTAAATCGCTTAGACAATGCGGGCTCGCGCCCTGTTTAATTGGCGCGTGTCGGGTACTCGGCCGCCGTGGGTTGGCGGCATTTGAAGATCGCCGGAATCCTCAATTCCCCCTATCAATAAAAGATATATTGCCCGTACATTCCTTGGGAGTCAGACAGCCGGGGACGAGTTCTCCTCGGAAGCATAATGAAATATCTCATGAGCGACGCCGTATGACCTCTTTATCCGGTTGCAGTTGGGAACGGCCGCTTGGAAATTTCTATTATTAGAATTTGCCAGTCACGGATATTCGGAGGAATGGTATTAAAGATAAATAGTGTTTGTGCTTAAAAGAATTCTTATTCGTTCGCTGCGCCCAAAAAATCTTCATAAAAGTTTATGAGCCCACAAAATGAGCGCCTCTCCTCAATATTTTGCATTCCTCATTGTTAAATAACACTTTACTCTGTCTGTGAAATAAAAAATAATAATTAATACTATATTGTGTTAGAAAATCATATAAACGCTAGTT
The DNA here is from genome assembly GCA_019843655.1 of Lethocerus indicus. Classification (NCBI taxonomy): domain Eukaryota; kingdom Metazoa; phylum Arthropoda; class Insecta; order Hemiptera; family Belostomatidae; genus Lethocerus; species Lethocerus indicus. Next base: position 13,806,063 of record JACDQD010000010.1, on the reverse strand, counting down.
TAATGAATGTAAAGCAGGATCGATTAACAAAAACAAAGTAAATTATAACTACCGGTTGCACTAATTGCGAAAGTTAAAATATTTCCTATAATGGAGAAATATCTTTTTCTTTCCTCTCGAACAAATTTTATATTTAAAATGTCACTCCTGAAGCTTGACAACACTCGGAAGGAAATGTTTCAACTGTTTAGATTGCCGGTGCCATTTAAAAATCGGAGTTAGCGGCAAAAATCCACTGTCAGGAACAGCCGCACAAACGAAACCGCATTGACAACTCGCCAGTGACAATCGTTCCGGGTTTTTTATTCCCTGCCTCCAAATCCTGTTATCTTCCCCGGTACTGATTGAAAACGCCATGCCGAATACACATCGAGGGCGGGAATTGACGCGGAGCGCTATCAGAACCTGAAGCAGCGGTGTATGATTTCTGTTTCATAACATCTATTTAGATCATTAGTGGTAGGCCGTGGGGCGGTCGATAAGGAGTATCATCATAAATGAAATAATTAAATTATATAGTTAATAGATACAGTTGGGTAACTAATTAATAACTTCGTTTTAATATAGTTGAGGTGATTTTACATATATATATATATATATATATATATATATATATATATATATATATATACACACACACATGCCGCCTGTTACCGCGTTATATCTACAGATAACCATGATGCTTAAAAACCAGCCGCCAGACAGTCTTGACAGCGAAACATTCACAAATGTCATACAGGAAAGAGAATAAACTAGAAAAAAATGAAGTGACGCTAGAAAAACCGGTCTAGCATTGCAGAGGTCGTACAAATAATTAAACAAATAATGCTTTCAGGGAAATAGAGACGGGAATACTCTCCTCTAGCAACTCGCGTTAGGAATTCCAACTGCGATAGCAAACAATTTAAAAATAACTGGAAATTCAAGGAGCAGTGTTGTTATGCCGTTTATTCGGGTAGCGGTTCGGGCAGGCGGCTCCGACGAAAGTGAGGAGGGAATTCCGAATGAGTTATAGAAGCAGAAACCGCGGAGGAAATAATGGATGACCGCTGGAAATTGCTGTACCGCGGCCGGGCATTAGAGGCGTCCCTGCCAAATGTTTAATATCCACTTTTTGCGCTCGTAAATAATCAATGTACATTTTATACGGGCGTTTACGGGGCTCGTTTTGAATTCCGAATGGGGGGAACGGTAAGACTCGGGGCCGAAATTTAAAAGCGGGACATTTCCCGAGTCTTTAAATGTATTTTTCCTTTTGTGGTTTCAAGAGATCTCCTGCTTGGTGGGGGTTGAGAAAGTTGTTCGGGCAGATTTACGTAAATTTGTGTGCGTAATTTCCATTACTAAAGCGTTATGTAGCAGCCTGCTGGACCCAACTAAAAAACTAATTAAATTCTCCTACTGATGGGAGAAAACACCAGTTCCTTACAAATTTTTATAACAATATCCATGCAAATCAAATACGGACTTATTTTCTTGTTGCTGCGTATTAAATTGAAGATTAATTTTTAATTTTAAAGAAGATGTGTAATAACATAAATTTTAATTAAAGAATTCACAGTCTATTGTAATACATGATTATGATGTTTTGTCTTCATAATAGAGCGATAACATTCTTTATTCGCTGCGACTAACTAAACGGTATATCAAAGTTTAGTTGCCATTCAACAAACAGAACTGTTAGAAGTAAATAATGGCGTACAAAAGTCTTGGAATTGGTCACAATAAGGTAAGTTTTCGAGTAGAGAAAATATAACTGGTGGGAGGATGGTTGGCCGAGCGCCATGCCCTGTTAAATATCGGCCAATCAGATACAGACCCCTGTCGATAACTTTATCCGAGTATTATGCCCCACTTACCATTGTACATTTTAGGATTTTCTTCCACAAACCATTCCTTTCTTTCTGCGGAAATACAATTTCCCGCAAGTTTAAAAGCTCTTCTTCCTTTAATCTCCAATACCTTTTGAACTTTGGAAGTGTACTGTTTAAAGGAAACGCTCCTGTAACATTCAATTGCTCGCCCTCTACTTCTGTTTTCTAGCAATATTTGAACTGGGGAAAGCGCATTAGTGTGCACTAGGTAGTGAATGGGAGTACCTGTAGAGTCTGATCGCTCTATCGCGTGAGCGTTGGCCGTTTCGAAGGTAGTTTGAAATTCGCAGATGTTTTAATACAGACATAAATTGAATCAGGAAAACCTTATAATTTTCACACAACACAATTGGATTACTGTTGAGGCGACAGGCTTATGAGGGCCCGGACAAATAAACCGCAGTTACTGTCGTTAAACCTTCATACTTTTGAAATGTAACACCCGTCATGCTTAACAAACTCGAGTGATGTTGATTATATGACAAAATGACTATCGTTTCAATATCTACTCAATGCTAATCTCCAGCATTAATTTTTCTGTACAAGGCTTGCAAGACTACCGCTCGTATTTGACGGGGCCAGAGCCGAAATTGCCCCGGTCAAATGCGGATTCTGGAACCAAGTCCAAAGGCTGTCTTATCGACAGCCCATAATTTCTTCTCTACCTCCCCTACCGCCCCCCCCCCCCGGTAAGGTGAAAGGCCTAAAGGAATCCTGGGGGTTCGGAGGGCTTTTCACCGTGAGGGCGATCGGCAATATCTCGCGTCGACCCAAGGGTCATGTAATATTAGCGCCCAATTTTACGGTCCCGGGTTAAAGCCTAGTTCGAACCCCTATAAATTTCCCATAGGCCCTCTTGGGGCCGAGGTTTTCCTCTATATTAATGACCGATTACGGCCGGAAATGGGCGACAAGCGAGTCGCCCGATTTTATGACCGCGACAGTCTTTCTCTTCTGGAGTTCCCAAACTTCCGAAATCTTAAAATTTTATCGATCATGAGTTTTCAACGGGTTTAGTTCACACGATGCAAGGTGATAGGTTTAGTGCACGATAGCGCTGTATGTTTTCCAAGGCGTCTGTGAGTAAATAACTGAGAAATATAAATAAGGCAATCCCCTAATCGTACACTTTTTTGCACCTGAATATCACAGCAGAAGTGGAATTCGAGGACTGGCCTCTTGATTGATAAAAAACATTTTCTAGAATTAAACATTTCCGGAATTTTATATTACCTTACAGTTTTTATTCTTTTCTTATGTACATTCGTACATTGTGTATTGATTAGTTTTTTTACCGCATTTTTAAAACGATTTCTTGCATAGTTGCTGGTGTATATGGTCTTTAATTTTAGGGCATCGACATTCCTTATGTAATTTATTGTAATTTACACGACATACGCTCAGTTCAACCTCCACCTTTACTTTAATGTGGCTTATTCCAAGAGCTATAAATTAAACAAGTGCTATCAAAGTTCACCTATTCCTGAAAATGTGTCCGGAAATCCCGTTGTTTGACTCGAACCCCGCCTCTATTGTTTTATACCTTAGGCTGCCTTTTTTTATTTCATTCATAATAGAACTGTAGCCGGCCCGCCTACACCTGGCACCCTTCCGTTGGGCTCCCAGCGAAGGGACCCAGTTCGGATTTTTCGTGCGTTTAAATCGAATCATATCCTCCAGCACATTCTTTCCCCCTATCCCCTTTCTCTTTGCCCAGATAAAAAAAGAAAAGTTTCTTCCCTTTTCCAACTCGCAGCTAAGTACATTATTCACTCTTCGAAATGGAAAATTCGGCGCTTAATTTGAATACTCGAAATAAAATTGGATTCCCAGAGTTCTAATTGGGGCGGGAGATTAAATTTAAATGGAGATTATCGAATTTAATTCGACGCTCGCCGCCGTTTCCGCAGCGGCGAGAAGTCGTTTGCTTTCGGACCGCCGCCCCCCAGGATTATTCTCTCTCATATTCCATCAAACGGAATACGTTCCGGATATTAAAATTACACTGTTATTAAATCATAAAACTAAACGCTTAGAAAATATGTTCTAAATTGCAAACTTCGACGCTAGAGACCTCGGGGGTAATGAAATTAAATTAAGTGTAACTACGTTTTAGAAAATATGAATTGACGGCCGAAACATGAATATTACTGTGTTTAAATATTATAATGGACATCCTATATTAAATATAAAGTATACTAAATTGACAGGATTAATATTTTAGAAGGCATCTACTTGCTGTATTCTCCCCACAAACATAAAATAACAATAATAACCCGAGGCATTTATTTCCATTTAGTATTTATGAGGGTATGATATGTAGTGGTATGAAGTGGTATGATATGTAGTCATACGATATTACATATCATTGTTCTTATGTAGAAATAGGACCGAAAAGGGTTCGTTTTTTGGAGTGGAGGATAGGAACCTAGCGACGTCAAGTCAAATGTGCTAGCGGAATTCATTATATTTATAAATGTAACCTGATTCCGTTGTGGCAGATCTCGTAAAATGGTTAGGAAGATAAATATAGAATATAACATGTCTAGTATTCCGACTTATACGGAATACTGCATTTATATTTCATACGAGCATATGCATTTATGATTTTTCGTTTGGTAAAAACTTATTAATAAGTGATAAAGCCTCCATCAAAGTGATCCCCGATTTTGCATGGATTTTCGAACGCTGCATACATTTATTTTGGTAATGGGGAGGAGATAGGGATGAGCGTTAGGGATATTTTTTCTTTTAATCTTTACGGTCGTTTAAATATATACAGGAGGGCTTGACTTTCACCTCATATTCTGGAGCCGTATTCGGGGCTTTAATCTCACCGCTATTAAAAATACTGCACCGAACCCGCTTTAAGAGTATCTCTCCTTACTTTCGTGTTCGGGGACCTCATTAGTTTCGAATTAGAGGCGGAAAATAATCACGCCCGACTTTATCATAGCGGTGGCTTAAAGCAGACGAGTTAACAATAACTGGATCGGCAGACAACATATAGGAACCTGATTTTATTTGGTTACTAACCGAATCGAAAAGGCGAGGTTTCGCAATATATTTAAATGTTACATTAAATTACTGCAGACTAATAAATTATTTTCCCACAATAATAATAAATTATCTCACAGAATCATGTGAAGGGAATCTTCAGTCTGCAGGTCTGTAATAAATGTCATGGTTGGCGTATAAAATGTAAAATAACTGTTACTACACACTGTTACTACATTTTGATTAGTCCTACAGATACAGTTTCCGAATTTCTATTTCATAAGGTTTGCAAGTACGAAAACCTCCCCATTTCGGGGGGAAAACTCATCGCGGTACTTTCGAGTTTTCTTCAATAGCCAACGCCGGCATTAGACTACAGAAAGCTTCTCTTGTCTTGCCGGGAGCGGTGGTATCAACAGCCTCTCGCCCCGCCATCGTAGTTCGCCAACTTATTCATTACTTGAAATATTCATCACTCAATAAACTTTCTAATGCTTTAGGACGCCATTGAATTTTAATGCGAGTCAAAACAACCCCTAAGAGCTGGAAAATCCGGGTGAAACATTCCGGCAGATGCTTTATTTACCAAGTCCGTTGATTATTTACCAAACGGGAGAAATATAATTGATTGTTTTTACATAATTTCTTTTCTACCAAATTAATTTATGAACAAAATATGAAACAATTTTTCCGTACCTTCTCGTTATGTTCATCCATTATATAAAATAGGATTTTAAATTCAATAATATGGCATTCATGAAATGTGCCTTTGCCTAATTTAACCGCTAATTCCAAATAACCGGAACCCATTGCATCTGAGGGCATTTGCTATTTTGACAATATCGTACAGAAAACTGGGACCGAGAACTTTAATTGTTGTTTCAATTATTCAATTGCTGCCTTAATTTTCGTAAAATCGAATAAATTTGAATAAAAATGAAGCAGTTCTGGATCCCTCGTTCTTGGCTTTAAGCTCGACTGTATTTACTATTCCGGGAAGGGGGTCAGCGCAAGGAGAGAAAAAAATGTCAGGAGGTTGAGTAAAAACGAGCGAACACTCCTTACACCCAGCGAATACGAATTGTTTACCATTTCCTCCGCGGTACCGGATGAAATTTGAAATTCAACTCCGCCACCGGGCTTGAGACGGGGAATTGAAGAAATGATTCGGAGTCGTACGAATATTGAACGGAAATAAAGTCAACGGGGTTGCGTCCTTATGTCGAATTTAGGCCGACCGCATGCATTCCAAACGAGCGAATAGATCAGCCCGTACGCGTTGAGAACAGATGCCGGAGGAAATATGATTTCTCGGGGATATTCAGATTCTTCAATTTTTTTTATATAAGCTTAGAAATTGTGCGGCCCAGATGCCTTAATAAATGCTTGAATGGTAGTTGTTGAAATTAACTTCCTAAATTACATAGATTACATGGAAGTTCGTATTATAATTTATAAGTGAATATGATAGAATATTATGACTTAAACCGTTTAAGAATCTACAATCAACTGGGGATAACGAAAAATATAGCTTTTACAGAATAAGAGGATATTTTATTTATTTAATAACTCCAATGATAATTTAATTCTTCGGATTATAAAATTCTAAATATTTGTAATTGTACTTAATTGCTCGTTTATATTGCCTTTTAAGTCATTAATTAAAGTACCTTTTGGAAAAAATGTAATATTGTTCTCCTGAAGCGAGATTCTAATATCTCCGATTATTGCGCCGTATAATTGAATGTAATATTCATGACCTCCAGACCTTTAAGATACAAAAAAAATGTAGATATGATCGTGAATTGAACTTTCATTTTCTCGTGGGAACCCGGTACTACTTCACAATTTGTTGTAGCTAGAATTTACATATTTTACGTCTTGCCTTTTCACCTTTACCTTTTTTCTTCTTCCTTTCATCTACTTGTGGAGTATGTTCAATTTTCCAATTTTTTGTTTCTATTTTAGTTTCGCGTTTATCTGACTTATTATTACATCGATTATTATATTTAATTATACCGATCACGTGATTGCAGTTTTTTACTTATGATACCCGTTTATACATATATACGTTTAAAAGTCCAGTAAATATTACGTGGAAAATAATGTATTCATATATATGAGTTCAGAGTAATCAGATAGATCGGAATGTATCCTTAAAAAATATGATTTTTCATTACAATAATCATCACTGACGCAAAATTATCTACTGGTTTGTTATAGGGGGTTGCTTGAAGCTTCATCGGCGGCCGAAATGGGGGAAGTCCCCATCCCTTTATTAATTATATAAATTATTTATGTCATATTTATATTAAAATGATTACCTCGATGTAAGCAAAAATCCGGATAATTGAGAAAATGAGAATTTGATAGACTTTCAAAAGTGTACGTAGCATCGGAACAACGGTACTTCACCGTATCCATATCACACGGCCTGGCGTCGATTTACAAATGTTTCAGGGAAAGGGAAGTCGATAAACGCTTCATTCGATTTGTCCGCGGCCGGGTCCAAAGACAAACCCTAGTGGGAAAACGGGGCGGCGCGGGGCTGCGGAGCCTTCATGAATTATTCAGGGCCCGCGACTCCCGGCCGTGTCCCGCCATTCAATTCTGCCTCCCGCCCCCGCCACCGCCCCCGCTACCCGACCCCGATCCCAATTGTAACTAGGGACGACTCCTGGAAGCGAGTAAGAGTTGCCGGTAATTACGATAATAACGCCTGGCAAAAAGTGGCAGCCACTTCACCCCACTTCGCCGCCCCTTGTCCGACCCGGATTGAGCTTCTGAATTTCGGAGCCGGTATTTTGTGAAAGCGATTCCGGTCCGTTATGGGTTTATTTCGTTAACTTTGCACGATGTTTGAAGGCGGGATGATATGGGTCCTTAAATATAAAATTTCTAATTGATTTTTTTTTAGTCCATTCTTCTGGTTGGCATGTGTGAATGTTGCGCTCTCAATACTGCCTGGGGACCTGTCCTTTAACGTTTACTTCTCGGGTATATGTCTATAATGGCGAGTATAGAGCTTAGTGCAGATAGAAGTAATTCAACTTTTGCATAACTCACATTTCTAACTAAACTTTTTTATAAAATGTACATTTGGCTCAGTAATCTTGCTTCGGGTATCTGTCGAGTAGTTTGCTGTTAAAAAATATTTATAAATCAATTTATCGTCCCGAAAGAGTTCAAGAGAGTGCATGTGCTACAGTGTGTATGTTGTGAATTAGGTCGATATTAAATTTCAATATTCAGCAATTTTCGAAATATTCTACGAATTTTAGATGAAAAATAATAAACGGCTAGAAAGTAGGTTACGAAACACAGTAACGCTCTTTTACTGAATTAGTTTTGTCGTCGTTTCGGAATTTTTACATCGCCCATTAGCTTTTATATTTAGAACTCAATTTTCTCCAATTTGATTTTCACCGTTTGAAATTTTCCCGGACCGCACAAACCGCAGACTACAGGCTCAAGGGGCGGGCCGTAAAACCGGCCTGTGTATTCTTGGAGTGGAAGGCTCTAAATAATTCACGGTTCCCTAAGTTGAAGGCATTCAAGGGAGTGAACCTACTCTGAATATTTGATACGGGGCCCCAGTCAATAACAAGGAGCCTCGTGTCTGTACAATCGAAAAAGGGCAAATCTGCTTATTCCCTCCTGACGGTAAACTAGGTGAGTCCCCACCACCACCCCGCCGTTGGGTTTATTTCATGTCATCATTTCGTTCCTTCTCCTCTAAAAGACGTATTGTTAAAAATTAATGTTATAAATGTTGTAAAAAGAAAATTAAGTATTATCCAGGGCGAATTTAATAATAATAATTCTATACAACAGATTTTTTGCAATACATATTCTATAAGTGTCAAAAGCAGTTTTTATTTTGATATTTCGTTCAGTGAGGGTCTGTTCGTTGCATGCGTGAGTCTTGACAGTCGCAACTTCATGAAACGCATATGCCGGTATACCCTCTCGGTCGGACCGACTCCCGAATATCGAATTGGGCGGAGAAAGAGGGTGTAACGAGCGCTGCGAGGAATATGGGATCCAGAGAGGGGGGAACGTACGAGCGTGTTCGTATGAGGGGGCTGGTTTCAGCTGCACCGGCCCTGTTATTATAGGGCCCTTTCGACGCTGCGGGGGCGGGGGGGGAGGCTGCATCCGCCCCCCTAACTGCTGAGCAATGCAAGGCTAAGTTACTGCCCGAACGTTTTACTGCCCCGTGGGCCCGTCCGATATTTCAGGAAACGCCACCCCCCCCTTGCCCCACACACCGTGTTAACGCGCTCGTATACCGTCGACACGAATAGCCACCTTTATTGCACTAATTTCAGGTGGAGTACGACGATAAAATCAGTTTCTTTAAAGATTATTATCGACAGTAAATTCCAATATATCGATCGATCGGGTATTACCGATATATTATTCGGAATTTTCAATCTGTTGTACAACACCGTTGTGTGTATTTTTACGGCGCGGTCAGGAGACATGATTTGGGATTATTTAGACGACAAACGGCCGTAAATTTTAAAGATATATCGGACGTGGAATTATAAATATGTACTATGAGAGTATGAAAAACATTATAAACGTTATAAAAAACATGGTACTTTGTATTAAAATTCGGTTATTAGCACTTCGGAAAGTTGTTATTAGTTTGAAATACGGGGACCTGGCATATTCTGTACCCAATTTCACATACTTGGTCTTAAAGGTTAATTGATGTCTGTGAAAAATACAACGCCGTTGAACCGTGCCGGGGAATCAAGTGTGTCTGTTGTGGCTTTGATCCCGTTTGCGAGGTTCTGAAGGGGAGATGGGAGCGTCTGAAGCCGTCTACCGATTATTAGACAGTGGGCCGCCACCACCCGACCCCGCCGTCTCCTTCCTTGATGTTCGCCAATTACACAGAAACAGAGTTTCTGAGGGCGAGTTATAACTTAACACAGGACTTGGCCTTAAAATTGCAGTAAACAGTGTAATTAGTGAGGGCTCGGTGAAGCGGAGCCTGGGCGTAAGGTAAAGCCGTCATAGGCACTCTCAGCTCTATGCGGGATTCACCTCTAATTGCATTTTTCAATAATAATTTATTTATAACAATATATATCGAAGCGTAAATTGTATTATTTATATGGGCGTTCGAGATAAACAGAGCTGTCCAAACGGTTTCCATACAATTTAATATTGATTCTCACACTGTAATCCAGACCTAGTAAACAACAGGATCTCTTCCTGTACATACGAGAAATCCAATCTAGTAAATACTCTTAGTTCATGGGACATATTATTTACTTTGAATTTGAGTGTACACAAGTGAAATCATTTGACCACACAAGATGGCTATTTTCAAACTGAATTTCGGTCAAACTGTTTACTATATTTAAACAAATTAACGCGTGTTTGCTTGCTTGAAAGCTTCCGCCTTGTGCAATAGTTTAGTTTCAGCGGCTGTTAAAAGTGTAGCATATGGCCCTTCACTAAGCACATATGTCGTTTATTAAGTTTAGATTTTACAACGCTTAAGAGTTTTATATTTTGCTGTAAACCATACATTTTCGGAATCTGTTGTGACCATGCGTACGCACTTTGGACAGTAGGTGGACAAATGGCCCTGAATTTCGTTATATGAAAATGTTTCATTAACGTATCTCAAATTAAAATTTTATATTAATGTTTAAATGTTAAATTTTAGAACGTTTTGGCAGTAGTTTTCTCTCATTTAATTCTTCTGTCTATCCACATTTTGGTCATAAACAACTTCCAACTTCTGTGGCCCCTTGGGTGCTATTTCACGTCTGTGTATACTTTTTATTTTTTTCATGTTAGAATGCTCAAGTTCCCTGCCCTTGTATTCTGCTTCCATGGGAGTCCTGAATTTCCGTTCGAGAACTTTTCCTATGGTCTCCCTTATAACCCAATTTATTTATACCTAAACATCAGATAAAAACTAAACTCGATTGACAATCAAGAAATCAGAAATAAGTTCTTATAATGGTCGCAAGCCGAATTACTATGTTATTATTATATTAAATTCGAATAGTACTTAAGTGTTTTAGATCGCTGAATTTTCTTACTTCCCCTGCTTTATATATTAGGATTTGTTTATTCGTACAGTGTGCCAAGAATTTATTCACCCTCGACAATTTCACTGTAGTCGCCTTGTCGCTGCCAAAATGCCAAGTAGAAAGCACGGTAATGCCTCCCCTCCTCACCAAACACACGTGAGCGCTCGCCGGTGTATTTTTAGACGCGTACGGGGATTACATTTTCCGTAGGCCTCTTCAGATCGCGCCACATGCGCCCCTTTTTCCCTTTCCCACACACCACTAGGGGTCTGCCGGTAACAGGAGAACAGAGCCGTTTAGAAGGTCGCCAAGATTTCGCTAAAAGTTATAGAATAAAAGCTTAGAATAGTTATATTAAAGTTGTAGAACGCTGGTATATTCTATACTCCCCTGAATTTCTAGGCCGCCTGTCAATTCGTTTAAATGCCATTCTTATAATGGGAGTATCTTATTTCTTTCTAAAAAGAGTAGATAGTTACTATGTTCTTTCTACAAGTGTTAACTATTTAGCTATAATAAGAAGTCCTATTTTAATAATAATTAATAAGAAGAAATCTTATTATAAAGGCCATGCGACAATAAATTTCATATAGCTTCTGCAGCAGAATGTTTTTTTGTTTTTTTTATATACTTTTCTTATTATTTGGGATTCTTCCGAGACGAAAACGTTTTTCGGGTATCGTATAAAAATATTTCCAATAATATGCAAATCCCTTTATTCAACGAGCATCGAATATTTGAGCTGGAAAAGTTTGAGTTTTCGGACGCATTTAGAGATTGGAAGGAAGGCCCTCCTCGAATATGTCGGACAGGACGCTATCAAATACAGTCACTGGGGTGTTTGAATGACGAAGAAAAATAAAAGTCGCATTTCCATTTGCCCTAATGTGTTTCTGGGCCCCTTTTTCCCGTCCCCCGGGTGAAGGGGCGTTGATGTTTTCTGGAAAATCGTCAACGGAAAAAGATTTTAAAACTCGGGTCCAATGGATTATCGGATATTAAAAATGAATACGGAATTCCGGGAACTGATGGGAAGTTCCTGAAATTCAAAATTGAAAATGACAGGCACTAACTTTCTGGACAATTTTTTAATTCCTTGTTGACAGAATTACAAGAATCATATTTTAGCAATAAATGAATAATTCCTTGCTTTAGCCATAATAACATAGTTATGGAGATATTGACGGATAGTTATTGATTATTGAAAATGAGTAAAATTGTTATAGTAATTTATAAAGTGGTGAATGCTCTTTATTTGTCTAAAATTATTTACATTGACTATTAACAGACAGAGATTTTCTCTTGAATCTCGAAAAGAACATGCGCGTAGATTATTTTTTCATTATGAATTGTAGGAAGGCGGTGTCTGAAATTATATTAACAGGTAATTCTGATATCAGTTATAATGGGTTTTGGGACCATTTTTAAATTTTGGATACTTACATTGGTATGATGACAGTAATTTCAATCGCGGCCATGCGACTGTCATGTTAAAGCATTTTCACAGAGTGTGGCACCGTCCCGAGTTGCACCTGGGTGAGGCGGACTAGTTCCGGACGCGGTTCATTTTATTCCCATCCGGTTTGAGTTAATTCTTCCGTACGGCCCCGGCGGAAAATTCTCGGAATTAAATAGGGGTCGGGGAGCCCTTCCCCTTCGCCTCTCCTGTTGAAATTTTGCATTATATTACACTCCGGCGTATAGGGCGTGTGCGTGTGCGTGCGGGTATTTTCCGCGGTGCCCGAAGGTTGAGTCGGGAAATTGGGGTTCGGTCTGGCTTAAGCGGGAAAAACTCGGGAGCGTAAAGCGAAAAGGCAGCAAACGCTAACATTTTTCCCGGTGTGTCGGCACACAACTTTGGGTCTTAACCCCCCAAAACCAGTTTAATGGCCTGGAGATTCCCCGCCCCGACACCCCCTCTTTATAATTTACGAGATATTATTTTTGCTCACTTTACTCTGGGAATTAAAAAAAGAGGAAATTAAATTAATTTTTTCTACCTCACCGAATCGTCCTCTCGGGGGGATATTCTGGGTTTAATGCGGATATAAAATTTTTCTTTTTTCCAGTAGGTTTTTGTTCCAACAATCGAATTATTGAGGCTTTGTAGATTGGATCAAATTATTAATTTGTAATCTTTTCGATTTTTGATGGGTCTTGAATTTATATATTGGATTTCGGCCTTGATTGGATCAGGCTTTTGTTCTAAATGGACCGTTTTGTCACTTTAGTGTGTTTGTCAAATAATAATTAGAAAAATGACTAACCCAACTAATTATCCTTGAAAGCTTATGTGTAATTCTGCGTATAATGCTACGAAATAAACGGCAATCAAAATATGAGCGAAATCATTGCATGATAATACATATACAAAAATATTGAGAATGTGCACCAGACATTTAGAAACAAAACAATTTGAATATAATATTTATTGAATGCTAACAAGTAGTGGGAAACCGAAACTTACTCAACGCTGACTAATATCTCCCTGAATGATGAATAAATAAGAGAAAAAAATTATATCTTAGTAGAAAACATATTTAACATTCACACACTTGATCGAATATGACTTCCATCACGGTAATAACCGAATAACTTATATCGTGAAACTTGCATGAACCAACCCAATCCAGCCGAGGACCAACCTATGGAAGGACGCAGAATATCCACCAACTACAGTGGACCCCTATGTACTCTATTTTGTTTTACCATCTCGCAGTTGGTATTATTTCTGCCGGATATTTTTCCCCGGTATTTTACAACCTATTTCATAGCCGGGTGGAAATCCTCTGCGGGAGGAAACGCTTTGTGCCGAGTAACGCGATACGAAAAGTCGGCGCCTCCTCCCCGCCCGGTGGGGCCCAGAAAGGGTTTAACCGAGTATGAACCCCCGCCGAAAGCGGTGCCTCGGCCCCCAAAGTTGAATTACACGGCCTGGTTAACTTTACAAATTGGTTGAACTTTCTGAAAGAGATAGCCTCCTTCCTCCGCCCCTCCCCCGGCCCTCAGCCCCCCGCCAACCGTCTTAATGAGTGAATGGAGTCGGCCAACTCTTAGAAGGGGCCGGCGGCGGGGGTAGCGCCTAATGAGACCGATTCACCCGTCCGAACTCTCCTGGAGACGACCGCTCTTCGACTTAACATGTAGTTAAATGCCCCTGTTAATTGAGGCGAGCTTTGTTTGTAAAGGAGGGGATTGGCTTTAATTGTGGCCCACTTTCCTTCCCACTTGATTAGAGAATGATTTTTCTTTATCGCCAATAGGGCTTACAATTTAAAACGGAGTAAAATGTCGAGTACCGTACGTAATGAAATTTGGCAAACCTACGGGTTTTTAGGGATATCGTACTTAATAAATCAGGATTATCGACCATCTTTAACAACTTTCAGTTTAAGCCGTGCTCAACAATTCGATAATGGGAACCATTAAGAGAAATTCAGGGGTGAAAAACGATGTTATTCAAACGTCCAACTGATATAACCGATATTAGTTCCCCAGTCATATCTTTGTTCTGATAATTATTTTTTAAGTACTTGGAGTACTAGAAGGATCGATTCGTTAACATCCATGAGAAAAAGTAGGGTGGGTAAGACAGAAATAAGTTACAAGATAAAGTTAGTTAAATTCGTAATAGTATTTACAATTTAAAAAAATTCAAAAAAAACTTATTTATTCCTATCCTTTGTAGGGGTCCCATTTGTAATTGCGGGCATTCAGGGGAGAACTGCTGACTCAAAGAGACGTCTTTCGAGTACCAACTTGACATAAATATTCAGCCTTACGGTGGGAAAGTCCCACTTGGATTTGATGAGGAGGCGCCTTCCAAAGCGCCGAATATTTGGTTTGTACGCATCAGTAGGCCTGATTTTAGCCCGTCTTCAAAACTCGGGCGGTGGGATGTGAGAAGTTTACTATTAATAAAGTTGTAGATAACAAGCTAAATATGAATCGGTTTAATAGGGGAAAATAAATATCAGTATCATACAGGATTTCATGCTAAAATATTTACGTAACTTGTGCTACGTTCTCCAAGAAGCATGGATGGTTTGCTACATGGTTATAGAATTTTTTTCCACGAACATAAAGTTGATGTAAAGAAAATACAAAAAATTGTCAGCCATAAGCGATGCCAATAAAAATAAAATATGTTTGAATTCATTCAAATAACTCGAATTACTCATTAATACTACATTTTTTAATTATCAGCAATTTATGAACAGTTTAAAATCAGAAAAGACCCGTTGGTTTTGGCCTAATAATAACGGATGAAAATTAAAATGTAATTTTTTCGTTGCCCACGTACGAAGAAATATTTTTCCAGGAAATCTTTTATCTTATTAAATATTTACTGAAAAATATTTTACTTCATAATGATATAAAGTGAAGAAAAGGCTTAATTAAATTTTAATACTTTTTCAATTGTTAAAAAAATTAAATTTGCCTTCTCGGTAAAAATCATTCGCATAGAATGTATTTCGTAAAAATGTATGAACTTCATTTTATTTATAATATGGTGACAACTGTATCAAGATATATTTGCAGCATTTAAGGAAATATTAAACCTAATTTGTTTACCATTTCATTTTTCAAAAAATATATGGATTCATTCAATTTTCGCATATTTCTAAACAGTCTTGAGGCAAGCGTCTGTTGATATAACCCTAAATCAATAAACACGGGTTCGTGTAGGAAATGGGAAATAATTAAATCGAAAATGAATAGTTGTCCGCTGCAAACGACTTTCGGCCTTTTCAATTTCCTCTCATGAAATCCTTCTCCTTAATTGAAAATCGTCGGGAAACCAGTTCAGATCGATGAGTTAGTTCGTTATCCTGTTCCAGAGGGCTAATCAGAAAGTTAATACCGCATTCCCAATAACAAGTCGTAATTACTTTTTTCAATGTAATTTTGAATGAAACCTATATATCTGAAATCCATTTACTTGTAATTATTAAGGGGAAAATTTAATTTTTTTTTGGGTCTAGTATTATTATCACTTATAAAAGAACTTATCGAAATGTTCACTGCTAATCTTCTTACTGGACACACTCTGTAAACACTAAGGAACGGGGATTTCAGCATGGGCTGAAAACAATTTATTTGGTTTTCTTTACTCTGTTTTCTCTTTTATTTCTGTCAAGTTACCAGTGGTGATATGTTAAGTTACATGTACACACTGGCCAGTTTAGCACTTAAGTAGAACTACTATCTCTGTATAAGGTAAAGTATTTATCTATCGTGAATGATGGATGTTTCAAAGTACTTGCGTTTGTCGCAATGACCGTGCAGAGAGTGCAGAACCGGGTCAGAAAGCAAGGTCGACGCCCACACTTTAGGGCATAAGGCTGCTTTTACATTGTCGGTAGTCATATGCCTCCCCCTTTTGCATTTCTATAACATCGTTCGTTGTACGGGTAAAATGTGTATAGAAACTTCGAACAGGACGTGAGAATTGAGCGAATTGCTTGCAGCTCCGCAGTGTGTGTCCCGTATGCCTTTGGCCGCGGGAGAGGTATGCGCAAATGGGCTGGGGACTAAAAATGCAACCAGATCGCGTTCCGTCTGTCACACACGCGCATTGTTGCCATTGCGCGTCGTCTCAATAATGGGAATCGTCCAACAGGAGAGCAGAACGGGACAGGAGTTCGTTCGCACATTGTCTTTAAGACCTTTCCGTAGAATTCGCGAATGATACACTTTAAATTCGTATTCCGCCGATTCATAAATATTCAAATGTGTAATGAGAATATTTACTCTGAAATAATCGTTCGGCATTTAATTATACTGTTCAAGCGTTTGTCACTAAAACTAAAGAGGCGTGTTTTCCTTAGGGAAAATTAGTATTGAATGGTAGACATGCTACCCAAATTTTGTAGTTGTTAATTTAATTAGAACAATGTAAAATACTAAGGAAAGACCACCTTCTTGGTGCTGTGTAATAGTAATGAAATAATAATTAAGAATTGATAATACAAAAACAGTACATATTTACGTGGGAACCAAGACGCAGTCTTGAAATTTTAGTCCGAAATCGTGAAAGTTCTTGTGGCGTTAGAATCCAACTTTCCATTGCATGAAAGGAACCAAAGATAACGCGTACGCGGGATGAAGAGACTCCTTGAAATGAAAATTTTACCAAATACAATTACTATGCTAAAGTTCAGAGAGAAATTTTCACTAATGTTAGTTGGGAAGAAAAAATATTTTTTGAACTGAATAATAAACTTGCAAAGAATAATTTATTCAACAGATGAAATACACGCATGACAAACTGATGCCCGGTTATGATCACTGCTGGATTTCAGTTAACGTATTTGAACAGTCTCTTGACTGTCGGGCGGGGGCATCCCCGAAGTCATAATCGGAAATGGAGAAGGAAACGGCCCTCGTGGGGCCCAGAAATTATGCCGGCCCTGTGGGTATCCCCATGTCCTGCCGCTCACAGCAGTAAAGTAATCAAATTACTGCGACATACAATGGGGATACATAATGGATTGGCGCCATTATCATTTCATGCCCACTTATGGTTCAGTTCTATTTGCCTCAGTTTTAAATTACAGACAGAATTTGATGGTGTCCACATAATCTATTCCAATTAATAATTAATGTTTTCGTTCCTTATAGACGATATATTTCTAATTTATGGGGGCTAGTATTTCGGCCTATGTATAGAATTCAGAGAATTTTTTTATCCGATCTCAATAACAGATTGAGCTCTATAAATTTTTATTACAACAATTTTACATTGTAGATGTTCTAGCGATGAGCCAGTTAATTTTAGAACCATTGCCATTACATTTTTTATCTTTCCTTAAATAGCGTATGCTTTCCTGAACAGAAAGTAACGCGAAAATTAATAGAGCAAAAATGAAATGGCATCCCTAAATATAATGGAGGTATTCTTCACGAAATATTTGATTAATACTTGTATAAACCGGTTTCGGATATCAGCCGTCATCAATGCCGTCTTTCAAATAATCGCGAGCCTTCTTATACAGCTCAATCAAGTAGGCTTCTGAGAGGAAACCCCCCTCTGTACATTTATTGTATAAATGACAATATATATATATATATATATATATATATATATACATATTATTACTTCTCCGATGATGAGGGACATACAAACTACCGATATTCAGTGAAAGTTACCTTTTCGCGATTTAAAGGCAAGTTTTTTGGATTGTTCCTTACGGCTTTCCAGGGTCCTCTCGGTGGGATTAGAGCACGTGTGGGTCAGAAAGGTAAAAAACAACATGGGGCAGCGGAAAACTCCCGAGAAATAAAGAAAGCCCTCTCCCCCGCCCAAATAAGTAAGAAGAAATGGCGATCGGCGTTCGCAAGATTGGTCAGTGGCCCCCCCACGCCCTAAGCCTAAGCCGGGCGGTGGGAAATAAAACAGGGATTGGGGAAGATATAGGGCTCCGGCTTATCTGTTGTCCGAGGTCCACCTTCAAATTAGCGCCGAGCGCTGTATGTACGTCGCTCCATATTATTGCATCTAATATATCTCTGCTGGGCCCCGGACGCCGGCTGAACAACTTGGCTTGTGCGTCACGCACACTATCTTGCCTGTATAATCGAGACAAACGGCCCGGCTCACGCGGAACTTTTATTGCGGCCTCCTAATAGAATAAGACTGAGGGGAGTGGACGATCTTCCGCCTCTATATCTCTCTTTCTCCCAGAGAGCGGCGGTAACACTTAGCGCGACTTGAAATACGGGCATGTCCTCAGGCACTACCGACAAGACAGGTTAACTATATAAAGTAAGATATTTCTGACATAACTATTTTTAAATTGAATGTTTCTTTGCTTAAAAAAATTGTAATTAATTAATTAATGGCTACGGAAATTCTTCTGAAATGACCTTCCAAACCCATGACCAACCTACCTAGTTACCTACATAGTTATTTTGTGAAAACTTTTGAGTTTATTAGGTGTAGAGCTTTATAGTGATGGATTCAGGCGGAATCACTCGAAATTTCATATAGAGGGTGGAGAACATCCCGCGGTGAAGAAATGACTCGGTGAATCCTACCCCAAGTTGAAATTCGGCTCGTTTAATTGGCGCGAACAATTGACGTCCCACGGAAAGACATAAATGTTCAGCTCCTGCATCCCTTTTCCACTTAAATTACGCCCGGCCGAAACGCTAAACTTCAGTTTAGCGCCCCGGTGAAATTAAATTGTTGTCGTCTGTAATTCAAAGCGGGGGCCCGTTGTCTCTTCCTCTCCCGCCCTTCCGGTAATCCTTTAGCGCATAAACTGTGCTCCACTAACTGCGTTATCGCTCCTATCGTGGGTTCCCCCTTCCCCTCCCCCCTTACTCCCCTTCCCCTCGTTCTATCACCGTTATTTACAGCCCGGCGACTATTCCCGAGGATAGTTACAGTTATACGGGGCTCTTATTTATTTGGATTTTTTCGCTAAGGAATTATAACCGAGCGATATTTAACGGGCATAAATTGTTTTTAGGGCGTGCTGTACAAAAGCTGGAAACATTTTTTTTGCGGCCGGAACAATGCATAAAGGAGATATCTGTTAAAGTTGTATTCTTTACTGTTGTCAAATAAATGTCGGAATTTCAAATTTACAGTCCCGTGATTATCCGTATAAAACTCGCATAATACGCAATAGGTTCCTTTTATGTTCTTGAAACGCATAAAATTAAAGGAGTTATTGCAGAAACATCTATAAATACTGGAATTTCATTTAAGAGTGCAACTCTTTTGGCGACAATAACCTGTCATTTACGCTATACATTTCGGTAACGACATTGACGTAGAGGCTCGTAATAAGAATGAAACAAAAAACAAAATAATTAGTTGTTCCATCCAACCAGAAGAGAATTTCGTTTTTGGAATTATTGTGGATTAACAACTACATTTTTAATTGTTACTTTTCACTACCACTCAACTAATATAGATGCTGTTTGTAGTAAAGCTTTTCCTTTTCTGGAAAATTTGGCTCATAATGCTGCTTTGAATTGTGAACTAGCGCCTACAATCAAACTGCTTTCGGGACATTTTCAACAAATATAGGCCCGGGATAATATAGTAAATCACGGCTAGAATCCTCAATTTGCTTATGACTGATTCCCGTTCGGTTTCGAATCAAGGACCCAACAATTAGGGCTTTAGAGGCGGGTAGCGGTTACGCGCCACTCGCATTAGTGGTCTTAATTAAACTACCGTAATTGAATATTACGTAAATTCGGAGAGAGAGAGAGAGAGAGAGAGAGAGAGAGAGAGAGAGAGAGAGAGAGAGAGGGCGAGAGAGAGAGAGAGAGAGAGAGGCAGGGCGGTGACAGGGCTGCTCTGAACACTGTAGGGCCGGCAACCGAGTACGGTTGATTGCACCTGGAGCTCTCCCCCACCTGTCCCCTTTACCACTTTAATTACTACACACAACTTAATTACGAACTTGAATACAATTACGGCATGCGAAATTTTTAGGGCCCCCGCTGAAACTTTCCGTGGCACTCCCGTGCTCGTAAAACTGGACGGTAATGAAACTGCCGATTTTAAATTAGCCAATTCTACTGAAATAAAGCATAAGTCTTGTCGTTGATTTTCGAAATATTCATGTATGATTTTTGTCAACAAATTTAAAATTTGTTTAAAACGTAATTGGTGTCATACGTACATTTATCTGGACGAAAAGCAACTTCCTGTTCTATAAGCGTTTCTTACCCTCTGAACTACCCCAAAATTTAATTTTAGTTAGTAGCGACAAAAAATATCAAGTCGGCAAGACGTCGACTCATTTGATATTGCGGCCGTGCATTTTTATCCTATTCAAAATTTAAACGGGGAAACATTTAAAAACATAGAAAAATTGGTCTGCCCGACAACGACGATTTCACGTTCAATTTCGTCGTAGGATTTTATGCAAATTTATGCAATATTCATAACGGCCCTGGGGGAAGCGGTCTGAGTCAACATACTGTGGCTTCTTTACATTCAGATGCCAAGATTAAATATCGAACAACGAAAGATTTCTCAGATCATTAACAGCGATGGCCCATAATTCTGGTGTATTTGAGCTGAGTATGCACTTTTTCTCAACTCTAAGTTATACAACGGCGAGGGACCATATTGCCATGTAATTTTTATTATTCGTAATTGATATGGATAGGGCGTGGATACGTGGATCAATTCGAAATACTAATGACTATGCCGTTTTGGTGATCGACATTATTTACAGTAAACCCAAATAACGAACATTTTGCCGTTTTGCGTTTACTTGTTACAGTCGAATTTCCAACCTCCATTGAGCAGTCCAACCAACATTGAATCGGTTATTTGTTTAGCTTCAAAGTTTCGGGGTTCGAACCGATAAATTTCCTTTGAGCTGGCGCATCAGCCTGAGTAAACAACCGGTCTGTTTACCCGTTCCGTCTTCCCCGGTCATAAATTAAATATTTCGATTTCATCAAACGGATATACGATAATTGATACGATAATTCATATACTTTGTGATCTTTCTGACGTCTTATTTCCCATTAAAAGGGAAATAAAGAAAATGAAAAAGTACTATGAGCTTCGCCGTTTCATTCCATTAGGTTTTATTAATTTTCAACGTCCTGGTTGTTCCGGATACTACTGTAAATACGGAAATCGAACATTTTCCGTTTCTTGAATCCCACGCGTTTTGTGCTTGTTGTTTCCTGAAATTCCCTTAACGCTGGGAATAACCGGGAATTACATCGTCGCAAGTTCTTCGCGTCACCGGCCGAGGATTGAGCCCTTGAGCCAACCGACGGGGCATATTTCAGCCCATATCGGCGGTTCCCCCCATTAAAGACGCGTAAGCCGACTAATTAGGGGCCGAGATTGGGTGGAACGTTGGTAGGCGCTCACTCTATTACACTGACCCCCATAATTAATTATCCATAATTACATCGGGTTTGGTGGACCCACCGGTGTCGCGGATTAAACTCATAATGTCGAAATGGAACGTGCAACCGGACCGATGAATAATGTTCCGTATAATATGATTTTCCCTAATGCACAGCGGGTGTTATACTTACAGGAAAAAGCAGGTGTATATCAGTGGATAATATAGTTTAAAAACATCTTCAATTGCTCTTTTAGTATTTTTAAACTAGAATACATTACAGATACACACACCTTAGGATATTTTATCACGTTTGTTGTGACGCTCTTTTGATTAGTATATATTTAAGAATGAAATTAATTAAATTACTTTTCAAAATGAAAATCACATTTTGTGATTTTTTGTGATTGCTGGTTTGTAAAAATAGAATACTAATTAGAAGTAGCGCGTCCATGGTCTGTATAGTTTGAATTTCATCACCATACTACTTTATTTAGCACAGCACACAATAAACAATTTGGTCCGCCACTGTGGAGCTTTTGTAAATAACAAGATAAATAAATGTATTAGTTATTTGAATAATATCGTTATGCTATTCACATCAGGAAATTCAGTATCTCTGGGGCCTTTGATATCTGCCGTATTAGCCGAATAGGTGAGCTTGCAAGTCCCGCGCCGCTCTCTTACTTAGATTTCGGCCACAATATGACTTTGTTCGGAAGTCGAGTTGTTGTTTCCCCCGTCTTAGGAGGAAACCGGAGAACCGTCGCCCTCTCTGGCGCTCTCGGGAGAGAACTCCCCTTCTTAGTTTCGGTTCTAATTCGAACTTTGTCCGGGAGTTTGAAGTTGACTTAGCGGCCGATGGCAAAGACCCCCGCGGGACCCCTCCCATATTGGGGAGGAGGTTGGCAACCTCTCCTCCTTTTCTCCCCATACCCCTTTATCAGTCAGAATTTTAAACACGATCCAACCGAGAGCAGAATCTTTTCCAATTTACAGGCTTTCTATTATTTGTTGGAAAACATACGAAGTACGATTATTATTTCCATATAAGCCAAATGTGTCGTTATACTGCAGCTTTCGTAACAGAAAATTTTCTATTAATAATATATTGATTCTGTTATAGTCTTGCTAAACTACAGATGTCTTACAAGTTCCAGTTAATGTTATTATGTACTTTTTTACACCGGTAGTAGATTCCCCTTCCAAAAACTCACAAAAATTACTCAAGGCAATATCACTTTTTGCACTCATTAAAGAGACCCACTTCGTACAATAAATTCGCATTATCTCATGCTTCGGATAAGGTGGTGACACCTTTTTGCGTTTGTTTTGCGGTAGCGTACCTTTTTGAACTTAGATCAGACTGGAACGAGTCTAAACAGGGTCCTCAGTGTAAACTTGTCCCTTTTCCCCCGCCTTATTATACTGCAAAATTCGGTCTTGTTTGCAGTTGATTTAAAACGATTTGTTGTCGGCTTAGTAAAAATAAATGGAATCGCCAGATTAAATATTTGCGCTAATAACAAAACCTCGTTTCCTCCCCTTATTACCATATTCCATCCAATTTATTTTCGTTTAAACAGTAGAACAGAAAGAAATATATAAATGTATACATTTTTAAAACTTAATAACATATATTTTGATGCCTATATTGAATTCCCACTGGTATCCACGATATTTTTGTAGCTTTATTGCAAAATTATCGTTATTATTTCAAGTTCCGGTTGCGGAAATCTTCGCTCATTTCATTGTCTACTGTTAAAGTTATTCTATAGTATCTACTTAATGCCTGCGTATTACCTGCGGAGCCCGTTTCTCGTGTGTTTCCTATAACCCAATTTTCCCTAAAGGGGTTTTCAGCAAGCGCTAGATATAGGTTGAGTGTTGTTACAATAGTAATTTTACTTCGGGTATATGATAGGCGACTTTGGGTGTGAATCTAGGAGAATAGGACGCAGGTTTTAACAGAATTGAGGTATAACGTGTATAGGCGTCTCTACTGTGTCCATCGGGATGATTCTTCGCAAATTAATTTCGCCAAATTTCGCAACGCGGCGGCGTTCGGATGGCACAATTTATAAGGCGGGGCGGGGTGCCTTTATTCAAGGGGGAACTAAAGTAATTTCCCTGAAACTTTCATCATGAGGGCACATCTGTTTGGGGCGTACAGGCTGCGGCGACACCGGCCCCCCCCCCGGTCCCCCCCCCCTAATTACTGTCACCGCCGATGACGGACCCCAACAAACTTGGGAAATAGAAATTTACGCTTTGAGGAATTATCGCGTCTGCTCCGCAGAGATAATTTAAAATTCCCGACTTCGCTTTTCCCCGGCCGCGATGAAAGCCCAAGTTGGCTTATTAATAATCGATATCCGGCAACGAATTCTATCTCCGTTCGCCTGTTTTCGGATAGTGATCGCGTTTTACCCGTACCAGTAAATACAAACATGATTCTTTTAACGCTGAACGTGAGGTAAAGAAAAGGCACTAAACAGGTAGGCCACTTACCAAAATGGTTTGTAAGCTATAGTCTGTGTATCACGATTACAGCCAAATTGTAAGGACAGTGCTAACAGGATAGTTCGTCGACTGCCGAATTTTATATTGGTTTAACGACTACTTGAATGCTATTTTACTATTTTTGCATTTGGTAGTAACAAAGCAGAGGGGGAGTATTGAAATTGCGGTTTCAGGTGAATGTGTGAAAAAAGTTCTCGCTTTGAACCGAAAGCAAGAATTTACCCATTAGTTCCCCAATAGGGCCTCTAGTTGTAGATTATAGAGGACGATCATAGAAAGACAATATAAGCTCCCGGTGAATTGATAAATTCTTCCTATACGGGTTTTATTTCTATCAAGGAGGCAGATCGTACATATAAAACACATGAATTTATTTTCATATGAAGCCATATTCTGAGGCCGTCCGTCTGAATATTGTCCAACTTCTGTTCGGGATACGACGCAATATATTACTCAGTCCGCCTCCCGTATTATTTGATGGGGGGGCATAAAACTTTCTATCTCTCGTATTCCCCCCTTACTTCTTCATATCCCAACTGCACAACCTTTTTTAATGCACGATAGTTCCTAGGTGAGATTTTTATCGATGAAAATGTGCGAAGGAAAATATTTTCCGAGTTTGTTCATTTTTAAGGTGCAAACGTTTCAAAAATTGACCGAACACCAATCTGTCCGTAATCTGCTAATGCACAACTCATAGTAGAAAAGTATACAAAAACTAAATTGGTTTGTAATTGGATCTATATCGAACATCTTATGTGACCTATTTTAATGAAATACCGGTCTAGTGGGCATAAATTGATAAAAGTGTTCATTCGGGAGGGCGACATGCCCCCTCATTTGTGTGACCTCCCGTCCTGTATTAACGGTCGCAAAAAACTGTACCCGCCCTCAATTTTGAATTCTCGGAAAGCCAGATCTCCAGAGACAATTGGCTTAAATTGAAGCCGTTGTTTGGAAACGGGGAAGACTAATTGAAAAAATTGGTCGAGTGTTGGTGCTTTGCCTTTACCGGTATTCGCCGGAGCAAAATTAACAGAAAGGAATCGTCCAGTACTAATTCCAGGGGAGGGGGGACGTTTTTTTGTTGGGTTTCAAATTAAATTATAAACCCGGCTAAGCTAATTATAAAGCGAATTGTAAACGGTTAAAATTTCTTTAAAAATTGGAGTTTCTGTAGGGCCTTTACGTCGGTCTGTCGGCAGTTATAATGGAGTTATAATTTTTAATTTGTTACTCGCAAAAAAATTTAAAAATTTCAGAAGGTTGGTCAGGGAGCGATTTAAAAGTGTGTATAAAATAATATAAATATTGCAATTGTTATGTTCCAAAAAAATTGTCTATTTCTTTTACGAATGTTCAGATTTTCTCGGCAGAGCCGTGCCAGTGTCGTTGAGGAAGCGGCCGGGGAAATAAATATGAAATTCGCGTTGGGTTTTGATCCGGCAAGTGCATTATTCAGGGCGTGAATTTTTCAGATTACCCTTCAACCAAGCTCAAATTGCGCTTTGAACTCGAATCAAAATGTATGGGCTGTCACTCCCGTTCCAAATTTATCTATTTAGGGCCCGCGGGATTTTATTTCATTTGCCCCATACACACTTTCGCGCGGATTGAGGACATTTCCAAATCTCCGTCCATTGCTCAGCGTATTGCGAAATAATATTACGCGTATAAAACAATTCATAATTCTTAGGAGAACATCAGTTAGTATAACTCCTCTAACTTTCGCTTTTCGTTATTTATAACATCCTTGTATTATTTAAGGAAACATTCATTATTCATAACTGAAAAATAATAGGCGAATCGGTATGTAAAAAGAATTCTGTCGATTTCAAAATGACCGCATAATTTTTACTTGTCGAATTGTATTAAATGAAGAAATTCTACATATGTATATATTTCAAACAAAAATGCCCTGCGCACTAAAACTTCCGTTATTGGCAATGCCCGTTTAAATTGGTTTCCACTGATCCACTGGTGGCCGCTATCTAAATTGAATCAGATGAAGTGAATAGAACACATGTCGTTCGCAGCCGAAATGGATATGTGTACTCGGGCGGAATGGACGTACGCACTATATATACAGTAGGCAGCAGAAATTGGCTATTAAAGAGAAATGCGATAAAAAAAAAGAAAATATGGTAATCATTTCAACTTTTCATTAACATGAATTATATAATATGGACGGTCTAGAAAATACTACAAATTCAAATCGTATTGTGATAATTCGCTTACTAATGTTGACGAGATTTCATTTTCAATATCCAATAAATTGTCTAAACTGTTAAGTTTTTATTATGTCGAGTATTACAAAATCTATAACTCAATGTATAAAGAAATATTTATGCCAGAAACTGTGGACTCGCGTTGCATTGGGCGGGGCTAATGGACACTGGGTAAATAAAGGTGGGTCTGATAAACTAGTGGAGGGACCCTCGGCCGGATGGATAGAGAGAGAGAGAGAGAGAGAGAGAGAGAGAGAGAGAGAGAGAGAGAGAGAGACACATGACGAGTCCCGTTTAATAAATGGACGTTCCAGATGTTCACTTTTAATCACCGGCCGAAGGGAAAAATGTTTGGTCTGCGTTATGAGCCCTGCCTTCTATATCAATAAACGATGGAAGAATAAGGGTGGGAATGGGAGTGACGTGTACCATAGCTGAGTATATTGCCTCCATATATAAGGTTTACGATGTCGGTTCCAGCCTAATACCAGAACATAGCCGAAACTGTGAAATAGACCGTTTATTACAGAATTGGTACGGGTATTTAGGAACTCCTCTGGTGATCAATTCAATTACTAACTTGAAAAAGAATTTTTATATCCGAACAAGCCTAATGCTGAAGACAATTCAGTTTTTAATAACCAAACTATTTTTTTATTTCCTTGATGTAGGTGGGGATCTCATAATTTTATGAATTCACTTAATCATCTAAATCTGTATTGGGTTGATTTGAATTTTTTTTCACTACAATACTTTTAGGCCACCACTAATGATGGGAACAAAGTGAACAAACAAGCATGAAATATATCTAAATTATTATTAACGATTTCCATCATTTAAATTAAGTATATGACCGGAAAAAATAAGTCTTGAAGAAGAGGTAAAAAGGAAAATTCGCTTTGATCGCTTAAATTCCCCCCGCGTTTTTTATTTCCCCCTTTGGGATTTCAATCGCGTTAATTAGTAAAGCGGAAAGAGGACCTCCCCTTCAACTTTCATCCGTTTATTTATTTTTTGATTTGCCAATTTTTCGTTCCGCCATTGCTCTGAAGTTCAATTTTCCAAGTGAAAAATATTGGGTAACCATCCATACAACAACGAAAAGACTTAAAGGCAAATAATGTTCCATTGAATTAATACAAGTTACTCTTGTTCTTCATTTAAATAACGTTTACGATAAATAATTTAAATTTTGCAGGAATATTATATTTACAATAATAACCATTTTCATTCCTGCATAGCATACTAGCTATATGATAAAATAGAAAGATGTATATATTGTTATTTAGAATTAAAATGTTCATTCTATTTATTGGCACACTTGAATTGTGGTAAATGCAGCGATCGTTTATTTTTTTCAGTTAATATTTTAATATTTGATTACTTTTATTTCATATGCCGAGGTAAATGAATGATTTAATCTCTATAAGATTTTTCATATACTGCGTAATAATATAGTTTTATTATTTATTCTCGGTTCAGACATCACATTTTCGGTTCCGATCACAAACCGAAGAATAAGTGCTTTTCTTAAGGTTTCTAGGGTATTGACGGGCCTAAAAATGTAGTTATTGCCTACTGCAAAATTCTTATTAGTGATCATAAATTGAGCGCCATGTAGCATGATAAAGTATAATTACTTTATAGAAATGATTGTATCCCGCAGCCATCGATAAATTAATCGCGTTAATCAATATTCAACATGCGTCATTACCACTAACTCGGCAATTAGAATGACATAATTAGTAGCCAGTTTCAAATTGAAAATTCGATTTCGACTTAATTAGCGTAAGTAATCGATACAACTTGATTTGAATTCTAGAAGAGAAATACGATTCCACAGTTCACTAACTCTCACACCTTGCTTAGCACTAAATCTTATTCGAAAAATACTTCTATTTAAATTTTCATAACACTGAGTGTGTGCTTTGTTACAGTAAAACGGTATTGAGTGGTTTCATTGTTATGGGACGATAATGAAAGCATGTGGAACGTTCAAAGCTTCCTTGATGTCAATCTACTTTCGATCTCTTTTTTTTAATATTTTGCCAAATTAGAAAATCATAATAAAACTGTCTGCTGAAGTTATACTAACCGAAACTTGAGTATGAAACACTGTGAAGTCAACACCTAAGATAAAGTTAGAGAAAAACTTCGGCCAAAAGTAGAATTCTTTGACTTCGTCCAACTGTCAATTGGTACGTTTGCTTTAAGCGTCGCACTTGACATATGATGGTTTGTAATCGCTTTGCCGTATCGCAGCCCAGAAACTTTTAAGGGCGACGCACACAGCGAAAGTTCAGGCGAGGGTCGCTAACCAACACGACATTAGTGCACGAAAGTTTTGGTTCGGAGCACAGGCAACCTCTCATCTCTAATATTTATGAAATTATTTCGCATTCGAAACCTTCAAAAAAATTAAAAATCATCACCGTACAATTCACGAATTGTGTAAATACAAGTTACACTATTGTAAATCATTTTGGTTATGTCATAGTTTCGTCCATTTATTCAGCACGTTTAATGAGATTATTATGAAGAGACGGTTGAAAATATTTTGTATTCAGTGTGTTGGAAGTTTCGTTCGAAAAATGCTGAAATGCTATTTCAAAAAAAGTCCAGTGAAATTTTCAATTAGTGTATACAAACTGTGCCCGAAATTAGAATCGCCTACCCGAAGTTCAGGGCCGCATATTTCGGGCCAGCTACTGCCGATGGGAAACTGGCCAACAATTCTGTAGATTGTAATTAGAAAGTTGTTATTAAGGAGACTCAGCGGAGCGTTAAAGGCTTGGTTGGCGGTGGTTGGGGTTTGGGTAATGCTTATCGGTTCGGAAGTCCGAAACAATCGGTGTCTCCTAGCCAATTGAGTTCGGTTGAACTGTTTCCCTCCAGATTCCGGTTGAAAACACTTTGATGAACACCCCCGTCCTTAATTATGGGATTGCCCAAAATATTTTATGTGGTTTTCTTTTAATTCAACAATATGCAGATTTTGAAATAAATTAAGATGAATTCCAAAACCTAAAAAATATGCCAGGAGCATGGGCTACCAGTATTGACAACGCTTGCATTCATTATGGGTGTACCATATTTAAATATTAATCACTATTCATGATTTTGTTTTTAAATCAGACATAAGATTAAATAAAATATATTCTAAGAAAATAGGCCTTCCTTTATGCCAATATTTATCACTGAATTATAGGTAATTTAAATAATCATTCTATATTATCTGTAACCTTCTGATTTTTTGTTTTTATTTTTACAGGAGTAGCCTGTGCAGCCATAAAGATGGAGTGCAGTCATAAACATGAAGTCTACCTACATTAAAGGTTAGTCAAATTTCATCTACCTCCCATTAGATAATTAATACCATATTCGTTTGTGCATTCTCATGGAAATTTATATTTTCTCACCAAAATGCAATTTTTATCCATTCATTATACAAAAGTGTTTGTGCATGTTTATATATGTGTGAAAAGTATAATCAATAAGAGAGTAACACTATGTTGGTCATATGATTTCCAAAAATGTGTAATGCTTGGGTTTACCAATTTTGGATTCATTTAGGCTCATCAAAAACACTACATAATATTTCTCACCTACTGATACTATACCCTATAAATTGATTGCTCACTGATTACTTCAGGTTGTATGATTATAAGTAATGGGTTAATACTTCCAAGGAATTTAAGTTTCTGAATTTAATTAAGTTCAAATTCTGGGTTCATTTGATTCTACCAAATTTTATTTTTTAAAGTTTATAAATAAAATTTAAATTTACGTGAATTCTCTTAAAAAATAAAGATATATGGGCCAATTCAAAATGAAAAATTTATTGTAAAGAAATACTTATATATTTGACACATAAATAATAATAATACTTGTACTCTATTAATGGTCCATGGATGAAAGTAACTTAAATTCTAGGAGTTAAGAAACTAAAAATATTGTTTGATTTTATTTTCTCAAGTACAGCAACTGCTGGAACTAAACTGAACAGATGAATTTAAACAACAAATGCTACACAAATTTCAAAAGAAAAGTACATTTCTGCACTTGACAATTGACAACTTTAATTTAGCACTTTATTGGCTCAATCCTCACAGGTCAAATAAAGCATGCTAATATACACATAATGCACGCTAATTTCGACATTTTTTAAAAATGTTTATAAACAATATAAATATTAATATAAATCCTCTATATTACACAAAATAAAAAACTAATAAAATAAACTAGCGAAGTTAATTACCTTTATGACTAAGGTTACAGAAAGAATATCTATATACATACACATGCATATGGATATATAGCAAAATAAACTATTGTTAGAAATTTAATCGTGCAATTAATCCAGAAGAAATATAAATATAACATTAATATACAATACAAATATAAAATTAAATATTTGTAAAGCACAATTAGCACCCTTAACATTTTTGATAAGTTAATTCAAATTAAAATTAAATATTCATATACAATATTCCTCAACATTTTTTGTGTTCCATCATAATTTAAGTTTAAGGCAGTGTGCTCAATAAGTCCCATTTTGTTAATCAGTCTTAAATGAGAATTGCCTGCCAGACCTATACTGTTTTCCCTGTGAGAGTTGAAATTGATTAATTTTTATAACACCAAAAAATAAAAAAGACTGACTGTAACAGTAATAAAGGGATAATAACATTCCCTAATTTTTAATTTTCAATAAGGGAAATTACAAAAGGAAGCATAATAATTCAACTAAACTATGGTCCTAAAAAAATACACAATTATTTTACAATGACTCTAAAGAACTATATATACAATTAGTTTCATATCTCAGTGCAATAATATACCATTGTTTGATACATTTTGTTTACATATTATGATCAAATATACACTTTGGTAAGACAGATCCCTTTTAAACTTATTAAGCCATTCAAATAGTTATAAGCTATGAAAATACAAAAAGCCACAAAGGCATTTTATGTACAATGCAAACACATCAAAATTCAGAAGGTTTGCTTAATTTTTTTAAGTAGTTTCCAATTACAAATCACTATGGTCTTCAAGAAATTACCTTTTAACAGATTAAAAATTATCAGAGGATTTTCAATAAGGTAAAGCACTATCTAGAAGATTAAATGAAGGTAATAACAACAGAAAGCTGTTTCCTATATCCTCGGTAAATTATATACTTCATAAAATATTCATAAGAGAAAACAAATATATGACCAATCCTTTGTGCAACCGACTGAGTAACATCAGACTATTTGACTACAATCATAATTACACAATCTTCACAAAGGATGATTCAAATGTCAAGAGCTGAAGGATAACAAAAATTGGAACAAATACATTATTCCATCAATGACAAATCTGATCGCTGGAGGATCAAATTTCATACTTTGATTTCGTATCCTTATGTACAAAATGGGATAGTCCTTTTTAGAGCTTGACTGAAAGTTGTGTCGTGTCCGTTGATGAGACTGAATCGTTGGGATTCCAATCTGAGACAATTCCACTCTCTGCTGATGAGCACTGGCTGTGCTGCCTGTGGTCAGTGCCGCTGCTGCTTCCACTAGTGCTACTGCTGCTGCTGCTGCTAGTGCTGCTTGTGCTGCTACCGGCACTGCTGCTGCTCACTGATATTATAGAGTGGGGCCTCTTGCGCACCTGTTCCACTGGTGAGACCGCAATCGAGTTGCGGAACCTAGGAGCTGCTGAAACCAATAGATTAACTTTTAAAACATGAAGCAGAAATCATTGATCTTTTTATTTATTCTGTTTTTTTTTCTGAGCAATCCAAAAATTACTTACCCCCAAAGCTCCAAAACTGCAGAGTAATAAATAGAAAATGCTGACTGACATAAGAGAAAACAAAAAGAAATCTGCAATATAAACTGAAGTAATGCCATAATGAAGTAGAATCCACATGAAAATGTTGCATAACAGAAACCCCTGATACTTTCTTATATATTTTTGGCAAAGTTTATGTTCATTAGAAAACTTTGGAAGAGGAAATATTCGCAACAAAAGTAATGCTTTAATTTCTTCAAGAAAAGCTAATATTATATTAAAAAATACCAAATGGCATATGTAATAAAATATTGAAGTATCATACTTTTACTAAGCTGCGCTATGCTGATTGATCTGTCACTGATTTGGTTGGCACTTGGACGAATGTCAAGGCAGGGTTTATTTCAATCCCATTGAGGACATTTCTGCTAGCCGCATCTCTGTAATAATTTTAAAATAGTGATTTATAAAGAACAGATATAAACCATAAGATTCATCAACCAATAAAGTTGCTTCAAAGACTAAAGCTTTCCAATGAATCATGAGTATAGACATCACACTGAATTTTTTTTTACTTCTATAATACTTTTTTTCTGTACAATATAATTAACCCATACCTCTATTTCTAAGAGCCTGTTTCCATAACAGATTTGACAATTCGTCCGTCCAGGCCTGTTTGATATCTTCAGATATTGACTGCAAGGTGAAGGTGTCATTGGGTTTCCTCTTCCTGAACCAGATCTCAAATTTGGTGTTGCTGTCCCCAACTTTTGCAGTTAATCCAATATCACTTGTTTTGATACTGTGCTTGTAGATATACAGATCGAGGTTCTGCAATTTGATACATTAATCAATATCAAATTATTGAGACATAATGAAAATTACAAGGATGAATGAAAATCAGACATATAAAAATTACCTTTCTGTCTGGGAACCTTCTGGCTTTACTGAATAGTATAAGTTCCTCAAAAAGGAACACATGCCTATAATACTTTTTACCTCCTTTTCCTTGCCAAACAAGAAACTCATTCTGCCTCAGCAGTCGGCCTTGTTCTTTTACATTCAACTGTAAAAGGATGTGGGTTTAAAAGTTGAATAAATATAACATTTTAGTACAATTAATTTCTAGAGATAAATAATTTCATATTGTCCAAGTTGAAAATTGACTCACATCACATTCTCTGAGAGAATCCATAGCCAATAAATCATTTCCATGCCTCAGTTGGAATCTGACCATGTTTTCAGCATCCCTAAGGTCAGGTACATCTTGCCGTGATGCTTTCATCAACTGTTGTAGGAGCAAGGCATATTTACCCATCCTTTGGACAGGCTTAAGGAGATAACTGGCCAAATCCATTTTGTCACCAAGTTCAAGTTGCTTTGTCTGTCAAATAAAAGATTACTTTTAAAAAAAGGCAAAATCAGATTAATATCAGGCAATATTAAAGGCCTGCTAAGAAAAATCAGTATAAAAATGCATTAATATAGATTAATAACTTGTATATGCAATAGATTGTAATTACTATATTTTAACAACATTCAATAATATTTACCCTGAAAAAGGCTGAGCCATATTCAGACATGAGTGAATCAGATTTTGGTTTGTTCTTATTATACAAAGCGTATAAATAAAATTTGTTTTCCTGCAAAAAAAATAGAACATTCAGTGACACAATAAACTAAAACCAGACTTGCAAGTACTGGTTTTTGTTAAATTAAAGTGATTCAAATAATAAGTCTAGTTATTAATAATTACATGTCTGAGAAAGCATTGTCCAACAGATAGTGGATTCTGTTCACATCTTTCAAGCTCCTGAAGAAAGAACTGGCTGTGAAATTCATAGATCTTCTCAATGTTCCCAAAAATGACATTTCTTTGTCCTCTTAAGGCCTGAGGAATATCCTCTCTGATGAGTTCAGGAATATAGTTCTGAAAATAATAATGGAGATGATGATTAAAAAATTACACAACATAAAACATAAATTACCTCTTAAACAAATGACGAATATTTACCTCTATGACATATTCCAAAGACCTGACATAATCTCTTTCAGTCTGTATCATTTCCCTCATTATTAAAAGCATTGTTCTGAAAACAATTAGTGTCACTCAATATTGTTATGGTTATTTAAATACTGTTGGCATATATTCATTTTTGTTTGCCTACTTACTTCTTAGTTTTTAATGTCTGAGTACCGCAGTGAACATCCAGTTCTACAGACAGGTCGTTGTGGAGGTGACTGTTGACAGGTATCGGGGTGACTGGTTTCACACAGCATGCATCAGTTTCCTCAACGTCTTCACAGCTGTTAAAAAATGAAAGAATTATTAATCTTTAATAGAACTTAAAAATAGAAATATCTACTCAGAGTTCAGACAAGTCCTATATCAAGTTTTAAACTTGGGAAGGTTAATTCTTAAACTAATTAAGGAAGAAAATAATTCTTGAGCATTTCATACTAAGAACTAGTCATCATAGAAGAAGCAGCTGTAAGCTAAACACAAATAAATAATTTTATGCACTACTAGGGAAATTCAAACTTTGTTCAGTAAGAAAGGAAACAAAATAGAGAAGAAAGAACCAGAAATAGGTGGGAACTAATAGAAGTTTCATTCCTTACCTTTTGGTGCCAGTGTCACTTCCTTCAGTGGTATTGTCAGCACTGAGCTTATCCTCATCATCATAACCTTCGGGCGAGTATTGCCAGGTGCAAGAGCGCTGTAGAGGCGGATTCGTAGTGGGGCTGGGCTTGAGTTGGTACCTCCGCTTGTCCTGCACAAGCATCCTGATTCCTCCTGTATGTCCTGTAGCGGCTGCTGCTGCTGTTGCTGTTGCTGCTGGTGACAGCACTGCTGCTGAGCGGCCACAGATGCTGAGGAACTACTCGTGGGTGGTGAAGGAAGGCTCCGCCTCCTCCCGCCCGAACTTCCCCATCGCACTGGTTCCGTTCCCAGCAGTGACTTTACCTGTTCCAGTGTTTCCTCACACCTGCATTGAGCCACCTTCAATAAAAATAAAACCATCTTCAATAAAGTAATAAAAAGAACTTGTGTCAGGGGTGCCAAATATGTGGCCATTGAGGCAACAATGATAGTGTGTGATTTTCTAAGACTATTAGGATCAAGTACATGTTCTTGGCAAGTAACTGAATAATATTAATATTTCAGTCCTCTTCGGAATAGAATACCTTGCACTGCTGTAGTAACTTGTCATTGTCGAGTTTCGTGGCAAGCGATAACATTTCCGTGAAGTGTTCAGCCAGTAGTGGTGGGTGGGCCATCAGGTACTGGCGCAACTGCTTCAAACTTGTCTCTGGGTTCTGTGCATCTTCGGGCTTAACACGTGACATGTACTTCATCGCCTCCAGGGCCCATTCGTATGCCTGTCATTTGAAATTATGGCTTAATATAAAATAATCATAATCAAAGGGAAGCAATTGCAAATGTAGGCCTGAAGGTTTCCGCGACCTGAATTCGAATTGTTGAAATCAAATCTGACTTAGTTGAATAAGCATTAAGGCAAAACCCATTTCATAAATCCAGTCATAACACATTAATTACCAGAATAAAATCTTAAGGGAGTTCACATAAATACACAAATACAAAAATAAGAACTTCAGAACAGGGATATAGAGTATTAGTAGTACAGTAGTAGTAAAGTAGTTACCCTAAATAATAAGAGGAAAACTGAGTCTGAGCCCTAAGAGGATTAGGTAGGCCTCTCCTCCAGGAGCCCCAGAGGACCCCAAGTTGATCCAATTCTTCAGAAACACTATTCTTCAGAACTATCCAAATTGTACTATTTGTATCAGTTGTTTATAGAGACAAGGTCTTTAATTACTCTACCTCCCTCCCTATCAGTAGGTGACTCAATACTTGACTATTACCACATGACTATACTATATTTACCCTGTCCAAAAGGTAGAAACATCGAGACGTATCTTCGAGACGTTCGCGCGTATCTTCAAGGCGGTCGCTGAACCCCCTTAGGTGGTTCTTGAGGGTCCTAGCGAGGTCGCGGAGGCCGGAAGACCCGCTGCCCACACACTGACCCGCCTCCTCCACCAGGTCTCCTCCTTTGTCCAGATGCCTCTGTGAAACGAAAATTAATAACGTTAAATATTAACTATATAAGCATTACACAAGCCTTAGCTAAATCAGTTGAAAAAGTCCAGAACAGCACTCAGAGAGTTTTACTTCTTAACTAACTCCCCTTTACTAAAGAAAACTTCTAGTAAGATTAGGCCTAGGGATAAAGGATCAACAATGTTTACTGGAATCGAAGTGAAATCGCCTCTTTTAATAGTAACTGTCCTAATGTATAGTACAAACAGTTTATTTAAAGATTTAACATTCCAGTCTTAACATCCTATTTTTAACATTCCTGGAAACAGACTTTTTTCTAAAAATATAATCGCCTACCGACTAAATGCCTTTCTTATATAACCTATAATATAATTAAAATGGCAATGAAAATAATAACATTTATCTTTCCCAATGTCCGGATATCAAAGCAATTAGAAATAACTTCGAAGCCAATCGAAGTTGACCTATTTGTATCGCCATTATCATACCAACATAACGTGCACATTCCGATGTAGACAATTAAATCTTTGAATTAGACGCGTCAGATACTGCAATCTTAACAATAATGCTTCCGAGTGTTCTCGCATATATTTTTCTCAAGTTAATATAAGTTCCTGCTTCTGGAATAACATTGTCCCATATTCACCTGTAGCGTAATTACTTGGTAGTATTGTTCAGTAATTAGAGCCGTACACTGATAACTATAGATGAACGAATAAAATCATTATCACATAATAACTGATAACCCGTTTGACCTCAAACTTAACAAGCGATAATATTTTGAACCCTCGCACAAGATGCCTTAACGTTTTTAAAGTATCACATATATTTCCGCGTTGGTTATACTAAATTGCATTATTTTTAGTGAGATTTGTGATATAAATACCTGGATTCTATAAAGTGGAAGCAAGGTGGTATTTCTAGGAACGAAGAAAGACATGATATTTAAAACGTCTACCGATTCTAACCCGGCAAATACTGAATTGTACCTGACAAAGAGTCGCGGTGTTTATCCGCTGACATCTTGGATCGATCAGATAGGCATCGAACCTCCGGTAGAAAATCCAGATAAACGCAGTAAAAACGCGTGCAATAAAGACCAACAAAACCGACCGTCCGGGAAATCGTCTGGCTGGCCTCGAAGCCAACAGTCGTTTATGTCGTTAGCTTTATTAGAGCGGAAGCGGGGGTTTTATTGCTATGCCAGTAGTTATGGTTGGACTGGGCTCGTTTTTACGGACGATTTCACTCGCTCGTTTTGAAGTTCAGGGTCTACTAAATGAGAGGAGGGTATTAATTCGGTTTTTTCTTGTTTTAAATTCCGCGTACGGTTTAAAGTGAGAAACGATTAAAACGGATGCTGAAAAAAGGTGAAAGTCCCATTGTTGGGCGATTAAGAGCCAGGAGAAATTATAACAACAGATGTGGGTTGCGGGTATGAACGCAGGTGCGTATGTAACTACAAAATTTCATAGTTTTCTACCGGTTTGGAGGAAATTTGAACAGTTCAACCTTTATTCTTCGTTTTATTTCCTTTTCATACTACTGATAATAATAATAACTGAAATCCGGAAATTTGAAAAATTCCGAGTAATAACTTTCACCGGAGTACGAGTGGCCGTAAGAGCAGTTTAACGGTGTCGGAAGTCGGACAACGCGACCGCAATGGTAAACAGAATTCGGGGAAGAATGTCAAGAATGGTTTTGGCTCGTGTCTGGAAGTCAACGGTACGCCTTGAACCCGGTTTTTGAGCTCATTTTGAGTTTCGTATTCATTTTATCATAAATTACTAGCATTCACACTTCCTGGTAAATACCATTTTTTACTTCGTCAGTTCCAAACTTGTAGACAATTCTTTAATTTTTATTTATAATTCTATCAATAGGAGGAACGGTTTCAATTCCTTCAACGGTCGTTTCCGTTTGATGAAGCGAGACCGTAACAGAAAATTCATAGTGTTCTAGTCTAAAATATCTACATTAAACAACGCTCGGGGGCGAAAAAATTGGCAATATGATGGGGGAGATAGAGGCGGGGGTTAATTTTTTGCTGTACAACACGTGTTCTTGTAACGAATGCAAAGTGGGAGATTACATTTATTCGCTGCAACAGGCGGGCTCCATTCGCGCTATAACTATCCACTCTAACACAAGCTACAGCTTTGAGGCCGTAAAATGTAATCACCTTTATTACCCAGCAAAGTAAACAATCTGTATTAATCGCATTACTATTCGCTGAGCACTTAATAGATTTTCACGCGATTCATATTTCTAGGAACCAGGAAACTTACAAAATTACTGGAGGACAGGTGAACTTTTTGTTTGTGAAATATCTTTTATTTCTTATCATCGAGTGTTCCCCCCAAGACGACTCCCCCAACAATTCCTCAAGTTGTACATTCTGTCTATATATAAAGTTAGACTCAAATCAGTTTATCAGGCATTTTTTTATGAACAGTATTTGCGATTTTGGTTTATTCAATGTAAGATCAAATCCAAAACTGTGTAAACGGCCGTTCCGTGATATGAGGCTGTGAAAGCTGTCCGGAAGAGGGAGGCCGACAACCCCCCAGCTGCGGGAAGAGCTAAATAACCGTGGGAGAAGCGTCGAGAGGGTCGCTCCCCATCCCCTTCCAGTTCCATCTGTCAGCGCGATCCCCCGATGACCCGATTTCCAGGGATACTGCCCCAAATAGCCTTCCATCCCCACCCCCAACAACTCCGTTATCAATCCCACCCCTTGGGAACATAATTAATACGCCCCCGTATTCCTTTATTCTCGCCCATTCTCCTGTGGCTGTACTCCCCTCTGTTCCATAATGGAGGGCTTCGCACCGAACTACTCCTAAAGCGGGTTCGCCCTGCCCCTAAACTGTTAGAGACAGTCACGTTATAAATATCAAAAAGTTAACGATTATTTTTCCTTTTTCTTACATTCTACATTTTTCTACGCCTGGATGACCGGTTTCATTACACTACTTTGACAGGAACATCACCCGATTTGGCAAATTTAATGTTGCAAAATGGAGTAGGGTTCAAATCCTGGGGAAACCGCAGTTTAGGAAATCTGAATATCGGGAAGAGCAAATATGTCAGAACTTAAGAAGGGTTTGCCGGCATTAAGATCCATTAATAACATTAGAACTTGATTATAATTGTTGAAATAGAATTTACTGTCTCAGAAATATAATAAAAATGTGTAGGGGGGAAGAGTTGTATGGATTTTTAGCTGGAGGAATGATTCAATTGAGGAAGCACTTGCCAGGTCTATGTACACGCCCAATCGGGCACGTAGGCATCAGGTTCAACGCTGATCTAGGTGGAAGTAAAACAACATTCCGATAAAATACCTAACGGTAGATTTTTATTCACTTACCCAGATAGACGAGCACTTCTCTGTTTGCCTCCGGAGGCGTTGACGGGTAGCCACGGCGAGACAGATAACACTATCGATGGAAACCGATATCCTGAAAACTGGTTTACGGTTGAAGCACGCAACAATTGTTGACTGAGGTTCAGTATCACCTTCTTGGACCCGTGTTCTGAGCGGGACTAAACGAGTTCGGGCGCCGGGACCTTTCCCAGGGACTTGTCCCTTACCTGGTTAGCCCTTCGACCTGGGGGGCCCCTTTGCGAAAGGAGGGTGCATTTTTTTTTGTCCGACCAAACCTCTACAACCACCGGGAATACTAATTATTCTATTTATGGAGCGAAAATTTTACGAAACAAAGTAGCCGGCTTTCCGAAACGACTTGCAGCTCCTACGTCCTTGGAAGCATCTAGGTTAAAAGTGTAATATGTCGAAATGAATATAAAAAATAATATTACAATTAATTGAGCTTGAAGCTTTAGAAATACTGATCATTCTGGGTTGATGAGACTCTACCCTACCTCCCACAATCAATTACACTCTTGATATCTAAATTTCATACGCTCTTGTAATTGAATTTTATTCGTCGCACTAAACAAAAACCTATATCACCCTACAAACAGTTTCTTTGTCTTCTGATAATTCACTAACATTAAGAAAGCCACCACCGGGATACATAATATGCAACCCTAATTTTTTTTTCAACTGAATACATTTCAAACACTAAATAAGAAACATAAAAAAACTTTTTAAACAATGCACATTCAATTCAAATTCATTGTCAATTAGAATTCAGCTATTGAGAAGTCCGGGAAATAAAAAAGAAATTAATAAATTCCCGAAGGCAAACAACAACGGTTTATAAATAACACATTCAGGACAGGGTCG
The DNA here is from genome assembly GCA_019843655.1 of Lethocerus indicus. Classification (NCBI taxonomy): domain Eukaryota; kingdom Metazoa; phylum Arthropoda; class Insecta; order Hemiptera; family Belostomatidae; genus Lethocerus; species Lethocerus indicus. The sequence continues at coordinate 13,765,409 of JACDQD010000010.1, read as the reverse complement.
AACGGGTCAAAGTCAGAGCATTGTTCCAACGGACCCGTTAAGATTGTATCTTAATGGCGGCCGCCATTTCCACCTGTGTAAAATGGACTTGCACTAGGGCAATCAAAGGCAAAAGCGAACATGTTTGTACATCGTAAGAAACACAGGTTGGGAAGAAATACGTAACACTTTTAATTATTCAGTTCGAACAGTGAATTTTATTTATTCAGTAATATTTTCGCATTGAAAGTGCCGACTCGTTTGGCAGGAAATCTTTCGAAAACCGATACGACAGGAAAAAACTAAAAGACTGCAAACACTGCGTAGGTAAATATCCGTCTGTTCTCATAGTGCTCAAGTTGTTTTCCCAGGTTTTTGCCCCGATTTCCGGTTCTTAGGGCCTTTGTAGGCTGCCCCCCTCCCCCAAGCGGTCGACGGTCTCAATCAAACAAGGAGTGTTTCATTTAAATAGGAAGTTGAAACCCCTTTTCCGGGGCGTGCATACGTTGAATGGGGGGAGACCGAATATTCAACAGGGATATTCCAGTTCACAAGATCGCGTTCTCTGTGATCGAATTAATATTCCCCTGTTGACTGAATACTCAGTTCGCGTTAATCAGTTTTATTTGTTATAAATTAATCCATCGAGGCCAACAATTTTAGCCTATCCTAATTGCTATTGATTAAAATACCTCGGAATTGTAGTGATACATTGCTCTCGGAAATGTAAGTCTAGGGTACATCAAAGAAGGCATGCATTGGAGGCATGATTCAGATTTTATAGTTGCTCCAACTACACATGTGCACTTGGTATTGGCCGTCAGTTTCAATGGAGGGCTAAGAAAAAATCCACACCATACACAAGGAGCCTTTCTTTCGGCCCATGAAATAAAAACTAAACGAGCAAACGGACAACCCCGAAAACGTTATCTGGTCGCGGAATCGGCCCGTATGAAAAAAAAACTCCACGATACGATTTCCCGTCTCAATGCCGGAGAGACGTGAAAAAATGAAAGGCGAGATGTGAAACCAGATGAGGGACCTCGAGAGCTCTGTGACTCAAGCCGGAGTTATGGAGACGGGGCCGCTTTTCGAGAGTGCACCGCCACAGATAACAGATTTCAAACTGCGGCCTATCAGCGCGACCATCGCAGCTCTCATAATTAACGGATAAAATACCGGATCTGGAAAGCAACGTCAACGAAGAGTACAGAATTTTAAGAGGCCAAGAGCTTATAGAATATTTAGCGGGAACGATAACTAAACGTTCTCAAATGAGGACGTCATCAAAAACACTTTCGGCCACTAATTTACCACAAGAGGAACATAAGTGGACAGAAGAGGTTAAACGAAAAAATATAACAAGTGGAATTCAGTAGGAAGTAATAATGTACGACAACGTAATAATGTAATAACGAAAAACATCTATTTTCGTGTATGTAATAATTAGTTTCATATCTATAAATTATTATTCAAACGGTGGTTTCATCCTAAAAATGTCACCGGAGCCCCCTTATAATGACCATATTTTAAACTGGCTTTAAGTTAGGAATTAGAATTACGAGTCTGCGAATCTCCACCCGAATCGGTCCATTCATTTACGTACGAATCTAGGCTCTACGATTTCTAGGAAGTGCCTCCTCCAGTAGAGGAAGTCCCTGTTGGGTCAATTCGGGAGGCGCCGGTCTGAAGAGTGGCCGTCCATTAGCGAGAGAAGGGCCGTGACTCACGAGTACCGCCGCCCCCCGCCGGCCGGGGCCTTCTGAATCAGATCGAAACTCCGTCAGAGCGGGCACACAACGGGGCCACTGTGTCCCCTCTCAGACGTCCGGACATACCGCATGTGCACGAGCCAGATATTAATGCCGGGAATTATCCTCTTTTGACTCATCACAGATGGCGGCATTGACCCGCGAGGAAGTAGTCAATATATCTCGCGCAAAAATTTCGAAATGCATTTAAAAAATAGAATTTACAGAGCTTTTATAAACCGATCCTAAATATAGTATACCGTGGTAGAAAACATGTGATTGAAAAAATTTTATTTTTAACAGGCTCGAAAATTGATTCCGAAGCGCTGAGATTTTGGTGAAAAAATAGGAGGTACTGTGAAGGCGAGCTTTTTAAAAGCGGTCGCTCCGTTATGGGCGGTACGACGACAATGGGCCCAGAGGAAATGAATCGTTTGTGGTGGCTTTATTCAGACGCCAGACACCGGACAATGAAGCATTCCTCCCGTCTATAGACCCGTGTTTATGCTAGAAATCGTTTACGTACAAGTATACTAGGTTCCACCGCTAGGATCCCCAAATTTGACGAAAATACCGATATTGTAGTGTCTCTTATCCGGCCCGTCAATCCTACCAGATACGGGATAAACCCAAAATACAAATTGCCCCTTGTCTTTAGGACGGGACACTAGACGAATGAAAAGAAAATATTTTATCTCGTATAACATTTCTGCCATATACAATAAACGGCGCATATTTTCGCATCACCAGTTCGCGTCATTGGCCCTAAACATAGTGGCATCGACTTGTCCAGTGACCTAAATAATAAAAACCGACCAAAAACCGCACAGATCAATAACCCATTTATTTTTCGTTTTGCGTTGAAAAAAACATGGGCGCCCGAATGGGTTCAGGAGGAAATACTAACTCAATATTTTGGAAAACATCCACTTTTTTTAGATTCGAGGCAATGGTAGAAGGCAGAAACTACAGCACTGAATAACTCAAGATCAATGATATTGTAAAATAAATATTATAATTACACAACAGCCAGTTTCTCAGAGGCATTTTAGTACATAAAGATATAATTAAAATAATCCGGGATAAAATCTGTTGGAATAAATTACCACTTAAGGAATTTACACGATAAACGATTTACGTTTCCGCGAGCTGAAATCGCAGGTTATCTCTCCGTGTTAATAGCTCAGATTCTGTTTCATTATTTACGGTAAAGTCCAAGGTTAATATTTGAGAATGCACAAAGAAAACGCGTTTTATCCCAGATTGCAATCTTGAAAATTCATATATTAACCCCCAAGTCGACTACGATACAGCCAGAAGATTAAGCAGAACGGAGATTATCCGCGAAAATGTTACACACGAAAAGAAATCGTGGGATCAAGGCCAATGGCGTTGATCCCGGCCCCTGTTGACATAATTTGCGCTCTGAGGCGAAAGCCTGAACGGTGGGGGAGATGGGGAGGAATTGATTATGATTGTCCTTAATATCTCAATACACTGGCCTTCTTTGAGACAAAATTTCAGACATAATCCTCTTAAATGATCGTGGTTTAACAGGGAAATAAAATACTATATTTGTTTATACCAGTACCATAACCATGGACGCACGTCACGAAATAAAAATAGTGATATATATATATCTCAAATGATCTAATATTTCCTCTCTAGGAAAGTATTTCTTGTTTCCTCATTCCTGATGTATCTAAAACTGTTTAAAGCAACAAACTAACCGACAAGTAGCAAGTGTGTCCACGGTAGACTGACCAAGTCCTTTGGAGAGCGAGGACGAATCTAAGCTAAGATATATTCGTACTTCCCGGTAACCTACGCAAAATGATTCAGAAAATTTCCTAGAAGTCTTGCTTCTTCTGGCAACGTATCCAGGTCGTTAGTCAGTCCCGCTAATTCGACGCATCAACGCTAATAATCTCTCGCAGTGTCAATGCCAACGGCGACGTACCAACGAGATCTCAAAACTGCACACGCAAAGCCCCTGGCGCGCAGCACCTGATAACATTACAAGTGTTTCGCCACCTTCCCTGGCTAGGGCGTTCTTAACTTGGCATCCCCAATCATACGTGTTCCCCCTGATAAAATTTATTCATCAGAAGTGCATTCGAACCGTCTTCGGATAGTTCAGTAACATTTAATCCATAATTTTATAGCAAACATTTAGGTAGTAAAAATTGCTGGCCAATTCTCACTGGATTTATAATATTATAAACTCTTATTTCTTCGCCAAATAAAAACAGAATCTTTAATTTTTCATTCATTAATTGCCGATCGGATATGACCCATAGCCCGTATTTCGAAAGGGCCGCATATCTGAAGCCGAACTCGAGGAGTGAGAGCGAGCTGTGGCGCAACGCGAGGGTTTTGCCCCAGCCCGTTTCGGACCCGTCGAAGAATTCCGATTGAAATGGGGAAGACTTGCACAATCCCCGGTGGGAATTGCGACCGCTAATTACGTTGATGTTATTATTAACTTGGAGAATTTGAGAGTTCAAGGACTCGGGCCGGCGGAGGCGCCATCGGATAAGGGGACCGCCCGAACAATCGTTTCTTTAGTCTGTTTTATTTACTCTGACGACGCTTCATTGTCCGCTATTATGTGCGTCAAAACAATGGGCCACATAAAACTGCATTGCATTCCATAATTTATCGAGAACAACATGCACACGTTTTACTGAAACGATAATTTCCAGGTTTGCTGGACACATAAAAAATACAACATAAATGATTTCAGTACAGATTTTATCCGAATGAATGGAATAAACCAAAAATATACATCTTTATATGAAGTAAGGAAGGCGAAATTAAAACGCTTAAGATGATTTAAATTAAATGTCTCTCTGTTCGAACAGACCCATTGACTACAATTAAGAATTGATTGTTGAGTAGGACCTAAGGGCCATAACTAGCACGATTGACGCCATTAGTACAAGGGGTGTAGCGTTAAACAGCCATTTCCGGAGGGAGGCATTCCTTAGCATCAATTGATCCCCATACAAGTGACCCACACTTCTCTAGCTCACACGCCGGATTATTTTTTAACCGAACGAACAATTTGATTAAATAACGTTTAATTATTTTCAAATTTATACTACTATAAAGCTGAACAAAAAGCTGAGCAGAATTGAACTTTTTTGTTAATAATAATAATACAGATAAATAAGATATTGCGAAAAAATGCGTTTCTTATATAATATTCTGTTGAGAGTTTCATCAATAGTTGAAAGCTCGTGCATTGCTCTGATTTATGTTTTATGGATATCTGAAAAAAAATAACGATACTATAGGTATAGAAGAAAGATAGGTATGACGGTCAATAACCGGCATTGTAGCCAAAACATACTAGAAGCGAGAGGAGACCACAAATCTTATTAGGGGTCATAATACTAATATTCCGAAACACCAATATTATTGTTGTCGGTAGGACAGCTTATCGGGGAGCGCGGGCGGCGAAAGGTCGCCGAACCTCGTCGAAAGCCGAGGCACAGCCAGCAGGGATGTTATTAAATTCGAGAGTGAACGTCCCACTGAAGAGGCCCGGAGCCGACTTCCCGGTGCCGGGGTAATTGGGGGTAGGACTTTCACGCACGTCCCCGCCACACCGCCAACAATTATCTACAACGATAGACACGTACCCGGTCAAAGTCCCGATTCCATATACGCGCCTACCAGACAACAGTCGGCACTTAAAACGCAATTTAAAGTTCATGAAACGACTCAGGAAATGTATAATTAACGGGCAGAAAAATTACTTAAGGCCGCACCCATATAAAGGTCAATACATAAAATTAATTCCACCAGTCATTTGAATTGCAGATCATTCATAAGGTTTTACTTAAGTATCGTACATTAGCATTTTCCTTTATCGATGTACACTGTATGTCTCCGAACTATATAATATTGTAAAATAAGTGTAATATAATCTGTAAAGGAAGTACTTTAACACCCTGAGAGAAAATTGAATTCCTGATTTTGTGTTCGAGATTTTTGTGGTCGATATTTCTTGAGGAATTCCTGGGCATTTTCCCTTCATTGTTCGAAAAAATTAATAACACACCCAGATAGATAGGTAAGAAACCAAAATGAGTACGTGTATTGTAATAGGCGCTCTAAGGAGACTTCTATAGGGAAAGCGCCTTGAATATAACCGGCCGGACGGAAGAATCGCGCGTTTCCGCTTTTCAGAGTAGACCGGTTCAATCGGACGGTTTTCGACCGCCGGAAAAATTCACCAACAGACGGGGATCTCATACAATCCAGGAAATACATACGCTGTTCCGTGCAGACCACTCATATCCTGGACTAGAACGCAACTTTCATCGTGTATGATTTCATTCTCGAAATATATAACCCAACTATTCTCAACAGTCGAAATCTCATAATCAAATAGCAACATTGAAGGGTACCCATTATAGAACTTTACCATGAAATGGGATTGACGTATAAAACACCATATAAAAATGCCGTATTGTGTTTGTTTGGCAATGAAAATTATGCCTACTGAACTGAGGGCTCCACCAATCTATTAGACCTGTGCACTGACACAGGGGGTCGGTTTATATTTCGCGATATGATGAAATTGCACGTGACGCGTTTAAAGTGATAATTTTCCGTCACGGCTATATATAGGCGAGTGACGGGGGCGGGTCGCGACTATTTCGCCTCTAGGCCGCACCTGCCTCTTAACAAGCCCGGAAAGCCGTCCGCGAGGGCAAAAAACACCGAGGTGGAGATATAGGGGAACAGGAATTTCTATTTTTTAAAGTCGCCTTTACCGACATACTTTCCTTAGCGGCGAATTCTAGCAGGTATTTCACTTCTAATTGCTCTCTTGCGAATTCACCTACTTGCTATTACACAACCCCTTTCTGGTATTGAAACCAGAGATGGCTTCTGTACACTCTGAGGAAGTACTAATTAAACGAATAATGAATAAGCGGGAAATTACTTTGCCCGTGTGAAATACTGAATATTCATTAATTACATATACCCACTGTAACATATAATGTCAAAACACTGTCGTTATATTATCGATTTTTGATGATTACTAAATTCAGACATGATCACTACATATTGACGACTACATCAAAATAGTGAACATAGTGAACTTAAATATAATACAAAAAAATGTTGAAATGGGCAACTTGAGCTCTTCTGGCAATGATAAAACATCATATTAAATTGATCAGTATGAAAAAGTTCATCAATAGTGGATTGTTCACAGTGGGATAGTTACAGAATATCCCTAACAGAATCTCTAACAAAGGTCCATTGGGTCATTATAAACTGAGTGGGTGTTTCATCTTAAAAAATAATTTCAGATTTCACCTTATGTTGGTCAGCAAGCAAATCATTGCGACGAACAATGCCTCTAAGGAAGTTTAAAGAGATGGATGAAAGTGAACGCTGGACGAAAAAATTGTTTAATAGACACTTGAAAGACTTTCACCGAGTCGACCCCCCGGGCGACCGGAAACGGACGGCGGGCGGAGGATCGGCCGTCGAAAAGCGAAAGGGATTCGCCGTGTGATTTCAAAGCCGGGAAGGGGAGGAGGAGGAGGAAGAAGAGATATTACCCGGCGCAAACCGCGGAATCATCAATCCGGAGGAGGCCTTAATCAAAAAACTGAATTACACAAACCGAAAACGGCCGACGCCTTCCTCCAATCTCCCGTTGGGGCCGATAAGGAAATACCGACGGCTAAATTAAAGCGTGATGGCTTCCATCAAATGACATCAGAACAACAAGTTTTTTCAACAAGCCAGTCGAAAATCCTATTTCCGCCGTCGCCCACGCATGAGCTAATTTTGTGATTTGTTTGTTCGCGTCGCCATATAAAATCAGGAAATTTATTATTTGACTTCCCCATAAAAACGATTGCACGAAAGCTATGAAATATTTTTAAATTTAATAATAAAATATTCTTCTACCTACAATTTAATAAATCCAAATACTATAATAGATATGTATCACAAGGGCAGATAATTCGAATTACAGAAACAAAACTACATGCAATTTATTCTTATAATAAAAATAATCAGTCTTGATAAAAGTGAAAAATAACGAATTTGTGTAAGTGAAGTTGTAGGCACCCAAATATTAATACAATCAAGTAACAAAGAAAAAAATTAATTCTGAAAAAAATACATGGCGGTAATATAACAAACTACTATTAATCTATACGACGTTAGTTTCGTAAGAAAAAAAATTAATAAAAATCAAGATAAAGACACTTGTTCATTATTAATTTTCGGTTAGCACAGTGAAGACCCCGCCTGTAAGATCAAAGAGCTGACCTCCACTTTCGGGTCCCTTATTTTTTGTTGTAATTTTGGACGCCCTCGGTAATTTAATGAATGATCAACATATTATAGATACTTTATAGAATGAGGATTTTTTTGCGACCCTATCACTACAGATGAACACAATGCTAAAGATAAAATTTCAATGAACTAGATTAAATCATTGACGACTAAAAAACTTGTCTTCTCAATGCGAAAGAACGAAACCAACAATTCACGGCAGAAAGACGGAACGAAATTAACGAACCTTGATATAAATATTTAATTAACAATTTCCGCGTTGTTCTTAAAAACGGCGTCGTCCGCCGAAACAAATTAAATTCGATTGAACCTTTAATTTACTAGACTTATGTAAGCGATTCGTCTATAGCGATGATTTCAGTTACATTCTCTCGCAAATATGGCTAAAATAAAAAAAGATTGAAACGACTTTTGACAGGTAAAAGGCTATTTAAAATCACAAATACAAAAAAAAATCGGAGCAATTTGAAAGCTTATGTGGGGCCGGACCAGTCAACTAACTGCTTTCTAATCATAACCGGCACCAATTGAGTAAGCCATGGGGGCAATATTGGACAGCGGCATAAATAATTGTCACAGTCCATACTTTTCAATATTTTTTTCATTATACATTTTCAAAATGTTTAATTTCATTATTGGAAAAAGTGTTGGGCAACCATGACCAATGTTGTGACCGGACTAATGACAGGTGATTTCGATAATTTTTTATTTTATAAAGCGTAATGTGTCTAATGTTTTATTTCTGTTTATACAAGAACAGTGATATAAGCTCACAGACGAAAGTGCTTTTTTTATTTACATAGCATACCGCCTGTAAACAAGTGGGGAGTAAGTAGCGCCGGAAACAGTTCAACATGTTTGACCATATCTGACAATAGAAATCTGATTCGTCCGGAACATATGGTAATTGGTGACGAATGGCCCGAGAGATAGAGAGAGCGGGCAAATATTTATTCCGCGCCCAAAAACAGGACCGATAGACTATCGGAAAGCGTTGTTTATGCGTTGCAACACTCGGCCGTTCAAAACTGGCCCGGATTTGAACGCATTCCTCTTGTATAACATGGCCGGTGTCGACATCGAACCACCCCGAGCCCAACAGAGTTTCGTCACGCCCGTTTATCCGCACTCCATAATTGAATGTTTTTATACCAAACAACAGTATTGTACGGGACTGGGGAATGTTTCCGCGAAAAAACTTAAAGTTTGGGGACGCAACCGCTGTAAAATCCCATAGATACCGCGGTTGCATAATGGCTAAGCAAAACCGTGTACTTCCGACGCGAAAAGCATTCATCGCGTTCCGCTTTCCGGGCCGAAATAAATACTACACGAAGAAAGTACAATGTTATGCCTGAATACAGATCGTATTTACTCAGGAACCACGCTTTATTGTACTTAGAAACGATTTAATTGAAATATTGCGATTATTTAAGGAACTACCTAATTACGTGCAAGGTTCCCAACGCGTATATACCTATTATTAGTTGACTAATATCTATATTTTTAACACCGTTGTGCAACAGGATTATGAAATAAGATCCTTATCGCATAAGTATATATCAATATGTATATACTGACTTAATTTATGTATAAAGGAGATTCGCACATACAAAATTCCAATATAACTTACTCACTAACATTTTTAGGGAATGGTAAACCGTATTGCATCTAGTTGATCAAATGAAAGGACCAGAAGCATAAACATAAATAACTGTATTTATGAAAACCATATACAGAGTATAAAATGTGTCCTATGTGTAATAACAAGGAATATCTGGGTCCACAGCTGCTTTTCGCCAGAGATAGTCATAGTCAAGTCAAAGTTAGTGTGCATCTTGTTAGCACTATCAGTGCATTGCTACTGGCTAGAAAAACGACAATGGCGATAACATTAATTGGGAGAGTTGAGAAAATCATCCGTATCGGTATTCCGGGAATTCATTTCACAGAGCGTTCGCGTCACCCCGTCAAAAGCGTACATTGAACAGCGCGCCAACAAATTAATTGAACGCGTACGACGCGAATTGGGTTTAAAAGGGGGGATGTATCGACTGGCGCCATCTCCGCCTCGGAAAAAGCAATTACAAACCGCGGCATCGCCGCTAATTCGTTCCCACCTTTGATAAAAAAAAAAGATGAATTTAAAGGGCGTCGTAATTTATCAGCTCCGACTGTTGAACCGGGAATGAAACGCGGTCTCATCTTCAGTCGGCCCAGATTCACCGAATTCGCTGAATCAGTCCCAGTACTTCTATGCCGATGATCCTACTAGGTCCCTCCACTTTTAAATTGAACTTTCTAAACTTGTGGTAATGATTGGGCTTCCTTTCTTTCGGCGCTAACTGTATTGCGGTTGTCCCGATTTAGATTTCTGAATACACATCCGGAGACTTGAACGCGGAATGTTACATGAAATACTTTTCAAGAAATTTCTACGGGAGTGGCCATTTCTTTTTGTAATTTCTGAGATTATATTAACAAAAGAATGGTTATACTAATAAAAGAGCATGCACCTCTAAAATCTGCTGAAGACTGTATTGGCGATAGTTATTTATAATTTTCGGCACAAACTAACAAACTGTTTCGAAAATCACATCCAGCTTCATTGACAAAAACTTTTAATTTAGAATATTTCCAAAAAACGATCGATTAATTTGTTCCCAATCCGGTGTTCTAATCGAGATACAGCCCTGAATTAACGTTTGTCGAACAGGAGGTAGTCATTGTTTATTATTAACGAGCTTAGAACTCCCTTAATTATACCGCCCCCACCCGTCCGGCTGTCAGTAAGCGGTAATCATATAGCTAATTAGTAACTATATAATTATACCGTTTGGCGGCAGTAATTTGCAATTACCCTGCAAATACTAGCTAGGCCTCAATAGAACTCGAATCCCGAATTTTCCTTCCGCGTCGCGATTTCCTTCCGCCCTATCGCTAATTTAACTTTAGGGAAATGACTTTCATACTGTGATGATCTCGACAGTGATGGATATTTAATTCAAAAATTCTTTGTTAAAAATTTGAAAGGCGTGATATCTGAATCCATGGAAAAGACCGATGATAATTGCAGGTATTCTGCCATTCGAATATTTCCATCTTCTCTGCGACAAAGTTTCTCCTTAAAGGTGAAAATCCCTATCTAAGGTGTGCGATTAATCTCATGTTTCTCCCGCCGCTCCGAAATCGCGCGAAACTCTCAATATGAAAAGAAATTTCGATAATTAGGCAAGCATTGCATTGTTCTAAAGATAGACAGGAATTTTACAGCAGAAAGTGAAAGGCGAGTACAGATACCAACGGAGTTGGGTTGAAGAGTAGATATTAAGAGAAAATTCGGAATGATGACACATGTTTTCGAAAAATATTTGAACAATATAAATTTCATTCACTTGTTGGTTTTTATTTATAAGTACAGCTAGGGAACGTGTAATTGGGTGTGTAATAGGCTAAACTGCCCAATTTCTGCATCAAAAGAAAATCTATATTGGGTAACAAAACAGATTGGTTCTGATGCGGGTCCTGAAGATCATAGTGGTGATGCCCCAAGCGCAATTTCACATTCCCCCAAAACCATACAGAAGGCTAACAACTCGTAATGAAGCCAACTTTTCTCAGAGCAGTAAATATAAATTATATAAGAAAGGAAGTTGCGGCGAAAGAAGGAAGCTGTGCAATGAACGATGGAGTACAGATATCCTTCGAAGGCGGGGGTCGGTAAATTTCTTAATAACAAGAGCATGAGAGAAATAACCTGAAGGGTCAAAGGTTCAAACTTAAAGAAGCAGTTTACCGGTGGTGGGCTGATAGAGACGCAGGTGAAAGCGACCGAAAACACAAACGTGCAGAAAGTACAGACCAGTGGTTGGATAAAGACTCGAGGCTGCTGGTGTTTGTTATACAACAGGCGAGGGATAGGAGGATATTCACGTAAGGATTCTTCCATGAATGGTATTCCAATACAATTTGCGTCATACTTGTGTTTCCAATTCCCACGGTCACGATAGCTAAATGTGACATTTCTAATAGACAATTCTAATACGCTTTATATATTTCGAAGTTAACAACTTTTATATCTAACCATACAAACGTTTACAGGACAAAAATCGTTAGATTTCGACTGTTAAGAAACAGTTATAAGGGCTAGAACAAACAGTATCAATAATACAGTCTAAATGACTAAAATTTTGAACCTTGAGACGCAATATGTAAAATCAATTGCGTAGTTGTAAATTCCATGCACATATTAATGAAGCAAAAGTTAGAAAGTTGCAATATCACATTGGACCATCTTATGAACTAAAGATTCACAGAGGAGGGCTCCTAATAAAATATTAAGACAGCGCTAGTAGAAAATATCGACAATTCAAAACATCAGGTCCATCTTTTATATACAACAGAGATACAATCGTAAATTTTAATCGTTAAGGATATTTTTCGACGAATAATGCTCAGCTGGTATAAATCTTCTACATATACCACAATCGAGAAATTGAACAGAGCTGCGGGATTGGCAAAACGCGGACGACCCGGACGTGGCGGAAAAGGCGAATCTAATTTGCATCGAAACAACGAAAAACAATTTTGAACACTCCGAAACACCGGTAGAGATCAACAATGGGATCGAATGAATGAATGAGAGCGAGAGATAGACGATACTGGGAGAGGGAAAAGGACACGGGAGCCTGGGATAAACGGGGGTGGCGTAAAACAGGATCTACGGGAGAGTAGGGACGAGCTTCGGGGCCACTCTAAGTCGGGCCAATGTGTAAATGGTGAGACGCGGAATTGATGAAATTATAATTCACAGATTAGAAACTGTCGGACGTCCAAGAAAGATTGGTAAAGAGTGATTTTATCGAGTCAAAAACTGTTAATCACAACTCGGGAAATATTTTTGGAATAATACCAACATTTAATTTATTCTGTGACCGAGATTGTTTACTTCAGTAATTAGGCAATATTGGTGATTAATGGACATAGGCAGCTTATCTTTAAGTGCGGTAGCACAGTTAGAAACAACTTGCAGAGGACCGTTGAATCATTTATGTTTCGATCATAGCTATTTTGAAAAAAAAGTGATGACATCAGCCGAACAGGAATCGTTGTCCGACTAACATTTATGAACAAGCAAGAATCTAGGTTTTCCACAATTATCATCACAACACAGACGGGGCCTTTCGAGCCGGCGTATACCTCTGCCTGCTTAACGATCATGCAGCTAACAACAATGGTCACCTTCCAGAGTAATGACTAAGAGGACGCTGCGTGCAGATTACCATTTTCGCATTTGCATGTAAACTCAGTTGTTATTCAAATTAACGGCACTTTTAGTGAAATAAGCGGAAAGTTATTTTCCAGAATATTTTTTTTTAGAATATCAGACGTGCTAACAACGCGAAGTAATGAGAGCGCAACAATTAATGAGATATAACCGGGCGATGAATAAACTGAAAAGTTCACGGAAAACGGGTAGAGAAAGTTTATCTCCAGCCTTTGCATCTAGTATCAAATATCTTATCTTTCTTAAAAAAAACAACACATATTAAGGAGAGTTCAAGACACTGATGTAAGGACTTAGATTCGTCAAACTCCATTTAGAAGCCCGGTTATAAGTAGGGCGCTTTCGCAGCGGCGCCGGAATGAAAATGTAGGAGAAGTCCGACCAAACCAACGAGCCAACCTCGCGTTTGGCATTGTCCCTTTACTATTCGAGCCTCGAGAGCTCGAACTCCGATTTCTATGCTCGCATTCATTCGAATAACGAACGCGGGGGCGATGGTGGGGCCGGGGGTTTAGAAGCCGTACGTTTATGACGTGTCACAGACTTGACGGGCTTTGTACAGCGCTAAAAGCTGTGTCAAACTCAAACGGTGCGTTCAGCATCGTATTTCAAGCCGCAAACACTTTCGCGGCCTCAATACACGATTAACGCCGGAACAGAAAATCGAACGAGTCCAATTCCGAATATAACAAATATTTACACAATCCACTAAACATGTTTTTATAAGCCCCTGAATTGGCGTCAATTCGCAAAAAAACAAGAACGCGCAGATAAACAACTCGAGTTCACTGTAGATTCTCGTCAAGATACAAACCAGTGTTCAAAAATAAGGTATTTCGTAACCCACACATACGAATATCAACTATAATTCATTGTATTGCATGAAATTAAGGTAACACAAATAAAAAAGAAACAATTTCCTATTTTTCGTTAGACAAGGACTTTAAGAACAATGGGTATAACGAAGACAATGAGTATTATGTAAAATGAAATAATTTGGAATTTTTTAAATTCTGAACTGAATTAATTTAATCTAAAATTGTGAGACAGTATTCTAAATGTAAATATGCAAACATGAAACAGTACCGATTTCTTGTTATAATTAGGCTTCAGAGAATGATAATGGGCATTTCTGATCGATCCACCTGGAAAGAATCAGTGAGACTGTTTTTCTCAATGTTTCTTGGACATATCTTTCCTTCAAGGTTTCTTGAGGTAACCCCACAACCAAACAAAGATAGCCGTCTGATCTCACCGGGTTTGTGTGGCGGTGCACATCGCGTATCCCAGGCCTTCTGGGGAGTGCGAAGGACGCGGCCCCGCTCGTTAAGAGCCCGTCCGCCCCTCGCATTCCCCAGCGGCCGGATCACGAGTCCGCTCGTGAGAGAGAATAAAACGTCCAATTAAAGGCGAAAAAGAGAGAGAGAGAGAACGGATATAGCGCGCACCTCAATTCAAAGTTTATCGCCATAAATTTAACATCTTCTGTCGGTTGGGCGGGACCGAAAAACCCGCAATACCATTTCCGACATATTTCACACCTTGGAACCGGGCGGATATTTCTCAAGTACTAGTGCTGCAGTATCTTGGCGCCTTTTATAGGCATATTTACTATTTACAGAAAGTTAAGGGAATATTACCGATCGGCTGGGAATAACTGAGGTCGCAGGCGGACTACGACGACTCATATACCAAGGACGGATTTACCAACCAAATCGGCTTTCTGTTTCACGAACCGATCTTTATAAACGCTAGTAAGGTCAAAACGAAAAAGGTCTGGACACGAACTTCCGTTTTGTAAATCCTTAAGTTCAACCCTATATCCATTACAGAAATCGGCCAATTCAGAGAGTAATTATCAACAACGATGCATTGTAATATTGTGCGGCAGAATGTAGAATTAAATTTTATTGTTCATCCCGATAACTGTAACAATAACATTTTAATATTAATTTTACATGCGCCTTGCTTCCCAGTTATTATCCACAATAGGTCATAAAAGTAATTGAATTTGACATGGACTGGCTTTGCAGGGATCCATTAACACAGTTCCCCTCCTTGCCTTTACCGTTGCGAACCGCACGGGCGGAATGAGGATAAGTCGCATGCAAGGACGAAGGATCAATTTAAAGCATATATTAAAAAGTCCATGTTCGGAGATACGCGGATGGAATTGTGATTATTCATTGTGGAATGCGAGATTGCGACATTTCCCGGACACATCCGTTGCTCAACGGTATTTATATTCGCAAAATATAAATCTGAATTATCTTGTAGAATGGAATACTAATGTGGGCTGGCCACAAATTACCTATGAAAAAGTCGCCTTCATTATTTACCTAGAAGCAAATACTATCTACAAGTCGTGATAGAAGAGTTTTTCGTCATTGTCAGAAAAGTCTTATGCCATCGAAATTATGTACTGAATTTTATAAAAACGACTTATATTATTCATTAAACAATTTCATACCAATACTAAAAATCTGCATAGTATGTACCAGTATTTTTGGTATATATCGAATGTTTTAAGAACTTCCCTGAACGACGAGAGGAGAACAATAAAGGTCGAACAAGGGGCGGGATCTCGAAAGCGTTTTCAGGACGTGACGTCAATCTCCCGTTCCCATAGCAACGGGCGCACCGTACAATATTAAGAACATGAATCGCATGCGCAATTTGAAGTGTTATGCAATACAGAATTCCGATTAATTGTTTTTTTAACAAATTAAAAAGGCTGGAGTGATATATATTAAAATAAATACTGAATACAAACACATATTATCTAATAGCAACTAGAACAGAAGGGTCATGTTCAGGCATTCAATTAAAACTGAACGAAGGTCAGGCCTCGTAACACGCCTTTGCTGTTTAGGCACATACACGTCATTGCAAATTAAACGGAATCGTCAAAACAAATTCGCGACTATCCGGAGTCAAATTGACTGCGTGAATTATGCTCTAAGGCGGATTAAACAGGATCGATTACAATTACTTTGGTACTGACAGATTCCCATTCAGAACGGTTGAAAATTATATTGACAATAAAAGAGTGAATTGAGAGTAAACCTTGCCTCCCTTTTATATAAGAAACACAAAGACAGTAATTATTTATTTTAATTAAGGCGTACAACGTAGGCAGGAGAGTATTAAGTGTAGGAGCCTCTTCGGCGAGTTACCCCACCTCTGCTCACCATAATGAAAGCGGATCAGAATGGAGGAAGTTTCGGAATCCATTAAGGCGAAAACTCTTTATTAATCTCCAACGAGGTGAGCAGGTTTTATGAAAAGAAGGTCATAAATATTATGGAGTTTCGGCGCGTTGAAATAATGAAAACATCATTCAGTGCTACCCAAAAAAAACCGTTCGGACGATGACTTGATTCGAAACATGAAACGGAAGCTCCAAACGTATTATTCGATTGGCATACAGTAGGCCCGCGATGGCTGTACAACAATGCATTAACCTGTAAAATGTAAGGCTAAAATAGCTACGCTAATTATTGCTGAATGAAGGGCGTATATTCGAAGGTTAATTGTTCTATTTAAAACGGTATGCCCCCCGATTACACTAACAGCACGCAGAATATGGGCAGATAAAAATAAACCAACTGGAATCAAGTTAAATGGCATGGCAGAGTATCCGCTAACCCGAACACGATTCCGATTTCTACCTGAGCGTTATATACCGTTAACCCGCCGCTTCGTTCTATACCTGCGATTCTTAGAATACATTTCTTAAAATACCGACTCTTTAAAATAAAGATGAAGCATGTACCAATTAAACCACTCTTAGAATAGAGCACCAGGATTATAAAAACTATGATTTGGTGGATGCTTCTAAAAGTATAATAATAATTTAGAAATTTCATGCTAAAAACATTACTTCAGAGGTTAGTGTTTATGACCACTCGAAAATTCCAAAAAATATAAAATATTGCGCCGTAAATGCCGCGATCTGCCGAACCCACTTGCATCGAAAGGCAAGCATCCTTTTAGCCGGGCCACGCGTTCCCGTCCACTGGCGAAGCAGAACATTACCGCAACACAAAATCCTTGAAGAGCTTTCACCAAAAGTTCGGTTTTCAGGTTCGGACCGCGCTGTCGACCACGCCCGCAGGCCGGCTATTGCAATCGATTTGAGTTTAGAGGCCCCGGATATTAAAGGGGAAGCCTTCGTTTAATAGTCTTCTGTTCTAAACGTGATCCTTACAAATCAACAACCCATTTCTCAGAACAAAAATCGCACTTCAATACCTATTGCATTTATGATCACATAACGAAAGACGAGAGAGGTTGTTCGCCCACAAAATTGATTGGGGCGTCGCGAAGAATTTATATGTTTTCCAAGCTGTTTACGCGAGATCTCAAATTGAACGAAGTAGGTTGTCTCGGCCGAAATAATGAGATAATAATACTTCAATTGACGTCACGGCCGACTTTGAAGTCCACACTTGGCGCTTTCGAAGAACGGGGCTGGGAGGGCAACCTTACAGGAGGAGCAGCCGGCCGAAATACACGTGACCCGGCCGATCACACAGCTTGGCACCGACGACCATGTTTAATGACGCGCAAGGTCGTTTCAGAAATTACGTCCCTTTTATACACGCAGCAGACAATTTATGGAACAAGCAATCGGCATCAGTCAAACTGAATAATAGAAACTTAGAAATAACAAAATGATTCAATTTTCAACTCTTCTGTTCAGACTATTAATACTGTTTATTCGGCAGTTGGATAGAACACTGTCCCCGTATGAAAAACACCATGCTAGTTTCATGGTTTTATACTAGGTTTTATACCTATTTATCACTAGGTTCCTCTCACCTATCTCCTTGGCGTAACGTCGTTATCGACCAATCTAGTTCTAACACGGTAACAATGTTTACCGTAACCGAGCGAAGGGTACGTTAACATGTAAATTAAAAGAAAGCCTTCCTTCTCTTCGACCGAGTTATGCGAGTTTTAACACGGAAAAACGCCGACGCGTGGAAAAGCGGACCTCTAAACGATTCTATAATTGGACTAACCTACTGCCACACAGTGGGGGGCGGGGCGGCATTGCCTAGTCGGTGATCGTAGACGTATTTTTAAACGTGCATACTCCTATCTTCGCTTTCCCGCCCATATTTTCCCCCCATATAACAACTACATTCCTATGGTAGCAATTTTATTTTTATTTCTGTTTGAATCCTCGTGAATCAACGTCCATAGTAGAGGTTCTGGGCATAGGTCAAAGTCACTCACTCTCAAAAGTCAACACTAAAAAAATTTGTACACTGAAAAGTGAAGCAATACCACAGGGGGTTTCTTCCACAACAATACCAATCAATTTAGTTAACTGGTTTATAGTTGTATATCGGCCTATGGTTTTAACTCGTATACCGTTCCTATTTAGCGCAAATGATACACATGTGAATTATAAGTGAGCTGAGGAGCTCTGTAAACATTTATTTCTTGGATATAACGGTGCCATTTTTGAATTATCGGTTATCCTCATAACTGGCCATGGCACAAAATGTTTAATCGAGTTTCCGAGTGACACAAACATCAAAAAAGCGCCGCATTCCACAGAGTGTCATTAAAATCGAAAGCGGGGCGGGCCACATGCGAGTTTCTCACACGACGGGCCACGTGATAACAGTAACAGGCGGGGCGGCTGGAAACAGGAGCAAAACCGGGGGCCGGCTACAAGTCTTCAGCAACAAGTGAAAGGCCGAGGGAGGGAGGGAGAGAGGGATGGAGGGAGGGAGGTCGGCTGCCCGACCTTGACCTTAATCGGGTACCGGACCGCACTCAAGAGCCGCACCACCCCATTCACCGCGGGGCTTCTTTCGAGCCGCTAAGTCGTCCGCATTCCCCCACTGTCTGACCCCCAGTAAAGCACGAGAAACCCCTCAGTTGAACTGCGTCTCCATAAGGAGATCATAAGGGTTGAATGGCACCCACCAAGCCAGAGCAAGTCTGTTAGACTAACGTAATGAAAACAACAAATATATTTGTACCGATGAGAATATACCGTTGAGAGTATATAGGTTAACAAATATAACCAGGGAAGTCTAGTGAAACGAATATTTACAAGCCCGCCTCTCAGGATTCCACACGGTTTACAGGATGGGATCGGAATATACATCACACCATTTTTTTGGTCTTATTCCCAAATAAAACAGCGTTCGAAAAACGTAAAACAAGTCGGGGTCGTAAATCGACGACAGACGGGGGGGATATAAATGGGTTCTCGAAATGTGAAAGGACAGAGAAGTGTCCATCGGCGGCGGCCCGACAAGGGAGTCCGAGCGAGGGGCCCTGGAGGCCGGCCAACACCGCAACGCACAGTCTGCGGGCTCCACAACCACACACAACATTGGTAACACGTTCAGATAAATTAGAGCCTTCCCGGTACAATACCGGAGACTTCAATGCGCAAAGAAAGCATATTGAAACAATATTTCTCGGAAACGCATAACGGCCACAGTAGCCAATTGCGCTATATATATAAATAACGAAAAAATACCTCCTGGGTCTTAATGTCGATTATAAATTTTTAAACTTGGAGGCGGGTCCTTATTAAAAAAAATGGTATCCTTAATATAGCAGTCTCCCCTGTATTATCAGTTCACGGTTTCACGTGTCCTGGGGTCCTTTTTCAAATACAGGTAAAATATTCCCCGGTTACCGAGGGTAGGAGGCATGAAAGCAATAAAGGACGGTTATACCGTGAATTCTTCAGAGTAAAGACCTGCACCTTGAGGCATTCACCTAACTTTTATTAGACCCCCCAGCCCCGTAAAAATTCTTACGACGGATCCGCACAATGCGAACCGTAAATTTTAGAACCGGCATTTACGCCGCATTCTCGGGCCGTTTTAGCACGAAGTATGCGGCGAGAAGAGAATTCTTAGCCCAAACGGGCTTATTTCGGTTCACAGCAGTTTTAACTACTTAGATCTATTAGTATGAAGTAGGCGAAGTACGTATGGACTGTAAAATGGTTTCTTTAAAATTTGACTATTGTCAGAAAACTAATTTAGAAAAATTCTTACAACTCGGATTATCTGTTCTACACCTTCATTAGAAGCATTCTGAAAGGGAATCATGTAAATGTGGCCGAAACTAAATAGATTTGAAAGTTAAATTTAGACTTGCAAGTTTCTAACGATATGTAGGGATTCCACAAGTGCTAACATTAATTATTGGTCAGAAACTCTTGTCCATTTGGATCAAGCGTGACGGTGAATATATGTAGCTAACCAGGAACAACAGGGGAAACGAAGAATATATCTTAATAACAACCTGTTTAATAACAATGCAGTTTGCCGATATTAGAACATAGAACATATTAGAAACATCATTTCATAATGGGCTGTCACATAAAAACTTATATGTGACCCTACGCGAGGGGTTGGGTCGGGAGTTGGAGCCGAATCTCGGCTGCTGTCGTTTCTATTCGACACGACGGTTCTATTTCGTGGGGCGTCAAAGCGAATACAATCAGTCGCCATTACCTTTTAATCGAGGTAGACGGAGAACGTCGGAGGGGGACGGGCACTAGATCGGGGGAGGACGCTACCTCCTCTCGCGACGCGAAACACGAGCGTTAGACGGACTCGCGCACTCCGGGAGACCGAAACCGCCGGCCGGGTTTATAACAGGCACTGCTGGAGTCTGAGCAGGGGCCGCTGGAAGGAGCGCGTGTAAGGGAGAACGGAATTAGAACGCGGTGCATCCTGTGCCACCTGGACCGACGCCAGCCCCATGTGTCCGACCCCCACCTAATCGGCCAAAAACTACTGGAAATTTACCTGAGGAGGTTAACCCCACTATTCTCGTAAAATAATTTAGCGTAATCCATTATTTTATAGTAATGAAAATTCTGAATTGTGACCAGAAGGTGCCTTCAATTGTCAACAGTTCAGCTGGCGACTTGTAGTGATAATGTATCATTCAAAGTACGCTCAAGTTTTGTTCGGCCTTTTACACAAGGAACGCAAGATACTGTCGTAAACATATACAATTGTAACGTTATTGGGCAGCCGATTTAACAGTAGACTTGTCGCCATTGAATCGTATATTCGGTGTCGAGTATTATTTGCACGCCTCCGACGGCTTTCCGGTTGACCGTGGCCGGCCGTATTGGATTAAAGAGCGGCGTCTCCGATATAAAATTAGATACGTGAGAGAATACCGAAGAAGGGGGAGGGGGGAGATCTGCCCTTGACATTTCACGAGGGAAGCGATCGCTTTTTTGCGGCTTTCGATTCGCCGCCGTGTCGTATAACAGGCCCGTAAAACCGTTTGCGGTTATTACACTTTTTTGCTTACACGGAGCAAATTAAAAAAGAAATAAGATTGTCCCTTTGTATCGGATAAGTTACATCGAACCGGTTACTTCAATATTGGACCGACCGATAAAAATAGGATAAATTGTTATAGACAGGAATTACCACATACACTCTATCAATCTATATACGGGAGTGAGTAAAAAATTATCCCCACTGTCCTATCAAAAAAAGTTCTATAATCAATAGTGCTCGTTATAATCTTATAGTTCTGAACCTAAACTTCAGCAACTCGCCCCAAAATACTTTTTAATGAGGGAATACGAAAGCCGCGAGTACGAATTTTTCTGAGCGTTGTTTAAAATACATTCTACTGTAGGGGGGACTCACCGTTTTGGACGGAAACCATTTGGTCGGTGGCGATCGAACGCACTCGGACTAATTACGACATCCGACACGACCAAAAACCCACTCGCCCCGACGACGTTCCACAGTTAACACTTTTTATAGTTTTCCCAGCCCGAAACGAAAGGCATACCTCGAACACGTGTTGAGGCTGTCAGAAGCGGCGGCCACACACGCTAATGTCCCCCAAGTACTCGTTTCTTCTTAACAGTGGTACAACGTTAAACACAATGCTTTCTCATCAGAGAACGTTACAAACTTTTAAGCCACACAGACTCTCAATATACAATTTAATTATTTCCTTTAATTGTGCAAAATATATATATAAAGCAATGTGCGTACGGAAAATTAGATACCCCACAGTATTTTTATGAACTAAAATATAAATTTCATAGATTTCTGATAAATCTATAATCTTATATCGAGTTATATAGAGAGACGTTGCTGAGAAATCAACATCCTCCTCTTTCATAAGACAGATATCTGTTTAAAATTTAAAAAGCGAAACCATTAATTATATTCGAACTGTTGTCATACATAATTCATAGCCCGGACGACTCATTCTTAAGAATAACTGCGGGGGAATCGTAAATTACAATTATAAATACGGCGGGGGGGGGAGAATGACGTCAGTTAGGCATTATTGAGATATACGATGGAATCTGGAGGATTCCACGGTCGTGACTCGTATTACCGTTGTTCGTACGACCAGTCGAGAGTGTACACAGCGGGCCGTGCCAGCCACTTGTGGGGGGACCGAAACGTGAACCTCTGGCCAACGGTACACCGTTGAAAGAACGCGTTCCGATCGGCTCTTCGACGAAAGCGGATTTGAACCCAGAGGCAAAACGCCTCCAGACACTAGGAAAAATTCGGCTTGAGGAGAGCCCTGTCTGCCGGTAAATAGAAAATCGAATTTCTTTTTTTTTAAATTAAACTATTTCCAAGCTACTCCGCCCAAGCAGTAGTCAATACTGAAAGTGCTTTCTATACCTTCATTTCATTGTTACAATGTTTCCACCGATATAAACATTATAAAATGTGTTATAAATATAGTATATTTAGTGAAGTTTATTGCTGAAACCTAGAGAGTTCTTCTAGTTCGGATCGTCCCATAATTTTAATTCAATTTTCCATAAAAATATTCCACGAAAACCTCTACACGCAGAGGTCTTCTTGAAGTCCTTTAAAACTTTAAGTTGGGTTGAGTGAATGTTAAAAGAAACGTCCAAATGAGAAGTTACAGAGAAGTAGGGAGACAGAGCAATAAACAAAAAAGGGGAAATATAAAAACAAGAAGTATTTATCTTTTAAAGATATGTGGAAAAGGGGGGGGAGGAGTTTGGAATGAGTCTGGCACGTTTGCCGCAACGTGCTCTACTACTTAAAAAAGGCCGCCGGTTTTTACCGGACAAGGCCGTCGGGGGGACTCAAAAATTAGACAAACAAGATTTGAAATTATAACCAGTGTTAAATATCGTACAACAGGTCCTGAATAAACAAAGATAGTATAATAACTTTTCTCTTTGTCCATTTACGTCAATTCATTTTAAATATCTAGGCCATGTGAACAGATGAAATTAAACAATTTAGTATAACAGTTAATTACGCTCAGATGGATTGACAGAACCGTGTATAAAACATTATTTCCTCGAATAAATGAAAGTCAAGAAGGCTGTGAAACAATTTCCAAAAACCCAATACCGGTTGAGAACCAGTCACGCCGAGCTCGGACGCGGGGAACACCGGATCGAAAGTAAAAAACACGCGGAAGGAAGCGGCCGTTAAACGGAAATGAAAACCGGAAAACTTGTTTTGTTCAAAAAAATTTAAATCGGTGGCGGTATTTACGATCGGATAATGATAGACCATTAGCAGGCCCATTTCGACGACGAAAGCTACTAAACCGCTAATCATATAGTAAGAGTTTTAGAAAGGTGTATATTTCGGAGATGGATGAGCAGATTTCAATCCTCCTTAGAAACGTTCAGGCGTATCCAAACATTAAAAAAATATTGTTACCTTTTTATAGGGGCTGTCAACTTACGGAACAGAAGTAAAACTCACCTGGAACGAGAAAAAGATATTATTTACACAAATGTCAGACATATTCTTATACAGTTTGATTAATGATAAAACATTAATCGGGCACTGTTTATATTTAACAGCGCAGACATATTACGGGTAATATGAAGAGTTTCTGTAAACACAATTATGAATTTACTGCACATTTAAACCAAAGAGACATTAAAAGAGATATACATCCATTTTACAGGTTATTTTTTTAATAACACGTTGTAAATTCATCGTATTATAACTTTCCACAAGAGATTTTATTAATTCAGAATTCAGGAATATGTATAGAACGATTTTTAACAGCAGTACGTGATTCTTCTGAAAAAAGTAACATCGCGGATGACCGCTAACCCAATTTCTTAACTCCATAGCAATGGAAATTATAAACTTCATTCACCTTACGGCCAGTTTTCAGAGCGTGCCAACAATACTTCGGAACCTCCCCGGACAGGAGGTTGTTGTACGGCAATGGGCGTTATTATAAATGAATTATTAATGGCTGTATTTCTCCCGAGTTGGCCAGCTACTATTAGCCTCGAGGGAGTAATTAAAAACAGTAAACAACCGACCAAATAACGGGATATGTAAAAATTCCAGTTATTCTAACATCAACTCCAGTGTATTATAATGCGAGAAAAATTTCGATTTTCCAGTTACTGACACAGACCGAAACCCAATGACAGGCAACATTAGCTGAAGTAAATGACTATGAAGAGAAATTTCAGGAAAATATTGTTTTATTTTTTTTGTAATTAACAACCGACGAAAGTGTTATTCTGAATGTTGAATTGTCGGTGTCGATTCATTCAATCGTCCAATTATTGTATTTACTTGTTTAATAAATAATACGCAACTGCTGATTTACTCTAGGTAATAAGTTAGTTACCTACCACAGGTATTTTACATTTCTACATATATACGAAAATCAATTTCTCCGGCCATAACAGCTCAGTAATCATTAGTAAACCGCCACGACGAAACGCCACAATATTGTGGTTGTCATCACTCGTGTCTGTGGCGCCTCTAGGACAGCAGGAAAATGAAAGCCGAGCTAATTAGGGTAGCACTAGAGGCGGTGGGTGACTCAGGTTCTGAACGGCTAATAGGGACCTGTGCCGAAAGGAAACATGAAACCGGGATTTAGACGCTGAGGAATCGAGAACACCCGTAAACGGATCTAGACCGCACCCCTTCCTTAATGACTTCCTTATGCTGCCAGAGGCCGGCTCTTAACAACACTCCGATGAAATGCTACTTAATTTTCAAAGTTTCAAACCTTTTAGAACCGAATGACTGAAATATTGATGTTAACTGATGATTTAACTGTTAATATTGATGTTGATTTAAATATTGGGCGAGGCGTAGAAAGAATATCACTTATGATATGCCGAGCCGCGCACACCATCCCATATCTTCAAACAATCGTAGCAAATGAGTGATAATGGCTTTTGCTACTGACAGAGATTACAGTGTTATCCTAAGATATTATAATCACGAATATGCGCGAATTTTGAAAAGAATATTACAAAATAAACTCCATATTCCATGAATGGTATTCCAGATTAGATGTTGGTCTAACGGATTCTGAATACAGTAATGTAGGCGAGTCCTCAAGTTAAAGAAAATAAGTGTTAAACCAGCGTACAGCTAACGGCTGTTTTATCGCTCTGAAAAAAAAACGAATTCTGTCTGGACTAGGAAACTCTTTTAACCGAGGTTCGGCATCGAAAAACGTTTAACGGAGAAAGCAGATTGGCAATTAACGGCCGTCCCGCCAGTACAGGGCTAACGCATTTAAAGGCGGAAACGTAAGGAGGAACATCCGCCAATTAGGGGGCGGGACCTATCTGGGCCACTTTCCATGCGACCCACATTGCGACCCCGACCGATCCCCCACACCTGGGGGGAAACAATCGATGTTTGTGTTCGCCCCCTCGTGTCGGGGACGCTTCGATTTCTCTCCGAGGGAAAACCGTCAGCTGGGATATAGAACGAGCCTATTCAGAACAATAGATCGGGCGCGTGGACGAAAACAATCGAGAAGACCCTCATTGAAACGATTTTTGATAGCCCGAAATATAGCATATCGGGCATACGGTATGTATGTATTGAAAACCCTTTACAATATAAAACAAAACATACATTGTTCTACATTGAACGGTGACAATAAGGATATTGTAGTCTGGGAAACATAACAAGTGGGAATCATATAAATTGCCTCATTATTGCCGTCATAGATTAAGGAGATATTACCTGAAAACAATTTATTTTATAAACATTTCCATCATAAAAACGCGAAGGACAATGTAAAGACTTCTTTTATATCGACAAGAGAGCAAGCAAGGAGTGTCACAGCAAAGATATTTTAGAATAAACAAAAATGACTCCATACATTCTTTGGAATGACTGCTGTTGTATCAGTTCAAATCTGTGTTTAAATAAGTATAAGATATGGCGCCAGAAGATATAGGCCGGTCTTCAGTAAAATTCTGAACTAAATATTACGAACTGCGGCTTCGAGTGCGTTGAACTAGGAAATGAAAGGGAGCGACAGTTTTTTTGCCGGTGACAAAATAATTACCCAAATCCGGTTCTGAAAGGCAATAACTGTTTTAATTATAGGCGGGGTAAAAGGAACCCCCCGGGGGGGTCGGCATCCCTCTCCGGCCGACGGGAGAGATAGAAATCAAATTGCAACGTCCTTGGCGGTTTCACTTGGAGCCCGGTTCGCCCACGTTGAAAAATTCCCTACAGTTTACGAGGCCTTATGGGGCCCGCGGAGAGGGGAAAGTGAGCCGAATAGTGGAGGCCTAATCGCCCAATTGTTGCCGCGAGAATTCCGTTTTATGATCATATTAATGCTCATTATATATGGGCATAGGAGAGTTTATATTTGAGAGCGGTGGCCGTATAACCGAGCCTTGTTGGGTGCGAAGCAGATTGCGGAACCAACTACCAAAAGTTATAACTAGAATAATGGAATTTACCAGTGAAGGAAAATTTGGTTCACCACGAGTCAAAATCCTGGTCGACGCGTTTCCTTACCTAATTCTTGGTCTACTGGAAGCCCCGTATTCTCTAATTAAACGCAGTACAAAATAGAATGACTTTTAGTTTTTTTTTTTAGGAATTCTTTTATTTCGAGGTTATGCGTCGTTCGCCGGAAGCATTTATAAATTATCGCAGGTATAAAACCAAAATTAACAGCACACTTACGCTGACAATTAAATACCGATTCTCATAATAGTCTTTCGGTCAAAATAATCCTCAGAAATTGTCTGAAGGATGGACCTCGAGCATCCTTGACCAAGTTTCCAAGGAGGTAATAAGAACTGCCCCGCCCGATATAATCAGATTATTTAGTTAATTTGAGGAGTAAATTGCAAGAAAAGAAACAGAAGTAAGGCTAACTGATATCTATTTTGGACAGTATAACACTGAAACTAGTCCGATGTTATCTGTTGATCGAACTACTCACTTTATCGCATAGATAGCCCTGTGCGTCTCAGTATGCACGTCTACTGCAACTTCTATTTGCATACGCATTTTCGCAATACGGTGGTTACGAACGATTAAACCTTTTTCTGTCTAACGTAAGGAATAATAACGCAACGTTCCCGCATTGATAATACAAACGGAATTCCTAATTACGGGGTCAGAGAGAAAGTTAATCAGAGCGTTAACAGAACGCGTTAATTACTGGCTTAACAAATCAATCCCCGCTCGGTGGAAGCATTTCCTACGGACGATGTTTTCAATTATCCGTAAAGAGATCGAACAATAGCATATCTCAAATTGAGACATACGCATGAGCGAATGTTGCCTGTAATCATCTGAAAACATTCTGTAACAATCATCTGAAAATCTCACTTTAAAAAATGTTGCTCATTGAGAAATCAATGATGTTATAATGCGGTTACAAGAAATAGCGGTTTAAACAGTATATATACTTTGAGGAAGTAATTTTTTTCAGAGAGGAAAACAAACTGGATGCTAGAATTTTATTGCGAACAAGTGTCGGCAACTTTCTTGCATCGGTGCTAAATTGAAAGTTAAATTGAAAGTTGTCGCCAGCCATTTTCCGAGAGCGGTACCCGCATGACGCGGACCGACCGCTCTAGATCAATTACACGTACGAGCTATTAGCGAATTGGAGTGTAGAAATTTAAACGAGGGTACGAAGTCCCATAATACCAAATCGGTACGGTAAGATAGAAGTTCTTTACATCTAGGTGTCCTCATACACGTAATTCTAGTGGAACTCTGTTCCTTTTGAAGAATTTCTGCATTCGACTGAGAAACGAAATTCGAGCATAACGACTGTTTGTCCAATAGACGATAATTTTAATATTATTGTTTATTTATGCATTTATCTGATTCCAAAAACACTATTGAGTCAAGTGTTTCAACAGCGAGTTGAAGTTTAAAATTCCTTCTCAGTCTCTCTTTATAAATCTCAAACGATCTCTAACAACGGCAAACTATAGCTTGTCTTCACATTGACCAACAGGTTTTTCGATAACGCTATCTCGGGTACATACTTCCCCGTCGGGTTCATGGTAGGTCTCTTATGCCGACCGAAAGCTTGGGACCGGGACCCAGAGGAAAATGCCTGAATTCCATATTATACAACAATCGCCTGTATAGCATGAAATGAATTTCCGGCGGTTGTACTTGCGCCTAGTTCCGCTGATGTATGCAAATACCGGCTTGTAGCTCCCACGTACACCGGGGGTTTAGGAAGTGTGTTCGGCGGTCCCACGGCCGCTAAGGAAGTGGCCCGGCTTCGCGGGCCATATTGCGCAACGGGATAAGGCCCAGTTACCTAATACTCGGCTTTTGAAAGGGATCTCATAACAGCCGGCCGAGTATTACAGTCCATTATGACTCGCTTTGTGCCCACGCGACAAGTTCATCTTTTGTCTTGTTGCTGGCAGCCTTGCCCTATTGCCCAACGCGCACTTGCGGCTGACAGTCCGCGTTTTTATCAAAACAACGCATACTCTTTATTAATAACGGATTAAAATTGTTGGACTTTTTGTTCATTCAAAATCTACCATACATAATTTTCCTTTAAAGTATACAGGACGATATTATTAGCTGTAATTCATATTTCATATTAATATGAATTATTCTTCCGTAAATTCATTATTGTAGCCAACTTTAACGTAAATGAGAACTAAACCGCCGTTCATCCTGTGGCGGTCTGCAGTGATAATGCCGCTTTTTAAAATATTTAAGTGGGCAAGGTCAGCCGTATTGATTGCGGGATCGCGTGTGCAAATCGCGAAATGAGAGTAATACTACGCGTAAATAATACAGCGACTTCAATGGCCATAAATTTCTGGCCCTAAACTTTGGGTTTGAGCCCCCCCAAATACAATATTTAATAATGTTGAAAAGAATCTGTCATTTGAGTTATTTATCTGATGTATTTTCTTTTTGTTTCAGGTAAGTGTTCCAGTATTGCTTCATATTTGAACAAGGTGTCCATTCAGGGTATGTTTATTTACATTACATTTATAATAAGGGTGTTGGATTAAGAGTAAATTTGCAATTGTATAGTTTTGTTTAACTTTAAGTTTACCGCTCTCAGTATCGGCACTGGGAGCACAGGAATGTCTCTCTCTCTCTTGTTATTTACTTGCTTGTTAAAATTCGCAATGCCGCTAATTCCTGGCTAAATACTAATAAAATATTATACGCCGTTGATAAGATAGGGGACGAATGTTTGTTCAGCGACCTTCGACCGCGTGACGATTTGGAATCGTTAGTTCCCAGCGGGTCCAACTCCGATAAGAATAATTTACATTCCATTACGGAGTGAATAAATTCAGAAAAATACCCTGCGGTATTTCACCGTAATTATTACACGCATTTATATCGGTTTACACTGTTATCGCTTCATTCTTATGTTATCTTGATCTTTCTTTTTAAAAACGTGGAATTCAACTGAAGGAGAGCATTTCAGAAATTCTGAGAAAGCAAAAAGGTAGTTACTAACACTTGAATAGTTCCTAAATTCGTTATTACCATTACAATCTGAGAAAAATAGAAACCCTCACTGTCTTCAGTGCCCGTCCACAGAACACAGAACGTAGCAATCGAAACGTTGGCGCAACGTTTAAATCGGTCTTTTTCATCCGGGGGTGGGAGTGTTCGGGCGGCGATAAGAGTTGGAAAAGCGCTTTCCCTTTTTGAATTCCGCTAGAAAAATTCAAAAATTTTGAATTCAAATTGAAATTTGTTGAATTCAACAATTCAACAACATAGTATTGAAGTTTGACCCAGAGCGTTGTCGGACTAGGGGCGGTACCCGGTTCCGAACCTGCATCTGGCCCCGAACATCTGCCTCCCGTCGCCCCAATAGCCGCTACCGGCGGAGAGTTAATAATAATTCCCTCCCTCGAATCTACACAGGGATGATTTACACCTTTGACTCCCCCCCTTTATGTTTGCACGCGCGTTCGATCTCTTTATTCGTGTTCAGCGTTCCGGACCGTCCTTGCTTGTTCGGTAAGCGTCCATTAACGTACTTCGCGTTTTTGATACAGCTCACATTAATCTTGTAAATAACAACGGAAGAAAGCCATAGAAACGTGCTTCATGCTAGTGCTAGGGTTGTATGCACGAATCTCATCTAAATAATATTTTTAATAACTAAATTTTAAAATAAATATGACATAAAACCGATCTGGCTTCCACCCTCAAAATGTTTCTTCTGTTTTTCAATTGCCAGCATAAAGTATACTTAGATAATATTCTCGGCGAGATTAGTATTGTTTCCGTTAATCGCTTGACAAAAGTTAATCTGCATGTTTTCGGGACGTTGACCGACCGGGCGCGTCGGCATCAACAAGTCGTGAAATCGAAAGTGGACCCCGCTTCTACCAATCCCATCTGCGGAATGTTGTAATTTATTGTACAGATAATGTAAATATAAATACTGAAAAAATACAGAAGTGCGAGCTATTATGAATTGAAAAATAAACCCTTCGATCTTCAACAAATATCCATCTAAGAGGAATAATTAGTTCAAATTGCCCCGGCTGATGTTATGCGAAATCGTTATCGCGCTCTTAAAAAAATACCAGGAAACAGGTCAATTAAATGTAAAATACGCAGGTAGAATACAGAATAACATAAACCAGAACGGTTAAACGCAAGTTATTATCTCCGTTTGGACGAATCGTGATCATGTCTATTGTACGAGAAGCAACTGGCGATATTTATGCTCGATTGGCAAATCAATCGTGGGAGCCTATTGCCGGGGAGTGCCCCCCACTGAGTGTTACACCTTAGAAGGAATACGAGACGGCGTTTCATCGATCACCGCTATTTACACAAAGGTATACGGTCGGCTAATTACGAACAGAAAATAATTATCTTCACTATACCAAGGACAAAAACGTCCAGGGAAAAAGTCACGGCTGTCGGATGATTGACGACGCCGCGGAGAAACGTTTTCGCGAACGCCAATCAACCTAACTAATTGTCGCATTCAGAGTGCTCAGTATCGGACTCGACATTTGACCCGAGTACTACTTAGGAGAATCGACTAATGCATAGTCATTAGGTGTACATCCATAGCGGTCGGCTATACGGCGAGACTGTTAACCTAAATATGTCAATTTCAATTGGAAATCTGGCGGTTAAATGTTAAATCAATCTCAACTAATAACTTTACAGAATTGTAATGCATGTAAATTGTTTAATTATGCTCTGTAGATGCCAAAACTTGAATATTTATAAAATACGACGAATGGGCTAATATTGGAGTGATTACTAAGATACAAAAAGATGTCGCAATTAAACCTTCAATTCCGATAATGCTCGCTAAGACGAATGTGTAGAAAATATTTTTTATTTTCATCACTAATGGCTTTTTTATATGCCCAAACAACCTGCAAAAACATATTATACGGAAGATTTTAGCCAACGTTCATAACGAAGGTTAGTAAACGAAGCGCGGGACCGAGGTGAAAACAAAATTGTTTCCCCGCATAAACATCACAGCGTAGTGAGAGTGAAAGGGTCGGTTCCTCGTTAGGCGGGTCGAGGAACTCGCCCCCGTCCTAATTGAGGGATACGACATTGAGCTTTCGTAGACCACGATTTAGCGTAGAATTAACGGTGTAGCGAAAATATCCGCAAATGCCGAGCCGTCAATCCTCGATCGAAAACCGTACAGGCAACTATTCGACGAAAAAATCCTAGGGGAAATTGATACCACTTTTTTTTAGCGATCGATGGTTTTTATTACCTCATTTATACTGCACTCAAATCGTGATTAAGTTTCCCACACACTTTGCAAGGAAGGTGACGCATAAATCTTAGTTTATTGGTTTATTTAATATTAATAATCTACTGTCCACACTAAAAGCGATTAGGGCAGCGGATAATTTTCAATATCGAGGAGAGTAAAGTATCTATCGAAACTAAAATAAACAGTAAACTAAATATTTTTCCCAGCGAAGAAAAATAGTGTCGCGACTCAGTTAAACGTCACCGGGCGCGTGTGAAAAAGTGCCCAACACGGAATTTATTAAGAAGCTTCGCACGATCAATTTCCTAGGAAAGTTCTGCGCCGGCGGATTCCTCAGGATAACGAACCCAAGACGGGGGCTGATCTTCTGGTCGTGTTACTGATAAACAGTACCGGCAGGAGCCGCCCGAGATAACTCGAATGCCCGGCTGTCGCCCCACCGGTGAGACGATTCCATTTCCTTTGTCCCGCTCACAACGCGGCTTATTTACACTTTCGTGGCCATTTTTTCGTTTCCACTCGCGAACGAATACCCAACCTTCAAATGGCCCGAACGTTTCAGAGACGGTGGGACTTACCTCTGAACTCTTTTTCGGTTCCGCTATAGTAATTGGGTTCAATGTCGAAGATTATAACAGTTCCATACACTCTATATATTTCTATTATTATTACTTATTTATAATATATATTCTAATAAACTTGGATTAATTAAAGGGACCGCGAGGATCTGATAAAATTTGCCGGTTATTAAGCGGAGCTATTTTAATTAATGTCTAATTACACGCGCGTATCTAATCTAAGGCTGAACGCGATTATTTTACAAGATGCACATGCATTAATTCTTCCGGTCAGTATTATGGGTAAGTGGGGCAAATTGTGGGGAAGATGGCTTTGAAAAATTATTTATTTTTTTCTTAAAGGATATGAAAAATTCTTTAGCGACTACGGTTCGATGAACCTGGTAACAGTTAATAAATAAATAAGAGTTTTAGAAACGGAAATCTATTCGATAACTGGGAATAGTGTTTTGATCGTCCTTGTGTGGAAAACTCCGCTGTTGTATTACGGAAAGACGGGGCTAATTAGCGGCGTCGAATAATTCACGATTTTTAGGGAGAAAAGGATGGAAAAACAACACGAAAATGACGGGGTAATTGACTGGCTGATGATACATTCAACGGGGGCGGGCAACTTTCTATCCGGGACCGGATGAATTTGTTTTCCCAAGCTTTTTTTCTCTCCTCATATTTATACACTTCCCAGGAAAACGTAGATTGCACGTTTAATCTAATTACGGCGATGTCTTTTGCATAAGAAAATGAAAAATCTCAGCCGTCTGACACAGTAATTATTACTGATGAAATCCGTTTCTGATCAAAAATACTTAAAAAGCAATTAGTCGTGTCACCGTAGCCGCAAATCAAATGTATACTGTTTAAGCAGCTCTCACAATGATCACATTATCCGTAGAATTTCGCAGTAATGAATATTCCCTAGTAGATAAAATTAAATCGACCTATTATTCTGGAGGAAAAGCATTTTAGAAAAAAAATTTTAATGGAATTTAAAACAATGTATTCCATTAGAGATAGTTAATGCTCCTTATCCTATTATTAAGACCGTTTTCGCGTATAATAGTACTTGGTTTCACTCAATTAATAAATTGGTCGGTATGATTAACTTTAAGCTGACTAACCGGATGCCTATGGCCGACCAAAATATTTATTGAACACAGTGACTGGAAGAAGGCTGTAGAGATATATACCGACTTTAAATACCTACTTCGAGGAATACTTATTTTCTGAACGAAATATTGAGGGTGCTAGCCCCCTATACATACAATGCGCGGTCCTAGTTTTTTGTAGCCCACACAATGGAAAAATTGACGTTCAAGACGCAAAAGGAAGCCGCACCGTAGAGAAGGGGGCCTGGAATCGTGGGCTGTGTACTGACACCGCGCCCAACACAGCTCTGCTACTCTCTCGGGTGTTCCTACTGCCGACCTACACCTACACACACACACTCGCACGGGCGCGGAAGACACTCCTTGCCCGGTATACCGCTACTTTGGTGACCCCCCCCTCCCTCCCTCCTGCCACTACGAGACCACATCACTGTTTTTTATAATGTCCCCGCCTGAGTCGATACTTCCATTCCATGTCGGTCACATAGTAAATGTTTTATTTTCATTCGTTCCACAGCAATTACAGGAAGTCGGCCGGTACCGCGGCGCTTATTATCTCCGGTAGGGTCGAGGGGGCCTCAAGGAGTGGCCTCACTGCTCCTGCATTCTTTTCAGTTTGTAATCATCGTTATGTCGGTTAGTTTAGAGGAGTTGGGATGTTCGGATAGTGATATGGGAAATCGTGGAAGTGAGTTGAGGACAATTTGAAATTCGTGTGGGTTCAATGTCTATTCCTCTCAGATTACGCGAACAGAAAATGGCCAATGGAGTGTTTGAAGTTTGCTCTGGCATAATTTACTGTCCTCTCCTTTGGTACCATATTTGGGCGCGACTTGTTTGTTACACGGAAAGTTGATGGGATAATGTATATCTCTTTTAGCCAGCCGATATGGGAGGGTGTCCAATTTGGACCCCGATTCATGGGTTTTGTAACATGCATGAGAGGAATGCTTTCTAGAATAGCGTTGCGTGTGATGTTACGTATTACCGAGATGATGACTGCCTATCGTTATATTGTAAATACGTTGCAAAATGATTCGATCAACCTGTCAAATTCATGGTAAAAAAACAATAAATCCTCCGCCATACAATGGAAAAATATAAAGGATCTTACATGCTAATTACGTATACATTTATCGATAGTTTGTTAGAGCCACTTGAGCTAAACATATAAGTAAGATTAGAAACATAAACAACAATGTCAATGTGCAGATAAAGATTTTTTTTATCCGCCTTTTGTCACATCTGTTCATTCAATATAATTATTCCCCAACAGATTATTGACCAACGGGATTACTTGAGTCTAAAAACCATAATTTCGTTATGAACACTCAAAAGACTCAACTCGAGAGCATTTCGAGTGTGGAATTTATGTGTACACATCCTTCCTTCATTCATCATTATTGCATTGTTATACTCAACTATTTATAAATCGCAGATTGATCAACATTGCCAATTGAATTGCATTTATTTTGAGAAACATGATAAACAATCATCGGGTCACTTGAATAACCATGGCATTCTTCTGAGAGTAATACGTGCACGGTCTGAAATGCTTTCGAAAGTACAATACATTCTTGTGTAATTTCTATAATTTACTTTTATGCTATAACGGTTTAGGCCCGTCGTATTATTCGGCGCAGAAGACATCACCAGATTGTCTTACGAAATGAGAAGGACGTTTCTAACACAAAACGGGGGGCTTCCATTATCTTGAATACACAATATTTTTATGGCTGCAATTACACGCAACCGTAAAACATAAAAGAGCCGGCGGTTCTTGTATTCGCGCGCCCATTAATAAATACTTATCCACTGTAAAAAGAGATATCACTCGCACAAGTGAGAACGAATAAGGCGGATAAGGAGAAATTAAAAATATCGAATGATTTCTTAGTGTTAAGCATTTGAATATGTGTGTGATCACAAACCTGAAATTTTCCATTTTTTAATCTCCGTGTTTATAGGCCCGAAGGCACTTAGAAAACGTTTTAGTGATACTGAAAGTGGAGTTCTACTCTTATAATCATTCGAAATTTTATAAATGTAATGAAATAGCGCTCGATGGTTATTTACGGCTCAATTATAACTAGCCTAGGGCCACCGAATGTCCTAGAGAATTTCCTCTGCTGTTGAGTAGAACTATAAATTGAAAAGAGACTCCCCAAACAAGTGGCAAATGGTGGTTGGACAAGGCAAGAGGTGCATACGGGCATTAGTGTTCTGGCGGACCATTCTAGGGGCAGAACAAAAAACCACCGTTAGCCGGCCTATAATCAGAGACACTTTCCCAACTGGGCGATGACGACCGCCCGGCGTGATTCATTCAATCCGTGGGACGATACCTGCGTCCCTATTGGTAAAGACTTTGCGGACGTCGCCGGCTTTATATCAGCACTATCAGGGGTTATTAGGCGGCCGGGAAAAGGTTATTATCGCGTCGGATCGTGTGTGTCAAATAACATTATTGTCCGCAACTTATTGGTAGTCCGGATATAAGAAAAGTTCTAAAAATTTAGAACAGTTCAAAAAGTTTTGACAATAATGTGGCGAAGTACAACGATATTAGGAGCGGGTTAAAACGTACAGGAATCGGATGTCGCATGTAAGTTGATCATTCGGAGAGCCATATAACGATTGATCACAGATTAGGAGCAATCCATTGAAATTTCGAACAAGTGGTGAAAGGTTAATTTTTATACCAATATTGAATATCCTAGACCGATTTCGACCACTCACCCATCATCAGTAGTGCTGTACTTATGTACTTCAGGCAAGCGAGATATTTCAGGACACGCGGATATCCCCATAAATATTTTTAATTAAATTAATGTAACGGATACTACTATATTTTATTATCTCAGGGTGGTTTGTTTGAAAAGGACAGGCGCTAGCTTGAGGGTATAGGCGCGCACACTCCCATTCCTATGGGGGCAATGCGTAACACAATTAGAGGCCGAATTACTGCCGATGTAAACCGCCCGACGTGTTCTGAATCCCCAACGGAATCAATCCGATGAACGGACCAGATGGTGCCTGAAGGGCTGGTACAAAGCCCCCATCTGTAGGCCCCGGGAAGGGGGGGGATACGATGCTTTCACGGGGGAGTCCCCCATGAGACAGAACCAAAGGAGACACGAAAAGGAAAGAAAAAAAAAGAACGCCGCTTCCGCCCATATAGCTTCCGAAAGGCGCTCCTTGTCTGCGGGGTACTGACAAGCCCACGTGACCCGGTACAGGTGTCTGGTGAGCCCTGTGAATGTGTTTACAGTTGCCCTTATCCGGGCCCATACCCCGGCCATTCACGAGGTGCCTCGCTTCTCAAAAGGGGGGATTCGGGTAGCTCAAAGAAAACTGCCGAAGGAACTGCTGGCGAGTAAGCGGACACCACGGCACCACAGAGCGAATGTTCCGGCGGCAGATGATATCCTCTGGGAAATTCAGGACTCGCGTTTCCTAAATTCAGGACTTTCCTGTATTCACCCTCCGTTACAGCTCATCTCCATGAAATCTCACAGATAACAATCGATTTATATATTCACGTTATATAATCCCATCAGGTTTCAATATTTTGCAACCGATTGTTTCTTTACACCAATCGAGGGGCATTGTGTGAGATCGTTTGATTTATTCCTCACTAAATACAAATGACAATGTAACATTAAAAACTCGGAATGTGGGCCAACAGTTTTCACTGGGCGAACAGTGAACTGTCTCCGAAGTCAGATCGGAGCAGAAGTAGAAAGTAATTACAATTGAAGAATTGGAGGAACAACAACAACTTTCAAGATTGGAGGAAACCTTATGGGAGTCGTGGGCCGCCAAGTGTAATTGGGGCAGCCGGCTTTCTAAAAAAAAAAACAGTGTGGGCGAAAATCGTTATATTCTTTCACGTGTTCTCCCATACTGGGAGCAATTAACCGAAGACAAGAGTTATATAAGAAGAAAAAGTTATTTTTGATAATAATAAATAATTTAGAAAATAAAATGAGACCGACTTCTTCACGACGTTTTGCAACAAGGCGGAGCTTCACAATTGTACGTTCAAACGACAGGAATCGTCTTGGAAAAATAACATAAAGGAGCGGAACCGTTCCGCAACTGAGGAACCACGGCCTGATTGATAAAGCAGAACAGATTGGAAGTGTGTTCGCGATACTGCAGAAAACCTATTATGTACAATTATCAGTTCGGTTTGCACAAGCTAGCAAAGGAATGACAAGGGGGAATGACTCGTCATCATATTCTATACAAGTGTATAATGAGACATATAGAAACCAATCATAATTTTAAACTATCAATTAAATATAACGTACTAACGGTTCTACTACTGGTCACACGGAAGCTCACACAACGAAAATTTTCATGTAACATATGAAATATCGTTGGATAAAGTAAAAGCAAAATTATAGAATAATTCATGGCCAATGATAAATCTTCGTAAACAGTCGGAATATCGCGGTGCAAACTTGGACAAGATTTAAGAATACATACCCTAAATAAGATTTCTGCAAGTGCATTCTTCCGGCTCTTTCAAATTTATTACGTTCCGCCTAGCTGAAAGAGCAAAAGAAACTGTTTCAGTGTGTCAAAATTAGGTTCCCTTCCTACAATTGGATTCTTTCCTCGCGTGCACCCCAATTTAGATCGGCTTCCTCTTTCGTGAGCTCATCCGTCCGTCCAACGTTAACCGCATTGCTTGCTGCTGTGCTGGACTTTCCAACCGGGTACCGTTTCCTTCGGCGTTATCTGTTTTTAATAGGATTCAAACACAACATTTCCTCGATCGCACAACCTCAATAAGCGGACTGACCACATTTAAAATCAACACTTTCCAGTACAATACAATTGTGAATACATTTAACTGATTTTGAATTATCTCGAGCATAATAGGACAGACACAAAATAGGTCAATAAATTAGCAATTCAAATAATAAACTACGGAAATATTTGATATTGAAAAATTAATTCGACATGGATATTCTACAGATTTTCATTTGTTATATTTGTCTTAATAACTAATATTTCATGAATAATTAATAAGGATGTTTTGCCCGAATATTGCTAGTAACATGAATGAAGTCAAACTAATAATAATGATAATTTATTAAAATAACAGGAAATATATTAAAAGTAGCATAAACGCATATTTTCGATGAACGGATATTGCTTGCACATTTTAATTTATTTGTTACAATGAAAAAAGGGGAATGAATAATAAATGAAAAACTTGTCCTTGACAAAATATAAGATTCGATTAAGATTGTGAAGGGGTGTGCTTAATAATATAATACCCTTCTGTTTATTCAATATGCTAAATTCCTTAATTCATGAAACACGTTGCAACACAATAACCCTAGACACTGTATTGAGTATATTTCAATTAAAAGTCCACGATAACGGACGCACGAAAGTAAAGAATTGTTAGTTTTAAAACGCCGTTCCCGCCTTCGACACGCGGAAAGTTATTTTCGGAAAACGTTTCGAAAATATTACGGCGGTCGCAATTACTTTTTAATTTGGATTACGGTCGATTCGCATTTCATTCTGTGCGGCCGACGGCTTTGCAGACCTCCACATTCGCCGCTTCCTCTCGCAAATTGAGACCGGACTGTTTAAATTCTCCGCTGACCCGAGCGCGAAAACCGCCATTACGCAACGGTGAACGCGCATATCTGCGTTCCGGACGACCGTGTCAATCCGTTGATCTATAATAATAATTATTATTATTATATATACGAGTTAACGCAACCGCTAATATCCCGGATGCGATTTCCTTCCCGTTCGAATACAATATGCAAACAACCTGAATAAAACGAGATCACAATCTGCATCTGTTGTAAACTGCCAGATTTCAATGATCCAATCATGTGTATAAGCTAATGACTACATTCTAATAAGTGTTCAGGCGTTAATATTAGCAATCAATTTTAATTAGTGATTGAACGATGGACCGGTCCGACACAAGGGACGTCCGCATTGGAATAATCCTTCGTTGAAACTGAAAAACGGGTTTGTGGCGGATCGCTAGTATGACTCACATAAATCCAGGATGCTCATCAGAATTTCGCAGTTGTTCAATAACAACTGCTTCCCTATTAACGATGTAGGGCCGCACCAAATATAAGTGGCTGGGCGGTCGTGTATAAGATGGGATGAGGTTTGATGGGATAACAAGCAACTGAACGATGAGTCGCTGACCGCGGTCCGGTGGGGGGACCAAGTTACGAATATACTATTTCCCAAGCCAACGTTTACAAGGCCACAAATTTACATAAAATAATTCTCGTTTCTGCAACGGTTGTTTGTCATAAAATCGAATACCGTGGAGGTACAATAGGACTCAGGTAGTGCCCAGGTACCTAAGGCTACTTACTAGGGATATGTAGAAATTAGGGAAAATGCAAACCATTAAGCGTGTAACAAAAATATCAGGTACAGTAGTAAAACTACTATTGTAAACGCTAGAATATGCTGGCGGTGAAGCAACAATATGAAGTGGCAATAGGATTCTGTAACGATGGATTTCAAGCAGAATATTTAGTATTTCAAATGAGATAACAGTCATTATAAGAATACCGTCCTCCCGAAAATCTTAATATTCAACTGGATTAAATTTATGAGTTTATCCCAAGAGAAGAAGGTTACTGAATATTCAACTGTGCGAATCGATTCCGAATAATACCATAATCTACTTCGGCAATCTAACACGCAAAACCTTGGATTAACCTGGAGGGCCGTACTGTAAGACTGCAGGGCCCCTCTCTGTCTAGACAATCCGACTTGGCACCAACAAATTTAGCCGGTGCAATCGAAGCAATTAACCCCCCGAGAGCCCGATACGTCGCCCCATAATTACAGAATGGGTGGAATTTTATTTTCAATTAACAGTCGTATAACATCGAACCGGACACGGTGATATCAGAGCTCGAATTTACAACAGGTAAGACAACTCTCCCATCAGTGTCTAGAC
Organism: Lethocerus indicus; assembly: GCA_019843655.1. Classification (NCBI taxonomy): domain Eukaryota; kingdom Metazoa; phylum Arthropoda; class Insecta; order Hemiptera; family Belostomatidae; genus Lethocerus; species Lethocerus indicus. Next base: position 13,724,376 of record JACDQD010000010.1, on the reverse strand, counting down.
ATTGCGGGAGGACGCACCAATAGGCCTCAATTACCAGTCCATTCCAGCCGGCCACATCCGTACTATGATTCGGTATTGAAGGTAATTCAATCAACCTCGCTACTACACAACTCGCCATCAAATTCAACTATTTCTTTGTAGTATAGTAGTTCAGTAGTGTCAACGATGTTCAAGCCTTCATGACTGATCATTTATAAAAAAAACTTACAATACAGTGGTTCTCACGAGGCGGTTCATTACCGGTGGGCTATAGAGGATAAATAAAATACAAAAATAGATTTGTATTACCAGACTACAATTCAAGATTTAGAGAAATTCATGGAGAATATAGGACGAGTAAAGCTACAGCCATTGTAACTGATTAGAGAATTTCTGAGTATCATTATATCGATATTAGATATTCCTGTTTCCCTTGAATTCAGTAATGCCAGTTGCCGAAGTTTGGTTTCCAAAGTTTTGACTTCAATTACCAGCGATCTACCTCAGGGATTTCACGGGAGAGCACCGTGACGTTAACACTTATACAGTTGCATTATTGCGTATAGGAGAATGCAGTCCGGAATTGATTTATTGGATGAATGGATAATCGAAACATCGTTGCATCGGAAGAGTGCAACAATTCGCACTGTCAACAACACTTATCTGTAACAGAAAGTGTGGACACCTGCGGAAATATAATTTCTGGAAATCCCATCCTAAACGAAAGTCGTAAAATACTTCGCTCCGGCAATTATTATAACAGGAACCTCACTTAGACCCTCTTAAACCTTAAAGCCCCCTTAATACTTCGAGCTTAGGTAGGGAGAAAGGTACTTATGAGCTCGTTCCCCCCACTACACAAACCCACACAGGAGGATGAAGCGGGAGTGGGCTAATTCGGGACAACAGATCCCGAACGAGGGGGAGGTGTAGATCAATTTGAAGCAAATTAAGCATAGTACACCCCCATTATTTCAATTATTGTCACCAGCTGAATCTAAATATAGATTCCTTCTAGTTTTCTGGACGCAGATACGAACGAAAAGTTGTAGAGTGCAGGCCGTCTGAAATATCAAGATCAAGTTATTAACCTTTGACGTTTTCAAGATTTCCGCTCATGTCCTGAACTTCTGTATCGCTTAATTGTCATCTACGACATTATAACCTTAGAGTGAGAAATTTTAAATTAGAAAACACGTTTTGATAAAAAACATATTGCTGCTTCATGTGCACAGTCCCAGGCATTTTTAAAACCTCCCCTGTCATGATATTACAATCAACATTTAACACTATTCGACCTTGATCTCGTCAGGGCCTGAGAAATTAAAAGGATAATTTATGTTCCGTATGTTCAGGTGCGAGCCCGAATCATGTAACAGTATTCAATTCGTACGGGCATATAGGTTTCTGATATCCTTGTGTATTGTCGTTTAAATGAATTAAGATCATTTTACTAAGCACTGAGGTGCTATAACAAGTGGTTGATATGGGGAAAGTTGTTTATACTGATTTTTTATAGCGCAATGAGGGTTGTTTGAATTTATAAGCACGTACATTTCCAGTTTACAGTGTAACGGTTTAGAACACTGCCCTGATTTTGGTTGGGGAGGCTTTTGGACGATTGATAGTGTTAATCTTACCGAAGCTCTGGGCAGGGAGGAGGCCCTGACGTGATAGTGCCGCCTCCATCGGGGCCGTGGCCTCGGGGGCGTCGTCGGCTGAGGCGGGGGCGGAGGCTGGTCACCGAGCCGCTTTATTGATATCAGCGTGCATTCTCCCATCTGCTCGGCCGATTATCCACTTTCGGCGAGTAACGGCAACGGCACAAGTGTCACATAACAGCGACGGCACATAACACTTAGCTATATTTAAATATATATGCACTGTACACACACTGGGTTCGGTCTGAAGCGGAACGGTCGGGTTCGCGCTTAGCACTGAATAGGCACCGGCCGAACGAGCCCTCCATCCCCTCCAATGCCGCTCCCCCCTCCACACAGTTCGACTATCCCGGCATCATTTATTTATTCGTTCATAAATAATCATTTAATTTCTTTAAAGCCGGCACTAAACCACTCGATACAGGTCAGTAATTCTTAATCGTTTCACGGCTCCTGCACTCGGTATCTTTTTTACTATTGTTGTGTCCCTCGTATTTAAATATTAAAATTCGTCTTAAATTATTAACGCTACGAGTTATTAATTTAATTTAATTAAATACCGTTTGCCATGATCAAAAGGCATTTCTTTAAACATCGAAAGTCACGATCGAAAAGTACATAGATCTGTCGGTTACACAGTACTATTTTATTCAGTATTTTAGTCAGTAACGTGTACATAAAACTATATATTGCCGTGTTTCCAAGCGAACATTGATAAATTAACAAAATATTTAAAACTGAATCAATCTAAATGATTCCCTTTGAGTATCATAGAAAATTGTGTAATACGAGTGGCGTAATATCAATCATATTTCCTTTTAAACGTAAACCGCCCCAATCCTTCTCTTCAACTTATGCAATAGTCGACTGCATAAAATAGCCAAATAATCCTGTTTATACTACCGTCGTCGAAATTGAATAACTTCGTCCTTACGAAGTTCAGAGTAAGGTTTCGGACGAAGTAAAGCCGGACGATTGGAGGCGTTTCGCAATTGGGAATAAATCGCCGCCAATCGATTCTTGGCGGATAACGCATCGGCCGACAAGTCGAACATTAATCAATCGGACGTATGAAGTTGATTGCTTGCACCAGGGTTAAGTCGGACGTCAGTGTTCGATTAGTATGGACGCAAAACAGCGATCATAAATTCGGTTCTGACTAAAAGCTTTGCAAGTATAATGTGTCAATTCTTTATTACTAGGCTGATAATAATCGGGTAATGCCATTATGATTCTATATTTTAATATCAAGTTTTCCGGACACACCGAGGATTATTTTTTCTGCAATAATAAACTGAAAGATAAGTAATAGATCTAATGCACCGGTTTTTGTTGCCAAATATCACACAAAGACTAATATTACAATAACGTTTCGCGAGTTCCGCATTGAATATACATTCTCGCATAGTTATCTAACTCTCCTTATAGTTCGCGATTGAAACGGACGATATTTTTACTTATATAACAGTGAAACGCTGCGCTAAGTCCTTTATGATCTATCTCTAACTGGCTATCACTTTCGATTCCGATCGCCTCTCGCGTTTATACGAAAGAATTTCAGAAATAATTTCACGCGGGCGCAAAAATACTGCGTTACCGTTGGCAGAATGTGGGCAATATATCACGGCGCTCGACTTTCAGATGTACGACAGAAAACAATAGCGACGTGGGTCGGACCTGCCGCCCGCGTTTAGAAAGGCGTATTCATCGTCGATTTCAAAATTAGCATGTGCCAGCGCACAGGAATGAGGAAGTCGATGCGGCCATTATTTTGTATTTGAACAGAACATTTCATTTTCAGCGTGCCGCGCATCATTCTCCCCAAAAACCCAAAACGTATTTCGAAAATAGAACTAGGTTAAATTTGTGAAACAGAGTCCACTTGTTCTCTGTTGAAGAAAATGTTTTACGCATTTGCGACTTAAATCTTTGTCCTTGAGTATAAACGGCCAGGGAAGCTAAATTATTCTTGAGTGGGGTTTCTCGGTTTCGGACTGTAAAATATGTAAAAAAAAATAATACTGTCTATAAAATCCATTTAGTCTCCATTATGGAGGATTCGGTCATTCTTAAAGGGTTTCGCCTTACGAAACCCTTCGCCTACGGTAACAACAGGTAACGACCGGATATAAGCCGACTAAGTTGTATTGCGTTTTTGATGTTTAAATTCCTCAGAAGAAAGTATATACGGAATAAATACATTTTATTGACCGATGATAAAATACTTGATAGTTTGCTAGAGCTAATTTACTATGATCAACTTGTGACAACAAAAGCTGGAATTATATAAAGATCAAATAAATGATTCAACGGAACTTAAATGACACCAAGCGATTGTATATATTCCACATGTGCAATTAGACTCAGATACGACATATAGAATGAAATACCCTAGATGGGTCGCGAATAAAAAAATTCCTTTTTTATTTCCGATGTCAACGATAAACGTTCAATAATGGCAGGTTAAATTCATGAAACATTCAATCGAGTGGAACCCGGCGATATCGCTCCGTACCCGAGTCGTACAAACTTGACCCGTTTTGTCCGCCCGCGATAAGGGCGGTAGTTGCGTGCGGAAGTCGAATAAAATTTCAGACCGGAAAAAATAAGCGACGCCCAGACGGGGCCGATTTGTGCACGTGAGGCTGAGAGCTCCAGACTGTCTGGCTCTTGGGGTTTATTTCAAGTCTGTATACACAGAGTCGGTGGGGAAATTACAGGAGGGGGGAGGGGCTTTTAAAATAATGTCCAATGTCAGGAACGCCTTTTAATCTTCTTCTAGTTTTTTCGGGAATAATCTCTCTCCCAATTTTTTTGAAGTATCTCCCCTCCCTTAAAAAAGGGGCCAAAGCGGGAAACTCCGTTCTCGACTCCTTTTTCAAGGCGGTAATCTAAAATTAGAAGTAGGATCTAACGATCCGCCACACCTCCGTCCTTCACATTCTTCGTCAGCTAGAATACATTCTCTCCGATGGTACGGATTCGGAAATTGCTGCGTGATCCTTAAAACTTAAATATAAAACAAATGTTGGAATCAAATGAAGCCACTAATAATATCTTAAAGCCCCGTATACAAGATATTCCCATAGGTATGGAAGAGACTTAGCAAAGGATTATGTCAATATTGCAGTAACAGTCTCTTCTGAATGGCATTTGTCAAAGATTTCTTCTCAATACTGCTGGGCACTCATCAGGATTAGCAGAGGTAACAGAAATAATTGTAGAGGGATCCCGTCTTATACTGTTTGGTCTGGATTAGGTTTTTCTTACCGTTGTTTGTTGGTCATCAACGACAATAAGGCCGAAACGGATTTCCAATGCACAACTCTTAACAGGGACTATTACGTATAGCATCAATAAATAGTCGATAGACATTTTTAAACAGATATATTCTCTCACAATTGTTAACATCGGGCACTCCTTAACCGTTTCAACATACAGGCGGGTCCAAGCTGGGCGAGACTCCCAATTGGCGATTCACGCCGGTCACGACTTTTCGAGGGCCGGCGGCGGAAATCAACCGCTGGGAGTCGTCGGGTATAAATTATGAATGGGAAAGTGGTCTCGTATAAGAGAGGGAGGACCATATCCGCGGCCCCGGCCTTGGACGCCTTATGGGGGGATCCACAAGTGGAGGATATGGCGTCAGCGTGGATAAGCCCTGTTAATATGCGACCGATACTGTCTTACGATGCTTGATTTAAGCGCAGTATACCTCCTCCTTATAGTCCACGATTGGTGGAATTTTCAAAATTCCAATTTCATAATGGTAACATAAGTCATAACTTCTATGTCTGAAAGTCCTCTCTAGTATGAAATTTCTTTCGCCCTTGCGTATGACGGCAATCGAATCGGACTAATCTCATTCAAACTTAAAAATCTATCATAAGGTGGCCGAAATATTGGACACGATTGAATAGACTACGAATGGCCGTGTGCTTATGCGCTACGCTCGTACAGTTAGCCCGGTCCTGTTATAGCGCTGTTACTTTATCGAGCGTCATCTCGACGCTATACTTAAACCGAGGGGCTATACCGGAGGCCGGCGTTCGCTTGAAAGGAAGAAAAACTCAGAAATGTAGGGGAGCGCTCGGCGGCTGAATAAAAGGTGCGGGACCGTTACGGCTGGCAAGTGGCGGGTAGTGGAGAGGAGGAGGCGGCCTCCTCCGTGAGGGAATGCCTCTCGAATCAACCGCGGTCGACGCCCAACAGACAACGGGTCAAGGGTTAATGCCGAAACTCCCTCGCCCCAAACTCGGATGTCAATAACGGCCATTCAATTCCTTATAAAGGCGTCTCAGGACACGTTAATCCTGATGTAAATGTCAGAAGACAATATAGTAAATAGGAATATTCGGATAAATTCCCACGACTTATTAAAGATTGATCCCCCTAAACAAACTGTGTCATAATTCACCGAGTGCATAGGACGATGTACAGACATGACGCGGTGAAAATGAAAGGCGTTATACGCAGTGTCATAATCATTCTTCCTATTTGTGGTTTTGGCATTATTATTATTTTTCGAAATATAAATTTACAAAAACAATTGGTGTTAAAACCATTTTCAACAGGTTCTACATTAACCTGCCCGACTATTTATAAAACAATTTTTAAAAAACGCTTTGATGTGTTGACGGCTGGGAAAGTGAAGGATGGCTGAAACGGACGGCTCACTTGTTCTTAATTAAATAAAGGTTAAATTAAATACGGCACGAATTTAATAAGGAGGCCGCCGCATTCGATGCAAAATGTAATTATGGAATTCGTCAAAAGAATTGCGCGTTCCCAGGTGTGGAAATGGGGGCGAGGAATTTATTCGTGAATTTTTCACGGATTTTAAACCACTGAGGGTTTATAGCGGGTCGTCCGAAATCCCGAAATGTAGCAGGCAATCCGGTTATAACAGAAATTCGGCTGGAGGAAGTCAATGACTTAATTTTTTTATTAGGAAATCGAAAATCAAGATCATGATTGTAAATCATGGAACGCGAATGCTTATGGTGAAAGAAATATTCGCAACACTCTCAGTTAGTTTAATAAAAAATAATATTAAAGGAATTCTTCCTTTCATTATGGCTTTTGTTTTATATCGCTTGCCTTATTATGTGATTAGTGATTTGCATGGTTAGAAGAAAACCGGTTTAATAATGATTATAATTCAACTGAAATATAGCAACGTTTCTTTCGTTTCAACATTTAACTGAACCGAAAGCGCGAGTTAATATTGTTTTACCACGTAACACAGACTTCCTCTGTTAAATACATATTCTCGTGCGGACTTCCCGGCTCTTATTTCCTTATGCCAATTAACATAATTACCTTTCTCTCACCGCCGAAAGATATTTATCAGGCTCGAAGGCAACACCTTGCCGAGCGTGAACAAATTTCATATTTTCTTCCCTCGCCGATGGGGGTGGCGAACAGTTTCACGAATACTTTTGCCTTCGGTAAATTAGCCGGAACGTGACTAGAAAAGGCTGGTATTGCGTTGGAAAGTTTATTGGATATTGCGCAACAAAAATGGCAACGGAAACATTTAATAAGTTCACTATAAAAATAGATGTGCGGAAGCTCCTGTGACCGAAAGTTTCAGATCTTACTTATTTTTGTAAACATTTATTGTTCGTATCAATATAGAGACAATCATAAAAATATATGCCTACCCGCCAGATTGTTTTCGAAATTCTATAGCAATATAGTCCAAGCAGTAATAAGCATTCGGCCTGCTAGCCAAATCCAAAACGAAAATAACGTAATTAAAACGCCTATTTAATAGTCAATTATAAACAGGTCGTCATTCATATGCCGTCAACAGTGTCTTTAATAATACCTCTATTTACATAACGTAATTTGCATCATAGTATTTATATATGAACACATATAGTAGACACGCTATATACAAGATATTTCTATAAACGCATGTTCATGGGGTGAATTGACAAATCTTTGTCTATTATTTTTCGAATACAATATTAAAAAGAGAATGAATCGATGGATGTCGCACAGATTTCGGTCGTTGTTTCTACCTGTCATAATAACGCGCTTACGTATGGTTGCACACTTATATGTGGGTTACTGGGGAGTGACCGATAAATAAAGAAATATTTATTCGTTGTACCGATATTGGCGGTTGACAATTTCGAAGGGGGCATTGGATTGTGTCGTCGTGTGACCGCATTCTTGCGTAACGCCCGCCACAAGTGGGCCCCCCGCTCCCGCCCCCGCCACCGCCCCCGGTCCCACTTTGAATCTGGAACGTTTTCGCGCCATTGTCTAATAGGCCGCACCTACTCCCGCTCAACATGCTGCACCCGTACGCGGGCCTGTACTTTATTCATAACACTTGTTACAGACGGCCAAACGAGGCCGTACAGTTATGCTAGTGCGGCGGCATGATCTTCTTCGACTCAGAAATATACGAACAGTATTACTGACCTACTGATCGGAGGCCGACGTGAAATTTTCCAAGAGTGTTAATCTAAAAAAGCTAAATTGATAACCTTATTTGAAAGAATAACGGGAATAAACGAATTATTGTTAATTATAATAGTAGAAATTATAATAGAATATATAATTAGGACGACTAGTTCGAAACCGGTTCCTAAAAAGATGAGATGAGATACAAATATCTAATTATTTTTATCCCGTTCGAAGTACCTCTGGTCCAGGGATTTATATAAATAATAGTTTAGTGGTATAATCCTTCTTCGTGCAGTCACGACGCTTGATGAAACCGCTCCAAAAGGGGATAGTACGTTTTCTAATAAACCAATCTCGTACTGAGAACTTATCAAAACATTGATAAAATTGAGCAAGTCCTAGAGACAACCGGGTATGAGGTCTTAGGTTCTAGGAAGTTAACGCTGCAAGCAGAGAAAGGAATATGTAACAGTGAAACTGTCTGCTACCCTTATTTTTCATTAATTTAATTTTACTAGTTGTTTGGTTACTAGTCTAGTTACCAGAGTGCCCGATTAGGTTTCGGCCAATGGAATATTTACTTTCGAGAATACGCCAAAGGAGATAATGCAGAATGCATTTTCTCAGACAGAGCGCAGAGTTCTCTCGGAGTTGGGCAATTAATAATTGCATCCTGTAACCGATGATGAGTAATTCTGAACCTTGGAGAATCGCGGCCGACAGTTAAACGAGCGCCAGACGGCCGTAGACCGGTATTTTGTGAAGAGGCGTTCGATTTGAAATTAAAACTGTCCACACACACGAATAGCCCACGCCCGGCCTTCCACAACCAACATTTGCGTAAGCCGAAGGCGGGACTGGTTCCGATCTCTGACTTCAAATATTGGAACAGACAGAAAAAAAAGTATTAGTCAGAAAACTGTATTTACTTGCGCATGAAATTAAACCGATTCCAGGATGAATACGCATTCCTAATGTATCCACGATATCCCTTCTAAAAAGGTAAATAATACTAGCCAACATTATTAACTCGCTACATATCTATCCCCAATGCACAACAGATTATTCATCTCTATAATGCCCACTTGAAGTAGAAGTTTTAGAAAACATGTTCAAGAGAAACATTAAGAGGTTCTCATTTCCAGTGTAGCTCGTAGCGCGTTATAGCGGTGACAAGCGTGACGAGTGTTTACCATTGGCCTGCTTACGATAGCGGCGGGCGAAAAGTAGCCGCTTGACAGCCAACAGATGTTGAAGACACTGAACAGGATAAAAAAATATGTTTTTTCTCCCCAGCCCAACAGGGTCATTGTTCCCAACGTTGGGCCGGTTACGAAACTCCCTATCGCGGATACTGGTGCGAATAAGATGATAAAACATTTTTTTAAGGAAATTCTTTAATTCTTAATTATCCCTCTCATTTTGCGACCTGACAACTGAAATACGGTATGATGTAGGACTAGTTTAGCTCCAAGTACGACTAGTCCATAAACCCCCGGCGAGATTAACGAAACGCGTAGGCATATATACCTCGAAGCCTTGACCTATGATAATTTTTATTATGATTCCGATTTAAAACCGTTTCAGTCCTAATGAATAATGTTGAAATATCGGTGACCGTTAGTATTCGTGACAACCATACGTCGATAAACGTCTATTCGGCGGTGAACATTAATTAGGAGATTTCCGTTTCATTCCGACCGTCTCACTCTGCGAGTAATAAAATTAGTTTTAACAGTTCCTTCCTAACACTTCTGCCAGTATAATTATGAGCCACGAAGAAGGGGAAAACAACCCCTGTTAACTGGTTTACGAACGGATATCCGCCCGAGGTTTTTTCCCCGCCCGGATTGGGGTGCCGGCGCCCTTCAACGACATTTCCCCAACCAACACACTGTCGGGGCAAATAAATCACCACCGACTATTAGGTTTCGTTGGGGCGCCAGACACCTGAGTCTACCAGCACTAGTCCGACTAATATGTTCTCTACAATAAGCGATCCGCATCGACTATACGCTATGCTGAGAATACATTTACTGATTATTCTTATTAATTAGTATTTCACGAAACGCAAAGACACCGCAGAAATCTCGAGGCGGACAGTCGGTGTATTAGGCCCCCGCACGGTAGACCGGTGTGGGACTCGGAACAAGGCCACTCTACGATATTACAAGTGGGCAAAGCGAAGCACACTTGAGGAGATTGCGTAGGAACATTATCCCACACCTCTCCGGCGATACCTCACCGCCAAGCCGGTCTCGCCGCCGATTGCTGTAGCATCAGCAATGAATTTAACCGCGCGCAGGCGAAATTGAACCGTCCCATCCTGTCAATGGGAGATAAAACGGAGATTTCTTGCGCGGCGTTCCAGTTATTTATTTACCAGCGATCCGAAGAATCGAACGGAAACACAATCGTAGTCAAGAAAATAATCATAGTATATATTATGATTACTGACTGTAATACAAACAACAAATTCTGTTATAGCATGCACATCGGACCAACACTAAAATGCTAAACCGGTCTAGAACAGTGACGCGACAAGTAGTAAATTACCGCCTCTGACGTATATGTAGTATTACTTCTCCAAAGCAATATCGCGCGCCCGCGGGACATGTTGTATCGCGCTGCGAATTTTCAAATAAAGGAAGAGCGGCACGTTTGAACTGTCCCTGATAAAGAAAGATTCCGATGGGGCACCCCGACAAGGGGCCGGTGACCGCAGCAACGGCCGACCGACGTCCCGGGCCGCCATCGTGACCGGCATATATAGCCCGTCACCGCGATATTTGCATGGCATAAGTTGGGCCCGAAAAGTGTTTCCGAGAAGCGCACATTTTCGCTCGAGAGGGCGTCGAACCGCAGCATCATTACGAGACATTGTCCGACTCATAGTCACCGCCGATAAATATTCGGGATAATCTTATCGGGGAGACGCCCTATCGCCGGGCGTTTATATCAAGTTTCAGATGAATTCAAAACAGTTCAGAGAACATTTTTTTGCGGCGGAACGGAAATACGGTTTCAATTCTGCCCATTAGCGAGCCAATGAGTAATACGAACGACTTAAACGACAATAAACCCGATGTAAACAGAAAATTGAATATGCTCTAATGAATTAGCATTATGAAATAGTTTGTGAAATTTTTATTAAATAATGTATATATAGTAAACTAACGATGAGGAAAATCTGGTTTATCGTAATATGTTGGGGACTTTATTGTGCCGCGCACACGAAATAACGCTTTGAGTAACTCGATAATACGTAAAACAAATATTAACTTCAATTGATGTGTACAGTTGACCGAATATTATTAATATGATACTCCTAAAATCGAAATTCCAAGACAAAGTTATAAAAAATGGTAAATGGTTAGGGTGAAGTGACCGCTACAATAATCTATCCTACGACCGAGAAAGAACGATTATTATTTGTTTTTAATGCCGGGCTCCTAAGAATTAATTAAACACTATTTCCTGAATATCGTAAGTAACGTATACCTTCAGTGGCGTACTATACTTTCGGTGATAAGGAACCGCGAACGGTAATAAATTCACTAGGCGGCGAACGGTGAAGAATGTGTGTTCTTTTTAACTAACGGGACCATGGCACACATCGAATTGTATATAAAGGGGTGAGCGTAACGATAATGGTAGGGGCGTTTCAGCGGGCTTATCACTTTCTCCGGAAGTGAACTGGCCGCGGTGAATTTTAAGGAGAATAACCCCCGAGAAAGGAATCGGACGGGCGCGAAGCTCGACATTTCGCGTCGAGAACTGAAGCCATTCAAGGGATTGGGAAGTGCGCCACCTCCGGTAATTGGGCCCTAATCGACTGTTCCGCAGAACAATCCGCGAAATGTAAACTGCCTGCCGTCACACTGTTCCGGTGTTCCGCCGGGCTGTAATACGTTCCGGGAAAACTCCGGCCGGGGGGGACAGGATGCCTCCGACTTCCATCCTCTTTTGGTCACGAGCCAGAGTCAGAGTCGAGTCATGAACGGGACATCCACCCGGAGGAGAGTCATTCGCGATAAAAACTGGCCCGACGGCCGTTATTAGCGAGCGTACACAAGTTCTACCGCTTAAAAAGATATCCAGTATGAACTGCTATTTCATAGTCATATCGAGCCACAAATATATCCCACACGATGGAAAAAAATTAAAATATATTTAGAGTGACTTTAAGTCTTAAAATCCGCAAATCTTTCCCCGGTCATTCAGGATAAGGAAAAACTTATACAGCTACACATTTCAGCTTGCTGAAATATACAAGATACAATACGGTTTAATTCAACAAGAATTAATTTGAAATGGAATCAAAAGTAATTCATATCTACGATAGTGAAACATAACACATGCGGCAGTATTTTTACAGTAATTTTTATGTATGCCATCTTGGGAGCGAAAGTACTGAAATCTTAAGAATTTTCCGTAAGGCTACCACTAGCGAATCGACTTGAGAAGCTTCACTATTGTCGGAATTGCGGCCAAGGATTGCACAATTCTGTCAATTGTTGTGATGCACCGGCCTTGGTGAAGTCTATCGGTCTCGTTCCAGAGACCTGGATTCTGTCGACAAACGTCCCGTTAACGCAACCGCGAAACCAATTACGTTTTAAAGGAATCGCTTTATTTAGGCGCGGTGCCGGATTTTCACCAATCGATAAGAAAGAGGAGGGTTATTATTAATCGTCGATTGAAACTAATCGCCATTATCTAATCCATATAAACAAGAGGAAAGTGGTTTTTATCCTTCCAATCAATCTTCTTCCCGTAGTGACGCCTAATGTTAGATTAAAATTTTTAAAAAGTTCCAGAACTGTGATTTATTCCATTATATTAAATGGTGGGGCTCACACCACAGACCTAAGTGTGTCGCTATCGAAACATGGCGATTTCTATGTCGCGGTTATGCAGTTATCAGAGCATTAACAACATACACGGTTTAGGTACTACAAAAAATAACACAATATTACATTACAAATTACAATACTATTTCATTCTCGGCACATTTAGGGATAATACTACACGGCAGCATCAGATACTAACGATAATGTTTATTCATGAAACAGCTTGTAAGCAATACAAATGGAATTTGAAGTCGATACATCAGATAATTACTATAGAGAAAAATCTTTATTTTATTACCAGCTCACATTGGTGGACATGTATAATATTTTCGATACTGTATCGCTAATAGATATTAACGTATGGACATCAAGTGTGTGTGCGTTCTCAGAACACATTGCCCCCCCACTGAAATTAATTAGACAAAAAAACGAACAAAAAATGCCAATTCTTAGAACCGAAATTGGCAAGCTCCAAATGGGGTCCAAATGTTTTTCATCGCTCGCATTTGACAATCTATTTCGAGTCGTCTGGCCACATCTGGTACGATAAAATAAAAACACATCGACTCTGTGCATTACATCATGGTTTGCTATCGCGCAGGCAATCGAAAAGGCCTACTGCGATTAACATAAAAGGATGCCACATGATTTATGTCATAAATATCGGCATAAGCGAATAGGCCACAAGAAGCTGACGGAAAAGTAATGACTAAATGGACAACTGGCGAAATTCTCGAGTAATATAGATACAACACATTTGAATTATAATAATAAATTAAAATAACAACGAGTAATCTATATTTTAATATATTCATTTCTCGTAAAGATAAAAGAAGTTCAGAGCTTATTATATGAAAAAAACACTGTGCCTAATGTCTGATTAGTTATGCGGGAATTTAAAATACAATCTTATTTTATATTTTATCTATATCTAATTTTCTGTTTCAACACTATATTTCTATGCAGGGCTTTTAAAATATATAAAAAATTATCCTGCGACCTTCCAAGGCATCGCACGATCTTAGGAATTTTTATTGGCTTACATATTTAAATTTGGCCTTCGGAATATTCGTATTTGGAGATTGGAGTTATATAAGCCGAGGTTCTGTTCTCATTATGCGACGTCCCACAAGTCCGGTACATATAAGACCCGACGAGCGGGTACCGCGGCCCGAGAGGCATTGCACGGGCGGTTCAACAAATGGCGTTTCGTTTGGAACAAACTGCTGTCGAGGCTAAATTTTCCACAACTTTCAGAACCGGGTTTAGTTTTTGTACTGTATGTACTGGAGAGGGTAGCGAAATTTTTGCTAGGATAAAGACAATTGCAAATTAATAAAGTGCAAGTGATGATGTCGAAAGTGGCGGGAGAAGACTGAATAAATACAGCCATCGCGATATCTCTGAGGGAGGAGAAAGGCACCGACGTTTCCGCCTCGGGTGAGATTTCGCAAACAAATTTAGCGAATTCCTGCTTGGGCCAAATTGCAGGTTGGAAACCGACAGGAGGTCAAAAAGAGACCACAAATCGATACCGCGCCGGTTTCGCAAAACAGTTGCGGACCGCATTTCTCTCCTAATCCCGTAACGCACAGCGCCAACATTGAGGCCGATGTCGGTCAAATTGACCAACAATCATTTATTTCTTGCCCCGACGGCCGATCCGACCGACAGCAATTAATAATACAGAGGGACAATCGAAAAAAAAATGTTAACGTCACCCGAACGAATCTGTTATAAAACTATATAAATCGGCACATATTTAAGAGAGCGGAATAATTTATCCGTTATCGGATAGGTTATCGGCATTGACCTCTCGTTAATTAGCCGGATTTGACGCAACGGGTCAAAGTGTCCGACAGAAGAAATATACGTCTAAAATGTCTTCAAATAATATTCTCTTATCGGGATAAAGGTTGCAATAAAATTCCTTGAGTTTATTACAAGTTTCAAATAATTTTGTTTTACTACAGCCGCTACATTTGTACATATTATGACAATATTACGGAACTGTAAATTTAGAAATGTGGACTAAAATCAATGTCACGAAATGGTCTTGTGATATTACTATGAGGGATTTGATATTCCCGAATGTATCATCACACTAATAGTTGTTTTAATATCACTGAGACTACCTTAAACAGTTGGCAACCTGGAAAAGAAAAGGGTTGTACTTGACATTCAATATAAGAATCGGCTGCGTCTTCTATTCCATTAGGAGCATTCGGGTCGTTAAAACGGTCCGCCGAAACGTATTAGAAACCGTGCATCGGGTGTTGAATAACGGCACATAAGAAAGCGCGGGGGGGGGCATTGATGGTCGAGCCGTGTTCGACCTCGGCCGGTAATGGTCTCTGGGCCGGAACCCAAATCGGACTGTTAACATTTTTTTTCTCTCAATCCACTATCCCTAGCGGAGATTTTCACTCGGACATTTCTTCCCACACTCGATAGATCCGCGGGTCGATTCGCCCTCAATTTCTGTCCGGGAACTTTCAGCGGTTTCAGTCGAAAAAGTAATCCGGACACTCTGTCGAAATAAGAACCCACATTTCCAATCGAAAACTTCCTACGGACAGTTCGTAGCGACCCGCTCAAAAATCAAGCCCACTCTCACTATTAACGCCCAGTAATTACCATTTGAAATGAAATCGTTCGAAATTCAAAAAAATAAAATTAATACGTAGTTAAAATATCATTTTTCAATGTAATTACTGTCTAGAGACTCAAACGACTACAGAACAGACATTTATACGCCTGTAATACACCGCCATTATTAATTAATTATTCGATTAAAAATTCACATATTCATTGATTAAATGTATCAGTATCCAGGATGTTACAATAGATCTTATATATATATATATATATATATATATATATATATATATATATATATATATATATATACATATATCACAGTAATAACATATGTCTACTGAGGACACTATTAGAACGGAATTGTGAGCAAGATATTTTCCATTTTATTAAATTCAGCGTTATGTTAGAAACTAAGATACTTCATTGAAATAGAGAACATTTTTGTTGGTTATTTCATCTGCACGAAGCCGTAAAGAGAGAGAAGGTCTTGTGTCTCGCTTCGATAGCTATCACAGGATCGGTTATAAAAGCCAACGCCCGTACTTATGGACAGGAAGTCCGAGGCAGTTAATTTTCAGTCGGGGTATCGGAAATGGATAAGCCCGGATGGGAAACTTTTATTTCCTCAATTTACGCTCGCAGACAGAATAAGCTGTCGAAGAAGTTCGAGTAGCGCTCTTCACTTTCTACGGTATCGCAAATGAGATCTATTCGAGAGATATTTCTCGGAGCATAAATGTCCCATTCTCGTTCGTCGAAACGTCAGAAATAGTGGACCCTCTTGTGACACAGATCAAGCCTCTTTATATGGACAGCACAAGCTTGTGTGGACCTTTCTTCTCGAGATGAAACCTGACACCGCGGTGTTGCGAAGGAGCTTCGCTTTAACCTCAAAACGTTCCCACCTAACGTCCATTTCCATCAGCACGAGGACACAGTGGACGTTCTGCATTGTGAAATGGGAGAGGACTGTTTACAGATAGTACAGAAAAAGGCAGTTGGAATTGGTATTCGTATAAAAAAAATACAGCCGGTTTACTCCCCCATCATTATAACGAATTAAATTTATTTAAATATGGAATTATTAATTACATTTTTCACTTCTCTAATTCCACGGTGAAATCTGTGAATTTCACAGTGTCTTGAGGGAGTATTCATTTTAAAGTGTGCAATACGAGGTTGGGCATGAAGTAAAACCTAAAGGCTGTAAGGCGCGCCTTGAAAGCGTTGTGCGGGTTTAGTAGACGCACTGCGCCGTACAGAAAGTCTACTACAACGACGCTAATGAAAGTATGTCGTTGGTCGGTAGAGTTGAATTTGAGAGAATAAATACTGTCAGAAATGAAATATATAGTGTTTCCTCCTATGGTACCATTTCGCGCCATATTCGCTTTATTTTTGGCACCAGTGCGAATATTGAACGGAAATAATTTTGGCATAATTTCCTTTCAAGAGCGTTGCCGGGTTCATGAATAAGGCAACGTGCGATATACAACCCTATTATGCGCATGCAAATCGCCCAGATCCGGGAGAATGAGGGCGTTTTAAGCGAAACGACAATAACGAATAGAGATGTTGCGCCGTTGTGTTCGAATATCTCTTCAAACTGCTCGCATTTGGTTTTTTTATAGGAAAACTGTTGCGAAAATATATGTCCCTACAGAATATCAAAATTGCGTGTTGGTCTCGGATAATATATGACTCGGATGGTTTATGAGATAATAATGCTTTCCTGCGCACTTAAATATGATAAATATCGGTCATTAGACAATGATTGTACACAACAATAATTACAGGCCCCACTAATGGATAGACATAACACTATTTCGCAGAGCGGTATTTCTTTGCTGACTTGCGTGCCTACACTCGATTTGTTAGTGAAATTAGTTTCGACGACGGACCTCAATTTAGCGCTATCCGGGTGCAATTTCACGTCCTTGGCGCCCCGACAATGCTAAACCCGCAAGGCACACTACATCCTGTCCCGGTCAGCGAAACTCGAATCCGATCCCAACTTACACTCTGCATACGTAACCCAAAATTCTGTAGAATTCCACATTTTGAAAGGTATCTTCTAAGTAGCCTGTAAGGTCTTAAATTATTAAACGGAACTATAATTAAAATATTAAAATATAACCTTCTCAATTCTAAGTAAATAACAGATAGCCTGAATGATAAATTTCACTGTAGGTAGGACGGCGGGATAATTATGAATGAACCGAAATTTAAAACATGTACCTCCTACCCGTTTGGTGGACACGAAAAAACCTAGAAAAATATTTCTAAAATAATTAGAAACGGTAATTTTCAATCGCTGTATATTAATTATAGTGTAGGATAAATAAAACTAACGCCCCAAAAATTTTATAATTTATAATAATAAATTTATATTTTTTTTGTTTCAGGTGAGTCCAGAAATGCATGTTTTCTTGAATGTTTTCTCCACTTTTGGTAAGTGGTGACTTTTTAATAATTTAAAAGCCTTGAATTTTATTTGGTTACATATTATAGCATGCGTGTCAGCGAGTTTCAATTGTGAATAGCTTCGTTTAGTGACACTAAGTACATTTAGCATTTTTTAACAGAATTTTCTACCCCTTTAAGACGAAGTTATTATTATTTTGATCAGGAATGATAGGTTTCAAGGGAAATAATTTTTTGTCTGTGCCAGTCGTAGAGTGGAAATAAAATACAACCCATAAATAAATGCTCAATGTTCAACTCCGAAAGGATACAAATTACAAATCCGTGTCTCAACTTCTAATTCAACCGGTGGGGGTGGATTTAAATACCCTATAAGTCTAATCACATCATTAAAAATTTAGGTTGGAATAAATAAAACACATTATTTATGTATTTGCGGTTTTATCGTAGTAATTCAAACGAACAATTAAGTATAACATTAAGGGTTTCCTTTAACATGCAAAACACGGCGCCGATACTAAACATGTGAAACAGTCGAGAGTTGCGGGTTAGTATCAAGAGCGCCGTTCGATCTTTGCGGCTCGGTATTTCTCGGCAGGCGTTAATTCGAATTAAGATTTTATATTTACACTGGCATTAATATGTATACAGTACTGTAGAACTGTGTAAAATTTTCATTTCGTAAATTAGCGTTTTATTTCATGTACTATTTCAAAGGGGAATTCACAGATACGATACGATCGGCGCAGAGTTCGTTGCTTAAATAAAGTCTGAAGCAACAAGAAAAGTGCATTGTTTTCACCAATCGTGAATAACGACAATTATAGAGTTTATGCAACAGTTATTCATTCTGTGCTGTCGATCTGGTATTCCCACGCTATTCCGCTCCCGGTTCAAACACGTCGATTTGATTATCGACTGTAGTCTTAACTAACGGCCTTCACAATTCTCGCAATCATTGCGCCAATCGGACCATTAGAAATCATTTTCACAGGTTTTGTTGCGAGATTGACTATCCCCTAAGCAATTTAAACTTTTAATCACTTTAATAGCACAATGTCGTCATATTTAATGAAGCAGTACGGGTGAAAAATTAGCTAGGAATTTTACTGTCACTCAATGGGATGTTTTTTTAACATTTAAGAAATAAGAACGTCAATGTGTTGAGGAATTCTATTTATAATTATATTCGCGGCTTAAGGACATTTTTTAGTGTATCAGCAGAATGTATCAACTTGATTTTTAAGAAATTTTAATCCACCCTTTAGGTCTGGTCACTTCGTTCAATAGATATATCCAAATAATTGTGAAATAAAATCTTAATAAACTGAAATTCGCGCCTTGATAGTCATATGTCGGTGGTTCGAATCCAACTGTACGCTATGGACATTAGATATGTTACCATATGGTGAGTTAGGCAGCCACGCTTAGATAGAAATATGAAATCCTGATTTTAAGGCAACGCAGCATTTAGAAATTATTTCATCATTGCCGAAGTAGTTTTCGGGCTCATCGCCGGCCAAATTTTCGTAGTTTCCGATTCGAAATTGATTGAACATTGCGCAATTTTCACAATTGTACGAGGGGGGTCCGGCCTTGGGGCCTAAGGCCACCGCAGTTTTGACGACCGCCCCGACAGAAGAACCTTTATATGGTCCTAAATGCCGGGATCAAAAATTTGGTTTTCGAGTAACACACACGACGCCAGTTGGGACCGTATTTGGAAGAATAGTACAAGGCTGACGGCATTCTAGCCTCTTGCATCAGAACCCCTGCTGGTTAGAGTACATCTAGAAACCACTAACAGTTTTACTGTTCTAAAGGTCTATACATTTAGAGGCGCGATCCGACGGTTGAAACGCTCAAGAGACTGCGGCAATAAAATATGCACAAATATGGAATATCATTGCCAGATATTTCCACATGGCGCCAACTTGACATCGATATATTGAAATACCTTAAGCTCTCTCTAAATAAAACCTTTTACCAGGCAATGAAATGTGGAATTAGTAAAATCTATTATTTTAAAATTTCATTAATAAAATACTCACAGTAACACAAAAGAACTAAGAAGAATGTATGCAAATGCCTATTAGTTTAGTTGCTTAAATATTATTTGCCCACAGTAAATACATGTTTATTTTTTTTAATGGAACTCATCTGCCCTATATTATTTTCAAGTATTGGCACAAGTCCATTAGAACATAGCCAATTAATGAATTCATTAATCTACATTTTTACTGACCTCTGGAGGTAGTGCATAACCCATCAGATATCTGGGAATATTTCAATACAACATAGACGCCTATATTAATAAATACTTAATTATTTAGAAATAATAAAGCATTAATGAAATAAGAATGAATATTTGAAGGAAAAATAAACTAAGGGAAACATACAAAAGAAGTCTAATAGGATAAGTAGTTTCACCATTGACCGATAGATAGCGCACGGATCGGCGCGCCTGGTGGCGCCACCATGCGGCAGAGTATATGAACCACGTGTATAGGACTCTATTATTTTACAACTTATCAAGGGTTTGAATTTTTCTTCTTGTTTCTACCATACGGTAATTCAGAATATTAATAAAATTCACATAATATTCCATCTAAAAGATTATAGATATAACCCCACGGGTTAAGAATTAGAAAAAAATCAGTTGCAAAGAGAAATATAATGCTACAACTTATTGGAGAATTATAGAGTGCTTATAAGGGACAAAGATAAACAATAATTTAAAAATGTTTAATAAAAAACATTGTTCATAACTGTGTAATATTTATAGCTTAAAATTTCATCTAAATGGGTCATAAAAACATTGAAACTGCTGGTGTTTTAATACTCTGAGGAAATTTATTAATGAAAAAACATTCAATATTTCTAAAAATATTCATTATAAAAATAGTGTTTTATTAATATTGCTTTATTAATGGTAGTCCTCAATTTGAATAATTTCAAAGCATTAAATGACTTTCTAATCCTTTCATCTGGTATCAATGGACATTGTTCAGACGTTTTAGATTAGAAAAGGGGGACAAGTTCAGAAACCTTGTCCCATTATTCCTATCTTCTTGTTGAGGCCGTTAATTGACTGGCCTGCATGCAGTTAAGAGACAATAAACAACAGAACTGTACTCACCATTGATATGAAGTAGAACCTCTCAAAATCCTGCTCCTGCTGTTTTAGCGCGGGGAGGTTCGAAGCAAGCTCCGAGTGCTTCTTCAGCCAGTCATCCCCCTTGTGGCTCAGCCAAGTCAAAACCTGAACAGAAAAAAATATTTTCATATTTTATTATACACATAAAGCACTTATAAAATACATAAAATAGGCACACAGTGAGTGAACATTCAGAGATATCTTAAAAAAATTTTAGTCATACACATTTACATGAACTTTATAAAAACACACATTTAGCAATGACTTATTAGGGACTTATTTAGGCACTCTAACTGAGACCGAAGGGCACTAAATTAATCATAAGTATGTGTACATTAATCCAACCCATTTGAGTACACCATGGCGCCTGTTTTCATAAATTGTTTAAATGCCGTTTTACATAAAATTATAACACAATGTTTGTATAACTGCCTATAAAATGTTTCTTGGCAAATAGCATAATTGATTTCTATAAAGATATTTACTCCAGGTTACCACGAATTGTAGCTATTTTCGTGAACAAATAACGCGGTGGCGACTAAGAAATTGCAGAAAAATAGCGCAATGTTTGCAAACAGTTTCCTTCGGGGACGTGGTGGTGGGAGAGGGGCGCGCGGGGTGAAGACGACTCCCGTGCGTTTCCAGAACCGGTTTTCCACCCGCTCAGCACAATGCGGCCGTTCCCAATAAATTCTGAGCGAAAATGTTTTTTTCTCTCATTCCGAGAGTTTCTTCTGCCCTGCGGAGAGTGGGCGAGTTACACAGCCGACTGTATCGGACAACT
This sequence comes from Lethocerus indicus, assembly GCA_019843655.1. Lineage (NCBI taxonomy): Eukaryota > Metazoa > Arthropoda > Insecta > Hemiptera > Belostomatidae > Lethocerus > Lethocerus indicus. Next base: position 13,702,494 of record JACDQD010000010.1, on the reverse strand, counting down.
CAAGGTCCGCACGGCCACAAGGACAACTGACAAGTAGGCGACAAGCAATAATAGACAAGCGCTCCGGGTGTTTTTCATTTTTTATTTCTTAAAAAAATATGTCACCGCGCAGGTATTTAATGTGTAGTGCAGGGACATAATGAGCGTCCAGGAAAAGATTATATATGGGCTAGATTATAAATTCATAGCGGACGAGATATTTTACATATATGTCAAGTCTATATTATCATTAGTTTACATATAATAAACATTAGTAACATAAATTAGTGTAATAAACATTACTAAATACAGTATAGTTTTTTCTTATGAGTTCGTAAACATTTCCGAATTTATCTCAGTCCCATAGGCCCAGATATACGTTGTTTATTGAAAACATCGTTTTGAAACAAAAAAAATATATTTCAGAAAGAAACCCCCAAAATAATGTACGGCCCACGCGATGAAATGATTATTTTCACAAAACAGATACTAAATAATGAGCTACATGGATTTTCATGTAACCATTCAACGAAATCATCAAAGCATTTACATTGCCTATTATGCATTCCGGTAATTGCCGCAGCTTAACTTATTGAGATAAAAGTTCGTATAAAGTTTATTCTGAAACAGTTTTATTATTGCAGTGAAACTGAAACAATACTAAATTCAATCATGAAACACAAGTAAAACGACCTTTTTAGGTTGGCACGAGACATGTAATTCTTCTTGAGTGATTGACTAGGCATTGTCAACGATCGTAAGCGCCGTGTCTGCTCCCTTATCGGATAAACAATGCCTTGTAAAACTGCTTCAAGTTGTACAAGTCCATACTATCGCGCTCCGCGCATTTATTATCCCCTGAATCACTATACCGATATTGTCACTATGAAAATGTTTCGGAGCGATCGCACCCGGGCGAAGAAAAGCCCGAAAATTGACGTTATTTCACGAAACGTCCGCCTTACGTAATGACCGGGCGTCCACCCTGTGTTCCCTTTCTTCTGATCCTATCTCTGAGCCGTGTCAACGTCGTTATCCAAATCTGGGACAAACGCCCACCTAAGCCCATGTAATCTGGGAAGCTCTACACGCATCATTATAAAACGGATTTGCATACAGAAGACGGGGGATTAATATTCTCGAAACATGACGATGGAGGGACCGAAACATTTTGTCCTACTGACCAGTGAGAAATGGAAATAAAATCAGCAGCTTCTGTGGTTTTTTCAACACGAAATTAGTTTCTAAATACTTTGAAAAATTGAGACGGCCGGAGTGACGGAATATAAACATTTCCGCTTGTATTTTAAAAACAGCCTGATGTTTTTTTAAAACCCCCGGAGTTTTACTTGCAAAATATACTTCCCGCGTATAGAAACTGCGGAATTTCTGGTAAATAAAGCTAGAAACCTCAGGCAAAACGCCGTAATGAGGACTCCGACGTAATGAGACTCCCACGGAGGGTCCGGTAACGCGAGATAATTAATGAACTTTACCCGCCGAGCATTTGTTGTGAGAGACATCGCTTATGAAAGAACTGTTACGAAAATTGGATTTCAGAAACGGGGCGATCGACACTTTTGTTAAAAAAATTTCTATTTTTCTATTTCACACACCTCTGTGTTCTTTCTAAACACTTCATAGAGGTATATATAAAATTACGTAGTTGTAATATTTTGAAATTCAAGATTATTAAGGGTGGCATTTGTGGTTTCAATGTAGTAAATATTGGAGTAATAGAAATGTCTGAAACCATAGGAACAAACGGACAGGAATACCAATTGGCATATTTTGTAATTTCCCTTAACCCGTAGTGATATATCTGTTCAGGTTGTTATATTAAGCTTGCTCACAAATTAGTGCTCTGAATACATAATGCCTCATTATCTCCCATAACCTCGACAAAAAAAAATTCCTGATTTTCTGACGCCCGGCACGTAGTTCAATAGTACAAAATTGCTACTGGAGGTCATCCAGAAATACGTGCGCTACGTAGAACACGATATTCCGTTCCAGCGATAATTTATGAATTACTTTAATCCCTTTATAAACGATCGGTTTTTTATTTCCAATGGTCAAAGTGGTCACATCTGTGACCCAAATACATTTAGACAGTCCTGTATATTTATGGCCGTTGGCAAAGGTCAGCGGCGAAACAAAATTATATTGACAAAAATAAATTTAAAAGGTGGGTGAAAGCAAAACTTTCTCCGTTTTTAACAGACAAAACGCCCAATTTAAACGACTCCGAATACCTCGATGTACACAGTACCTCAGACAGCAATCGCTAATACAATGCAAAGTAACAAAGAAAAATTTAAAATAATTTGCAATTAGTTGAACAGTAGGCGATAATCAGAGCTGGCTTGGGGCCACAAGAGCTGGACACATTACTGGGCATCCTGTCAAAGTAGATAACTGACTTAATTCTACGTTAAGCAGAAACCATAGTCTAGTATAGGAAAGAATTATCGAATGAAGACCGGAGAATCATCGTGATGATATTTCAAATGGGTATCTCTCTTACATACTTTCATTGCTCACGACTGAAGGGACCGACCCTCCGAATTTAGAATTGCAGAAACTGAATGTCCAGTGAAAGTCGGCCCTTCAAATACAAGCCGGACCCTCCCCTTTACGACCGTCGTCGGCACTTTGTTCCACAAATCCGTATCTGCCACTGCGGGGGGCGGCATTAGCATACAATAGCGGTCACCTGCACCGCCCCGCCCCCACAAGCCCCCTCCGAGCCGCCGGCGTCCGAAGTAGGGCCACCGGTGGGTCCAATTAGGATACGAAAAAATTTAAAAATTTCTAAAGACCAAAGTAAAGAAATAATACAAGTTTATCGCCCCCATCGTCGGGGGCCAAAGCTGCAACAGGTGGCCGACTCACGACTAACATCCACGTAAATCAGATCCCCCATTTTATTGCCGGACGTATAAGGCAAATCTGTTCCGGGGAATCAACGAATATCCTAATTATACTCAGCTTGCAGTTAAACTTCGTAGTAAGATACGGCGAATGCGAGATAAGGCCGGTGTCTTAATTTTTTGGCTGAATAGAGAGGTCTGACCGCTTTCAACATTTGTTTCACCTCTCCGTCGGCAGACCCATTTCGGATAATATCCTAAACATTTTGCGGACCAATTGGTTATTAGCACTGCAGAAATGTAGAAACTTAAATATAATAAATAATAGCTAGTATTCCTATAGAAATATTATTTTCCAATATACATGTATATACAAATGTATATAACTATATATATTATAAAGATACGACAGATCTTGAAATAAAATCAAGGAATGCGGTCTGCCCAAATATGGCAACATTATTTATAACCTCGCCGCGTTTACGATTCGCTCGTTCAATTAGCGCCCGTCACCCACGTGGAAAACTAATTCCGGCCGTAATTGACAATAATTAAAATTCCCCTCTCATTTTCAGCTGCATTCTATCCGCCGCAATCGCCTCGGTTTCTTCAGTTCTATACTATTTATAATAGCGCATCGTCTTCGCGGAAAATTGATGACGTCCGAGCTATTGAGTGTCCAGTATAGGGACACCGCTTGTCCATTATCGGTCGTCCAATTATTGGAGGCGATAAAAACGCGCTCCTCGGAGGAGTAGGCCTCCTCGATTCACAGAGCTCTCGATCCGGACGAAAACCGATAGGTGAATCGAACAAAAAGCCCACAGTTCATCAAAACGCGTCCCGTAATTCCCGCATGAAGTGGCGGTGTACCGTTCCAAAATTGAATAAATTACCCGGGTCCAAAAAATATGACAACAGTTAACGGGTCCACGACCGAATTGCAAAGCGGACGGGTCGGAGTTTCCCACAGTTTAGATGTTAGGCCAAGATTTATTTCCCTCCGACGTCAATGCTTTCACTGCCATTCTGCTGTCCGTTAATGTCATTTATGCGCTAATTTAATTTTCAGTTTGAATTAAATCCAGGCGTCAGTCTCCCAGTTTTTTAATAGCAAGAAGACGAGATAAATTTAACCAGTCATTTTAATAGGGATTATTTCCGGCTAGAGTTTTCGGTGATATAAGCGCTATAAAAATGGATGAAAGCGAAAATTCTCACGTAAATAAGAATAGCTATAAAACAAAATAGATATTTCTATAAGAGGACTCGTTAAAACCATTAAACACATTAAACTCTTTTCTTTCGTACACTTGGGAAAGCGAGACCGGCCTTGGGCCAAGTGAAAAAGTGCAGAGTAATCGCAACTGCGGCTCGCTATCGAACGTTGTTCAGTTCGAGAAATACAGACCTGCTATTTTTACTATAACGGGCACAGGGCGTGGAGCAAAGCCATTTTATAAAAGTCAAAACATTTTCACAACCGTTATCCCACCGACTTCGTTAAGTCACTTGTTAGTAAAAGAGCGATTTTGTACTCTAGAAAACCGGGTGAATATTTGCAGACGTGAACTACTTCAATACTCTAATAACATTCTGGGTGATTAGGTATTAGGAACGAAACTGGAGATTTTATTCATTTTTTAACAATCCTCAGCTAATTTTTTTACCCTAATTTGTACTAAAGAATTACCGAATTATGCTCTACGACGAGACGATAAACCGTATGCTCAATTATCGCCGTAACATGCAAATTATTTGATAGCATTCAATAAATAATTCATACAGCAATTAGCTACATTAGGTTCCTTAGCATGATTGGTTAGTAAGGGTGCTAAATCGATGTTCACGGACAAAATTATGTTCGCATATTAGCGAACAAAATGATTCATCGGTGTTAACTCTCGCTGTTATTTCGATACTTTCCCTTTTATTAATAGGTTATTACAGTTTAAAGGAAGACGGAAAAACAACAAATGATAAAAAATAAATTCTTTACATTTAAGTAATCGCCTGATTTTTCTTAGCTCGTCAGTGATAATATATGTAACAAAACATCCAATAGTATTCACGAACTTAGATGTATTCATCCAGATAATAGTGGAGGCCATGTATGTTAATTCGACTGATCGAGGGGTGAAAGTAAATCATAGCATGATCTGCTGGGTCCTCCATACTATAGGCTACAGAGGAACCCGAGACGACACTGGTTAATATAGAGACGGACCTCGAGCGTTTAGATCGTTCGATCCAACAAAGGGAGGCTGAAAGGTGAAGCCGGGGGAATAATAAAGGGGCCATAAAAAGATGGTAATTATTGCGCAAGGACCCGACAACAAAGTGAACCGAAGGACGCCGGTAGCCGGCCGCGGCTGACGTAAACACAGTTAATGGACCCGTCCCGTACCACCTTACAGAACACTTTGTCACGATGAAAATTATATATTCGGCTTTACGACAGACCGATAGACATTAGTCTACATTAAAACAACGGACCCGAAACATAAATCAAAATTTTTTAACTGCACTGCCTCGTGTAATTTCATAAGGACTGTCAGCCTTCGGTAGTGGCTCATCCCCTGGAAGACATTCAAATGTGTTCATCTTACAGGCAAAATGCACACGCTGACGCAAATAATATACATAACAATAACGGCGTTTAAATCAGGAAATTAATAAATTAATGCATGGCAGATTATTTAACCAACATTATTACGTTTCTTTATGATTGCATACAAACACGAGCGCTCAACTACGTTCTGTCGCTGGTTATTTATTAGGAAAACAATGCTCCTTATTATCTGACGATATTAATTGGGTTTTGATAATGGTCCCAGATAATTGAGTTTATTAGTCGACCTTGACCTAGAACAACTCCTGTTTACGGGTGCTGTACAGTTAATCGAGCAGTAGAAACAACTGACTCAAAATTACAAACAATTTATTATCCCCTCTGGCTGTGTGATAAGTTATATTGAAAACTAAAAGGCAAAGCTTTGTATTAACGTGGCTTAATTTGGTGCTAATAATTTAACGATACTATACAGAAAGATGGATATAGTTAATTTCAAGAAAATATTCTATTCAGCGGAAGGGTTGAGTGATGGGGGTGGCAGGAATGCGGAGCTTCGGCCTCCCCCATAGGGCCTCGTCCCGGATGCGCGTGTTTTAGCCCGCTCCTCAATCAGTCAAAAACTTTCTAGCAGGGCCATTCGGCTTCGAAGCGGGTTCCGACAGGAGGCCCGGCTCGGAAATAAATCGAATAAAATGGGGGATCGGACTCAATTAGCGGGCCCCCGATTGGCCTTCTTATAACTTCCTGTGCCCCAAGTCCCCCCTCTCCGCCCCTTAAAGTCTCCCCGCAGACCGCCCAGTAATTGCCCCCAACCCGCTAACTCGCCGCTTATTTTATTCCACTTCCCAATAGGAAGGCTCGACTATCCTAGTTTTAAATGTTACTTAGCGGTATACGCCTTTAAAAATATAGGACAGATTGATTTAAACTGATAGCGCAGTAAGCCAAATGGCTGTCTTTGATCCACCGCTTCTACAACAGATTTACATCTTTTGATCTTAAGAGTTAAAAGCACAGAACTACTCTATTTGGGCTTTCCATGGGGCACAGTGTAGCATCTCACACATCATATAGAACTGATGAAATACTAGTACGAACCGTATGACAAGCATAGAATGTGAATAATGATTCTCTGAAATAATATTCTAAAACAAGAATAGTATTAATAAATTAAAGAACTATTTACAACGAAAAAATATATATATTAATAATTATAATAAACTGAATACATTTTTATGGCTCATTATGTATTTCGCAGGAACCAGGTTTTTATGTCTGTTTAAGTTACATTCCAACAGGAAATGCTTGAAATTATGACACTAAAAACTAATCGAATGAAAGTGAATTATGCAAAAAAATGGGGTCTGATTTTTATAGAGAACGAAAATAGAATTTCATAGGTATCTGCTCTAGGAAATGAGCCAATTAAACAATAAATGTAAGAAAATGTTTTTCCGTAATTACGAATTCCTTTCTCAGCGAATAGAAATTGCCGTGACAGCTAAATGTAAATGGGACACGACGAACGGCCAACGGTATCTAAATTACAAATAAGACATTAAATGCGCGAGGGGCATGAATGGGCCTCATTCACGAGTCAGATTCTATACCATTAAAACCCCAATATCATCGTAATAACATTTAAAGAATTTTAATAAACGTTCAACAGTTAGAGGTACGTACAATAATAACACGGCGGCCCGTTGGGGAAGGGGGTAACGGTTGAGATTTTACCAAACCGTCATTTGGGGTCATTACGTTTAATTGTTGAAACAAGCCGGTACCTTGCCACGGGGCCCACGGGTAATTAATTGCAGACAGGCACCGTCCGTTATACAAGCACCTAATGACTTGCCCGCAATTTGTTTGTTCGGGCTACGGTCGCTCCGTTACGAAGTCGTGTTCATGAACAATCCCCGACGAGAACCGTATATTTAATTCGCACGAAATACAGCCCCGAAAGAGTGTCCGCAGTTAGTGAACAATAAATTTCAACAAAAATATCAAACCTAATAACGAAAGTAATTAAAATAGGTAAATTTTATAATAAGTAGAAGTCTATTGTTTTATTTGCGAGAAAAAACTGTGACTTCAAATCGATCTTTGTAGGTCATAGCAGGAATTAGCGACCGTCGCTAATACTCGGAAGTGTCGATAGTCACCTTTCCGAGTATCCTTATACAGGTCGGACGAGATTACTAGCGCCTGATAATCACTGGCTTCGGAATGGGGCAGGTGCACTATCGCCTTCATTCAACGCCAAACCCCCTCTGGGAACTTGCTGACCTAATCGAAAACCCGGCGCGATACCCATCGGTAGACTTATCTGTAAACTGAAAGTCGATAATACGCGCCATTAAGGTGTAAGACGGATGATACGATTCGGACATTGTCTGCTACTTTGTTGAGAAGTAAATAGGAAAACTCTGTTCACACAGAAAATATGGGAATAGTACTGTATATCCGGGAACTAAAATTTTTGTAACCCTACTTTCAGGCCTGAAGTACTCTAAACAGTAAACATCTTAGCTCCCCAATTTCGAAACTAATCCCTGGATTAGGCCTGTAAGAAGAGCAGCGTTATAAGCCTTACAGAAGTCTAAAATTTGAACTTGAATATAAAGTCCGAAGAAACTCAATACAAGTTTAAGCCACTTTTAAAGATGTTTCAATGGAGTGGACACGTCAGAAACTGTGAATTCCTCTCAAGCAAAAATCCGGAGGCAAACTGGTATTAGTGAACAGTTAATCATTCAATATTCTAAAGAGTTCTCTTATCGGATTAGAGAGGAAAGGCTCGTTTGCAGAGTCGTGATTCACGGTTCGACAATGCCCCCGGCAGGTTTCACTTAATGGGCAGTGAAATTTGCGAATTTCCTACAATCCGGACAATCCGCGGTGACTCGCTAGAGATGGATTCCAGATGCGGTCGGCTTTCGGGCGAAACGGAACATTAAAAACCAACATATTCGCGGGAAGACAGTAAACCTCTTCCGGACATATTTCGGACTGCTATGAAAACAGTTGACAAACCTGAGCGCCGCTGTTATACTGAACACTGTAATGTACTAACAGATTGAATTATTACATCGAATTAATTAAACATATTAATACCGAACAAGGTTAAATTACAAAATAGACAGTCTAAATTTATAAACGCAAGGTCTGAATTACACGTTATGTGGCAGAGTACACTGCAATCTTAATAATCGAAACCTTATATAACGGGCGTTCATTATCGTAGAATCCTAAACAAAGTTCTTAAAGTTCAGCGACCGCGGGCCTCCACCGTGAGCAAACTACTATTTTGTCGTCTTCTGCCGGCCTTTTACGGTCCTCGTACTCATTAGTTGGTAATTACTCGCGAAAATAAAATTCCAACCGCCTCCAGCTCCGGGTTTTAGATGCAGGGGGCTCTCACTACTTCATAAGGGAATGGCGAGCGCTAACAGGCTTCAAATTGAGCGATTGCCCCGGCCACTTAATGGCTTAGGTGGAGGCCTAATGCCCCCCCCCCCACAACACCATCACGATTATCGACGCAACTACTCGGCGTTTATTCTTTATTTCTTCCCTCTCAAACCCTTCCGAGTTGGGTCCGCTTCTTTAATGGACCATTCTGGGGACTTTTTTTTCGGGCTTTTAACGCCCGAATCCGGGCCCGATTTCCCGTTAATGTAAGACACGTACCGTCCCGATTCTTGTTAACGGTGGAGATTACGCCCTTACATAATTCACGCCCACCTAATACCGACCACAATCAGCAGACATAATTATGAGGAATTTATTTCCTTTATTTCCAAGAAGCAGGACTGAAGGAGATATATTTACTAATAATTACGTGGATAAAGTTTATAATTGTACCTGAATAGTCACTAATGTTTTACTATTTACTGGGGATGGCAGGGAGGAATAACCTGTTTAAAAAAGGAAAATCATCGGAAGGTTATACATTCCTTAGTTAATATTGTATAAAGACCTCTACCTCATGACATTTATTCGGCTCGTAGGGTTCGCGTCGCGGTTACTTAGGATTAATTTAAACTGGATAAACTGGCCCGGCGGGGACTCTCGGGACGCCGAGGAGCCACAATGGCGATCATATCTGCCTAGCTCGACAAAGGACATACAGAAATAAGAGATGGAGCGCGCTCCAGGAGGATGAGTAAGGGGGAGGGCCGGTTGAGATACGGAGGCACGCTTGTTAGGGCTTTTGCCGAGCTCTGGAAAGCCGACTTCGTGTTTCGCAATTATGCCGTTAACGTCTGGACGAGGTCGAGGGGAAGAGAGGACGCCGGTGAGTCACCCGAGTCTTTGTCCGATGGTGGTCGCCGAAACGTTACTCGCGGTCCCATTCCTCAGCCTCTCAAAGGAGCAGTTTGCCACTGGCGATGTAACATTTAATGGGACTCAGTTACCATTAATACACATATATTAAATCCATTAGTCCAATCTAAAAGAAACAGGAGCTGTTAACGTTCTTTGTCCTCTTCTACATCACTTCGGTGACCTGAGAAAAAAATCTGAATTTTCAACCCAGAAGATTCTTCCAAAAAGAATTTACACGCACTTAATTTGTTTGGAAACGTGACAGAAAATTAATCCGATTGTCGATGGTAGAGTTAAAACCCGTGGTATGCACGCGGCAGGAGTTAACCGGTTCAAATTATACTACGCATCCCATGACTCTTTAAGACTAATTGACACCCGACTGTAATTAGTCGGACGTCTAGGCCTAGTCAGTTGTTGTATTAACAGATAGGGGGGAGGGTAGGTCTCATAACGAAGGGGGTACCGGTCGGAGGAGGCCCGGGGTCATTATTATGTCTCTTGTTACACGCGAGCCGGCTTCAACCCCTCGCCCCCTTCCTCCCTCACGTCTAAAGTTAAAGCCGAGTTACAACAAAGAAACGGCCGATGGTATAAGCCGGACGCCCCACCGGCGTTAATGAACCGGGTGAATAGGCGGCGGCGGCCCCGCGTGAATTAATGCCCAGGGTCAGAGCCCCGGCAACCTTTTGTCACGATGACTCGCCCCGAGAGGACTGCGTCCCCCACCACGGCCATTTAGTCACTTAACACACCCACAGCTTGGATCCCTCCCTTGTTCAAAGCCAAAGTCCGTGCCGAACAAAACAAAGCTGCGTAATTTACACCTGAGTAACACTTCGCCGACAACCGAGTCGGGTCCAACAGTGCGTTTCTCAGAATCCGGTGGACTTGAAACCAAAACTAACCGAACAACCATAAAATAATGTTCGTCCTGAAAAAGTTTACTGGCAACCAATCTCTTGCATGGCCGGTTCCGGAATGTAAACATGTAAACACCAGTTGTCGAAGCGGTTGAAACCATTGAACATAACATAATTTCTCCTGTTAACAAGACATTAGGACTAAGCAGTAATCGTAAAAATTAGAAACATCGCTGTGAAAATTGCAGACCGAGACCGAACAAGGGAAACTAGGCGGAAAATAATAGGCGCGTTCGCGTAAATCTGAACAATTTTTTCCTAAGATGTGTTTGTTCCGCTCCGATAATACGGTATATGTTTGAGATTATTTCCTTTATTTAGGAAGTTTATTATAATAGAGTTATAGTGGGTGGCATGTTGTCTTCCACATTGTCACAGTGTCTAGACACGCGTCATGTCGCCGGCTGAGTTATGCAACGTGCGATGTCATGCGATTAGTGCTCCAGGGGGAGGATAGGGCTACCGGCCGAATAACAGCAATTATTCGCGCTCGTTACGCTTTCCAGGGGTTCCAGTCGTCCGCTTTCCCGCGCACTCGGGATGCGCAGTTTTCGGGCCCGCGCGTACGGTCAGGAGGGGGTTTCGACTTCGAAACCGATCGTTTCCAGGGACAATTTTCGGATTCATGAAACCACGCCGGCGTTTCACTTTTACAGAACACTGTGGGATATGAGCCGGAGCCTTTCACTCGTTTTTCAACCGGTAATTATTCCATTTTTTTCCGTCTTAAATTGTGGATAAAATGAACGGCAATTTGCACCGGCGCGGCGCCGTAAAAGTAAAATAAAAATCAAAGCGAGCAAAATACAGTATACGACTCAGTTGAATTTCCTTGTTGTGGCAAGACAACGTTTCAAACGAATGAACTAGAAGGAATTATTCATTTATTGTATTCGAATGCTAAATTATTAATGAATTCTGAATCTCTGAACAGACATGTATGAAGTATCCTATTTTTCTACTTTCTGCAATTAGGCACTGAATTAGAATTGATAAAAGATATATGAAATAATAGGAAGGATAATCCCGCTATAATAAAACATATCTGATTATATAATATACAGAAAACATTATTATAGCGTTTTATTATTATGTTTGACTACTATAGATAGCTCCTTATACAATAAAGATCTAGTCTGAGAACAAAGGGAGCCAGTGGGGTATTGCCGAGCTATGGCAGAGGAATATATATTTACCTTCATTTAAAAGGATAAAATAACATGTTTTTATTCTAAATAAGATAAAAGTAGTTTAATCAGCATGTGGGATGGAAAATCACCTGCTGGGAAGTTACAACAATAACCAATGTTTGTATTATGCAACAGATCCGCCGATGTATAAGAACAGGTTATAACTAGATTAGCCCTAGGTACTGAAAACCGCTTACACGTAACGCGTTCGTAACATTCGTGTTCGGCTGGATGTTTCCTGCACGCGAATTCGTAAGGAAGTCGTAATTTTGTTAGCGATAAAATATCTGGCCGAATGTATTCCGGCTTGTCCGATCACGTGAGACGCAATTCCGCGCAGTTCCACGGCTTCCTTGATGTAGGACATCATAATACGAGTGTCCAACACGTTTATAAATAAACAAACTGCAAGTGATCGCAAACCGTTTAGCGTTACAGCAAATGGACAACAGTGTAACAAAGTGACGCTCAGTCTCCCCTCCCCTTTTCGGGCTTGTATTATAGTTGACTGGTTCCTGTCATCATCGTCTATAGAATTCCGTTACCGAATCCGTTAGTCACTGACAGTATCGCACAGAAGACCACAGTACTGACAAACGCTAGAATCGAGAGCTGATTTGTACCTCACTATAGTACTGGCCGAATGCTAATTATGGACTATGGATAGAAGTTAGATAATAATATGAATGATGCCCCAAACTCTAGCGGATACCTTCATAAATACGGAAAAAAAGACGACGAACCGCCCAAATGATAATCTGAATTTTTTTTTGCGTCCAGTATATAAGAAAAAATTACCTTTGCTATTTATAATTAATCTTATGGTTAAATCGGAGGGTTATAAGAGAACTAGTGCCCTCTGTGCTAAGAGGAGGTAGTAGGTTCGATTCCCATCGACGGGGTTTTTCCTTTGGCTGCAAATTTTTGTTTGTGTCTATCTCGACAGTTGCACACTTGCGGAGTCGTTTAGTTCACAGAAACGCAAAAGCAAAATTATTTACACAACGCCAAACGCTACAACGTTGTTTCCGCAGTAACACTTCCTTAGTGGATGGCTCGGTAATTACAGTCGGAATAACAGGGAACGAAATAATTTACAATTAATTAAAAAAGATAAAATGAATTCGCGGCTCAAACGGCCTCAAACGCGGCGGTAAACCAACCGCAAAGGCCGCATCCACTCGCACTCATTCTGCATATTTCACCTGGGCACTTCCCCTTCTCGAACAAGGTAATCGCAGGAAACTCTTACATGGATTTTTTTAAAACAACTACAGCAGTGCGGTCTCGTTTAAGGATAAGCAATTCAATGTATCGCCGGAGAAAGCTTTTGATGTCCCGCCCGGTATAGGTCCCGTCGAGAGACCGACGGCTTTCTAGTCGGCCGAAGAAAAGAAAAATTATATTTAGGCTATCGGTATATATCTGAACAAGTGCTTATACACATTACATTTCATACTTTGAGGCCGTATAAAGTGCGGAGACCTGGATTCTCTTTTGCGATAAAAAGGAAAAAACCGTGTCAGAAGCGCACTGACGGATTTGGCTATCAGCGATAATTTTTTCAGAAATGCCGGTTGCTACTTTCTACGGAAGATGGGACGTCCTCGTTTGGGGACTTTTTAAACGGTAATATTTACCCACTTAATAATTTTAAAAACAGTGATTGACTTCATCCTCAAAGCTCGATGATAAACTACATAGATAAACTAACGCACATACATTTTAGTAATAAAGAGCATCACTTTTGGAACTTATAGTTACGAGTAATACATGATTAGGCATGCTTCATGACAAAGAAGTGAAGATTTCGGGGTTCACATTCTAGACCTGTTAAAGAAACGTGCATACCGGTAAAAATAGTACTTTTTGCTGGTAACACCGCAAATTGGTACATCCAATCTTATTCATTCGTAACTATCGGTTCTGTAGAGAAGACGATTTAATAACAATGGATCATCGTCTCGGGTTTTAATGGAACTCGGTTGAAAAACCTCTTTCCTTGCCTGCCAGCCGGGGTCACGCACGTGTCCGCCCATTGTTATTAGAACCGGCGGGAATTCCCAGACAAGTGAGTATCAAATACTCACAATTAAAACTTTAATAGACACTCCGACTGTATAGGAAAGACTGTTGCGCTCTGTTTCCTTCGGGGGTTGTTGTTGCATTCTTTTGCTCAATACTTAAGGATACATCGATGCACGAGAACAATGCGCAAGAAATTCTTCTTTATTCAAAAGGCGTAACAATAAATTAGTTGAATTTGTTTAGTCAATGATTGCCTGACAAAAACAAGGGGAAAAATTAATTACTACAAATTTATTTTCAGCGAATCCCTTATATTATAATGTTGTTTTGAAAGACATGTAAATATCTCACAATGGTTGACCCATGACAACCGTCTTCTATACATAAAGATTTCATTTTTCAAATTAATAATAAGTGTCGATATGTCAGAAAAATCGGTGGTACCTGAAATCCCTATTCAACAAAATGTTATTTCCTACGACCCTTTCAGTTTTCGCTCGCTAAACCAATAAAAATACTTCCCCACGGTCACTTTCGTTTTTTCCCGGCGATTCCAATAGTACAATCAATCATTTTTCAACGCAGCCCGTGATTCGGGACGGATATACGCTTTGAAGGATGACTGCAAAAGACGTTTTCCTACTTTGTTGGTACGCACACAAAGGATTGGGGAGCAGGTAGCCCTGCCCTGGACGGACTACCTGACGCAGAGGGGAAATACCCTCCGTCTGCATAACCTAGGCCCCCACTTAAGTGCCGGACGATACCCCCGGAGAATGGGGCCCCGACTTCCGAGAAACGCCAGAAAATCACTGGAAACTGTTCTGCGGTAAATTTTGTTCCCCGTACGAAGTGGCAACACTGTAGTCCTGCCTTGACGGCCGAACCGTTTCGGTTTCCTCCTGCCACTGAACGAACATTTTTCCCAATACCATATCGCTTACCTTGCATCGTCCGATGAATGACCGAATTCTTAAAACCGAATACTTGAGCGCCTATTTTATCGATTCCAAAATACAAAACGTTCTAATGAAATACGAATTTCAATGATATTATCTAATATATATGGTGACATATTAAATTCAATATACCTAGACACAAACCAAAATTAATCCTATAAACGGTAACAATAAAGTAAGAATGCTACAATAGATAACCCGTTTAATATATAATTAACGGATTATTCGGGAAGTATTCACCATCCCGATGTTGATAGAAAAGGAAACTCGTATGATATAGGAAATGCTGCGACGATTTTCCGGGAACCTTTTCACGAGGGAGAAAACTGTTAAAAAGGAAGGAATCCTACCGTCAACAAAACCCGGGCGCGAAATGCCGTTCAAAAAGCCTCTGTAGGGGCGCACACACACAGACACAGGCCCGGGCCCAAAGCGAGAGGAGATCCGCCCCATTGTCGGGCCGCGGAAAAGTGTGGGAAGTCCCTGGCGTCGGAGTTCCCAACAGGAGGGCCCCGGCGGCCAACGTTGTTCTTCTTCTCCGGCCGACCGAAACAACTATGGACAATTAAAACGGTGGATTCCTCGAGTTTTGCATCAACACGTTCCACGATTAGGTCCGCGAATATTAAAAACAAGAGGGGGCGACTTTGAAGTGGTGCTATTTGACGAAACCCAGACATCCAAGAAGCCGAACGCACCACCCAGATCAACACTTAAGGATTCCTGACTCTTGTTTCATAAAACTAGACCGTAGACTCATTTCATTTCAAAGTAAAATGGCATTAATTATTTACTGCAAAATTTAAATATTTAAACATAATACAATACCAGTGGACCGAAGGAGAAATTAATCTCACACTGGAGGTACCTGTGCTTGAAGGTCCCGAGATAAGGTTCGATGTTCGACCATCCCAAACAGACAAGTAAAAATAAAAGTCCTTACTTCTAACATCGTTCATCATTAATGCTCACAAATGTTTTTTTAATGTATAAAACAATATTCCGCTTTAAAATATTAATTTATAGAGTTATAGTGTTATGAAATTATTAGTAATACTCAGAAATAGTAAAAAACAGTGAATTTCTCTTTCCAAGGTAGCTCGCATAATCAGCATGTAATAGTTTTAAACGAATTAGCTTTTTAGCGAAGGAAAGGAAAATTGTACAGCTGCAAATAGCAGTTTAGCGATGCACCTCGTGCATTTTCCAAAGTAATGGGAAACTGCACGCATTCACTGGACTCTGGTTAAAAATGTCTTTTATCACAAATTATCCAATACTTATCGTATTTCAAATATTTTTGATTGTCCTAAAAAAAATTTTTAAGACAAACAGGAACGCTATATAAGAATCCTACGCTCAAATTGTGATTAGGCCAGTTCCAAACGGGAAGATAAACGGCCTTTCGAACATTTCGAAACGCCTCCACCCACGAATGCGGAGTGACACCCCAATTACAAAACAAAATTGAAACTGCATCATACGCCCCGCTTGCTGGAGAGTTTCGAGAATTCAATTAATATTAACCAAGTGATTTACCGCTTCGTACATCGAATACTTAAAAAAAACGATGATGAATTGGTTATTCAGCTGTACAGAGGCGACTGTACGATAACCGTACAATTGTAGAATAAATTTTAAACTTGTGTCAGTCGTGATTAAATAGGGACGACGAAGAAATTAACCTCTGAAAGCGAAACAAATTTTACCCATACTGTAATATTTAAAACGGCGAGGAGTTGAAAATATCGGAATAAAAATCTCGGTGCAACCGAAACGAAGTTGGGATGACGCAAAGCGGTCTGGAAACGGGAGGTGAACTCACTCGACAACTGAGTGATACTGAAAAAAAAATGAAGGAACATTCTAAATAATAGAGCCGTGTTTGTGCCGTATTCAGACTCAATTAACTTTCATCGATTTGCGCAAGCATAGAAAACGTTCATTTTCCTGCGTTCGAGTCGAATTACAGGTAGAAAAAATGTTGGGAAGGATGCTTTATCATAAAATCATCACCATTAGAGGCCCAATAAGAATTTTCCCACCCCACTGAACACAATATCCAATAAAAGTGGCATAAAATTCAATTTCCTATATTTCAATCCAGTTTATTATTTAGTTGAAAGGCCTTTAATCCCTGAAAAATAATTTAACAGTTACTATTATTTTTAAATAATTGATAATTTGCGATACTGCGTAAGAACCGATAATTACGCCAAATGTGTCATTGTTTGTCATTCTAAAGAAGATATTACCAGAGAAAGTAACCGAAAATTTCTATGTTTAGTAGTTACAACTTTATTTGCCGAGAAACTAAGTGCTAATATAGTTATGGACAACTGGTCCTATTACTGGTCCATTACTTGAAAACCGATCAACTCTAATTACAAAAGACATGCAATGGGACTATTTTTCAGTAGAATGAAAACGTGAAGTTTACTTAAGACTTTCCTTATGACCCTGATCTAGCGTTTTGTAGATTTGTCATCAACGTTAGCCAAGCAAAGGTCGGTATTACATGGTGTAACTGCGGACTATTCTGTTTCGATAAAACGGACTATTTATTTTAAACCCGCGTTTGAAAGCCGTCACAAGTAGGGATAAATCAATAGGTTAGTGAACTGAATCTGTACTGGGAACAATGATGCTGGGCGGTACAAAAACGGGTCCCCTTCGGAGAGACGCGTGGGACCCGCATTGTCCGATCCCCGCCGAGCCCTGTCACTGATTAGGACCGGCCAATAAGAAAGTGTGTTACTTGTTAAGTAGGATATGAAGTAGTTGTGTGCCGCTCATTCGAAAGCTAAACAACCGACACACTCCTGCTGCCAGCCGGAGAGAGAACTACCACCGGCCTATTGAAACAGACCCGCGCGGGACAGAAAAACAACGGCAATGGGCAAAGAGACGCAATTAATTACGTTTTCGTATTATTTCAATTAATTTTAATTGATCGTTCAGGAAATCTGACATTGAAATATTACGTCTGTCGAGCCATAAGATTGACTAATGGGAACTTACGTCAATGTACAGAGTATTACTTTGGCTCATACAGGTTAGGTTCATACAAAAGGTTCACTGTAGGGACCAGGGATATTATGTGAATTCGTAGATTTCGTGTTTCTGTCTACTCTCGCTGGTTTGGTCTTTTGTTAGACGGTTGCGGCTGCTCACCATCTTCACTAGCGGTATTAACTTTTGGCACTTTGGATGTTTTTTGGGCATCCTCACTGCGCTGTCACTGTAACATGTACTAGTACAAGTCAAACCTATCTGGTATTGTGTATTGACGATCGTAGAAGTTTTCCTGTTGGTCCAAATTTTATTGGAAAAAGTCTATTTTTAGTAATCTAGTTAATCGTTGCACCCAACGAACTTTAGTTAAGTACACTCCGCACCACCCTCAGGGGGGCGCTACAAGTACAAGTGACAGTGACAGTGCCCATGAAGATGCCCAAAAACATCTGAAGTACCAAAGTGACTATCACCGCTACTGAAGATGTCGAGCATCCGAAACCGGTATAGCAACAGACCAAAGCAGTGAGAGGAGACAGAAACACACGAAATCTACGGTATTCCAACTCCTCGCAGACAACAAAACAGGTATTCTAAATTATGTGAAAATTTCTATAACTGAAAAAACGAAAATAAAGAATAGTTCGATTCTAAACATTTAATCGGACGAATCGTGTCCTATGAATGACACAATCTGCATAGAGCTTGACGTGTTTTTTCACGGCCTCGTATCGAACTCGTACAGAGATAATCGATTAGTTTCTAAAGCCGGCCTTAACTACGTCTGAATTAATTTTCCCTCTGAATAACGGCTGTAAAACAAAAAGAAGTTAGAATGCTCGGTATCAGTTGGAGATTTGAGGGCCGCAAAGGTGACGTTGCCCAACCGGGAGCAGTGAGGGGTGTCGCAACCGGCCCCCGGCCCACATCCAACACACGTTTGTGAATGGGACGGTTTTTTTTCTTTTTCCAATACGCCGACAGTTGCCTGCACCTTTTATCTACTCCCACACAAATTTGCGACAGGAAACCTGCGAGGTTTTCGTTTCTAATTGACACAGAAACCAGAAATTAGAACTGTTATACGAACTGAACTGGCAATGACCGAAGAATTGTGTTATCAGCCGGAGAGGAAAGGCATATGACGCAGGCGTGACACAATATCAGACAGCTAATATAAAATTATTCGGAAAAATGAGCGGATGCAACATCCGCTGTAATGTCGTGAGCAGTTTTTGTCTCTTCTACAAGCTACATAGGATAAGGATAATATGTATTCCTATGAATTTACGGCAATGAAATTAGGAATCTTCAATCCTTCAATCTATTAAGAATCCTTCAAATCTTCAATTTTATTAGGAATAGTTCAATCTCAATAGTCTGGAACAGGAATCTTTGATTAAATCATTACACGTTATTGCGTTCAAGCGTAAGATATATAAAGGAATCTACATCATTACAGCCCCAAAACTTTTCTGTATCAACATACCTAAACCCATGCACCCCTAAATGGGTTGCCAAACCCCTAAATGTACGCAACCTAATAACTATTTTCTATTTTAATTTGAAAGTACGTATTTTTTCCAATTTCAATCGATGACTAGTAATGTCGACAAACATTATTTATAATAGGATATAATAGAAACGTGTACGTCCAATAGAGAAGAAGCATCTCGGAACTGCCCTCCGTCAGAATGCGCATGTAATAAGAGAAAGCCGGGAACCGAAGCGGTTCGAATAGGCTCCTTTTTTTCTGTACTTATCCAAGGATCGACAGTATAAAAAAGGTCAGAATAAAGGCTCTTCCGAAAGGTAGTGGATCTAATAGCGGTACCTTGAAAGGGCTACGAGGGCTACCTTTAATGCCCCTTCCTCGACCAATTTTTCCGAAGGAACTCCGGAGACTGATTAACGCGGGAAGGGAGAGCCGAGAGGAGGAAGCGGCTAAGTTAAATCTTCCGTCGGATATCTCTTTCCCGGCCGAGCCAATAAACACGGCATAGGTAGAAACAAGCGGAGGCCGCCACCACCGGAGGCGGCGGCGCTACCTTTTCACTTTGAGTGCCCCTATTTGGCCGGTCCCAACCGACCTATAATGTCTTAAGTGGGACGCGGTTAGACGTCCGGATCGGATTTAAACTTTCGTCCAATATCTGGCGCTCGCTTTGATGTTCGTAACGCTTTTTGGGGAAAGACCGGTCAAATGCCAGTTGCCGAGAATAAATTTAGTTCCACTCAATCAAATTTTACCGGATTTCTTCAATATTTTTTTTAATTAAGACCATTAGGAATTATATTACGCGTTTGTATATTTAATAAGAGACAAGTTTGTGTTCGATCCACAAGTGTCTCTCAGCAGCCGATACGCTTAATAAGAGGGCTACTGAAAACAGGTAACCGACCTTCGCTAAGTAAGCGCTCACTCTCAAAGTCCGCCTCGAGTGCTTTATTTGACTTCAAGTCTGAAGTCCGACAGGTTGCGCAATATCTGCGCCTCATTAGAATGTGTATTCGCGACTGAAACAGCTCGAGTCCCGTGTGCACTTTTTCCGGGCCGGCCGCTCTATATCTGATGGGGTCAAGTACGCCTCGGCGGCGCTTAATTGCAAGCCCATAAGGGCGCTCCGCCCTTATAAGGACCGGGTTATCCGCCCCAACGAGCCGCTATTATTATAGCGCGGGTTTTCACTCTCCTCCTATTCTGAATTTTAATCTCCGGTTTCTTCTGCTTATTTTTCTCCCCCGCTCGCACCCGCTCTCCAGGGGCGGTTAATTACTTGACGCAGTACGGAGGAAGTGACCAATTTCGATACAGAGTAACTGGAGATGATTCGACAATGAGTGAAAGTGCCCATTTATTTTCTGTTAAAACCTAGGCGAGAATTAAGGAAAATTGCCCGCCATTATAATCGGCGTTTGGGATTCCTAGAAAAATGCAGTTCCTATTTATCTTAGTTTTGACAATCTATACACAACACGCTTTCACCTATTCGCGTGGACTCGTAGAATACAGCTATATAAATGTATATTCATTATTCAGTATTGTCACTTATTGGGATATTAAACTTCGGTGGCTTATTTTTAACATAAAAAAATGTACAGGGATAATTGGCATAATTTATGCCAGACATAAATAAACAGAAACGCGACGTTAAAGGGGAACATAACACTGGCGGGCGGAGCTTTTATAACTTCATAGAGCCGCGGTTTCCCATAGTGCATTACGGTCGTACAGAAAGCGACTAATTGCGCACGCAACTCAGTTTCAAAGGATTTATGTTATTGCCCCGTCCTCACTGCACAATTTTACTTTACGAGCCGCGCTGTTGGAACTAATTGACCGTCATTATTCGGCGATGACACGGTACTAACGAATAGGGGGGGGCGCGACTGTTATGCGTTAAATGAGGGGCGCGATTCGGGCCCGACTAACCGGTCGTTACTATCCCCGATAATATTTCAATCGTTACTTAGTTAGTCAACACAATACGATCTCCTTAATTTAACCAAAGGGAAAAGACAACGCAGAAGTGGAACAATTTTTTGCAATAAACGAACATTTTTTTCTCGACAGCTCGATTACGTTAGTTGTATAAATAATGGCATATAAGAATATTAGACAAAAAAAACTGTTGTGTCCCAAATATTTGGTACTCCATTCAGCCATTAAATGTGTAGGTATCCATAAGGTAAAAAAGGGGTTTACGACAAAAAAATGGACGTTCAGAAGCCACCGTTTTATTGCGCTGACAAGTTGAAAGCCGATCGAGCTCATAAATCGGTTCCGCGGGGGTCCCGCTCCCCGCAGGGAGGCCCTGTCATTGGGGTTTTCGTTCCAGTTCTTCAGGAGCCACCGCTCACCTCCGTGGATTATCCGTGTCGACTCCAGGAGCGGGCCCATTGTCGGACACCGAGTTCACTCAACTTCGGCCCCGGTAAAACCTAAGCCGCGGCGTTCGGAGGCACTCAAGTTTTAATAAACTCTCTAATAATAGAATCACAGCACTTTCGGGAATGGGATTTTCTCTATTTTAGAATACCTTTTTTATTAATCCAGTTAGTCGGTGCAAGTATACCCAACGAACTTTAGTTACGTACATTTCCGCACCACACTCACGGGGGGCTAGTTTATCTGTGTAAGTGCACCCAAAGAACTTTAGTTAAGTACATTTCCGCACCAACCTCAGGGGGCGCTAGTTAATCGGTGCTATTGGACCGAACGAACTTTAGTTAAGCACATTTCCGCACCACCCTCAGGGGGCGCTAGTTTATCGGTGCAAGTCGACCCAACGAATTTTAGTTAAGTACATTTCCGCACCACCCTCAGGGGGCGCTAGTTTATCGATGCAAGTGGACCCAACGAACTTTAGTTAAGCATTTCCGCACACCTCACACCACCCTCAGTGGACTAGTTTATCGATGCAAGTGGACCCAACGAACTTTAGTTAAGCACATTTCCGCACCACCCTCAGGGGGCGCTAGTTTATCGGGTCGTCACAAAATATTTTATTTAAACCACGAAATGTTTTTGAATATGCTAATAATAAAATCACATTCTTCCTGTAGCCGACCGAAAAAACAAGTCGATAACACGACGAAAAAATTCACAGGCATTAATTATCCTCAATCTTACAGTTCTATCGTAAACTGGTTTCGAATTCCCACCATCGTCAGCAACATTCAGAGTTAGCAGGAAGGTTTTTTCCCCACTGATCCACTATCGTGGAATTAAGGTTTCCCCCAGGGATAATGTGGTTCACTTGGGACAGATGGAGTGTCCCTAACTAAGATTAAAGTAGAAAAAAGTAAGTTGTTGTAAAAACAAACTAAATTTTACTAAGCACACCGAAGTTTATCTGATCTTATAATTTAATCGGGTGAAATCTGTAATTGGAAGAAAATTCGCTCGGCTGCCAGGATTCGAACCCGGCTCGACACCTGTCATGCACATTGGCGTAGCTTTTCACAAAATCTGTTGTTTACGACCCCTAGGCGAATTCGTATCCCCAACTCACTATGAAACTTTGATTGTGCAATTTAAGCGAGACGAACAATCGGACCGGAGAGCTATCATTCACGAACGGGCGTCGGAAAAACGATGATTGACTTGAAATAGAGAAACATTAGGCGCAATTGGAAATAGTTCTGAAAGAGCACTTTCGCCGTTCAAGCAATGTAAAGCCGTCAATAAATATACTTTTACTTCGTTTTAAAACGTGTGCCAAAGACCCCGAATGAGTAGTACACATTTGCTCAGTTTCCACCGGTGTAAAGAGCACGAGGAAAATGTGCGAGTGGACGTTTTTTCTTTTGAAATGATAACGTCATGATTTCATGTTTGTGTGACCACGATAAGCGCCCGGCTGCTTCCTTGGGAAAACCAACCATTATATTAACAAACATCAATCAATATAAATTACACTATCTATATAGAACATATAAAAATAAAAAAAATAGTAAAATTTGTTATATTCTTCCTTTAAATGGAGGAGTTCTCAAAGAGACATAATCAAAAGACGCAGACGCTGCGGTGCGATTGGACCCTGTTTATTTGGGACCGAGATACAACAGGTCCTTGTCCGCGTCCGGGACATTTACTGTGGGTGAGGTCAAGACCACTGGGGCAGAGTAAAAGTGCCACTTTCTTCCAACTTCGAAGAATTCGATCTTAATATCCGATTAATGGTTATACAAGTTTCTCCTAACCCTTGGGTGGTTGACCTATCGCCCCAAATATAAGAAGATAAGGGACAATATTTTTTTTTCATTACTGTAATCTGAACTCGCTTCAGGGTCTTGTATACACAGAATAAAGTACCAAACATAACATGCTATCTCTACTATTATAGGGAAATTATGCCCTATGGTATGGCTTCGGAAAGAAGTATAACCTCCATATTTTAACGGATATTTAAATGCGGCAAAACTTCGCCGATAAATGGCATCGCTGTCGACACACATTTCTACACAAAAGTGTGAAAACCTATTCACGTTCCGGGGCCAATTCGGGCTGTCGATATAATGGTTGACGAAATACCGACGGACGGTCGGAAATCGGGCAAAACCGGTACCGCCCCACAATGGGATCGACCCACCCAAGTCGGGAAGAAGAATGCTTTTGTGAGCGAGCGAAATGGGGTGACTATTTTCAGAAAAACACCGTTGTAAATACAGACAATATTGTTTTGATTTACGACAGACAGACTTTGAACAGAATTAATGGAAATATTATAAGAGTCGCGAAGCAGGCAACCGGTATGAGGCCAAGATTGTAAGTTCCTAGTGCATATTAAAATAGACACAGCAAAAACCTCAGTTGTACGTTCATCAAATCCGAGACAGATTTGAGAAACTCCGACGAAACCGGTATCGCTTGTGGCTGGAGACGGGGAGCCGAAAGTGTGACAAGTGGCCACACGCGGAACATATGCCACGTTTAAGTGGGCCGGAAACGCGTGGGCAGTCCGATCGTAAATATTTATGGCTTAATTCGGTTCAAATTAGAGACCGAAAACCGTCGGAAAAATGAAAGAGAAAACATTTGACGCCAATTCCCATTTGGAGTAAAAGTGCGATTACCGGACATGACCTGTTTGTGGACTCAATTTGTGTTGAAGAAGGTCGACTGAAAGATCAATTCAGTTTAAGACGATACACTGTAGTTTCTGTCGCAGAAGTACATAGGACCCGTTTAAATATATCGTGCTAAAATGTAAGTGATAGAAAATATTAACATATTCATGTTTCTATAGAAGCAAAAAAATTGGAACCAGAACGAGTTCGGTTCTGTAATGTAGACATATATTTATCGGGTGAGATAGCGCAGGGTGGTTATCTGCGGGAAAATCGGAAACTAGTGTGGAAATCATTAAATAATCAGTGGGCACGATAAGTTAATTTTATTTTTGGCTTGGATTTATCTTATCAAATTTTATAGATTATAAACGGGATTACATGAGAGTATATGTTTACACGCAGAACGCGTAAATTTAATGCAAAAGGTTCCGTCAGAAGTAGTCAAATCGGCCGGAATATTTTGAAATACGAAACTGATTAAACCCTTCTGGCCCAGCTGAACCGTTGAATCTCTGCCGCTTATCCGCAGCTTAATTGACTGCAATTTGCTGTATCCCTCATTATACGGTAACTCTTTGCGTGACGCTCAAAGGCAGCGGTCACTTATCCTAACCGGCTCAATCTCAAACACATAATTGCCAAATAATGCCACCGCGGCCTAATTGCGCTACATAAGCAAGAGTAAAAAAAAAATAACGCTTAGTTCATCAAATGATCTGGACATGTCTGCATCAGTGAAAACAGTTTGTACTTAATTTTTCCCACTCATCTGTGAACTAGCGCTGAAATGAAATCTGTGTCTTCATTAAGTCCTGACTAAGGCAATGTACAACGAATGGGATCAACACATACAACAAATCGTCTGGACCGATTGAGAATAATAAAACCGAATTTACAATAGACCCGTTATTTCCATAATTGCGCCAGCCTTCTTTAAGCACGCGGGAGACCGGGAGCAAGCGCGGGAGCGGGATTCGTCGAGCGATACGGGGAAACAGAAGACCAGAGTCCGGTTCTGCGGACGACGGGCCACGGTTTATTATTAACGGGCCCGTTGCCGAGAAGCGGCCTCCGGCAGATAGAGATAGGACACATCCCAAGTAATTCCCTTTCGTGCCCCTCGCATAAATAAAGCCCGGGTATAGGCGGGACGTGTTCAGTCTCCAACGCTCTACGCAGAAACGGTGGACGTCTCGTTTGTTCCACGGCCGGTGGCGATGAATGAAACCCGACCGTATCGCGCAATTACAAAATGACCCGCTGCAAAACAGTTCGCGTAAACACGCCGCTTCGATTATCGGAAAAGGAGGCCGCAAAGCCGGTCAATTGCCAATTGTACTATTTACAAATACTGACAATGAATTCGAAGCAATTTTAATATCTCTTACAATAAAAGAATCACGGTCCATTGTGTTATGTAGGCTAAAGGTAAGAATAGAACGCAGATTTAAATGTAAAATCGATTTAGCGGATAATATTAGAGATGTAAAGAAATCAGTTTACAAAATCTTAATGAAGTCGTAATATTAATAAGGAAAGAAATTTTAACATTGCTTCCTTTCTTAATCTGGACGAAACTCTTCTTCGAGTTCGGCCTATCGAAGAGATAGAAGCGTTGATCTCGAATTGTGACCTATAACGCCCACACGAACCAATATCCTCTGATATGAAAAGCCATATGTTCGTCCGACCGGATATTCATCGCTCCGCAAAAATGCAGACGGTATTTGCGGCAAATTATAAGAAGTACCGACGGGCATAAAAACAAATTACACTGACAAATAAAGCCCCAAATGTCTGGGGCGGCATGAGGAGCCGGGTAATGGAAGCCGGTGCAGACCAACAGATGCAAACGCATGCTGATGACAGTAAACAAGTGTCCCATTCAGCCGGATGAATGAACACCTGTCTTCTCCTCGGCGACAAAGGACAGCTTTGTTCCGAGAGGATGTACGTTTTCCGGACAACGGTTTCGGGCCCCCTTCTGTGGAATATTAAACTGGAGAACGCATTTTTATGAGGAAGAAGACCGAACTCTGATGAAACGTGCGCTTTTTGAGGCGGCCCGCCCGCCACTCTTGCACAACGCTGAACGCGGACAAACAGGCCCAACGTACAGTTTAAACATTATTGAGAAATCAACAGTTCGCGTTTTAAACACAACTGCGGTCCTGTTTTATTAACCTAATTCCGGTTATTGGATAACGTGTAAACGAAAGCAATGGGTTACATGAACGAATCACGAGAATGGAAAACAGAAATGAATTTTATCTGTCTACAACCCTGAAACATTTTTAAGAAGGAACGAATAGTTAAAAAGAATAAAATAATACTCATTAAAGTTACGATTATTAATAATAACTTCCTCATTAAAAGAACAGACCCTAATGCAGCGTAACTGAACATCTCATTTTATTACACTCAGCGAATAGTGTAATAGGCATTAGTAATGCATATAAATTCTTGAACATGTCGGTATCCTATTACGTTTTACCAGTTATAATTAAATCGTCTCCTGCCAGTAAGCAATAAAGTACTACTCGTCGAATCAATTAAGGAATATGATAGGAAACGAAGCCCTCGGTAAGGGTCGGGGAGCCGGGCAAATTTATGCGTATATTTGCATAGCGACATTGCCGAGGAATGTACGGCTCGGACTATACCGGGGCTCCGGAACGTCTGACCTTTGCCACTTAACAGCACAGAAAATGTTCGGAGACCGCGGCACAGGAACTTTCCACACGTTCTGGTACGCCACAGTATGTCGCAGAAAATAATTGATATTTACAATTTTCTAGTTTAAATTTGTTACAGGGCTCCAATTTGTTTGGCAAAACTTTTCTATTCTCCTCGCCCGCCTCGGTAATGTCATTTCGACCGCGGTAAAGGCGGCACGTATGAGATTAACATTAAGTGAGGGTTAAAAAGGATTATTCGATACAAAATGTATTGATAGCGTATAGAAAATAAAATCGGATATTCTCACGCCAGTATACCAGTAACTAAATCATTTTTATAAAAATCAATCTCAATGTGTTGTGTAGGGGTAAAAATAATATTAAAGTCATGCAACGCACTATAGAAACGATTGTCGTTCTGTATAATGATTCTGGATAAATAGGTTCGGCCATTCTCGAGTGGTATGGACGGGACAGGTCTGCTTTTTCCTATCGGTCACTAGTAGTTTTTTTTCTCTTTTCCTTAATAGACATGACTCCTCTTCCCGGGAGTCGGACACAGCACCGACCAACGAAAGTAATCCAAGTGATCACTGACCTGTTTCAGGTCCTTCTCGAGTGCGTTTATCACGGGGTCGTTCAACATTTCGCCGCCGGGTAACACCAACAGCACATTAACGGCCGGTAGGATATCGACACATAAAACATATCACATGCGACGGACGTTTCGCGCACTGTTCCTCTTCTTTTTCTTTGTCGTCTCTCCTCTGTCGGTAGGAGGGGTAGAGTTGCCGAAGAGCGGTACGAAATAGCGGCGGCAGGCCCCGACGATGACTGGAAGTGAAACCGGCCCTCCCGCCGGCCCCCCTCAGTGGCCCCCCCCACCCACCGAATTCCTCGTAAACCTCTCCCCCCTCCTCAACACCCGCACCCTCCACGCACACTAACCTTTCTCCGCCCATCCCAGCCACCTTCTTCAGGCCTACAGGTGCGCCTCGCTACTCCAGACTTTGGGTAGCAACAGCCAGTCACGACAATGTTAGAAGTACACAGACACCAACGAAATAATATTAGTCCAAAATTTAAAAAAAACTGGGAGGATACTATTGCACTCTCATGCACGCGAGAAACTCACTACGCCTTGTTAAATTAATGCTCAACTAATATTGTATTTATTACTAATTTTCGTTAAATTTTAAGTAAACGTTGATAACCCAAATATCCGCCTTTGAATATATATTTAAGCATGTAATGTATATTCATATACCCGCCGGCCAAATACTGTTGCGTAAAGAATGAATATTTTCGTTGCACTAACCTTCGTAAACCAGTCGACGTAAAGTGATAAAAACCAACAATTAGTACAGCGATAATAGCCGCGAAGTAATTAATATTGACCACCCCCGAGTATGAAACTTTCGGCACGACAAAGTGCTTTCGCAGCAGGTTGAAGAAAAACTAAAAAAAATGGTCTGAAACGTAACCGACGAGTACCGCGGCCGGTGTAGGAAATAGCTATTGCAGTTATGTATACATAATTGGGGCCGGAATTTTATAATTTAACGGCGCCCCGTGCCAGGAAATTAACATTTTAACTGAAGCTCCTCACGGCGGTGGGACACAGGTGCCCCCCCGACCGCTTCCTTTGTGCCCGGCGCTCTATTCTCATTCCTTTTGTCTTCCTACCCTCCGTCTGTCCTTGGGAGAGGGCCGGCGTCCGCAACTCGCGCCGTCCGCAATTAGGTCCGCAATAATTATACTCCCGTGCGCGGTTTCGCGAACGCCATCTCGGTCTTCTTTCGGTCAGCAGGTGATAAAAACAAACGGGAAGCTTCCGCCGTCGTCTCCGTTCGTTTTAACGAATATGAACATCTGCCTACTTTAACATATTCGGATATTAAACTCTACTTTATTCTGAATATTTCACTCTTGTTCCAAACAATTACAACTGGCTAGCGAAAGCCACCGGAAAGTGAGATGATATTCCAAACAAATATCTTGAATCGTAGCAATCCATAATTAAGGTGAACCGTTCAATGTCACATAATTCTGGCTTTAGATCTGGAGTCTAGAAAGTGACAAAGAGATAATCTTCAGTTTAGCGTAAAAATACGGCGGTAGAAATTTCAATGTCGACGCAGGAACGAAGTAATACTTGCGAATAATGAAGACGTCGCTGATGCTGCGAGATGGCGGGGAGCGGTGGCGGTGACTCACCTGGGAGGAGGACTCTCCCCCGCCCACCAGCGTTCCATTTCACCATTGCTGACCCGTGACGCGGCCGCGACTAATGCGGATCGTAAATTGCCGGGGTAACCACAAACGCTCCACAGAAAGAGAGAGAGAGGGGGTCTATGCTTTTAAGCGCTGGTCGTCAAAAAATATATTAGGGCTTTCTCCACCGGAAAATTGATTATGCACTAGGTTATACGTCTAGTTATAGACTAGAGAATACAATATTTTCTGTATCGATTCTGTTTTGGTTTGTATCATACTGTGCCTCACAAATATAATATCAGTGTTAGTATCGTCGCATGATGTATTGCACTGAAGAAGGCCAAGGCAATCCAGAATGCTATTTAACACATGACTAACGTCCAATGCACTCCGAATGTGCACTCGGTTCGGCCAGCCGGCACATAGCTCGAACGGCGGCGTCTCAGCGGCTCCCAGTGAAAGTAAACCCAGTAGCGCTCGACCCCAAACGCGTGGTACGGCAATTATATACGGGGGGCTTGGAATCGGGGCAAGTGTTGTGAAGTCGCCCAATTACATATTTCTGGGAAGGTGCACTTCGTAAAGTTTAACTTTATTAAATCGCCATAACGCTATAATTCCAGATAAAAAGTAAGTTTCATTTTCTTCAGAAGGCTTGAAATTTATTATTACGCGCATTTCGACCATAATTATACTTACACCTTATGGCCGATTGTTTCTAATAACAATAAGTTTATTAAATAAGTTTTCGTTCAATTAAATTAATTAAATAGCTTTATATAAACAGTAGTACTGAAAAGACGCTACCGTGTTTTACTGTATATCGATAAGCCGAAGGAACAGGTTTTGCGTGCACATAACTCTTCCCTCAGGTCGGCACTCCTTAAGATAGAGACTGAGACGGACGATTAATCTCTGTCGGCGAATTTTGTTTTGTATTCCCCGCATTGTATATCGCTAATCCTAACCGGGATCAACGAGGAAATGTCTGGTGGGGGAGCCGCATTCTCGTGGGAGAGACGCGGCATTTTTCGGCGGTGACTTCAACGATGGGACAAGAAATGCGACCGGATTTCTCACGAAACTTTATTTGGTCGGACGGGAACAAGAAAGCAAATTTCACACGAGCAATGCCCGGAGAATATGAAGGAGCATCCGCCTACCGACATTACCCGGTGCCGGTAACATCATTTCATACTGCGGATGGGGGGGTCCGGCAAAGTACCGCTCTCGAGTCGTGTGCTTTCGGTCCGCAACCGGTAATTTTCTTATGGCCGGGAAAATGAGATGCTGGTCGACACCGGTCTATACGGTGGTACGGCGGCAGATAGGACAATAATGACTACTTCACAAGGGCATCACCTGAAGGGGGGGGGGAGAGGGCACTGCCCGACTGACCTTCATTCGACGTCGCACTGCCCCGGCTCCTCACAGTCTCAATGGTACCACCACTAAGTCCCGGAATAAGTATAAAATAGAAATATTTCCAATTCTGATAAAACTGGAAACAGACGTTCATTCATGCATTCAAAAGAAATTCGTAAAAGGTTTGCTTAAAACATAGTGGTTAACCACCACGTAACATTTTTCAGTGCTACCGTCCTGAAGGTGGATACCCCTTAAAAATTTTTTGTATAGATATTTCGTGTGATACAGAAGACAGGATTTGATAAGCGGCAATAGCCGAAAGACTGGAATAGAAGAAATAAAAACAATATCCTCCTTCATAACTATGATATAATCATTAATTCTGAGTAGGCGTGAGGTAACTAGAATATAAATACAGTTTTCAAATTTTTACCGTTTCTTTCCGAGCGTTTCCTTAGGACAAAGGACCCAAATCATCCCACGGCGGGGAGAACACGTGCTCGTTTTCTATTCATGGCGTACGAAACGCATGGTAATGTCCGAGCGCGGCGGTAACGCCCCAGACCGACATTTACATGACGCCCATATCCACTCGTCAATCATTCGGACCCGTTCCCGCCGGCCGGCCTCTCCTCCATTGACATTCGTCGCGTACGCGGACGGTTCAACGAACCGCCGACGCGCGTCTTCGCGGGTAAACCCTGTGAGAACTCCAGCCGAACTAACGACGTACACAGGCTAGGCGAGGGTAATAATCAATAGTCGATACGCCGACCGATCTAGCTATGGAGTTTGTAGCCAAGTTCTCTAATTTATTCCGATATGAATATTTTATGAATCATTCATTAACAGATTTAGTGAATAGAACGGGGATGTCCAACTTGTCTTTCAACGGTACAACACTCTAAAATACGTTCTACAGCGCACAATAATAAACTAAAACTTGATGGAGTATAGTTCTTAAGATAATATTAAGATGTGTATCGCACTCATGCAGGGAGAATGGAAGCATTTAAATTACTGGCCCCGAAGTAGTACTGGTATGACCTTTCACTCACACAAAATTAGTCGAACGATATTTTTCTGTTACACTCCTGGCAATTTCTAGGCCTCTACTTGGCGACTAGTAAGGTCCACAGACCCACAGTTTTAAATCTTCGTATATAATATATAATTAAGTGCAGCAATTAAATTTGCCATATATCATTTTACGGTTGAATATTGAATTAGAATGACAAGAAGTAGGTGGAGTTAATTTGAGTACGCTTTAACGAAAATTACAAATATTGCTCAGCATTGAAGGGAAAGTTCTCAGAAATTTAAGACAGCATTCTCCATTATACCGTGACGCAAAACTGCGGTACGCCATGACAGGAAGGTGGTCATGAAACTACGCAGAATCATTCGGCCGTTCCAAGGCCCGGGGACTTAGCGAACCGAGTACACCGAACATTACTTCCGGGTTCGGGATTACCCAAAGGGTAGGGGCCGGTAAGGGGGGTTCGGGTTTACCCTTCTCTCGTGAAAATCCTCAAATAATTGCTCTCCCAGAAGCCGTCGGCGGTGAACTAACGAACCATTATGCAGGTTAAATGACGCCCGACAGACTGAAATAGCGTTAATTTTAGGAGAGCTAAGAAAAGACCAGAGGGGAGGGGTTTTGTGCGGGAAACCGGTTAGGCGCCGTTTTATTAATAAACATCCGATAGCGACGATATTTCTGA
The DNA here is from genome assembly GCA_019843655.1 of Lethocerus indicus. NCBI lineage: Eukaryota > Metazoa > Arthropoda > Insecta > Hemiptera > Belostomatidae > Lethocerus > Lethocerus indicus. Next base: position 13,670,060 of record JACDQD010000010.1, on the reverse strand, counting down.
ATCCGAGAACTGAACGTTTAACACTTCAAAACGACCAAGGCATTACTTAAAAAATGTACACACGATCATAATTACATAAAGGAATTCTCAATATAAATTGTAAATATGAACAATTTCAACTTTGCTGACAGAAAACTGGAGAAGGAAGTTCAATCTACAATACATAATAAAAACATTCTTACCAATAAAATAAATTTTATTGTTGGGCAATTAACTACTCGAAGCTAGGACTAACTCCTTTAACCAATATTTCTTATATCCAATATAGCAATTATTATTTTTTTTTGTTCTGCGACAGAAGAACTCTCGCCTTATTTCTTTCCCTCTAGCAGATGATTCGATAAAGGAGGGGGGGGGGCGCCCGACATAAATAATTGTCGGAAATAAGCACGCGTCCGGCAGAAGCACGCGTTGGGAGTACATCATAAAACCAGTTGCGATAAATTAGCGAAGGCCTACACTTGCAGCGCTTGTACGCTTTGGACCAAGCTTGTAGTAACAGCCCCGGCACCCCACTACAACAACAACAACAAGAAACCGAACTAATCTTCCGCGGCCTGGAGATGTCCAGGACAGCTCCCCTTTTACAAAGCACGGAATTGTCCATACATGAGTATGAACGAAAATATAATGGGTCTCCAATCATTCCCGTACCTGAATGGCGTCCTCAGTCTCTGATTCACATAATAATTGTTCACTAGCATTGAGCCCATTACTATAAGATATTTTAAATTTCTTTATTTATTGTACAGTCATGTTTTATTGTTATAAGTACAATTGTGAAATTGTATTGTCGCTTGCATCTCATGATAAAGAGGCCAGCCAGTAATGGTAGTTTTGGCGTATAATTATTTATTAACTATCGGTACGTTGAGGTGATCATGGTGGATGGTGTGAATTGAAACAGACCGGGTAGCATTAAGGATGGTTCGAAGGACGTTTCATTGGAATCTCTGGATGTAATGAGAAGTTAATAATTCAAATTACCAAACCCCACGAAATATTACTATCTGGATATTTAAGATGGAAATAAAGATGTTAATATTACTAAAATTGTCCACTAAGCAAGAGCTGCAGAGCGCGCACTTTTCAAAAACTTCAGGGCAGAATGCAGTTCAACAAACTCAGTTTTCTGTGACTAACCTACCTGTAAATTACCTGCTGAGCTTTTGCATGGATGGTAAAATCGTGATCATGTGTAACTGTCGGGAAGATATCGGCTTCCACGTGCAATTAGCCGATCGTAATTTCGATAGCGTTTCCTTCAATTCGATGAGCGGGCGCGATAATAGTACAAACATTTAACTTCCTTCAAATACTCCGACAAATAATTAATTTCATTTGACAACTTTTGGTACCGAAATTCCAACGCTCACACCATCCATTTAAGTCTGAACAATTATTAAAACGAATTCGATCACGGTTCGTTCCTTTGTATTAAGGTCATCTGCCAGGTTTTGATAAATCGATCGGGCACATTTAGGTTAGCAGACAGATTAGACTCACAAATGTCGTTTCTACTTCACGCTACGCGCGGCCCGCCAGCCCGCCATTACAAGAAACACTGAACACATTTCGACGATAAATATTCATTATTATTATTCACGACTGCAATAGCTCGCGTAATGTAACAAGCTGTCGTACGTAAGTACAGCCCGTAACCTTTATCAGATTAGGGCGAGGAATCTTCGCGTCCCCCTTGTAGCACTTTCAAATTCACCATGAAACGTGTAAAACCGCCTAATACCAGTCATTTTCGGCCGAAATTTCTGAAGCGAATTTATGACTGCAACCACTCGGTCCCGACGGGCTTGTTACATGCCCAGTATACGAGTGAAAAACGTGTCGAACATCTCCAGTAGGCAGAATCATATTCAGAACAACCGAAGACCCCCACTGAATTAATTTCGGCCAACCTGTTCTTCAGGATATTGTAATAGCATGACTTCTAATAGATACCTTCGACAGCTTCCAGAGTGAATCTGTTTTCACATGCATATTTCCCACTCGCCAGGTATCAGTCAATCTCCCTCTTACAATTTTGGTACTTAATGGTACTTTGGTACAATTTTGTACTTTTGGTAATTAATAATATTTAATTTATACGAACGAAGTCAGTGAAAGGACTAAATATTTATAAGACGGATTCCTGACTGGAGCAACAATGTCTTGGTAGATTTTTATCGGATAGCATTTCTATTTACATTACTAATTATTGTTTTTTATTTTGCACAATCAACTTTAACAGTTATAGGTGCAATTGATACAAGTATATTTTTCACATGTTTGTCTCGACAAAGAAACCACTCAGTGATGGCGCTTTTGACATGATTTAACTACTGTCCGAGGTGATCTCTGGGCCAGTGGCGTTTAAGCCGTCGTGGTGGGGATAGTGGATGGGTAAAGGAGGAAAGGGACTGAACGAGTGGATTAGGATGAGGAGAAAGGCGGGAGTGGCACTTCAGGAACCGAGATTTTGCGACTTCGTCGACTGTCGGTATGCTGAGGTCATGGTGGATTGTGTGGTTAGAAACATACGGGGAGCATTAAGGATGGTGCGAAGGACTTTTGATTGGAATCTCTGAATGCGAGCGATGTCGGATGTCTCGGTGGAACCCTATAGCTCAATACCGTATGTCCATGTCGGTTTGAGTATTGCTTTGTATATTGTTAGTTAAGGTCAATTTCGATGTCCGTTTTAGTAATGGCCTTAAGAGTCCAAATTTTCTGTTTAAGTCGATTCTTTTGAGTCGGGTGTGGGGATACTAATTATTGTACGTTATTTTATTTATTGGCGTCAAGAGCGCCACAAATGGGGCGCTTATAAGAGCAGGAGAAAATCTTAACGTTTCTGTTAAGGAAACGGAAGTTCGAATCATCATTTAGATGCGAATGGGGGATAAAAGAAGGACAGAAAGCAGATCGGGCTGGAGCAGACTGAGTGTCGCTGGGGCGCCCCACCCGCGGGCGCCGACCGGTTCCGCGTCCCCGCCGCCCCCCGTGTATTCGCGTTTTCGGAAGGAGACGGACTCGGAGGGGCGGAGGAGAGAAAAAAAAAACGGGGTCGTCCGAGGCGGATGCCCGACAATCGGAATCAAGTGAAAGTCAGAGGCGCAGGTCCCGGGCGCTATCTTGGCGGGGGGCGTGGGGCAATACCAGACCACTTACACGGTTTAAATAACACGGTGTACGCGGTGTACGTGCCAAATTCACCGCGCTCCCAACCTTATATTTCTGGCGCCCTGCACAATTTCTCTCATAAACGATTCCGAATAAATTATCCCGAGCACCGATGTCGAACACCCGAGGAATATCCACGCACGAACTTCGTTTTTGACGGACAAGGTCCTTCCGATCCTACAGAAAACAGATTTTTTAAATAGCTTAGACAACCTGTTTTGCGGTCTGCGAGGGGTTGGAATATTGTAGTTTATCTGTGCAAATGCACCCAACGAACGATTTTTGTGAAAATAGCGCCCCCCTGAGGGTGGTGCGGGAATGTACTTAACTAAAGTTCGTTGGGTACACTCGCACCGATAAACTAGCGCCTGAACACTCGTTATAGCGCCCCTGAGGGTGGTGCGGGAATGTACCTAACTAAAGTTCGTAGGGTGCACTTGCACCGCTAAACTAGCGCCCCTGAGGGTGGTGCGGAAATGTACTTAACTAAAATTCGTTGGGTCCACTTCCACCGATAAACTAACGCCCCCTGAGGGTGGTACGGAAATATACTTAACTAAAGTTCTTTAAACATTTCGGCAATTTTGTCTTTATTATACGAAAAAAAGAAGGTTACAATATAATGTAAACACAAAATAATTAAATAATAAAATAACATTTTTACGTACATTCTTTTGCACGACTAGTTTTACACTCTACGAAGTGTTTATTGCTTTATTTTTACGTATCTTCCTCGAAGTGGATTAATTAAATAATGACTTCAGCACGGAACCGATATCAATCTTATTATTATACAAGCTTTCGTTCTAAAATTACAGCAACCTGTTGGTTTCAGTCAGTCCACAAACCTACTTCAGTCAGTCATTCGAGCAACAGGTAGTTAAGTCAACGCGTAGGCTGAAGTCTGTAATATGGATTGATAGGTGTGTAGCTGTTGAGCGTACATCGATTAAAACGAAAGCTGAAATTCTTTTACGGAAGCGGTCTCCAAACTAATAGAAAACACTGTAGATGTCATCGAATTCGGACGCGGATCCCAAATAGGGGAGAATAATTGGGGGCGTTTAAGATATTAGACCCCGAAAAGCGGGAGTTGTAAACCGCCGGGAATTAAGCCAGATTGAAACTAATTAACTGGTTATAGGAAACGACCAACGCCGATAGCCTCGATCTGTCTTTCAGCAGGAGTTGTGGTTGAGGAGGTGGAAGTTTTATCTCGGGGGGCAGGTTTCCGCTTTTCGCCTCCCTCAAATGGAACTATCGGCGTCATTAAGCGGAGAATCATTAGCTTTCCTGCCGCGTTAATTTAACTTTCTGCGCTTACCTTTATCGGTCTCTTCAACCGTTAAACGGCCGAAAATCGGAGCCTATTCAAAAATATCTTCGGTGGACGGGGAATTGAGCTTAGGTTCTCCCAATAATATTCCACAACGCTTAGATTGCCGGCAAATTATTTACTGTTTATGATAATCTGAAACTAATTTAATTCGGAACATGTTCGGCGAGTTTCGTAGTTGTTTCTTCACGGATTCTCTTATCGCGGGATCATTCCGAATTACGACCCGCTGTAAAAAAAAATAATCCGATCGCCGAAATTCAGATCGACTTTCTCCCAATGCAAATGGGCGACTCGCAGAACCGAAGATAAGGATTTTAAAACCCGAGCCCAGAGTATCGTCCTAGGTGGTCCTTAAAACCCCATAATGTATCCCACGGGTGTAAACCGCTCGGGAGAAACCGCGAGGGACGACCCCGTAATGACAGACGGCATTGTCGCCGTTGACTTTCTCCGCAGAAAGAAATGCCGAAAGCGAGTTTTCGTATCGCGGAGTCCGAAGTCATTTTTGGAGTTCGGTCCCGAAATTCCAGGCCTTTTGTAGACGCGACGTCGCTTTGTGTGTGTATCCCCCCCAATTGGGGGTTTGACCGATTTTACATTTTTTTGTGCCTTCGGAACCGGCTAGCTCCGAATTGGAAAATAATTCCAATAGCCGGGCTAGGATAGTCTCAGAAGCGTCCGTCCTAAATAGTTCCAATTTTAGAATCCAAATTCCACAGTATCGGAAAGTTTAAAATTTTATTTCACTTTTCAAACGTCTGATATATCAGTTTACAGGGCTAGTATCTCCCAAACGTAATAAGGGCATTATTAGAATTCCAATAACAACGCGATTAACACACAATGATCGACACATATAATTGCACCGTCAAATGCAAATAACTTCGTGATTTAATATGGTTATATAAGTAAAAACGAGAAATTTCATTCCATGTTAAGGTAAAATAAAATATTAATTGAATATTATACAACGTGAAATATTGACTAAAGTTGACGTAATCAGAGTCGTTTTAATTAGAAATTTTGTTGAATTGGAAAATAGAAAAGAAAAAAAACAATAAAAGTGAGCCCAACCGTAATGGCTTTTCCTCAGTGCAATTATGCATAAATTTTGCAATGCGAAGCGGGATGCCCTGGTACCGGCTCCACGGGTCGACTCCATAACGGGTACCGTAAGCAGTTTCTTCTTAGCCGGTCTGTTGGGAGGGGGAGGAGGGCGTTATTTTGCCCGACGGGGATGACAACCGGAGCAGAAGACAATAAGGACAATAAAAGCCTCTCCTGGGCCCGTTCGTGACCGCCATGGCGCCCTCTCGCCATCTACGGCATCGCCACGGTTCATTCATTCCCCACTGTCCAGTGTCGTGAACGGTGGCCCTATACCGGAGGAGCGCCGGTACCATTACGGACGCGCTAATCAGGGATAGCCACATGTTATCCCATCTTCAATTAGATATCATTAGAAAATATGACCAACTGAGCAATACGTTCTTTGCTTTATCTAGCTATAGAAATATTTCAATCGATGAATAGTTTCATACCTCACTTTTGACGCTCACTTTACCTTACCTGAAGGTAATAGCAAAACCCAGACCGAAATCGACGTGCCGAATTCATGGCTGAATGAGAAGTTGATTGGATATATTGGTTATTGATTAAATTGGTTAAATAGATATCAGGTCAATGATTTGCACCTGTACCATCACCAGTCACGCGAGCGGTATGAAGTTATATTAATTCTGGTGGATGAAAATTCTTCACAAATAATGAATAATATGAATTACTATTTACTAAAAACAATTCTCTCGAACACCGCAATATGTTCAAGGATTCCTAGTATATGATCATATAAATATTCTAACTGGGACTCCCGCGGTTACATACTGAATGCGAAACCTAAACGCGGTAAATTCTTATTCACAACGTCTCAGGATGGACTAACTTCTGGTTGTCACCGGTGACGCGCATGTTCACTGATTTATTACAGCCACAAATCACGGCCGTGTTGAAATACACAGCGCCGCGTTGAATAACACACTTCCTCCGGGAACGGGCGACCGAACGCGGAAAAACAAACGGCCGAGGAAGCCGGCGCGATTGGGGGAGTCGCTGGAGGCTTAAGACATTAGAATATCCAGTTTGGAGAGAACAGGTCCGCCGAAATGAATTCAGTAGGTGAAGGGAGAGCAGTCGAGCCAACCTCCAAATTATTCCTCCGATCGCTCGGCGTGTTCTCAACTTAGTATACAAGCCCGCTAAAAGACCCCCGCGCATTTTAATGCCGGGGGATTAGTTCAAAAATCGCCCGAAAACAAATCAAGGATATACCACATTTTAGATGGCAACGTATTATCATCATATGAACACTACATCCTCGTTATATTGTGACCGTTTCTAGTTTGTGTTGTGACTATAGAAACAAAATAACGGATATTCACGAATTATCGTGGAAACGATGGGGCATTCACGAATTGATAAGAAATGCCAATTTGTAACAATTTGAAAACATAACAGTCGATGATCGATAACGCGCTATCTAATTACATCTGTTTCCCACACGCGGCTGTATACAGTTGAGGAATTGGGTGGCAACGGTACCTTCCTAACTCCGGTTTCCCATTGTTCAACATTCTTCCAATTTAAAGTTGAAAATGTTGTTATCAGATTCTCGTATGAAAAACTTTCCCGCTGACAGGAAAATCACTCGTCATTAAATTGTTCAAGGCGTATTAATAGTGGAACCACCAACTCCCTGATTCGATGATAAATTCACTTTTAAAACAATCTTGACCGCATTAGCAGTAAATTAAATAAGAAATATTAATTCGTCAGAATTTGATTCAATACCGACACTAGTAAACTAGCCAGTTGTAAGATTTACACGATTAGGTTCCACAGGAGACATTGCTATACGGGATTACATATGTGAATAGCAACGTGTCTATCTATTACAAGAAATAATTCAGTCGCAGGGGCGACACCAGTAGTATATCAGTCTGTGAATCCGATCGGACACGTTGTTTACAAGATCCGGGATAGCAGATATTTAGCCCCGAACAGGGACACGGGTGCGAACACTGAAGAAAGTCACCCTGCGACGATGAGAGATTTATGCCGGCCGTAAATCACACACGGGGGCGAAATAATCGCGGCCGCCCCCAGAGATTTTACGGGCTGCTACTGGCCCCACCGGCACCGGGCATAACCCCGATCCACCGAATAGGCCCCGGACCCGAACCCGCCGGGTAGGAAGGGACCCGCGCGTGGGCGGAAATAGCGGGCCTAGAACCACAAAACGGGCTCCCGCACCACTACACCCACAAACACCATTAGAACACCTTTCTAAGCTCTTCGAGAGCCACTCCCCCGGTCCTGGATAAAACAGTGGACGCCTCTCGGTTAAATCGTAATATCAGGCTGCGATAATTTTATGTGATAAAAGCTAAACACAATACAGTAAATTTCACGAGTCTCTCTCCTCTCTCTGGTTTGGTCTTTTGCTCTGTGCCTCGCCATCTTCAGTGTCGGTGTAGTAGTGACTTTGGATGTGGATGTTTTTGTTTCCAGAACTTGGGCATTTTCCGCACCACACTCCGTGGCGCTTTAATTGGTGCAAGTAATTGGTGCAGTGGAAGTGGACCCAACGAACTTTAGGTTCACATTTCAATGGACGCACCACCCTCAGCACCACCCTTAGGGGCCGGGTATCGGTGCAAATGGACCCAACGAACTTTAGTTAAGTACATTTCCGCACCACCCTCAGGGGGCGCTAGTTTATCGGTGCAAATGGACCCAACGAACTTTAGTTAAGTACATTTCCGCACCACCCTCAGGGGGCGCTAGTTTATCGGTGCAAATGGACCCAACGAACTTTAGTTAAGTACATTTCCGCACCAAACTCAAGGGGCAGTATAGTGACAGTGCATTGAGGATGCCAAAAAAACAGTGCCAAAGTCACTATCTAAGATGGCGAGCAGCCGTAACCGGTCTAGCAAAAGACCGAACCAGCAAGAGGAGACAGAAACACACGAACGCTACGATATGCCGACCCCTCGCAGACCACAAAACAGGTACTCTAAACTAAACAAAATAGTGCCGAAGAACACAAATCACATAAGTTGGGCGCGGAATGTAATTGTTGCATCGAGACCAGTCCTTTTTTTCAGAAAACAATTAATCGAGTGATAAGGAATGTTGTATCGTTTCTCAGAGAGCACTGGCGCACATTCTTCTCCGGGGGAGCTTCATTTCAAATGAAAATGACGCGCGCACTTCGCGATCGGCGAACGTGAGGCCGGAAGGACAGCTCCAGAATAAGGGAATGCCGCGGGGAGGAATCCGAATTCATTAGGCGGCGGATTCCTTCACGATTTAACGCCGGAGAGGCCGGCCGGAAACCAGTTCGGTGGAGAAAGGGCCCGCTTTATAAGTTGAAAATTTTCAACACCCGGTAGGAGAGATGTGGTAGGACGATAGTAAGATCGAAGATTTTAACTTTCGTGAGGTCCTCCGGCCACAATGTCACACTTGGGTCATCATCAACAGTCCTACTGTGGTACTTTGTGCAGAATTTCTCCGCATTAATACCGTAAGAATACCGTGTGTATAAAAACTAACGAAAAAAGGCGGTGGGAGGAGTTTGAAAATCGCTGAAACTCGTAGTATGTTGTCTTGGAGAAAAAGGGATGGCGGGCCTAACGGGTGGATAATCAAAGAGTAATTAACAGGATTCTTCAGGGCCTCTCCCATTGTTCCACCGCCACCACTCTCTCATCCCGTCTCACTCTCTACCGTGTTCCTTCCATCCGCCCGTCTCTGTTCACCTCCAGGTGGCCTCCCTCCTCCTTCTGGTCGACGACCCGCAGCATAAAATGAAACGCCCCCGCCCCCTCCCCCTCCCGCCATCTCTAACTCAACCCAACTTTGCTGAATAGCCGAGACGAATTAGAAAAGGGTCGTAAAAAGATATTGTACAAAATGATTTCCAGTCAAAGTGGGCGCTTGCGTTACCCTCTCGTTAGACTGTCAGAATATTCCGTAAAAACCTGTACAGTTACAACAGAGAATGGCCGGGAACTCCCCACATTTTACCCAGCTTTTGTACACTAAATTGATTTCATTAATGGGTTCAACACTCTTCATTTGTACAATATCTAAATCTTAGACATTTTTGTTCAATTATTCGACGCGATTTAATTTTGTTTTACAACAGACGTGACATCAGGATACCAAACAGTGTTAAATTAATAAATCTGAATTTCAATTGTATCATAGTAGGTTGTGTATTTATAATTACAGGGGAATATACAATGTATAATTACATATATTAGATACAGATATCGGGTCCATACCGGCCCAGAGGAGGACTGCAACTCTTATTACCACTATAATAATTGAATAATATATATTATCAATTTATATTGATTTATTTCGATTGTTATGTATATGGGTCAAAGAATAGAGGAATAATGAGCATTAATATAAATATAAACACAAAAGGTACTTATAAATTTCCATCGGACAGAGGATGGCTTGCAAAAAGAAAGTGTTTCAATAAATCTTGTCGAACCCGCGAAACTGTTCCCTGCGAATACCGTTTTCCAAGCTTAAAATTTACTTTCTACGAGGGTTTAAACCCCGCACTTTCAGCCGGCTGAAAACTCGTTTCGTATTCTCGACGTGTACCGCCGGCGTTGTGATTTTTTTTCACCGTATTTTTCAGCTTTCCCTAACCTAGTCGCCCGACGATATTGAAACACGCGATTCAATTAGACGATACTTGACGATTATATATTTCTGAGGACCGGTGTCCGTAAATCATACTTTCATTGATTTTATCGCAATAATTATCTTGGGCGCGAGATCGTTGGCGACCGGGGATATATAGGACGTTCGAGAACATTTAACAGGTCAAATTAGTGTCCGAATTTAGTTGCAAAAAATGAAACCGATGAAATGTTCCCATCACTCAAAGTGACGTGACCGTCTCTTTTATAAATTTCATCTAAATCTTTCTGCATATTGAATGCGCTCAAATAATTCCGTTGTCTCGACAATAAAAGGTTTTCATAGTTTGCGTGTTTGGTCGATTGGTCCTGTAGAAAATGAGAGTCGACTAACCAATTTTTGTCCTACAATGTTTAGGCTTTGGTCCTATGATCGCAGTCAAAGGTTTCGTTCATGTTCTTTTATATTCAATTATGTTTTGACTTGCCCTTTTAATCAGCGTTATTAAACCGAACTAATAATACAATCAGAAGCACAACCGTTCCGTGAATACGGGGAATCGAAATATTATGTTAAAAAGGTAGAGTATTAGAAGGATCTAACGGACGAAGCGCAGGCCGGCATCTCTCCAACAGCCCGGATATTAATGCATTTAGGTTAATGAAAGGGAGAAGCAGTCGGGATACTTTCAGTCGGCAGGGATACAAACAGGACCTACCCAAATTTCGGTCCTTTAACACGGCATCGAACGAAAAGAAATCTCGTTCAGATGCCATAAGCATAATTGGCGGCTGAAGTATCCGTAACTCGTTATAGTAATAACATTTGCATTAATAGCTGAAAAGTCACCACCACTAGTCGGCTCATTTGCCCTGACAAGAGGTATTCCTCGGATAATGTATTTATGATAATGAATCGGGTGTTTTGTAAATTTCATTAAATTACTGGCGACATCTCATAAATTCGTTTTTCATATAATACCTTCGTTGTTGATTCAGACAAATACCTGCGCTATAGATAAAAATATATTACGTGCTTCAAAAATGATACGTGTGTTATATTTGATCCGTTGGAATTTATATATTACACCTAATAACAGAATTACATATATTTACATCAACAGGTGATAAGACTTCTAATGTAATCTCGATATTAGAAGAAATGTTTCAAAGTAATAACCAAAGAGCAATGTTTCCCCGAGCATGTTCAAGTTGTAGAGTAAATGACTATATAAGAAGATTTATGGTAACGATAAGGACAATTTTCATACCACCCATTCATCATTTTAAGCCGTTCGGGGAGCGCTGATCGTCCACGGACCAGTTTACGAGTTATTCGAAATAAATAACCACGGGCAGCGGCTCTGAATAAGGTAAACTGTGAGGTAGCGCGGTGTTGACGAACGTTGGGCCCGTGGGTTGGGGCTATCTGCCGGCCGCGATCACAATTCACATATACAGGGGGCGGCCCTAATAGCGTCCGGTTAGAGTCCCCCCGACAACAGAAACGGAATCCGGAGCCCCGCCGATGAAATATTGAACTATTTTGCATAGCCCCGACGGCCCATAGCCCATTCCGGTTCTCCGCAGGCCGCATAAACAAACGGGACGTCGGCGGCTGAACCGACTTCTCCACTTTAGTTATTACGACGGCTTTGTCATATTTCTTTTCCTTTCTTTTTCCTCGTTTTTTATCCCCCCCTACAAAAGGCGTCGGTCGGACGCCCCTCAAAGGATAAACTCGTACGGCCGGTCAGTAAAATAGCGTCGGATGGGACTCGAGATTTATAGCGGGGCCCTACCGATTTTTTCTCCCATTCAGGTATCGGAACCGACTTTCCCGATCTATGAGGGGCGTTGAAAAACCTCCCGGTAACATTTCAAACTTTCGCCGAATTTATGTGAGTTTTAATATCAGTTGAAGGAAGGGGGGAAATATTTGGCCGTTTACGAGGATTTATGACCCTAACAACATTTTTCAATTTGTGCTCGAATGTTGGGATTTCGACGGATATCCCAATATATAATAATATATATGAAGAAATATAAATGCCGAGTATGAAAAGACAGTTTATCGAGACAGTTGAAATGGTGGAAAACTGACAATAACGGTATGTACAAAGTGGTGTATAGGAGAAATGGAATACTCAAGGCGACTGAGACCTTGGCCAGAGGAAGACACCGTGGAAGAGGGTGGGCCGGTGGACCCACGCACGGCTTTATGGGCGGCCTATGGGGCTTTTGAAAAAATACAGACTGCCATTCTAATTGTCTTAGCGCGGTCGCTTAGGCCGGATCCCGCGCCTACTGCTTCGAGCCACCCCAGGAGAGGCCTTGAGCTGTGTTCTGACGAAACGCAGATGGATGCTCAGCCTCCGGCTGACACAGTTCTTTTCTCCCCTCCGCTAACTTTCAACACACAGTCAACCCGATAACGCCTATTCGATACAAGAGATGGCCATAACAGAAAACCGCGAAATTGTTTACTCCTTCTAATGGAAAAATTGAAAACTTCAGCCATTATTTTGTCTTTGTCATAAATTCTTACCATACCTGTTTGCTGGGCATCAACATCGAGTCATATGTTCCTATATACATCGCTCCTCATCCTCTTTTTAAATTAAAATTAATACTTTTTTATTAACCGGTCAATGAATTATTTCGCGAATCTGGTCAGCTGTTTAATATTCTCGCGCTTATTTTTATTCAGCGCAGCCGGTGTCGAGGCGCGAACATGTCCTATGCCTGTAGATCAGACAGGAACATAAAGCAACGGGAAAGGAATAGGCAGAAAAAAAGGGAGGCCGGACTTGTGCCTTCTCCGTACGTACCGAAGGTTGTTGTAGCACGTACCTCCAGTTCGGTTAGGTATGGACAAGGTGTAAGTCCCATCGTCGTAAACGTACGCTATAATCTTACAATAAAACCATTCGGCGTTAAAGACGGAATTCTTAATGTTATTCCTCGAAAATGTTTCTTTCGTTCAGCCCGCCTCATACAGTTTTTCCCCCCGCCAATTTCGAGTCGCCTTGAAACCCAGATAAGTCGAGAGGGACCGGCGAGCGGCTGACATTCACTCGCCGTTTTATTATTATCCCGGTGTTCGCGATATGAAAGAGAGAAAAAAAATTATAACCGCCCCAGCAGTTACGTTTAACTGCCTTCGGTTGCAATTTGCGGCTATTTCACGCTTTGATCTAGACTCGTGCTGGAAGACCAGGTCATCCTTTCCAGGTTGGGAAATAGTTTCTGCTCCAGTCGGTTCAGCATTTTTTTTCCGAATGATTTTCAATTTAATTCGTATCACTGTGAGTTACATATGACATATTAAGACGCAAATACGAAAGGATATTCAATACGTGTGGAGAGAAGAAAGGCGTCCGTTTTTAAGCACCCCGACGGAGGTTGCGAGCTGAGGCCTCTCACAATTGCAAGTATTACAGTATTACTTCAAATCTTAAAACCCAGTAGCTGTAAAAAATAATGGTATTCTTCGCTCCGAAACAATGGGAAAAATAACTTCTTCGCCGGTATTAAAGGGTGGCCTAATTGGAGAACAAAATGAGCGCGTGCCCGTTTTAATTGGCGCAATCCATTTTTCCCCTTTCGTCGACGGCCGAGGAGCAATTGTCCTCGACGCGAGCGAGTTACTTCAAAAAACGTTTGGGCCTATCATTGTCTAGACCTGAATTTCTCCACGGTTTTTTCTCGCCCGTGGCCTACTTGCGAGCATGTGTGGCCCTCTCACAGCAGTCCCACACGTCGCGTAGATTTTAACTACTTTCGTATTAAATCGTCCGCACATGTTGCCTCCGTGTACGATAAACTCTATATTTTATTAAAATAAACCTTTATTTTTCCAACAAGCTGTTATTATATCGAGTAATCGTCCAGTTCCAGAGCTATAGTTTAATCTGTCGGTAACTTATGGTAATTTCATAATCTACGAGCGTGTCTCAAATACTTCCAGGGCGGTATGAGGAAAACAGACTATTATAAAAGGAATGCGTTGTTGAAACTTGAGTTATCGCGGTTGTTCGATTGGCGAGGAGAGTGGAAACATCTATTTATCTAGGTCTCTAGTGGTACGGGAATGGGAGACAGTGGTATCTGTCGAGTCGGGGAAGAGAAAGATCTGCGGGGAGGAGGCTAATTGCGGTGTGTCACAAGCCGGGAGGAGCGCCTACCGGGACCAGCTGGGTGAAAGAGACGGGAGAAAGAGAGAGAGAGAGAGAGAGAGGGAGAGAGAGGGGAGAGGGAGAGGGAGGGAGAGAGGAGAGGGAGAGGAGAGAGAGAGAGAGAGAGAGAGGGTGAGAGAGAGAGGGGAGAGGGAGAGGGAGGGAGAGAGAGAGAGAGAGAGAGAGAGTGATCTCAGCTGAAAGGGTGCCGACCCGGTTAACCCACATCCCCCGTGTATCTGACCCGAGCCCCTGTCCTTTGCCTCACTTGTCCTATCTCACCCGCAGCTCTGGCCTCGATTTCATCGGCGATAAGCGCCCGCAAAAATTAATCCGCTGCCAAAAATGGTACCGGCCTCTCGATACCAACTTATCAACAACGTTATTACTGAAGCCGTTATTCCGATAGCACAAATAAGGTTGGCTACAGCCGATTATAACGCCGTTTTGACTGTATGATAAAACTCAAATTTAAATTTCCCGACACTTCTTTTTATGCGGAATAAAGTTTTTCTGAGTTAAAGGTTATTACATTTGGAAATACAGAAATATCGGACTCGAACAAAATCTATAAATGCGAATTTTTTGTTAAAAGCTGTTGCACGCCATGTTAGGAGGTCAACTGAAAACTCCGCTCTGGCCCACACCTAGCAATTCGAATCGGTTTTGAGCCTATATTAGTATCCTAGCATGATTTACTCTCGCGACTGCCAATTTGCGTTCCCAGTATCATAATCCTATTTCAAACGGCAAACGGCTCCAAAGTCGACACTGGTGTATAGATATAACGTCATTTCTAGTATATAGCGATTGGACCAACTCGTCCCTGAAAGGAGAATATAAACATAACCCAAATAGCATGTGCCGTAGGACTGGGTGCCGGAATAATTCCCGCGATCGGACCACTCCGGGAGCAGAAACCGGGAGCTGGAGGCTTCCCATTTGGAATTCAGCGCGCGAACGAACAACACTGGTCCCGCCACGGGCCCGACGTGTACGGCCCTCGTCTACACCCTGACAGGGTATTTTCTTCGGATTAAAACATTGCCGGAAGACTGAATGGACTCTTTTTTTCCCCCCCGACCGGTAATTGTTAACGAAGAGAAAACGAAATGGACGGACAAGAGGGAAACATGTCGGATCGGTTACGCTTTAAGGAAGCGTGGGGATCGCGAGACATGTATAATTCAACAGTCTCAATATTTAGAACATATGTTTTGTTATTGGAAATCAATACGAAATCAAGTTGCAGAGAAGGAGTACTCTTCTTTTAGTGCTTACACCGACCATAAGGTATAATGTCTTCAATAATTGTTATTGTTATGTTCACCGCTCTCCACATAGCACATAGCATTGTTACCAAGATTGCTAAAGTGTTATCAAGCATTATTCTAATTCCTGTATTCTTGATATGCTACATAACATGCTATAAAAAAAAGTGTGGAATGAGTTGAAAACTTTCTATAACGCGGGACTGAAATGATGCGAGTAATTCGAAGCGACTTTTTTTTTTCATGAAATTAGCGTGCCGTATTCAGACGTAAACGCCTCTCGTATTTTATAGCCGCCGTGGTGTACAACCACAGGAAAGGGAGCTTCAGAAAATATTCGGAAACAATCCCATAAAAAAATATAATATAGACTCGGGCTCATTTACCGCTGAAAGCGATAAACTATACAACCCGGTCTGAGACTCACTCGCCGAAGGAATATTAACACCAGCTCCAATTTCGGGGGCAGAACGCCGCGGGTCGGTGAAAGCGTGGGAGTGGGACCCCGGCGTGGCTCCGGTATTAGCTCGAAGCGGGAGCCAACTCTTCCGTCATGTGCATGATGTACGCGATCGGGATGGTGTTGCGCAACCGATTTGAAGAACCAATTAAACGAAAGTATAACTGGCGGTTGAATATAAATTGTCAGGAAGCCGATCTCGAGATGTGAGCTGGGCAAATAGACCAAGAAAGGGGAACTTGCTTATTTTACTAGTAAGTTACTTTCATTTCTCGATATTTCGATGGGCGGCGTGAAATTCATATCTTTGCCACTTAATCTCCGAATAATGTTGTCCATATCTCTTCTATATTTCGCAAATTGCAATAAATCAATAATTTGTTTGGAGTACCTGTTTTGTGGTCTGCGAGGGGTTGGAACGAACTTCAGTTAGGAACATTGCCGCACCACCCTCAGGGGGCGCTAGTTTAACGGTGCTAGTGGACCTACCGAACTTTAGTTAGGTACATTTCCGCACCACCCTCAGGGGGCGCTAGTTTAACGGTGCTAGTGGACCTACCGAACTTTAGTTAGGTACATTTCCGCACCACCCTCAGGGGGCGCTAGTTTAACGGTGCTAGTGGACCTACCGAACTTTAGTTAGGTACATTTCCGCACCACCCTCAGGGGGCGCTAGTTTAACGGTGCTAGTGGACCTACCGAACTTTAGTTAGGTACATCTCCGCACCACCCTCAGGGGGCGCTAGTTTAACGGTGCTAGTGGACCTACCGAACTTTAGTTAGGTACATCTCCGCACCACCCTCAGGGGCGCTAGTTTAACGGTGCTGAGTGGACTACCGAAATTTAGTTAGGTACATCTCCGCACCACCCTCAGGGGGCGCTAGTTTAACGGTGCTAGTGGACCTACCGAACTTTAGTTAAGTACATTTCCGCACCACACTCAAGGGGCGCTAGTTTATCGGTACAAGCGCGCCCAATGGACGCGGGGGGCAGTAAAGTGTCAGTGACAGTGCAGTGAGGATGCCCAAAAAACCTCCTAAAGAGCCAAAGTGACTAACACCGCTATTGAAGATGGAGAGCAGCCGAAACCGGTCTAGCTAAACACCAAACCAGCGAGAGGAGAGAGACGTACACGAAATCTACGGTAAATCAATAATTCATTTGGATTACCTACTAGAAATTCTCGACTGTTGAATACGAATTGTAAATTACATGCGTCGTTAGTGGTTTATTACAACGTTGAGCGTGCAAATATTATCCAACTCATCATCATAACACTTTTTACAGCACACCTGAATTAATGTCAGTTAGGGTTAGATTTACGTTAAAGTTTGCAGCCGTAAAAAAATTTAAAACGTCCGTTCATTTCACCATCGGCCCGCCGTTATAGAGAAATATAAATAAGAAAGGCCCGCGCAGCGATGAGATGTATATATATGTACTAAAAAACAAAAACCGCCTTATCTGATAACGCCGGCCGTAATAAGGGCAATTACGCCGCATCGTAAATTTCCGGCCGGTCGGAGTTGGAAAGTTGGAAATAGGATATTCTTGTTGGGATGAGGCGGCCCCCTTCAAAAAGGCAGTTTTTTAGAGCCTGAGTAGAGTTTTTCGAAAGCTCGTATTTCTGTGGCGGGGGGGGGCTACTTCCACGCGGAGAGTACAACCATTTTATATACTATTTTACTACATATAAATATGAAATACAGTCAGGAAAGAAACTATATTTCTATTGATTGGATGGCCCCAACACAGAATGTTTGTCTAGGTCGGATTCGACAGGGGCAACGCTACAGTATGGTATATAGTGTAGTATCATCTTCAAATTGACAGGATTTACATACACCCCAGATATAGTTTATTGACTGCGCTGACTTATAAGAAATATTTTAATAAGTACGTACTTGAAATGAGCTTTCGCCTACAGGTGTTAATAATAGAATAACTTTGGAACAAACACGGTCTGGTGATATTGCTGAATATATTCAACGACAGAATACTACTGAAGTTGGCAGAATGCATTGTGGCCGGTATTTATTGCCGTGAAGCCTAATGAAAACAAATTATTACGATTAAATAACCCATTCGAAAATTATAATTTTCGATTGTACAATATTATTAAAACGGCTTTTGGATTCGCTTTGTGGGAATGCGCACGTGCAGTTAACCAACAGCATTCCTCTTGGCCAACACAATCCTCAGTCCAGCACTTCGCGGTAAAGTCAACGGAAATGATTTAAGCACACGCCTATTCGAAACTTCGCATGCAGCGATATCGTATTTTGTATTTCCGAAATATTCAACTGCTAACAGCGTAAGGGTAATATGAAAAGTTCACAGGTATTTAAATGACGCCGGGACCGTACAGCTTAAACTTAAACCAGGTCATCGAGTTATTACCGTGAGGTATGCGCAGGAACACACCTGGGAAAATTCCTGGGCGTGGAGTCATTGGACAGTTTACAAATTGTCTCCCTCCGCTGGGGCGAAACGGGGACGCCGTAATCGGTCGTTGTTCGGAAAAATGTATTGGAAAAATAACCGCGCTTTCGGAAATCGGCTTATAACATTTTGTGGCTTACACCATTACTTCCCTGAAATTACGCGCCTACACCTGATTTCAGAATTTAATTTAAAAACAAATCAAGGTATTAATTAAATCGGGAATCAATTGAAATTTTGATCGTTTTCAAATCCCACACGAAAGCCCACCGTTCGCGGTTTACTCGATTGTCTTATGAATGTTTGATAATCTGCCCGCACAAAGCGGAATGAATCATCAGCCTAAATAACGGTCAAGGACTTTGCAATTTGAACGGTAAAGTTCAATCGGTCGACGCTGCGTTATTCATCAATCCGGCCATCAACCGCGTTGGGACCGATTCGGTTCGGGTTAACATTTCAACCGGCCGCATTAGTTCTATACGGCCGGCGGTAATTAAACAGGCGTCACGTACAACCACAAATAACTTTTACCTGCCCCAACATCCGAGAACATTTCCTCCGGCCGGTAGCATGCCTAACGAGACTTCAATTGTTGGGAGGCACATTTTCATTTTCTCGATACAATGGTTAGTACCTTCCGAACAACTTCAATTCGTTTCAGCTTAATTAATCACACTTACACGGGTCTAACTACATACCAATAACTATAACACTGGAAGGAAATTTGCAATCGCAAAGTGTTAATGGCCCACTTATACCAGATAAAATTATACGATTTTAATTAAACTTATAATTATGAGAAAGCCCATATAAATAATAATACGAGTCGATTTATTTCTTCTGATAACGTTTCGGAAATCAGATTCCGCTTTCCAGCTGGAAGAATTCTTTTAATTCTCCATTATACCGCCCTTCCGCTACCACGTAGAATAAGGCCGGCGGAAAAAGTCCTATCCTACTTCTCGGTTATATCGGAACGGCCGATCGGACAAATTGGACCCCCGAGGGGCCGTGTCCAAACTCACGGCCGTCCTCCAAACAAAAATCCTAGGAATTCCTAGAAATCGCCACTCCGGCAGCGGGATTAAAACTGATAACAGAATCGTTTTTAGCTTATTTGGAAAGCGGCCTCCGTTGCTGAGGCACTAGGACGAGTCACATAGAGGGGGGGGGGATCGTTCCCCCCACATTTCTATATCAATTTGAATGATAATGCCATTTAGCCTAGCATAAATTTATACCCCACAAATTTTGAAAGAAAATATTACGGTTGGAGCATCGTTTCCCTCTGGCAGGAGTATTACATATTTTCGGATTATAGCACGGAGTTTATAAGAACGACGAAAATTAATGAAATTTTTATTACACTATAAGGAAAGATTAGTTGGGATATTAAGAGCCTATGATATGATGTCAACAGAATTTCTACCACGTATAAATCTGTTATATAATAGATTAATAGGGCGAGTCGTCCACAACCCGAAGAATCGGTCATCCTTCTTACAGCGCGGGGTTTTATGATCTCGGCCCTCGAGAACGGTCGTATAAGCCGGCCAGTTAATTATTCAAACTATCGCTTTGACCGCACATCAATTTCATGACCACGCCACTCAAGCTAGAGGTTGGTTCATTATGCATGCATCTGAAATATAACTCGGGGGAAAAATTAAGATTTATCTTTAACTGAACGATATCCGGAGAGATGTAGGGATAGATCGAAGAACCTTTATGACACTAACGCAATATTTCAATTTCTGGCTCTAGTTGTTTAAGTAGGATTAGGGCTTAAGTTTGATGTACCCAATAAAAGGATGTTCAAGCTCTTCAACCAACCGAATATTAAAATCAATTACAGGAATTGACTAGACACACAATTTTTGAACATACACTGGTTGTTACTGTAAACGAAACATGTATTTTTAATTGGTTTTTAATTTGGATTTTAACACTTCATGTCAGTAGTTGTTATCTCGCTAATTATCTTGTCTTATCCTACAATGTTTCTAAACAATAATTTAACCGAAAATCTTCAACTAATGCCAACAGTATAGCGTGTTTTACCGAAGGGTGTCGACAGAGAAATGAGGCCGTTTCCAATAGTAAATTGTTGTAGGACGACGACTGAAAAAACGCGTTAAAATACTATATCATTTAGTTTATCTAGGGCAGGCATAATAATAGCGCACCGGAGATTGGGTTTATAAAAACACAACCTGTTGAAAATTAAACGGGCCGAAGGCTTCAAAATTGAAACCGAATCTCGTTAGTGGGGCCCCGTCGCTAATTGGCGTTTCCCTTTGGCGGGATTTGATGAGCGCGTTGCGCGGGTTAGGGCCGTGCTATCTGCGTGCGTGTACGTGCGTGTGTATGGCTTGCGACAGAACTTGGGCCAATCTGCATAATGAGAGGCCGCTACGAATCCCAACCGACATTTTAAAGCCGAGTCGTGCCCCAATTATACATTCCTCCCCGATTCGTTCCACCTCGACCCGATCGGAAGCCGCGACGACGTTCTTAGTAAAAGGGGGAGGCTTCAATACAAGGGGAAATTCCCCCCCCCCCACCCGGATTATAATTATACGCAATAAAAACTCCAATTGCGGCTACAGCGAATAACGCGTGTTGGATTTACCGAGAAAACTGAGTGACGAATTTCCTGAACTAAATAATGACAGGAACAAATTTCTAATCGGCATTCGTTTGAAGTAAAAATAAATAGATCCCCGCTTATATTAATACCGTAGGGTTTTTGTGTTTCTGTCTCCTCTCGCCGGCTAGGTCTTTTGCTAGACCGGTTTCGGCCGGCTCGCCATCTTCAGTAGCGGTGTTAGTCACTCTAAGGTGAATGAAAAACAGGTATGTTAAACTAATAGTATATAAATTGTTATATTTTATTATTATACGCTTAAGTAAATCATAAAACAGGAAACCGCAATTACACAGTTTAGAATCTGACTTTTGATATAAATAAAATGGAGAAAAGCGGGAGGCAAAACCACACGAAATTGTATTTTCGGGACAACGACGGCGAGGGTCGAGTCGAGTAACAGTAAACGACGCCGGTCACGGGTCCGAATCCGGTCGTAAAAACTGTAAAATAATATTGTAACAGAAGCCAGCTAACAGGAGGACCTCGTCGGGCGTTAAGGTACCTGCCCCACACCAATAACGCCAAGTTCATAACGTGCCGCCTATTGTGATCATCGCAGTACACTATTTATCGAGCTTTATTCCTTAATAATAAGTCATATGTACCGACAGTAGAATCCCTTCAATAATGGGAATTTAAACCGTACTGCCTTAAACGGGCGTCCAGCCTCACTGGTGTAACCGGGTCATAACAACCCAAACAGTAAGTACAGTATTACTTCGCTGTAATTTTGTTTTGAGTTTTTATTTGAGCCAACACAGTGTAAGAATAAAGGTATGGGGCAGCGGTACGTAAGCGCGGACTGCTTCAAAGGGCGGATTCAAAAATAGCACCCCCACCTCTCACCATATATCTATGGTGTAGCATTAATTTAACGCATTATTAACTCTGTGGGAACCCGACTTCAGATGCACACGGGAATAGGCACTCGAACTCGGCTTATAACAGACTTGGTGGTGAGGGGGGGAGAAGGCGCTTTGATCCAGAAAGTCTTTTGATCAGGAACCACACATTTGGGGGAAATCGTGTGTGTATAACGCATCGTCGGCTGAAAATAAACACCTTCGCCATGTTTATAACTCGAATCGAACTTCTGTATATTGAAATCAACTGTTTATAATTGTATAAATGCACCCCGGCTATATGTGGGGGTCTCAACTAATGTAAAAAGTGTTTTTCTTCTGGGATAACATCGGTTTACATTTCATGTGTCTCCCCTCGCTGGTTTGGTCTTTTGCTAGACCGGTTTCGGCTACTCGCCATCTTCAGTAGAGGTGTTAGACACTTTGGCGCTTTAGATGTCTTTTGGGCATCCTCACTGCACTATCACTGTCACTTGTACTAATACAAGTCACACCTATCTGGTATTGTGTGTTTATCCAAAATGTTGATCCAAAATTTATTGAAAAAAGTTTATTTTAAGTAATCTAGTTAATCGGTGCGAGTGTACCCAAAGAACTTTAGTTAAGTACATTCCCGCAACACCCTCAAGGGGCGTTAGTTTATCGTTGCGAATGTACCGAACGAACTTTAGTTAAGTACATTCCCGCACCACCCTCAAGGGGCGCTAGTTTACCGGTGCGAGTGTACCGAACGAACTTTAGTTAAGTACATTCCCGCACCACCCTCAAGGGGCGCTAGTTTACCGGTGCGAGTGTACCCAACGAACTTTAGTTAAGTACATTCCCGCACCACCCTCAAGGGGCGCTAGTTTATCGGTACAAGTGCGCTCAACAAACTTTAGTTGAGTACATTTCCGCACCACCCTCAGGGGGGCGCTAGTTTATCGGTACATGTGGACCCAACCAGCTTTAGTTGAGGACATTTCCGCACCACCCTCAGGGGGGCGCTAGTTCATCGGTACATGTGGACCCAACCAGCTTTAGTTGAGGACATTTCCGCACCACCCTCAGGGGGGCGCTAGTTTATCGGTACATGTGGACCCAACCAGCTTTAGTTGAGGACATTTCCGCACCACCCTCAGGGGGGCGCTAGTTTTTCGTTACGAGTGTACCCAAGGAACTGGGGGGCAGTAAAGTGACAGGGACAGTGCAGTGAGGATGCCCAAAAATCCAAAGTGACTAACACCGCTACTGATGATGGCGAGCAGCCGAAAGCCCTTCTGGTCTAGTAAATGACCAAACCAGCGAGAGGAGACAGAAACACACGAAATCTACAGTATTCCAACCCCTCGCAGACGAAAAAACAGGTATTCCAAACTGGTTTACATTTCTATTTTCTGACTGTGTCTTGTTCCGGTTTCAGTGCAGATTCGTGCATCACTCCTCTTTAATGTTAGGCATACAACACATGATAGCAACTCCAATTTTCAACGCCCTAAAGTTGACGATCCTATTACATATTCAATAGAATTACTTTACAATTACTTTTAAACTCACCTGTAATTTAACCAATTAATAGTAATTTAACCGGAATGGTATTAATTGTTTTCACATAATTAAGAAAAACGGTTTCCTCTTCTTCAACAGTTGATTACACTGTACAATCAAATTTTTTTTAGCCTAGATGGCAAATGTTTAGAATCTCTCACAAGGATATTCTATGTTATCCAAACATCCCTTGGAGATCTTCCTGATGATTAAAACTGTTCTGGACTCGCCTCTTCCTTTCACGAATGACATCAAAAAGTGTATCAAATTAAACCATCCCATGCCAATTACCGCCTTCGGCCGACGACTATGAGCGAATCAATCGCTCGTGACAAATACACGGCCCAATTACATGACAACGCTCTTCAGGCACGTCGCCAACCTTAGCGCTTTTAATTAGTTTAGGGCCGGCGGCGGGCGGAGTGTTTTTAGACGTGAAAAGGAACCGTTATAGGCCATAGATTGGCCCCCCCGTACACAAAACGACCCATTCAACATGACTCTGATGCGTTGATAATCAGCCATTGTGCGACGCGTCCGCGGAGGTCAACAGCTGAAAAAGAAGCCCGCCCAATCTTTGTTCGAGAATATTACATCCGCAGACGCACGAAAATGTTCGGTACCAACAAAAAAGGCCTGACTTTAATATGAATAATGGAAACAGTAATTTTTCTGTTTGATGAAATTTTATTAAAACAAGATTCTACTCTTACATTAATCATGAGTAGTGCTATCGTTAATTAGCACGACTCCCATCCAGATTGAGCAAAAATAGGGTACAAATGATTTTTCAAAGGTTAATAAAGATTATCCTTATTTTTTATCAATGGTTCTACTGACAGAACCATGCTCTATAACTGCTCTATTTCCCTGTCAATATTTATCAACTCGTCCAAATTAACCCTCTATGGGCCCGTGTAACTTTCAGGTCACATTTCAATTTATCGAGATTTTACCAAATAATTATATCTTTTTTCGTGAGATAAATCTTAATCCTATAACGTTGTCAAGACAACCAATATCAATATCTATTTTTTTTTCATTTGCATATCTAGGTTTATAATTGCTGATTTTCCGTTCCTCCAATTTTTTTGGATTTAAAATAAAAATTCGACCAATAAAGGCATAAGTAACTACAACTTATCTCCTCCGGGATTGAAATACGAAAACATTAAAATACAATCTGAAAAATAAAAATAACTAATACAAGAAACAAAAATAGATGAAATAACCGTTGACATTTTCCGAGACAACGGATTTTAATATAGTAACTGGTACGTTTTGCTGTTTCGTCTACTTAATTATTTAAATATATATGGCGAATGTAGGAACATTTACAAGTTAGGGGCAGGTATCTAAGCTTGAAATCTAGATGGGACAGTGTTCACTGGAGTGAAGCGTTATAAATTCAGGGCAGGTGATGAGCAAGTACCGAGAGCCGGTCCGGGGGAGACGGACATATCTAGGTTGTCCGCTCGACAACCGGTGGACAACCTGCGAATCCAGAAATCACACTCTTCCTTCATTCTTCTTTATTGAACCACTGAAACAGAGAACCGGCTCCTGATGGCCAATTCAATTGCAAATTCGATTCTCACTCCGTCCACCTGCCTCCGTTTATATCTCAACCCTAGCGCGACAAATATTTCCTGGTCTCCGGCCAGAAAAATGTTTTTAAGACCGAAAATAAAGTATAACGAAAAGCTGTATGAATATAAAAACGGCGGCCGACCTGCTCGGTTTCGTGTTCCAGTGCCCTGACCCGCGCTATGTCCTTCAGCTTTTCCTTCCTCTTGTCGACGAGGTCTTCCAGGCGCTTCGAGGCGTTGTCGACCTCGCTGAACAGATAACGCGTCTTCTCCATACTCAGCCTGCGACAGTGAAAAGACAATTTTGTACCGTAGTTCTCTCCATCTTCTAACGGGTATTTCAAACTAAAATATTGCATATATTACCTGACATCTTCGGAGGAGGGCAAATAGGTGGCCCTGTGACTGAGATGATCGATTGCGCCCGGCGAATCCCTCCTGAGCCTGTGCAGGTCGGTGTCGCCGAGGAGCCTCGATATCGTCCTGTTCTGGTGGTGGAGCTGCCTCCTGGAGCTGTCCCACCCGCAGGAGTCGCCGCCCTCACCCAACTCGCCCATCACCTCGATCAGCCTCCGGCCGCATTCCTCGCATTTCGATATAAGGCATTCAACTTCCTGCAGACAAGAAAACAAATCGCACTGAGAATATGTTTAAACCTTTCCACTCCGGACCATTCTGGATGTTGGCTACTCCTCTGTGGTTGGCCGATGTCACTATCACTGCTATCGTTTTGGTCTAGATTTAGTCTTTCTAACGTATCTGTATAAACGTCTATCTTCACTACTACTTGTATCATCAGACTCAATCCTGTTTGAACGTTTTGCAATTGTTCTAATAAAAAAAAATGAATAAATCCGCGGGTTGAAAATTTCTAATTGTTATTACTAAATCTGTTACAAAATGATATTCCGATTTTCTCACTCGCTGGATCTATCTATACCGCTCGACGCTTCAAACCGGACTGAGCTCAGCTTTGAAACTCAAAACTCGCCCACATCTATTTTATGTATCTTAGTAATTTTACTATATTTTGATTCGATGTCTCGCGCCACATTTCAAGAGAAAACATCGGGCGAAACATGCACTAATAAATTTTAATGTCCCCTCGGAGGAGATATCGGAGTGGTAGGCTCGAATTACGATGTCCCACGAGAGGGGACAACGGAGTGCAAAGGGATTCTATTGCTCGGTGAAACAACACAGTCCGTTATTACGACCGAAACAAAATGTCGATGCATAACAAATAATCGTAGTATAATCACCGGTCTCGGAGAAAACGGTACGAAATAAGAAGGCGGGAATATGGTTCAAACAGGTATAGAACAAAATAACATTAATTAATTGTGCCGGGCATCCAGGGGCCAATTATAGGTTTCTCCGAGTCGGGGATCGATATATCACGCGGGGGCGGGAGCCTCCGCCACCACTGCCACCCTGATAATGGGCGAGAACTCCTCCCGGTTATTGACAGAGAGGACTCCCGTTAGGTTTTACGGTTGGCCCCCCTGCTCATCCCTTTTTTTCCCCTCCCCCCATTCCCCACCACGACCGGAACCAGTCAACTCTCACGTACCGGATGACTTACACCGCTGTGGAGTGTACTCTCCCCGAACATGCTCTATATTCGCCGTAGCTCCACCGAAGCTGTGGAATAGAAGCGGGAATCTATCCGAAACCCGATTTTTATATACGAGACCGTCGACCGGAGAAAAGCGGTGAGGATCAAAACCAAGCCGACCTACATCCCGTAACGTTGGCTCGGTTATCCGTCGACCTCAACTTCGACTGTATATTTCAAAATATAAACACCAGGTGTACTTCTCAGAACAATTAAAAGATAGTACGAGGATACAAAAAGTGAAACGTCATAACTAGACGATTAGTTGAAACAGTACGAAGTCCTAATTAATAAAAAAAAGTTTATTCTCGTCTAAAGAGTAATTGATTACGGTAGGAGAGGATAGTAATAATGTTGTAAATCTATTTAATCATCTATAATATACTATTAATGCTCAGATTCCCCGTTATAAAAGACGGAACAACAAGAATTGAAGTTTCGCGGTTATTTTGACATTATTGTCGTATAAAATATTTCCATGTACAACTTTCTATGCCAATTATTGTCAATAATCTTTCTCGCGATTTTCTGTGTCTAATCGGTGATTCGGTTCTGTTCCAGACCAGTTTCGACTTCACGCCGGGCATCACCGTCTACACCGCCATTCCACAGTCACCGAACCACTGTCCACGACTACTGAAGACGGCGCGAAGACCTCACCGCTCGAGCGAGAATGATGATGATACGCCAAAACCCCCGCGTAAATGAAGTGTTAAATTGTTAATCAATTAATTATTATGACATTATAGACTAATGTATTCAGTTTAGACCGCTATTAAGAGAAAACACGTTTAGGGTTCATAAATAAAAGGACGAAATGAACGAACATGTGTTTCGCGTTAGCCTTAGTAACACAATAATTAGGAACAAAGCGAAACCTGTTCGGGCCGATTTGCGCGCCAAGTAAATTTCACTCGTTAAATATTCAACTTCGAACCAGCGAAGTTTACAAAAGGAGACATTGCAAATACGACAGGGGTGACGCGGTTGATTTGTGCCGGGCACTAAAAGGCGTCCGTTGGGCCGACTTTCTAAATAAATGAATTCCTAATTGATTAGTGGAGAGTCCCAGCTTCGACGGGAGACTGAAACGAATCGATTTCAAACTCTTTTAACGTTTCTCGAAACTTATTTTGTTTTTTTTTGTCGTAAATTCGCGTGCCTTAAACGCCCGTAAATTCGCCACTTAGCTACGAAAAAGGAAGGGGGCCATATCCCGAACGCAATTTCTTGAAAACGGCCGAAGGAATCGGCGGTCGACGCCTGACAATTTTCACCGTATAATCTCCGATTTCACGCCGACTGGAAACAGAGGGAAGCATTTTCGGAAAACAGGGCGCGAAATAATGAACTGGTTCTGTCCGGATGTTGCTATAAAACGATTGTGGAATTGCATTAGTCTGAACTGACGAAGTGTTGAATGAGAATATCAAAGCGGCGGATGGACATATACGGATGAAATAATCATTCTTAAATGATCTCCTTATTGAATAAATTATTTCGAAAGGTTTAATTGCGAAAAAAATACACGCCGATTTAATGATAGGAGAGAATAAACGGAGAAATGCTAATATTTCAACAAAATAGGGCCCAATGACTTATTTTTTTTATTAACGTTAGCGAAATTCGACGAGCACTTCATATTTTTGTATTGTCTTCAATTAACAACGAAAAACGACGCATAAAGAATTACAAAAAGAAAAATTTACGCTTATTTTTAAAGCTCAAGTCCACAAAGAAATCCGTTAACCCTCTATGGGCACTTCAATTTATCGGGATTTTACCAAATAATTATAGCTTTTTTCGTGAGATGGCGCATAAATCTTAATCCTATAACGTTGTCAAGACAACCAATATCAATATCAATTTTTTTTCATTTGCATATATAATTTTCTTTTTAATTTTTTTGCGGCACATAGAGGGTTAAATCCAGTTTCAATTTTTTTCTAATAGTTCATTCCAGCCGTCAAATAATATCTGAAGTTTTACTAACATAGCAACTAGCGACCAAAGTTTAGATTCAAAATCGACTTACGAATTTCTGGAATCTGAATGAGGAAGTACCAGGGGGTAAAATTCACGATATCGAATTCGATAAACTGCTCGAAATTAACGGTCACGATACACCCGAGACAGAACGTCGATTTGAAAGGTGTTCCGCTGCACCGCAATTATTAATAACAGCCGGTTAATTGAATTATAATTCAGCCGCTAGCGATTTTATCCGCACGATTCCAAATAACGAATCATCACAACGGCGACGATTAAAATTTAATTACCTCCGTGGGGTGAACGTTCAATTTACGTTCGGACAATTATGAATGGGTAACGGCGGTTTAGAAATTGCGGGAGAAATTTCCGACTTTTTCAATTAAATCGAAACATGACCTGTCAACAAAGTCAGTTTCAATGATCACTACTTTGTTAAGTTCGATGCTATAATAATGGAGAAGCCAGGAAAAGGTTGGAGCGAATCTTATCGTAAATATTAATATTCAAAACAGGCATAATTAAAAAAAAAAAAACACGAAAGACGAGAAACCAAAGGTAAAGGCGGCGGGTGACGTAAACGGCCGACCCTAAAACACTTGGAAAGTTGAACGAAGATTAAAGGAAAAGTAAATTTCACTTTTTGTCAATTTCTTTTTCAATCGGCGTATTAAATAAATTTTATTTTTTTTATAACGCTTAACTTTAGAAGGTGCACATTAAAATATTGGAAAATCGCCGATAATTCATCAATTCGTTTACGCCCACACTATTTTTGATAAATAATTATGATTAGTCGATTATTAAACAAAAAGATTTATTTTTGTAAATTGAGTACTACATTTTATTTTAATAAAAACTTTAGTAATCTTCGATGGTATGGTTTCTCTCAAAACATGTTGGTACATGTAATACAACTTTACAGTTTTTACATTGCCACGTGTTCTCGCCGCGTGTTTGCAAATTACACATCTTTTGGGTGTTGGTTCGACACAGTTGGACCTATTTGCTTGGGAAAATTACGCATCATTTTCATTACGAATTCCTGTAGCTTATTACGAAGGCGAGGTTTTCAGCTTGATTGAAGAATTCCGAAGGGACTTCTTCACAGTATCAGATATAAATCCTGCGGAACAAAAAAAACCCCACGCATTCAGTGATTAAATATATAATGTCGGTGGGCGGAAGGAAGCTGTAATTCTTTATCGAATAACCCTCGGCGGGGGATGAGGGAAGTGGTATAATGCGCGGGGTGGGGAGGGTATGCAATTATCCACACTTAAGGGTACTTTTTTATTGTCGCTGGGCACTCAACCCCGTATCGGTCTCGGTTAATTTAACACCGGTAGAAACACGAGTTATGTTGGGGATGCTGATGGCAGGATACACAACCCATCGCCCGTACCCTCCCCGTCCTTATGATAATGGTAAATCAGTCTTCAGTAACCCTCCATCGGAGTCGTTCATCGATCGAGATAAATGTTGAAATTTTCTGATATAATCGTTCGTACAATCGCAGAAAATTATGCCTCATCTGGCTTAAGTTAAGTACACTTCCGCACCAATCTCAGGGGGCGCTAGTTTACCGGTGCGAGTGTACCCAACGAACTTTAGTTAAGTACATTCCCGCACCACCCTCAAGGGGCGCTAGTTTTCAGTTACAAGTGTACCCAACGAACTTTAGTTAAGTACATTCCCGCACCACCCTCAAGGGGCGCTAGTTTACCGGTGCGAGTGTACCGAACGAACTTTAGTTAAGTACATTCCCGCACCACCCTCAAGGGGCGCTAGTTTACCGGTGCGAGTGTACCGAACGAACTTTAGTTAAGTACATTCCCGCACCACCCTCAAGGGGCGCTAGTTTACCGGTGCGAGTGTACCGAATGAACTTTAGTTAAGTACATTCCCGCACCACCCTCAAGGGGCGCTAGTTTTTCGGTGCGAGTGTACCCAACGAACTTTAGTTAAGTACATTCCCGCACCACCCTCAAGGGGCGCTAGTTTACCGGTGCGAGTGTACCGAACGAACTTTAGTTAAGTACATTCCCGCACCACCCTCAAGGGGCGCTAGTTTTTCGTAACGAGTGTACCGAACGTGCAACGAATGAACTTTAGTTAAGTACATTCCCGCACCACCCTCAAGGGGCGCTAGTTTTTCGTAACGAGTGTACGCAACGAACTTTAGTTAAGTACATTCCCGCACCACACTCAGGGGGGCGCTAGTTTCACAACAATCGTTCGTTGAGTGATATAACCTTCCAGTGTTAACTGGAGGGATAGGCTGTGCGCACCTTTTCCACGGCTGTCTGTTTCAAATATGGATTTGTTATCGAGGTTTTCAATTAACTTTTTTCTCGATTACCGAACAATTTTTCCCGGCCACGAACACTGACCCTCCCCTCCCCCCCCCCATCGCCCTGCCGGTCTAGCCGAAGGCTGCTCCTCTATCCTTGTCCCTATTTCCTTTGCGCAATCGCAAAGACGATGGCACATTCCGCCGTTTGCATTCCGAGTCTCCCAGTGGCATTTTCGTTCCCGTTTTTCAGATTCGCCCAAATTATTTCCACAAACTGAATCGGACCGACTTGACGAAAACAAATTATTTTGAAACCGCGTTTTCGATGCGGAGAAAAAAAATGCGAATATAGGTTTATTGACTGGACCGGTCGAGTGTGCCATTCTGTAAATACCGCTGTAAATGCCGTCAGCGCCAGATGGCAATGATGTTTGTCAACAGCCTTCACTGTCCCCGCAGAGTGCATACTGGCCGGCATACTTATCACAGCATTTCATAACACCGGAGTATGATCTTGAACACGGCTATACTATAGTAGGCGGCCGGCCTCCCAAAATGGGAGATACAAGAATATAGGCGCCAAATTTAATTGGCTTCAATTTCTTTACTACAAACGGAGTTAACGAAACGACACCACAGTGCAACAGGGGGTAAGTGTTCTAAATAGGAACGCGACATGCAAATAACCCACTCTAGGGTATAGTTTACAAATTATGATTTTAGTTTCAAAGTGCCTGTTGTTCTACAATAAATTTTATTATCGCAAATTTATGAATGTGTGTTTATGATTTGGAACCCACAACGCTGCTTAACACGACAAAATTCCTTAATCCCTTATTTCTAAGTTATTGCAATTTCGTATTTGAAAACTGTTAGGAATACGAATTTGTCTTCATTATTAAACGTATTAAATAAAAGGCTATCATTATTTTTTTAGGTAAACGGAGGAATGGGAAGATGAAAAGAAACATGGAGGAAATTAAGACGTACGGGTGGACAGTAAAAATAAAGGAGGGGACTCGTGAGGGACATAAGCCCCTCAACCCCATAACAGACATTGGTGGGACTACCGGGGGCTGTGCGCTAACGGCCCAATATAAAAGTTCCTAATTTGAGCGGTAAGGAGGTCGTAAAAGGGAAATTTAGTGGCCGCCAGCGAGAGAGATGGCCACACTGGCAGCCACTAAGAGAGGTGTCCGATTTCGGGACAGAAATGTCCCAACCGGGGACCATTCCAAGCTTTTAGGCCTTTATTAGCGGCACGGGCACGTACGGATTTCATGTCCCATAAATGGCCAAGCCCAAAAAAAAAAAAAAAAACACCGAGCAAAGGTGAGGAAAATAGGGAACAAATTTTGTTTCAGTTTTTACATTCTACAAAACTTTTAATATTTAACACTATAATAGTCAATCTGCCACCGGTTCATCGGCAATATAAACGGTTTGGCCTACTTTCAAACAATTCTAAAATATTTTAGCACCTATATAAAACAGATAGGTCAACAGATGAAAATAGGCCTAAAATAGTTAGGATCATTTAGTAAAAATTTAGTCGGAATTCAGAAATGTACACGAATACGTGGACTAATAAAAAGCTCACGCCATTTAAATAAAAAACATGGCCTTTCACTTCGTCGGGACCCGCCGACGTGTCGGTAAGTATAAGTAACTTGCGTCGCGCTACTGAAGATGGCGACAAACCGAAATCGGTCCAGCTAAGATCGAACCAACAAGCGGAAAAGTATCACAGGAACGATCGAAATAGTGTCATCATTTAAACGGACAGATGGTATTAGTGTGTTCGCGATAGAGAAGCGTGATGAGGAGTGAATAGGACGCATTCTCGATTAATTCCAGAGCCACCAAAGAACTGATGAACTGGGCAATTCCAGAATTTTTATTAGAACGATAACGCGCTGTTCTAGCGAGCAAATTATATAAAAGACGCCATTAAAATAATTTAAAAATTAATATTATAAAAACATTACGGTAGATTTAGCGTGCTCTCCTCTGGCTGCTTTGGTTTGCTACACCAGTTGCGGCTGCACGCTATATTCAGTAGCTGTGTTAGTCACTTTGGCACACTGGATGTTTTTTGGACATCCTCACTGCACTGTCACTGCCAGTGGGCACATAGTGAACCCAACGAACGATTTTTGTGAATCTGGCGCCCCCCTTGGGGATGGTGCGAAAATGTACTTAACTAAAGTTCGTTGGGTCTACTCGCACCGATAAACTAGCGCCCCTTGAGGGTGGTGCGGGAATGTACTTAACTAAAGTTCGTTCGGTACACTCGCACCGAGAAACTAGCGCTCCTTCAGGGTGGTGCGGGAATGCTTAACTAAAGTTCGTTGGGTACACTCGCACCGAGAAACTAGCGCCCCTTGAGGGTGGTGCGGGAATGCACTTAACTAAAGTTCGTTGGGTACACTCGCACCGAGAAACTAGCGCCCCTTGAGGGTGGTGCGGGAATGCACTTAACTAAAGTTCGTTCGGTACACTCGCACCGAGAAACTAGCGCCCCTTGAGGGTGGTGCGGGAATGCACTTAACTAAAGTTCGTTCGGTACACTCGCACCGAGAAACTAGCGCCCCTTCAGGGTGGTGCGGGAATGCACTTAACTAAAGTTCGTTCGGTACACTCGCACCGAGAAACTAGCGCCCCTTGAGGGTGGTGCGGGAATGCACTTAACTAAAGTTCGTTCGGTACACTCGCACCGAGAAACTTAGCGCTCCCTTCAGGGTGGTGCGGGAATGTACTTAACTAAAGTTCATTCGGTACATTCGCACCGAGAAACTAGCGCCCCTTGAGGGTGGTGCGGGAATGCACTTAACTAAAGTTCGTTCGGTACACTCGCACCGAGAAACTAGCGCCCCTTGAGGGTGGTGCGGGAATGCACTTAACTAAAGTTCGTTGGGTACACTCGCACCGAGAAACTAGCGCCCCTTGAGGGTGGTGCGGGAATGCACTTAACTAAAGTTCGTTCGGTACACTCGCACCGAGAAACTAGCGCCCCTTGAGGGTGGTGCGGGAATGTACTTAACTAAAGTTCGTTCGGTGCACTTGCACCGATGACTAGATTACTAAAAATGAACTTTTGTCAATAAATTTTCGATCAACAGGAACACTGTTATGACCGTAAATACCAGATAGGTTTCCTGTCATATATTTGGAGTTAGAACCTAATAGTTGTGACCAGTTGTGTGGTCAAATATATATTTGACTGATAATCCGACAATGATTTAAGCCGACGAACAAAATCCCTCCCAAACCCAAATAAGACAAACAGCATCCCCCAAAAACACAATAAAAAAAACAAATATACACGACAAAAAGGCAGGTTTTATTTCACCTTTTATTTTTTATTTGTACAATCAATTATAGTATAATTATGTGTACAAGTGTTGAGTGTATGTTTCTGACTTGAATGTCTTGATAAAAGAAACCATCCAATGACGGCACTTTTCACAATGCATGAAATAGTTTACGGCTTCGTACAGCGATTCTACGGGCTAAGAAGATCTCTGGGCCAGTGTCTACTCTCGCTGGTTTGGTCTTTTGCTAGACCGGTTTCGGCTGCTCGCCATCTCCAGTAGCGGTGTTAGTCACTTTTGGCACTTTGGATGTTTTTGGGGCATCCTCACTGCACTGTCACTGTAACACCGCTATTGAAGATGGTCTAGCTAAAGATGAAACGGACCGCACGAAGCCTACTGTAATAATAATGTTACATTGTTGTGTATGTTGTATTAAGTTACTACCAATGATTTAGCTAATATTATGTGTATTTAAATATTTTAGTAGTTATTTTTTTTATCAGCGAACCAAATAAAAATAGTTAATTTTAACCAACTTTATTTTTCGTTTTAATTAAGAAAAATATTAAGATAATAACACAATGCTGCTAAGTGGTAACCGACAAGTGTTCAAAGGAGACGATTTAATTTTCTGTGACAATTTTTTCCAATGGTTCTTAATGTACAACATTAGGTTAATCTATACCTACCGAATGATGTCATTGAGAAAGACAAATCTAAAATAAAAATAAAGGAAATTGTTAAGAAGTTAGTCTGTAATTGGTGTGGATGGTGACCGTGGCCAACCCCATTGCGGTGTGAGCGAGGACTGGAGGGCGTGTTTGGCGCACGCCCATCATCATCATCATCATCATCGACAACATCATCATCAACGTCATCCCTTCTCCGAACGGGATCAATAGTCCTCCCGCTGGACCTCATCAAACACACACACACACACACCAGCGGGGTCAATGGATTTGTATTTTTTCCCACGAAAAAATCCACGTCCAAACTGCTTACAATTAATTTAATTCGTAATACCGAGAAAAAAAGTAGTTTATTGAATAGATGTTAAAATTTACACGCTTTGTGTCTCTAATTCCCATTTTTTGAGGTTCTTCAGATTACCCTATTAAGTTGTTTTTTTTACGGTATTTTCAATTTCATTAGTCAAATTTACCAGTGTCTGTGTATTCGGTAGTGCTGCATTTGGTCTGCACGTCTCGGTTGTAATTCCGCTTTCCCTGTATTTTCAGGCGTAACTGGAAGATTCTTGTTGAAGAATACAGCGCAGTGGGGACAGAAATATCTACTGTTTGAATAAATATGAACACTGAGTGTATTCTATTTACTTTTACCCTCGACTATTTAGCCAAATAAGGCGGTGTTTCCCTTACCTTAATGTATTCAATCCACTGGAGCTGATCGTGTGCCGTGTCACCGGAGCAGTGGACCGGTATCTGATCGGGCGCTATGTACTTCTCAAGGACCTGTTTGTCCTTCGCCAACACGTACTGAAATAGACGCAAAGAGGATTTGATAAAATTAAAATATAAATAAAATCACCTTATTAGAAAAGCGGAGACAACAAGTATAAGAAGTGTTCCAACAGCATATTAAAAATATCAAGCTCGAGTAAATTAGAACGCTTAAAATACTTAAATAATTAGAGCCTCTTCTTAACTGTTGCAAGAATGTGTGTTATCACATACATTATATCGGTAAGTAATGCAATGAAATATTTTGAAAATATTTTTGAAATATTGAAATTTCAGATACCTATTTCGCTTTAAATACAGTTATCGTATTACTTCGAGATTATAAATTATCGCGGACCTGACAGTTGCAATAAAAGAATTCAGTTAAATTATTCACAATTTAGGTTTAAGGCCGGCTGTGAATTGTCAAGTGATAAATTATATGAAACCGGGTGCGGACACGCACGTTTAGAAAGCGTCGCCCCCCCCTCCCCCTAAATAATATCGGCCGATATTAGTATTATTTCCAATATAAAAGCTGAAAGGCCGACCTAATTGCGCAATAGCGGCTAACATTAATTATAACCCGGCACAGTCACACCCCGTTCTGGTAATGAACGTTTGAACTTTTCGTTGCCCGAGACATAAATCAAATTATTAGACGCCATTAAGATACAATATATGTGTTATAAATAAATAGCGCAGTAGCAGTAAGCCGATGTCCCAATTGTAAATGTCGTCGAGGTTTTACACCGCTATGACTGTAACGTAAAGTATTAGTCAATTATGAGATTGGAAGTATGTTGCGCTCTGGAACATGAATGAAAAATGTTTCGATTAAAATAAATTTTGTTAGCCCCACAGTTTCACAACAACACTAAACGCACGAACTCTGCTTTCAATATCCCTTCTTTATATATTTTAGATAACCTTCTCATTATGTCTTGAAACGTAGCATATTCATTTTCGACCAATTCTGTACTACAAAGCGTTTTACAACCTGGGAGCGAAAAAATATTCGATTCAATTCGAATCCGTTACAGAGCGACACACACACACACACACACCGATCGAGCCACGCGAGTAAATTCGAAAACTATTGCGTGTTGGGAAGCCCTTAAAGTCGCGTCCGATACCGTCCCACTTTCCAACCGCAACACTCCGAAGATTCACGATTAAATAAACGGAAAATATGTGGACGCACTAAATTTACAGTACCGACGTGAAATGTCTCGAACACGAAAAGGATACAATAAACCACTAGGCCAGTAAAGGACACCGTTCCTTTTCCTTTTGGAAGAACACTATTCAAGATAATTCACCGAGTGGATTCAATAATTTATTGTTTTGTTACAGAAATAAGGAATAATAAACTGGGACGATTTCACCTTCGCCAGTGGAATTTTGAAATTTCAAGAAGAATTCAAGAAGTGATATCTATTATTTATAAACATGGATTCTGTCGGAGATAAAGATGCAATCTAGAATAAAATATATCGAAATTTCCTAGATTTATTTTTTTTACCTCAATTTAATATATAATTTTAACTGAATCAATTTACATTTTAGAGTACTATACGAATATGGCATTTAATTCGAGAACTAATTAAAAATTTGTTGAAATCCGATTTATATTACTTTTTAATAATATTATGCCCAGAAAATTATTCCTTCCTTATGCGTGACCGATTAGCCATAAGACGTCAATCCTAGTAATGTAGCCAGGTCACACAATTTTACTTCCTAATCCAATATTGCCCAATATTTTATTAGGAACCGCATAATTGCAAATGCATATAAAGTGTTAAAAAGTACATACGAAGTGCCTTGATCTAAGAATTTTAGAGCGCTTAACACCGAGGATTTTATTAAGTTTTATTTAAGTCCTTCTGTCTTTTGAACTAACAGCATTAAACTCAAGTTATATTTTTACGACCGCAGGTTGAATCCAATTTGGACAGCCACTGCGGCCTCCAGAATCTATTTAAAAAATTACGGTCCACCGAACAACAGCAAAATATCGATAAATTTATTCGAAGGAACAATTCATTAAAATACATATCCCTTGGAGGAATACGGAATCAACCGATGGGGGGGGGGATGCCAAGAAACGATTTCCCCCCCGAGGGTTACACAACACAGCGCAACGGGACCCACTCGAAAATTAAACGCGTACAATTTCACCGAGAACCGAGAGGTGTGGACGAAAATTATATATGTCCGAAGAGGTGTGGGTGATTGAGGGTTAGGGAGATGGAGCAACCGCCACCGCCGAACAGCCGGCCTTGACTGGCACCAGGTACATCCACGTGGAGAGGTACCGGTGGTTCCACAGCCACCTAGATCTCGGTTACGCCCACCGCCTATATTTATTTCGGAATTACAAAAAAAAACAAAAAGTACTTCAAAGCCATCACAGTAACCAGATTTTGTCAACCGTACCATATCAGAATATAGATAAAATTGTGCGGAATATAAATACGCAATATCGGTTTAAAGATCTGAAACAGAAGAGAGATATGTTACAAAATATTTTAAATTTAAACTACCAGTCCAAGTCGATCTCTTTCCTTTTATTCGAATCCCCTTTAATCAATTTAAATTTGAATATAAATTCCAATTAAGTAAAAGGGTGATGTCCCTGCTGTGAGGAGGGTCCCAGGAGGGGACCACCCCCGAGGGGCAGTCCGCTAATCCTATTAAACCCTTTAAAGGGGTAAGTGATTTTAGTAAACGGGGTAATCCTCCCCCTCCTGTTTTAGGACAATACGTTCTAACTCAATAATAATACCTGCTATACAAACATTATTTCTTGAGAACTATGGGTATTTAAATATAAATTAGACGATAACAATGAAATGTTAGTAATTTCCGAAGTATTAAATATTTTAAAGCCATATTTAAATGCTCATGACAAGTCACCGCAGCACCAGTTATACCTGTTTTGAATGTCTTGAATCATGGCACAAAATAGAACAGGGCCCTCAATGCGACTAGTCCAGTTCAGACCATTCCGAACCTTGACAGCGCCACTAATTAATAACGGCAACACTATTAAGTCCCGAGGCGGCTTCGGGCGCATTCATTTTTCAGTCCCAAGTCCCGGAATGATTGATAGGCTGAGTACTTGGGGAGGGAATGACAATACAACTGGTAACAGACTGAGGGGGTCGGTTGTCGATAAATTAAAACGTGTGTATCAAACCCAGATAGGACCATTAGTCTAACCATACCGGGGGGGGGAGACTTCGTCGTGTCGAATTTAAAGAGGGACAATGGCCGTTTGAGGCCGCCGCCGGTAATGGCCCTGAGGCCATTAAAGAAAATAAATACCGCTCGGATGCAGTTGGAGAAAAGACAATGAGTGAAGTACCCTTCAAGAGGACAAGAAGGTACAGACGTAATATGTTAACAGACTTAAAACATTATTAAATTAAATGAACGGAAAAAATATTAGGAAAACCCAGAATAAAATTAAATTGCATGAACCACCTTAAAATATATTGGTGTAGGACATGTTAGGCAAGAAATTCCACACCTCCGCGTTTTTACCATGAAATAGATAAAATTGCAAAATTGGATTTGGTAACTAACAGAAGACCTGTTCTGTTTTGCAATGAAAATGTATGTGGTGTGCCCTCATAAAGAAACTGTGACTCTATATTCAATTGTCTCGACTAAAGTAGGTTTGCGACGGGGCATCTAGATGGGGGTAAATTGGCGATAGTTACAGTAATAAGGTTCGTCCATTTTCGGCCTATTATAGGAAAAGGGGGACAGGAGGAAAAATGACGGATTGATACCTGAACAAATTCATGTTTCGGCAAAAAACATCTGGGAAATGTTATTTTCGAAGGAATATTTACAGCGAAATAATGAATATTCTATTTTGTAAGCAGTTTGTAATTTTATGAAATTATTGGACGTGTACTCTGTGGCTCTTTCAGTTTACAACGGAATATGCATTCTTCATGTGCTCTTGTAACAATGCTTGGGGCCTAGTAGGTAGTGACCCTAAATAGTAAGGGTTTCGACATCCCCCTTTTCTTTTAATCCCGAAGGGTAGTTGAAATGCCTGAAGAAGGGACAGCTTATCTTAACTTGTGACACCCTAACTGAGACGTTCCCGACATTTTTGGTGTCCAGAACTAGCCGCAATAGGCATTTATGTAAAAACCGAATATGAGTTTGCGAGGCCCTACATGAAACTGAGATATACCGGTAGACCTGAAGTATGAATCAATTTCGGCCTGGCGGGGGGAGAGAGTCCTTACGCAAACAAAATTACCCTACTAAATACCTAAGTATGCATACTGGGACTCAGAAGGCCAACATATTAGGCTACAATTTGTGACCAATCAATTTCTAATGGCATCTGTTTTACCGGCGTTCATTAACGGTACCGAGCGCGTGCGCATATCGATAGGCGGATTCCAATATTTTAAGATGTTACCCACTGATGACTCTTTAGTACTAAGAAATTTAAATATCTTATACTACTATTTTACACGTGTTAAATAATAATGAAGTCTACCTGTATCTGGCAAATGGGGAGGGTATTGGAGGCGTGAGTTGTGGGCAGGTCATCGTCGCCGAACATGATCAGTTTGCCGATTTTTCCCTGCAACATAATATCAGTAATGTAGGGCGTTCGAACGTAAAATAAACTTTGTCAGTGTGCTTAATTTCGCAGAAGACTTACCGCGAGCAAAGACAACGTCGAGTCGAGCAGTTCGATACCATCGCCGCCAGAGAGCACCACAAGGCACAGACCTCGCTCGGTCCTCTCGCACCTGCAAAATACAACAGAAATT
This sequence comes from Lethocerus indicus, assembly GCA_019843655.1. Taxonomy (NCBI): domain Eukaryota; kingdom Metazoa; phylum Arthropoda; class Insecta; order Hemiptera; family Belostomatidae; genus Lethocerus; species Lethocerus indicus. Next base: position 13,629,337 of record JACDQD010000010.1, on the reverse strand, counting down.
AATGCTCTGCACAAACTACGTATAACCGATACGCGAAACTGATGTAAATAAAATGACAACTAGAGCGAAGGTAGTCCCCTCATAATAAAATTTAATATTTTCCAACAATCTCTTTATTTTCCCATCTTATACACGATAAGGTGGGGAAGGGTATTGAGTTGGTTTTATTTCAACGTGGAGAAAGAGTAAGCGAGAGGCCGCGAATAAGAAAATGTAATCTTAAACTCCTGTGGATGCAAATTAGCGCCTCACGATGAAATTACGTAATTACCAGTGTAATACAGCCTTAATATAGGAGGTAAATTTATTTCCGATATTTTACATAAGATTTTAACACTTTAATACCTTTAAGTTACGTGACATTTTAATTGTTCCTTTTTTAAAAATATTATTAGGTTCATTTTCACTTTCACAAAACCTTAATACCAGAGGTAACTAAGTGAAGTGAGGGATAGAAAATTACTATTCAGTTAATTACTATATTACATACTTAATACTAGGATCACGTTATGAATTAATGCTTACTCCTTTCAGTCTATACATTTTAAGACAGATTTACGAGTTTCAAGATACACTTCAATGAAGAAAGTACACAAACATGGTAGTTAGCGTTTTGAAAATTTACCAATTCGTCTACAAAATTCTTCCGAGGGTCGATAAACGTATTTTGTACAAGACTTACTAAACTGTAGTATTATTATCCTCTGGGTAACTTAACAATACAGAATAACATATTTTGTAAGCGCCAGACGGGAGTTTTGATCGAAATTCAATATCTCGCTTAAGATTCAAATAATTCATTAGTTTAGAGTTTCTGGGGAGCCCATAACATTATTGTATATTGCTTATTTACATTTAATAACTGCGAGTGGGCCCATTTTGTTAATAATTATTCAAGTGACCATAAAGAGCTAATAATCTGAGGATCATTCCTCATACTTTTGTTAAATAACAGTAATGTTCCTATGCTGAAGACGAGTTTTAGCTTTAGAAGCCGTGAACAAGGCGATTGTTGTACCGGCTGTGTATTTCAAGGGAGAGGGCGGTAGGTAGGGACGTGCCACTTTGAATAAACTCAAGCGGTTGATGGGCTTAAGAAGGGGCGTCGTCTCCGCCATAAAACTGGGCTCCCCTCCTTAAGAAGGCCATAAAACCTTATGGCCGAGTCCTTCAGACGGTCAGCCACCCCGAGAGGCCCCTTCATCCCCCGCACACCTGCTCTCGCTATCGCGGGCTAAACACAAGCGACCCGACATAATACGAAACAACAATACGGCCTATATTATCACATACCCTTAACTTCTACATCATCGTCCTATATCGTTACAATTGAACATGAAATTCATCGATGAAATATCCTAACAATAATAGGACTGTGTATCTATAGAATGTTTTATCGTATGTGATGCTTACCGAATAAAATTCGGGTTCCACTGAACTCATTTTGTTGAGTCGAAAGAATTTTATGCTCGTTATGCCAATATTAAGATTTTTTTAAGCCGAATTTAATGTGTTATTTAGGGAATAAAACAAACACGAAAATGCTATATATGTATTCAAAATATGCTGGTATATTCCCAGTTTTTGGATAATTTATTCTGATACACGAAGTAAAAAATTTCAACGAGAAGTTAACAGAATTTAAACTAGACTGTAAACTCGAATTACAAAATCGAGGAATTAATAATCCAGGATATAATGTGAATTCCCGAAAGTAGTAAACCCGTGTATAATTTAAACTGAATTGCGAGCCCGGTCCGATTTATAACTTTAATTTAAATCGTGTGAGTAGTGAAAGGCCACCGGGAGATCCCGGTACTAACGCAAGGGGCCACAACTTACAACGCATCTTGAAAGAAGGAGCAGCATGGGATTTTATTAAACCGAGAAGTTTATTTTTTAAATATCTTTTCCGCGTTTAATTGGCCCGACATATATTTTTTCTCCTCGGTCGGACCGGGGAATCCGCTTCATTAGTAATCCGCCCGCGAAGAAGACTAATGGGCCCCTTTTAATGGGTACCGTAACTCCGGGCTCCGGGAAGAGGCGTCCCGGGTACGCGGTGAAAACTCCCGCGGGCTTATTTCATATAATTTATATTCGAACCTCTCCGAAAGTGAAAGCTCGTACGAAGAGTTTATTCGGAAATTCGCAATGGCGGTAAAGGGGGAATTTCGAAAGTTGAACACAATTTCAGCTTTATACCGGCATATTAATTAGTAACGTCTCTTGCGGGGATGTTAAAAGTTCTGCTCTCGATTCCTCTTGTACCCGAACATTAACTTCCGAACTCTCAGACCTCTCATTTCGGCCATCGTTTCCCGCCCGAGGATCTTCGTTAGGGACAGTATAAATGGAGCACGGAAGGCGCTTGGAGTATAGTATAACTCGAATTCTGAAGGCGTTCGGGGGGGGTATTCGGGGATAGTATAACTCGAGAACGGAAGGCGTTGAAGTAACATAATATCATTACACTTTACTGAATTGTGTTGAGTCTGTATTAAGATTATTACGAATATACTTATTCTTGGCATAACTACAAAAATAAAGTTCATAACACCGAGCTATAACGTTAGAATTTTCAAGAATACGTTCAAATAAATGTATTTCCGTTTGGCGCTCAAGTATATAACGTAGGCAGAGAAAGTTATCTTTCAGTTATTATACCGTAATATTTGATTCTTATTTTAAATTAATATTTGTAACTAATGTTCAACCTAATCGATTTCTGAACCATGCACTTTTATTTATTGTAGCTTAACAGTTAAGGTTAATTTACATTTTCTTGGATAGTAAAGGTATTTGAATACCCTCGATTCGGTTTTAATACTAACCTGATTGGTATAGTGGAATAGTAGAGCAAAACACGGGCGCATTCTGGAGGGGAGAGCCCGACGCGCGAGACGCTGCTGCAGTCGAACACGAGAATCGCCCGACCTTCCAAGTCATGCAAACCTGCAACACACCAATGCATATCAGTACTCTACGGATTGCCTACTCAGCCTCAGCAATAGCTCCGACGGTTTACAAACATAAATATTGTCAGGCACATAAAATGTATCGAATAAACGGACATTTATAGAATCAGAATGCGAGGAATTATTATATACCTTAAATGTAGTGTCATTAAAAATTTTTATATACCTAAGAAAACGTAACTTTCCAAGACAGTTCATAAGGTTTTATCTCAATATCAATAAATTGAGACGGTGAAACCCCGACACCAAAGAACACTCATGGTACCGCAGTATGGTAAAAATAACATTAATTGACTAATAATATCTTGTATAATAATTTTATCCTGTCTGTGTTTCTGGGTGATACCCAGAAGACGGGTTTAATAAACCCCCACACGAGCAAAAATATCAGGCCTCTGTTAGTATATTTTCTTCAGCGTATATGAAATGCAGGGGGGGGCCGAATACTATGCGGTTAAATTGGTTGTAAGGACTGGTCAAGTGGTGTTGACTGAATAACTGCGGGCTCCCGTTCGTCTAAATGAAGGCGGCGTGTGGAGTGAAGGAATGAAGGAAACGGCCCCGAGACAAACATCCCTAGGCGCGGGATGTTCCGAATTGAGAGGCCGGGACGTGACCGGCCGACCAGAAAGGGGCCGGGGACTGCGTTAACGCGCACTGAGACAAGGCACGTGCCAGCTTCGAATGAGTCCGGGGGCGGTACCGGGAACTGGGAATGTGACATTTTGTTCAGCGGTCCTCAGATATACTTTGTCTCGTAACGGGGCTTTTATTCACTCGAGAGAACGTTCGATAAGAAGAGAGACAAGCCACACAATAATGGAAATGTGCATGAATTTTATTAAAATTAAAATCAAGAATCTGAGAAGGATCTTAGGACAACTGACGGAACAATGAAATGAATATATTCGTTTGTTTAATACCGTTTGATAATAAAATAAAAGGGTTTTTCATTGGGTACAACTACAGAATAAAAGGATGGAGATCTTCCCTTAAGGCAAACTGTTTCTTTCCGGATTTTCAGAATTCAATTATTATTGGCAATCAGACACGAAAGTGGACATTAAAAATGGGAACATAACGAAACATGGGATATATATAGAAGAACGTGGTGGAGTAACGAATAGCGGTGTGGTTAATGACGACGACTACGATTAGGGACCATTATATGGGAACAATGGGTTGGGCAACCTGTCTTTCGATTAGATTCTGCCGGCCCCGTTCTACACATCATACCGGCCTGTCGTCTCTTATCATACCGCAGGAATAAAACACACACACCATTAGGCAATCGTTAATGGGGCCTTCGACTATGCTTGTTAATCATGTGTTGTGAAGACATACGGGGGGAACATCTAACAGTTACGATCTTAAATCATCAATTATTAAAACTAACGAAATTGCTTTGTCGAATGCACGAAATAAAATAGTGAAAAGCGCCTTTCATAATGCAGAAAAATACATTTTTTTACTGAAAATTAATCATGAAAATTGAATTTCGAACTGATTAATATTGAAACAATTTAAATGATTATTCGCCGCGAAACATTTTTAAATTGTAGAACTTGTTGAACAAAGATCTTACCAGCGAGCGGAGACAGGAAATTACAATTAAATAACAGTCAGTCTAACAGTGTGCAGACAGGATGGACCAACGTGCTTAAGTGACTCAATAATCTTACTGACAACGCTACGAGACAAGAAGCCGAAAACTGTCTAGCACTGTCTATAAAGCAAGTACTGACAATAAAACAAGTATATTGTAAGAACATTTATAATTCTTTGTTTCAGAGTTCAGTGTTAATATAAGACACAAATCAGAGGAGACTAGCTTAATATTGCATCAGGGCAATTATTGATGGAGATGAAAAGAAAGTAATTATTTATTTTGTTTTATGGCTAGTGCTTATTATGTAAATTCAGTTTGAACAATATGTAGACTTAATTGAATTGATTAATATCGCGTTCGTTTTTCTAACTTTTCCGAATCTGATCATCGGAACATTGAGACAACGAGATCGAATTTCTTAGACATCGAATCAGATACGGGAATCTAACGGAATCTAGGAACCGGAATCGCATTATTCGGAGTGCATTAAAACCAAAGCGCGTCCAGGTGTCGGGAACAGGTTTTAGTGGGGGAGGGGGAGAGTGGCAGGCACTTGGGGGTCCCTCGAAAAGGAGGCGTGAATGAAATTCGAGGAGCCGTCATAAAACTCAAACAGGGAACTGGGGGGGGGGAGAATGGGAGGAGTTTTTATGAGGTGAGAGAAACCGGGAGTGGCTAGGAACGATACTGCGGCACCCTAGAAAAAGTGTGGTCCCCCCCGAAGAAAGGTTCGGGATTTTATTACAGTGCATAAGGACCCTAAGGTTTACCGAACCCAGGTGTAATGGGCCTAGCGGTCGCATTTCAAAGGACTCCGGCGTACAGGCGACGGGGCACTGCCCTGCGACGTAGAAATAAATACATCAATTGACAGCACATTGAGAATACTAAAAAAATACGTATTACGGGATGGTCACAGTGATTGGAATGCCAATCACTGGCAACTGGAGCTTCAGCTGGGCGACAGTGCTGTCAGAACTTTCATCGACGTAATTCAGTAATGGAATACTGGCCAATAAGCTAATGGGAAAATTATGACGCTCCAAATTTGGAATCAGTTATTTCCTCGGTTGTTCCCCGAAGTGTTAGAAAGTCTGCTTACTCTAATCATTACACTTTCCATTCTTACACATACTCCGCCCTTTATTACTGTGCAACGGGGGAAATTTAGAAAATAATAATTAATTATCGCATTTCTGTTATTTAAAATTAGGCGTAAGTTACTGGTCCAATTATATTAAATTTTTAAATTTGTTTTAAAACACACGAATTAATAATATGCAGGATATCGGTAAATCGATAAGAGAAAGCGATTGGATGCAGAATTTTCATTGAGCCCGAGCCAAGGATAAGCGCAACCCAATTAAGCGTTCGTTAAGTTCAAGGTCTGGATAAGGACAGGCAATCGGAATAATTTGCATTTCAGAGTAAACACGCAGGCGAAAAATCGTGAAAGCGCGAAATTTATGCGGGCGGATCACGAAAAGTTCTGGCCAGGGCGTTTTCGCCACAAGTTGTGGTCATTACGAAAACTGAAAATCAGATGGATTAATTCGAACGAAGCGCTATTTATATAGTGAAGAAAATCTGCACACGACGCTGTCAAAGTTAATTTTATTCGAGGAATTACTTTCATCCATTAAACTAATAGTCGAGTGGGATAAATCATAAATGTAAGTGGATCAATCGAAGAAACAAAAATAACCGCTTAGATCATCTAGAAAGTGCAGATATATTTTCGTCCCGCGTAAACCAGATTCCGAGGGAAAATCGTCGGTTAGTCCGGTCGGCGGTTTGTTTTCAAAAGCGCGAATAAATGGGCGCACGAGAAATCCCTATTTTCTGCCCCGATGAAATATACCAAACCCCCTGTTCAATGGAACGATAGATTATCCCATTATCTGTCAAGGCACATTCACCGACAATAAATTGCCGGGGGAATAATTTCAGAAATTATAAAATCCGGTCCAGGATTCAGGGGGGATTTCAGCAGCGTATATTATGTGCGGTTTGTTGCCATCATCAAATGGATGGCGGAACAGACCGGTTTGTTCGTGTTTAAAGATGACATTGTGCAGAAAAAGTTACAGACAGTAATCGAATGTGTTATTACAATTAGTCTATTTTTAATGATATTTTTTATAGAACAACATTCATAGCAGTTATGCCCTGAATGAAATACAGAATGAACACAATGAATAGTAAATATAATCCTCGGCACCGAAGGTTAAACCGTCTGGGCGTAACTACACGGATCGATCAAACTCGATACGGCCGCGTTACGATACGGAATGATCTCATTGGAAAACAGAAACAAAAAAACAAAATAAAACGGGGAGGAGTTCGTGCAGTTCATTTAACGTTAACAAGGCACTGGGAAAAAACAACTTAAAATACAGGTACGGGTTTGTTAATCCCGATATTAAATCGGTCTATACAACAGGACCGGCGACATACACACGCACACACAGCCATCACCGATTATGCTAATCGAAATCCTGAATAAGGATCACTCTCGCCTTGAATCGGAGCGGTGTTCCCCCAACGAGAATGGGGCTATTTATCAAGCCTACGGACCGGGGAGTGGGGGAGGGGGGGGGAACAAAAATCGGAATTTGAACCGCTTGATAAATCACCCCTAAATACAGAGTCAGCCGACAGAATTTCTAGGTCGTGGGTGCACTCGTGACCGGGGTAGCAGGGCGGATATGCGCTCAACAAAAGAATGAGAAACATCGACGGAAGAAAACGGCAGTTCATTAACTCGAAAATTGATCCGACGTCATTTCTCGATAATACGTTTTTATTCTTTCATCTACTCCCAGTCCGGATGCAGAAATCGCGTCCAATTAACTGGAGTAACTGAGTATTATTACTATTTACAATACCTATTATGAGGTCTGCGAGGGGTTGGAATACCGTAGATTTCGTGCGTTCCTCTCTCCTCTCGCTGGTTTGGTCTTTTGCTAGACCGGTTACGGCCGCTCGCCATCATCAGGAGAGGTGTTAGTCACTTTGGCACTTTGGATGTTTTTTGGACATCCTCACTGGACTGTCACTGTCACTTTACTGCCCCCCAGTTCGTTGGGTCCACATGTACCGATAACCTAGCGCCCCCCTGAGGGTGGTGCGGAAATGTACTGAACTAAAGATCGTTGGGCGCACTTGCACCGATAAACTAGCGCTCCCCTGAGTGTGGCGCGGATATGTACCTAACTAAAGTTCGTTGGGTGCACTTGCACCGATTAACTAGATTACTTAAAATAAACTTTTTCAATAAATTTTGAATCAACAGAAAAACTTTTTATGATCGTAAACACACAATACCAGATAGGTCTGACTTGTACTAGTACAAGTGACAGTGACAGTGCAGTGAGGATGTCCAAACATCCAAAGTGACTAAAACACCGCTACTGAAGATGGCGAGCAGTCGAAATCGGTCCAGCAAAAGACCAAACCAGCGAAACGAGACAGAAACACGCGAAATCTACGGTATTATTAAAATCTTCTCTTACAGTTTCAAACAAATTCTTTTCACGAATACAATCGAATACGTAACTAATTTAAATTAATAATTAATTCCTGCTCACACGGTCGTATACCTCCTACTCTGAGAGGCGCCATCTGTTAAGCCCGTAGTCGAGATTCCTTTAATTTTGTAATATATTATAGAGCATAGGACTAATTATAGATTCATTATTCACTATTCGGTATTCAATCACGCTACAACCGCATGCTGAGAGCTGTAGCATCAATAGGATCTTGTAGTATCGACTAGAGGATTCGATTTCTTCAGAAATAAATGAGGAAACTATTTTCAGTGGCATATTGTATTTGTTCCTGTACAAAGTAGACTAGGCGCAGGTGTGGAGGCCGTAACTGCGACTTGATTCGAAACAAGAGTTTGGCTGAAAAACGTGGTTATCCCCCACCGATTATCAAAGTCCCATATATGGTTTGACCGATAGGGGGCGGAGGGAGGACGTGAATTTCGATCGGTTCAATGAATTATTCATGAACGCGTTCACCGAGCCATAGTTCTTTTGAATAGGAACGCGGATAGGGGATGTGGGTCAAAGGCGGAGAGTTTCTCGAAGATGGGGATATTTTAACGAGCTCCCGGTTTTTATTGAAATTGTTCCCGTACCCCGGTCATAGATTCAATCCAGATCAACTCCCTGCCCCTACCCCCAATCTTCTTATTCGAACCTAAAGAAGTATCATTTCAAGATCAAGATCGAGCCAAATTAAATAATTCTAATGAAACTAAATGTCAGGGGGCAACCCCTGATAAGAGCCTTACTTTTACAGTCAGTATAAATAGATTTTGTGTCAAGGCAAAAAGTCGACAAAATTAAAGCGTTTTAATGTCTCATTAGTCTAAAGTGTCAATTAGATAGATCAATGAACGCCGTAAATCAATTATCCACCGCATTAAGAATAAATAGGCAAATTATTTTTGCAAGGTCTCGCATTGTTATTCCAAACTAATTATCCCAATTAGTGATACCCATAATTTTTTCCAACAAACATGTAAAGTTTAACAGTACAGACCAGTTTAAAGGGTTATGTAGGGGGTCTCCGATAAGCATAACGTTTTATTTTATTTCTAATTTTTTTCTATTAAAAGTAATTTATTAAGATCTAAATAAATATATCTAGATATAAATAAAATGAATAGTAACAGCTTACCTGGAAGGTAAATACCGGCCATGAGGTGTGATTCCGGAATTTCGCTGAGTCGTGTAGCCGGGCAAATTGGAGCGCACTGTCCAATGCAACCTGTAAAAAAGAAATTTTATAAATTTTGCTGCAAATTTAACGACGTGACATTGTTGTCAGCATAAAATGACTGAATGGATAGTTTGTTCGTAGATTGTAAGTAAAACCGATTACTGAAGTTGAGCTTTGGAAGGTCCTCATGAAAATAATTTTCCTAGGCCTACCGTCCCTATGCATATGAATTGGGTGGAAGAAACTTGCGTTGTTCATTGCCAGGACAGAAGACTCGTCCTACTGAATCGTCGAAAGGACAAAATACAGCCGAACAAAGGAAAAGCAGACTACTCGAAGGCCCGTAGCGGAGAAATATAGGACGACACTTTGACCTTTAGGTTCGGCCGGTTGGACTCCAAGGGCTGACTCTGACGGGTCGGCAGTTATCTCGAGATAAGAGGAAAGGAGTCCTGAGGAAACGTTCTAGGGTGTTATCTACCTGCGGGCCTGAAAAAGGAAACGTGAAACGGGCCTTGTGTTACTGCCGCTGAAGATACCCACACGGTGCCTAACGGTTTTCACGGCCGACACGATTTAACCTATTCCCTCGGTCCACTTATTCCTCAGGAAATATGTCTTCCTTACTTCCTTCCTCCGAGCCTCAAATTCAGATCCAAACGGCCTGACCAATCCAATGGCTCCATTGGGACTTCTTCGATCTCTCAACCGAAAAATAATTTACTGACAGAATGCTACTGATCACAAATCAGTCAGTGGAGATAATTTTATGTCGTAAAAATGCATCCAGAATTTTTAGACAACAAAAATAATAATAAAAGCAATAATCAATTTTACTTTTTCATTATCGTTCGGGGACTTACTCGCTACTACAATAATCTCAACGCGATGCACGGATTGCATTATTCCGATGTGGGTCACCATTCAATATACCAGACACTATAAAATAGCATATTGCAAACAGACGAAGCGGTACACTGTTATTGAAAACGGTAATAATTCTGAAACGCTTCGTGGCCAATAAAAGTTAATTAGTTTCTTTAGATCATCAAACTAATTAAGAAATGCAATTAAAACGTTGCCCACAACACGGCAGCGCAGCAGAAATTCATCCTCCTTAAATTAAGGTAAATTTTCCGTTATGGTCAAACAGATATATTTGAAAGTATCTACAGAAGTGTCATAGGAAAGTCAATTGCACTGGTATAAGGCGAAGCTCGTAGTTAATGTGTCGGCCGTTAATAGTTAAAACCGAAGTCACGAAGGACGCCCCATAAGGAATACACTATAAGTCTAATGGATATTGGAGAATAAAAACGTTTCTGGAATGTCCGAGTGCGGAGTGGGGGAGGGGGAGAAAAGTTATAATTTGAGAAAGTGCCGAGGGGAAATTAAACTGGTTTTGATGAAATTGATAACAACAAAGGGGAATATTACGCAGCGTGAATATGAGCAAACGATATTTGTCAAATGGCCTTAATATGAAAAAACCGCATATTTTATGATGCAAGGACCAATATGGGACGGCCAAGTATGGAGTGTGATGATTATGATGAACGCACATAAAACTTATCGTGACAGTATTGATCCCAACCGATTCCCTGAGCTAAAAACCAATGTATTAAAAACATACTGTAAAAATATTTTCTACACACTCTGAATTCATTTCTGTTTTCTCCTTCCTATTTCAACATTTTATCCTCCCCAGTCTCTAGAGTATTTCAATAGATGGGAGTGGCGGTTAGGGACACGTGTGCCTATGACGGGAACAGGATAAGAGTTCAGTCAATGAAATTTGCGTAGGACAGAAGAATTTCGTTGGGAGGCCGGAAGGCTATTAATACAGACGGGGCTCGCCCACGCCTCTCGGCTGGAGGCCGGTCTCGGGTCACCGGCGAAATCATCGCCAAAAACCAACCGAGAAGCCGTCTGCGTCTCCACTACGTATTTATAGACCCCCACCGAACGCATTACGCCCGCTATTTCAAGACCGGGGCGTAGAAAATAGACGGACAAGATCGCAATCGAGAAATTCAGTCGTTCAAACAGTTCCTGCTGATGCCACTTACCTAATGGCAAGTCTATTTCGAATTCCATTTGTAAGAACGGGTATTTTCGATACTGAAATTATCATTGAGACGACCAATATAATAGTACAATTATTGAAGTAATGTATGCCTATTTAACATGTGCTAAATAGGTTGTGAGCCTGCGTGATGATCTCTATGACTATCTAATGACAAGAAGGGAACTCAGATTTCAACCACTACCAATTATAGCAAAGACAAGAAGACTAGACGTTGTGATTTAAACAATTTGCTGGAAAAAAAACATTTAAAAATACAATCACAGGAGCGTGCCATTATTAGAACTCTAACAACGTCCTCTTCTGGTCGTGAGTTTCCCTTAAATAAATAAACATAGAAAAACGTAGGACGGAAAAAAACGAGAAATTTCAAATGCAAACAATTCCCCTAAATTCACGCCCCTGTCCCAACCTTCCGGCCTTAAGAAAAAGGGCCATGAATAAACATGACCAATTTACTTCGACGGATTGAAGCGACCTTCGTGCGGAATTTCGCTAAAAATAAAGAAACCCGCCCAGCATCTTCAAGCTGGACGGAAACGAAAACTCCCGACTCGGGAGCCGAGTCCGCCTAACCGGTCCTCCAACAGGATATTGAGCGATTCCTGAATAAAATATATTCTCCTTAATTACCAGCCCAATAATAACGGGTTCGGTGGGCATAAAACGGGCCGCCGGCGTTTCTAATTCTATTTCATTATATGTATTACTTTCAATAATTTTTTGCAATTTTTAATCAGTGAAAATAAATACCAAATTTAATTAGGCGGACACGCCCCCTTATTTCTCCTTTGACCACACCCAGATACACTGGCAAAAATTCTGCCGTTATTAATGTGTGACTGCATTTTATTCATTAAACTGACGAAATGTAATTTAAAAGGAAATATTTTACCATCAGAAGATAATTGGAATATTTAATGCCTGAAAAATATTTCAAAATATAAGTGAATCCTACGCCCACACAAGCACGTGTGAATAATTAAGCATGAATTTATAGCTCATACATTTCTTATTCTCAAATGTAACACGATTTAAATATGGCATATCAATATATTACCGCACAAGAAAATATAACCCATATCGTACGAATTACATCAGACAAAGAAACCTAACAAAAACCTGATTGGTCATTCTTCCAGATGCGTACCAAAATCGGTGAATTGATAATTAAAAGTCGAAAAACTATTAAGGACTATATTTTGGAGCTATTGTGGTAGTTTTTTTGAGTTATAACTCCAAAAGATTCTCACGGAGGGCAGCGGCTGTCGTCAATTGGCAACAGATTGTTTGCCAACAATGCACGGGGAGTGCTTCGGCAACGCCGGCCGGATAACAAGGGCAATTTGGGGCTGGCTGGTGATCCCTTTTGTTGGAATCAACCCTAGAATTTTGGCTACGGGGTTGTTTAGTACCGGGCTCCGCCTCCGGTTCTCGACAGTTCCCCTCCAACAATTCATCCCACCCTCATCCTCATACATCCTCACTTGCGGCTATTAGTTACGCCCCCGACTTATTTGAAAGCACGCACTCAAAAACCGTGAGGGGATAGTTCCCCCCCAGAAACTACTGAAGGGGCGGGGTTGGTACTACTTTTTCGCCCCGATGAAGTACACTTTAAGGGGGAGCCCCCTATGGGACATGTTGCGGTTAATAAATGTTAAGCGGATACTTTATAAACATAGCTGCAGCCATAGTAAAATTATAATATAAATAAATAAACCAACACAAGAACAGAAAAAATTAGAAGAACGTCGACGATTTCATTCGCTTTATGCGGTTAAAATAAACGTCCCGACCAAAAAAAAATCCATTCCGCCCTCGTCGGGAGGGAGTACTTACTGCAATTAGGAGCAATGAAACGCGGAGTCTTCGAATCGTTTAGGGCAATTAACAGCTATTTCAATGCGTATAATGGCGAGGAATCCGAAAAAACCTTATTATTCCTCCTAATAAATTATAAATAAATTGTAAAGTGGGAGTTTTTCTTTGAACAACCTTAAAAAGAGAAACTGGGTCTTTGAAATGTAATCAAACGAGGCCGTAAACACGGCATAAAAGACACCGACGACGCTAATTATTTCGAAGGATGGACACATAACACCTTCCTGTTTTCACTAAAACAGAATTAGGACAGTTCTACCGTAATATTATCATTTTACAGTAGATTTCGTGTGTTTCTGTCTCCTTTCGTTGGTTTGGCCTTTTGCTAGACCGGTTTCGGCTGCTCGCCATCTTCAGTAGCGGTGTTAGTCACTTTTGGGAGGGATTTTGTTAATCGGCTTATATCTTTGTCTGATTATCGGTTAAATATATATTTGATCACACAACTGGTCACAACATTTTATAAATAATAATATAATAAGTTATATTGATGATCGATCTTTATCCAATGTTGAATATGACTAAAAGCGTTATTGAATTCTCCACGGGGTCGGTGACCTAAAGACGACAGGGTGCAATTGGTGCGACAATTAACCGCATTGTCAGATAGGGGAGGGGTTCGGGAAGGGGGGGAAGAACCGGTCGTTAATGTCGCTAATTGGGGGGCAAGACACCCCGGATGTGCGCCCGACGGGTGGGAGACAACTTATGCAACCGAATATAAGCACGCGTCGGAAAAAACCCGCAAGTAGGAAAAATAAATAAAGTCCCCTCAGGATCTTCAGGAAGTCCTGATTCTAACATGTCCGTTTATGAGGGTCAATCCAGATAAAAAAATATTTAATTTTTGTGTGTTTAAAATTGGTACCCAGAATGAATGTTTTGGCTATATTTTACTCAGTTCTACTGTGCTGATTAAACTCCAGAAGCCTGTTTTCCGTAGGTAATAAATCTTTTTTCATAGACGCACCAGAAATTCACGACCGGAATAGTAAAAGATATCATAGGGAGAAAATAAACACACTTATTATGGAGGAATGTAGACAAACGTCAAAGATGGACATACAAATCTAATGATTTTATCACAGACCCAACCGATAACCGGTATATTTCAAGCTCAAACACGTTACAAATCCTAAAACCTGTCGCGATAGTATCTTCAGGGGGGTGCGAGCTTAAGGAGTAGAAAGTTCGACTGTCTACATCATTATTTTCCTGATATTAAACGACAGGACGCAGTGAAAACGTTTATTCACGTTCCGATCAATCATTATTTATTGTGTGCCGAAAAAAAGACATAAAATTATAACTGTATTTAATTACATTAATTTGCGCTCGCAGGGGATTCGGTAAAGAATGAAACCGGAGCACTGGGCGATATTAAAGACGAGTAGGGCCGAAGCAGCTGCTCCACATCTGCTCTTCGGTCCACGGAAATATTGTTTACAATTACAGAAGGACCCCCACCCCCTCCTGTAAACATGCGCCCCCCCGCAAAGAGTTTACACGGGGGAACAGATGTCTCGCCCGTTACAATGTCACGAAATGGTGGTCTCCGAGCCTTTTGAAATCGGGCCCAATAAATAACCGAGGCCTCTCGCGGAAATGGCCCACCCCGCTCCCTTTCAATTTGACCGGACGCCTCAAAGAGATATTGTATCGATGAAAAGAAGTTATAGCACTGGAAGTGTATTCTGCAATCGGCGTATTTACGAGTGGTCTCGAACAGCGGCCAAACCAGCTGGGGTGCCAAACCGACAATCTAACAGAATAAACGATATTCTTTAAATCGATCTTTAAACGATTCCGATCCAATAAACGAAAAGGAATTCACAATGCTCACTGCTCAGAGCGCTGTTTTTACTAAAAGAAATTAATCGAGTGATAAATTAAAAACATATGTCCGCTTCGAATTAGATACGCGTCTTTTGCGGTTAAGTGGATCACTGGGTGAACAGCTGTGCAGAAACGCGACATGAGATATGAAAATATTTTTCGAGGGTACAAGTAAAAATGTTCTCATAAGTAAGATGGGATTTTTTTTTGTTCTTTCTCTCTTCTGGGTGGCACGCGTGAAAGTCTTACAAGTGGGATGGGACAAAAAATAGTCTAACCTTAAAACCCACTTATCATTTAACTACCATTAAATATCTGTATAGTAACCGGTGGCGGTCACTTAGCCCAAAACGACCGAATCATAAGACCACGGCCTTGTAAAGTTTTTAAATTATGTCTATGCCAAATTGTTCCAGACAGGATTTCATAAATAGTCCGTTTCTCTTTAAATGTCATAACATTACCTCACTTAGCGCAGAGGTTATAGTTATACCCGACGGGGGCGTGATGTCGCGTGCGCGTGCGTTAGTTTCTAGCTAACGGAAAGGGACGGGCCGCGGGTCCGTGGTGGTCGAGCTCCCCGTATTAGCATAACTGGTCGAGACACAGTCGGACAGAAGACAGCTGATTGACCTGGTAAACCACTTGTGCCGGCCGCGGGGGTCCAGCCCCGACCAATTAGCCACAGCCATCTTAATAGGCCCGGCTCCGCCAATCAACCCCGATCGCCCTTGCCAATATCGGCACGAATATATATATGTAACGGGACGGCGCGAAACTTAACCGGAATTCGGGCGTAATTTTCCGGCCGTATTTAAGTCCTCACACCCGGGGCGAAAAGCCGTCGGTCCTGCCTTGAAAACCGGTTTCCTTCAAAGGCGGCCGCGCGTCCCGACTATGATATAAAACAAAAACGTGTGCCCGACGTTCTATAAATTTGGATGCCCGTAATAAACTAGACGGAAACGCCGATCCGTGCAACAAATCAAGACGAACAGGAGGCGTTTTTATATGATTATGCATACTGATGAAGAAGCCGTTGAACTCCTTTACACATTTCAAGAACGACCGCTTTGTTCTTACGCCGAACTGTACCCAATTTAATTTTGCAATAATTGTACACATCCATAGGTCTCAGAAATTATGGTTCAAGTGTTCACTAACATAATCAATAATGGACGCATCGACGCTTAACCGAAAATAAAGTAATAATCGGTTATAAAACGTTAGTTCTATTTTTACACGTAAATGTATTTATTTATTCCTATTTAAATTGATGTAGTGAGTTATGTTGACATGGCTGGCAAAAAAAAATTTGCGTTTCGTTTGAGACAAAAATAATGCTTTATCCTTGAGAACAATCAACCACCCCCCACACTATGGGTGACCCTGAGGACCTTAATGTGTATATCCATCAGTCAATTCGACATAATAAAACAATAACATTTTTCAATCCTAAAGAGACTTAAATAGCGCCGGCTGAATGGCCAATCGAAATTCAGAAATCGAACCAGGAGAATACAAAAGGAAAACGCTACAATGGAAATCCGGGTGCGTGGGTGGCCCCTTCCTATCGTTTCCACATTCTACTCTTATAAACAGTAGACACCCCCTCCCGAAGACGGATATCAGGGTGCAGTCCTTGAACTTGAAGGAAACAAATGCTCGGCACAAAACAGGAAATCGCCATGAATCACTGGGACTACTACTAATCCCAGTCGAGAAACAAAGCGGTTCCAGAAATAATCCTGGAATTCTTTCGGGGCCAAACCAGTCGAAATTCCTCGCGACGCTTCGACCGGGGTTATTATTCTTCCAAGTGCCTAATTTAAAGGGAAAAAGATAGCGACGAACTATTTTCAGAACGGCGCTCCAAACTTACAGCACTATTAATATTCTAACCGGGGAACCGGCATCTATAAGCCAATAAATAGGACAGTCTTGATAAGAACTATATATTTCAAGTTGCGGGCTAATAAATATAAATCCCGTCCGCTAATAAATAAAAAGGCCCTGGGGGACTTCCTACGGTGGATATCCTATGTATGCATATAATCCTATGTCATGACATTATCTAATAATGGCATGACAATCTGCGAATATAATTGATAAGATATAAAACGATAAGATTCCTGTTTTATTTTTGAATTTACAGACACACGATATGCTTTGTTAGTGGTAAAACTAATATATTAATTTTTTCGAAATCCCGTTATTATTACCCTTCAGTATGAAAAATGTTGAACACCTTTTCAACAAGGGGAAGGCCGAATTTTGTTTCTCTGTAAATGGGGTGTGGCCCTTAGAGAAATTTTGGAAAGCAGCTGTCCGACAGACGGAATATGAGATTAATGACGCCGAAACCGACGCTGAATGTTTCTCACGTCAAACTATTCTGCGGCCAAAAACTAATAGCGAGCGTTTACGCGTGCCCATTTAATGGTAGCGACAGGCTAAAGGTGGGCGTAGGGCGTACACGGTTCGAGTGGTTTTCAGCAGGAAGCGGCGGTTTCCGGCTCAACCACACCCAAACCCGGCCACCCTCCCTGGGTTGGGCTCTACACACAGCAAGCCCACAGTTTGCGTTACACGATGTGAAAATTATGCTGTAAAAGATTTTGAAATTCTATGTCCATCACCGGTAACCACTGGGGGACCTACCGACAGCATGCCCAATCCCGAACAACAACATGCATTTTTTTTACATCAAGATTTAATTAATGTCCTGAATTTCATTCCGAAATGAATTTACCTCGATAATTTTTATATTATGAATTTACAAACAAAAAATTGTTGTAGATATAATAAAAAATAACTTTAATTTCGTGAACATTTATGTCGCCAGGCTCTCTGCGAGCTCATCCAATTGGGTTAAACGAGAATTACTTCTGAAAGTGCCCACTCGGAACTTTAACCATTTCCCCGAGTAAATAAAGTTCGAAGACGGGAACTTACAATTAGCATAAATAGATTTTCTGAGTAAGGACAGAATCGAGGCTCCATTGAGGCAGAATATGGGTTTCAGTCTTGAAAGTGTGTCAGATAAAATCGGATTAGTTAACTGATGAGAACCTAGCCTAAGCAAAATCTTCTAAATCCGTTATTTTATTGAATGTTACATTAGACCATTCAAACCGTTTTTATGTGGCACCACACGGTACTAATTAACTTGGAAAATGCATGGAGGAGCGTGTTTGGAAAGCAACGCAATTCGATCAAGTCTGAGGGTCTTGTTATACCAGCGGAAACAAGGGCCTAACCGGCGTTTAAACAAGAGGAGGGTTAGGAGAAATAGGGACCAGTTGGGGGACCCCGCGTGCCAACAACATTAACGGGCCCCTAAAGCCGGAGGGGTGTCAATCATGCCCCCACAAGGCTCAGACCAATCTAAAGCCGACAGTTTCAAGTGACACACTCGAAGGGTCGCATTAACCCGTTCAGCGGAGCTCTGCCACTCGACGAAAACCCGCCACTTGTCCGGGACAAGTATCTCACGGCGGGGAGTGTATCGCGCCCGCTTCATACTACTAGCCGATGAATGCAAACAGGAAATAGGCACTCTCTTGAAAAATCCGCGGGCAGTTGATGGGTTTTCATTGACGACAGGGGACACGATTCTGGAAACCTTCCAATTTGACTATACACGTGTATTATGACTACATCGGCAAAGTAAACGTTTCCGGGAGCATTATCGGGGAATGAGCCCAATATTTATATTATTTTTCGAAACGAATTTAAAAAAATGGAAACTATAAATTCTTCTATTAACCTACTGTTCCTCTATATTTAACTATGATCAGATTGATACTAGAAGGTATTGAGAGGGCGGTCGTCACTCGAGATGCCTAAACAAGGCACTTTTCGAACACTTAAAGCGAAGTTAAATTGGGCTCGAAGTTTATAATACTGCATTTGACAGCGCCA
The DNA here is from genome assembly GCA_019843655.1 of Lethocerus indicus. NCBI lineage: Eukaryota > Metazoa > Arthropoda > Insecta > Hemiptera > Belostomatidae > Lethocerus > Lethocerus indicus. The sequence continues at coordinate 13,610,286 of JACDQD010000010.1, read as the reverse complement.
GTTTTCTACCAAAGTAATTGAATAATCTTAGTTTTAATTACGCTCGAACTAGTCAAAGTTTAATTGGGCAAGATTACCCCCGTAATAACCTCCCTTGGGATGAAGCAGCGTTTTCAATCGTTACGGACTGGGCGAGGTAAAGTGCGATTGTCACTTTGGCATGCAACACGTGCAATTTCAATTGACTGAGAAATGCACAACGAAAACGATTTAACATTCATAAAAACTTCATACATACTTAGAGGTATTTATGTTACCACGTTAATTTAATTGTACACTAATTCAAAATACAGGTAAATTTTCGCGTTATTTCCAACAATATTTGCACATTACTTAAATCAATGAGGTTTAGAAGCACGAAAGGTCATTTTCTGAATGCAAGGAAAGATACATTAATTTTTCTAATTCCCCTTCTATATTCCATTACACTTAAACGAGCAATCGTATATCTTATTCAATTTTCGTCGCCGGAAAGTAGAATGAATGCTCCACTTTCAGATTAAATATTGCTAATGTAAATCTGAAACACCAAAGGACGACTAAACGACCATTGTACAACGACGATAGAAACCTCGACGAGACTTTCACATCGTCGTTAAGCTCAATAATAAAAACATAAATAACAGGGAGAATTAGATGCGGGTCCGTCCGTTCCCCACCACCGACAGCCTTCCTCAGATTACAGGCTCGGCGAAGCGTACTGACGCCGGCGATCGGTTTGAGTTTCTTCAAAAGGTAATTGGTCCTGATGACTGCTAATCCGAGGAATCAATTTCAGGAACGGGCCGCGGCCCGCTCGGTGTACGCAGGATAAGATAATACCCCTCCAATCGGCCAATCGAAGGAATTCCTCGCCGATGACTGCTATCGTCGGAGTGAGAGTCGGCTTTTTACATACATTGTCGCGGCCGGGATAAACGGGTGCTTACACAACCGCAGAAAAGGACGGCGGCTTTCGAACGCTCAATTCCATAATATTTTCGCCTAAAAATATTTGTCTCGCAAGAATTACGCAAGATACACTGTCTATACCGAAAGTGATTCTAAATTTTCTTGGATTTATCTGAATCCTCTTATGTGTCTATCCATCTACAAACATAGTCTCGGAATAATCCCTCATGAAACAAAATGAGGACACTACGTTCTGTTTTGGGTAAATAAACCACAAATAATTACTCAAAATTTATAAAACTTATTCCTATTTCACCAATCGGACCCCAAAACCTGCCTTCCGTGCAGATATAATCCTAGTAATTATTTTTCCGTTTGTTAAGACAGAGAAGAATATCCGACCTTGGTTTATTCTCATGATTAAACGGTTAGGAAGATTTGAGGAGAGGTGGAAGAGGTATGAGGACAAAATGCGAACAACGGGGGGCGGATCCCTAGCATAAACATAGGACGGGAAACATCAGTAGGCCATCGCTGGACAAGGAAACTGGGCAAGGCTGGCCATCTGGGTTCATGACCCGCGAATTGTGTCGAGGTCACGTTGAGGAGAGGAAGACGACGGGTTATGCAACTCCGGAGGCGACACGCCCGCTGAACACGCCGGGGCCATCACCCAACGACCATTTGTCACCTCTCGGCACTCGGAAATTAAATTTGTCCACGATTCAATATTGCGTCACTTGACGAAAAAAACAAGAAATTGGGTTAACTTGTTTGAAATCAAAAAAGGCCCTCTAAAATATGTGTCCTTATTTTCATAGTGTAGTCATTAGGACCACGAATACCACATTAATAACCAGGAATGTGAAATTACTATACAAGAATTTTGTGTACAATTAAAAGTTTTTCTGCATACCGCCCAATGGAATTAGGAACAATATGAAATAATTCCACCCTAAGCATCTACATTTATGATAAAACAGGCAAAGTGAATAAGTACAACAAAATAATGATTCAGAATTACAACCCAGAAGAAATTCTGAAATAAAAATTACGAACAGGCTAAATCGACGCATTTCAATGCGAAATGACCTTCGCAAAACTAATGTTTCACACGGGACGAGATAAACTGGATTGAAGGTGGCGTTCAAAGTGATAAAATAAGACGAAGCCGCAATACTCACGTCCTCCTCATAGAGTAGTCAGGGAGTATACACACATTCGAGTTCCCACAACCTTGAAAAGAGCCGGGGAGTAGACGTGAAGATTCGGGCCCCGACCGTATATCTTAAAACCTTTTTACGATTAACATACGGATTTACATACGAATCTACGGGGACGATTTTATGCCCGGGTGTGTCCCCCGCCCCGCCCAGTGATTTGTTGCCGGCAGCAGTAACACACAACGGGAAAGAAATTCCTGGAAGGACGATACATCATTTATGAAGGGAATCTCTTAACTTCCTGCCAGAAATAGGGAGTGAATTTAAAGTTCAATCAATACACATTTATAATACCGCTTAATTTATTAATACCGCTGATATATATGGCCACTATTCGAGCACTAAAGATTCGCGGAGAGGAACCAACGGCAAGTACGAGCCCAATATTAAGAGCAAGTAAATTCTTAATTTTAAAGGACCAGTCGCCAGGAAGTATGAGAGCGAAACTTTTGCTCGTGCCAACCAGACAAACTGAAAAACTAACTATAAACTTCACGTGTTCTCTAAAACTAGCAGCGATATTTGTTATTCGTCCCGCAGAGTAAATGAGAAACAAGAGAACCGGAAAATTGAATACAGAGACGAAACAAATAGGTTTACTCTCGGGCTGTAAACCAGAGGTGAATACGATCATGAATCCGGCCAGGGGGAGAAAAACATGACTTCAATATTTAATATTCTTCGGGCATGACGGCTGTCGCTTGGAACGGGGCAAGGAAATACTGCCGCGTACGGATGTTCTGAAACACGTTCATGACCCTTCCCGCCGATCCTGAAGCCCAGCGGGAGACAGGACCTTGGAAACTCGTTCGGCGCTATAATTCAATGAGGGTTGCCATAATTGACAGTCCATTCTGCCGTCTCATACCGCGCTTGTTGGGCAAATAAATATACTGAAAAATGCACATGATTCATACTCGGACGTCGGTATATTTTCCGTGTTGTATACAACGTCAACTTTGTTAGAAGTGAGTCACAGGCGCCTGATGAGGAAGGTAAGTTAATATAATTGCATATTGTCCATAATTTGCATATTACTTATACAGATACTCTTATACACGGGGTAAATTTACGCAGAACCGATTTAATAGGTTCTCATCATTCGGATAATCAGAAGATTTAATGATGATGGTGTAATTGCATAAAAGTCTAAACCTAGTAGTTTCTCCCAGGGGGAATACTAGAATGTATCGTATTTTTCAATTCAAATGGCTTGTCCAAAGCGTACGTTTCCTTTTACGGGCTCGATCGGCCAAAACTGGAGCACGAACGGCTTCTACTAGTATCGTGAATTACCCGAATCGTCCGCAATTAGCTTACGGCCGGGAAACCTCTTCTGGCGGAGAAACGAATGCCCGCATAGAAAGCAACTCGTTTACCATCTTGGAAATCCGCCGGTTGAATACGCTCATATTTGTTCCCCCCGTCTCTCCACCGTCGGCTTCCTCTCCCGGCTCCCCTGTCGTTTATAAAGAAAAACGATTTGCCGGGACAATGCCCCTTAGAAAGTGAGCTACCAATACGGCGGAATCTCGGCCTTACTCGGTGGACAAGAATTATGGAGGAAATTACGCCTCGGAAACAGAGTCGTACGCGAATATAGCCCAGTGTTTTATCGATCTCGTGGGGCCGGCGAAAGCAGGATGTAGAGCGGCGGGGCCCAATTAAAATGCGCGCCCTCGGCCTAATACAATTCGCTTTCACGAAGATTGCCCCGAGAAAAGGGCCCCCACAAGAACGCCATCCTCCGCACGCTCCAGCTACAGTAGTGTCGCAGCCGCGAAAATCGTTGAGTAACATTTCGGAAAAAGTTAGGTATTGTAGTTCGGAAAAGTGCGACATTTCACAAAGGAGTTGATATGATAATTTGGCGTCGGTGGACTCGCATACCACACAGAGCGTTGGCTCTTAGTCTCAAGCCAACTAATCCACCGGCCGTTCTCAATAACCAGGAATATACAAACCTAAATGAACAAAACCGTCCTATAGCAACTCGTAAACATTATTCTTATTATACAACCGGCGAACGTAAGTAAACTGATACATAAGAAATGAATGAAAGACAATTAGGTCATAAAACTGCCTGTAGCCCATAAAAAACCTATGGGCGAGTTGATAATCGCTGTGGATGATTTATGGTAGCGCTGACAAGACGAGGGGGACAATAAGAGTATTTGAATTCAATGAGACTTGAATAGTATTGTTGCGCAACATAAAAAAAGTTAAAACGCAAGTGACCGTGCAGACACTTATCAATAATAAGACAATAAGATAATACCTCAACATTGAAAATGTCTTCCCCATTAAAATAAGGCTATACCTGGAAGAGAGTACATGGTCACGAACTCGAACCCATCTCAGTCCGTATTATTGACAGAGATATTTCAGTAACAGCTTTTTTAATCGAATGTCGACTCCCACCGAAAACTATAAAAACGCCGCGCGTAACAATTTAACTTTCGAAACCAGTGAAATCCATATTAATGGGGGTCCACTTATCATTCTTACGTCAGATTAAAAAAGGCTCTTTCCGCCGTCGGAAAAAGTTATAAAACTGTGAATGGTCACATTTTAATTTTATAAGGGGCACAGGTGCCCCTTTGAAGTCCAGTCGTGTCATAAAATACACCTTGTCAAACATAAATTATTGTTTACGATTAAAATGATTTCGTGATACACGCTCAAAAAATTATAAAGTCGAAATTTTATTGAAATAGATGAAATTAGATGCAGCTAATTTTAATTATTTAATTGTTTTATTACAACAAATTATTAATCGTATTCCCGCAGAAGACTAAGTTTCTACGTTGTAATTTCAATGAAAGTGGGCTGAAATTTACAGTTAATTTCGAACCTAAAATACCAGCACTGGCCAAAAACCGAATGAACACTTTTGCAGGCAGTAACATCAAGAGGTTTAAGTTGTATGCGGTATTAGGTAAAATAATTATCAATAAACTTTAGCCATAATGATTAATTGTAGAGTGTGGTTATGATGTTATGTGCAGAGTAGAACTGGGAACTAATCGGCGTTGATGTTAGTTTAGGTGGGGCTTCCTCATGGCGCGAGGGATAGGGTTTCCTCGGCGGTGTCCCCTCCCTCCACACCCGCGAATCGCAACACTGGCGAAATGGTCGGGTGTCGCAACATCGTCACGCTCTGGTTGTCCCGGTGAACCTCCCGCCGGAACCCGGTACCGCTTCAGTCGCGCCCGACGTACCCAGAGCAACGCCCACAGTTTGCAATAGGGGAGGCCCCAAATTAAACAAAAAGACGGGTAAAATATAATATTAGGATGATTGAACTGGAAAGCGGTTGGGCTTCATATATTCGGGTGATTCGGGGAGTCCAAAAATTAAATTCGTTCAATGATTTAATGATAATTTAGAAAAATATCCGTAGCAAATAAATAAGTAGTAGCGACAGGCGGGCATAAAATTGAGGGGAGAGAGAGGGGCCCCGATTAAATGCTAATTTAAATTGGAAGAAGACAATGAACCCGAAAAGAAAGGGGGGGGGGCAACAGGGAGTCGTTACAGAGTTCAACGGGCCGTGTAGGCTCCACACAATACACAACTAGAGAGCCCAGACAGGCTTCCAGTATTCGGCGGACGTTCAACTGTTATCTAGGAATATCAGTTGGTTTTTTCGGGAATGTATCAACCAAGTGTTCACTTAACGGCGTTCATTTTTGTAGGACCAGTATCGGTAGGGAAACACTCCCAGAGGTTTAAACTAATTCGGAAGATAATTTAAGTCAAAAACCTGAAAAGATTGGGGAGTAAATTGGATGAAAATAATGATTTTTTTTTCTGCAAGGTTGCTCTATATGTTGTCAAAAATTTTAACATTTATTTTCAGGAAGGGATCGATTCTTGTAAAGTAATTAATAAAAAAATCAGCTCGGCAATAGTTTTATAATAGTTAATTTATTTTGAAATGATAATCGCTCTTATCCCAAAGCTCCCTACTATGTACAGACGACAAATTCGCGACGACCAATTTTAGAAACAACGCAGAAACGTTTTTTTCCACGGGCTCATTCGAATTTTAAAAGAGGCGACGCCAGAGTCGGAGCGTAAAATGAAAGAAGACACGAATTTGGGCCACGCACTAATAATAGGCACTCTGAATATAATCCCCTCTACGACTAGCTCCTATTAGACTAATAATAGTCTTTCTCACTATACTTAACAGTCCGCTTTAGCAGTCGTAAAAATTTATCATCCATTTAATTTCGGGTATTCTTCGGCCCGATATTGTTTCAATATTGCCTACCCATCGCCTATTCATTATGGGCCCTAGCACTCTGTTAGCCGATAGAATTTTAGTCCAGACCAATCGACATAATATCACGGACACAAATCGTGAGACGTGACTCTATAAACACGCCCGACGTCCTCAAAAATACTCTGCGTACGCCGCCGTAACGTACTTAACTAATGATCAACGCTTGTGTAATATGAGCAGGTACTCAGAATGTATTCTTCGGACAATAGCAATACTAAAATGCTGTAAGATTTTTGTATGCGTATCATATTTTGGAAATTAACCAAATAATGGATTCAGTTTACTGGGAAGATACATCACAGAAGCGGAATACTTTTACATCTGATATACACAGGCCAATAAATACCTGGCACGGTACCTAGTATTCGAGTACATCAGTATCACAACTTGTACCGATTGATTCTAGGGCATATTTCAAATAAGTGAATTTTATTTCGAATAATGAAAAGTATTAAATTATGTGAACTTGAATTATATTGGGAATTAATTGCGGATTTCACCAACAAGTGGCGTTGTACTTATTTTACTTATCCACTGGACGTCCAGAGCCGTACACAGCGTACAACTTTTTATCAGCCTGTGAGGCATTAACACCTTTGCGAAAATAAAAAAGCAAAATGTGACGGAAATGCTTTCTTCAGTTCACCACGTTTTAGCTTTTTATACAAACACAATTCAACTGGTCAATGCAATTTCGATACTGAATGTTTCAGAAAGGACCAAATAATAACATATCAAATAATCTTATCTGTGCAAAGATTTTGACGTACTTAAAAATATGTACAACACCACGTGTTGGTGAATTCCGTAATTACTTAGTTGTCAACCAAATACACGGAGGGTACTTACTGATATGGTCGTGTTCATCATCGCTGTCTATGTGGGGTATGGAGGCGTCCATCTCGTACATGGGTGAAGTCTGTATGGAGGAGTCCCTGAGCTGTACGGGGGGGTTGGGAGGAGGCTGGCGGGAACAGGCGCAAGTGTCGTCCAGGCCGCAGGAGGCGCAGGGGAAGGCGAGGTGGTCGAGGGGGACGCGGTCGAGGGCCTGCTCGACGGAGACCAGCAGGTCCCGGAGGCGGGAAGTGAGCTCGGGGTCGGCGGCCATGACCAGGGAGAGGGGGCCCAGGGCCGGGGGACCGGCGGCCGCCTCCAGCAGCCTGTGGGGCGGCGCCTCGCGGCTCACCAGCGCCGCCTCGGGCCTCAGGCACAGGTAGAAGTCACCCCTGTGCAGCGCTCCCCGCTCTATCTCCCCCAATCTCAAAACCACCCCGCCTCCACTTCCCAACACCAGAGGCCAACCGCAAGGGGGCCCCACGCAACCCTGAAACAAAAACAGAAAATGTTATTAATATATCACATCATATGACTTGGAGCAAGCATGAAGATTTTGCTCTGAACAATAGCCTGGGCTCCTTGGTTCTTTAACCTTTAATTCTGAACCGATGTATTCCCCTTCATCGTCGTCTCATTCTTGCCGTTGGTTTCTCCCCGCGAAACTCCTTTAGGGACAGTTTGTCTCCGATCAAAGCACCCTACCTGCCCTAGTCCCAATATTGTAGACAGGGTGCGCCCAACAAGGTACCTCACTGCTTTACTGACGGAATCCTACTTGCGATGGCGAGAGATCTTAAGGACAGATTAGGCGATTATGGAAAATGTCAATTGTCTGGACTTGAAATGTTCTGGAGCCGGATCGAATAGGTAAATTGTGAAAGGGCTCTCATTCACGACAGCTTATCACGTGTAACATCGCAAAAATGCGGGACCCGGCGTAGCGTCAGGAACATAACACAAATCGGTATTAAAGTCGCCTAGTTGAAATTCTCAAGCAGCGCGTAAGCAATTCTTAAGCACATATTTCATGTTTTACGATTTCAAAACACGCCGTAAACGAAAGGTAAAAAATGCACAATTAATTGTACGGTTATTTTCAATGGTTATACTCTATTAGTTTGACGTCAGCGATTGATTTCGTGATGCAATGGAGGTACTTCGTGAAAAAATTATAATTTGATTTTTTTTCGATTCGAACCATACTTAACAGGTGTTTTATGTTACCCTTTGGATCAGGCATACATATTTGAACATTAAATGAAGACCAAGCAGTGAACAAGCAGATAGATAATATACAGATCCATGACTGTGACTACAACCATCTCAAGGAGGAAAGTTTGCAGGCGACCCATAACGCAACGGCGTGACTACATCCGATGTTCGTTAGGATTGATTTATTCTAAGCCCGACCGAGAGAGTACCCGGTGGCTCCCTCAATTCCTTGCTCAATCCCTCGCCCGACGCCCCAAGAGTTAACTGAACTTTCCCAGTCTTCCCAGAAAGGTCGGACCTCAATGTCAAGGTCCTCATTTAATTCCACTTCGGTTAAGCGTCCCTATCTGAGCGCTAATTGCTACTGAACTCAAGATAAATTGTAAGTAATTACGCCGTGGATGGGAGAGCCGGCCGTTTCGCCACCAATCTGGTAGTTGCTTCTTAGTGCATTAATCATCGACAATTTTATTTTCAACACAAAAAAATGGTCATCATGAACTTACAATCCATTCTCAACGTCCATTCCATTATAACCGTGTTTACGGTGTAGGTAGTAAACAGTAATAATAGGTATAGGTAGGAAGCATACGTGTTATTTTCCATAAATTTAAACGAAGTTTAGAATACCTGTTGGAATACCGTAAATTTCGTATGTTTCCGTCTCTTTTCGCTGGTTTGGTTTTTGCTAGACCGGTTTCGGCTGCTCGCCATCATCAGCATCGCTATTAGTCACTTCGGCACTCTGAATGGTTTTTGGGCATCCCCACTGCACTGACACTGTCACTTTACTGCCCCCATTGAGTGTGGTGCGGAAATGTACTTAAGTAAAGTTCGTTGAGTACACTTGCACCGATTAACTTCATTACTTAAAATAATCTTTTTTCAATAAATTTTGGATCAATAGGAAATCCTTTATTATCGTAAACAAACAAGTACAAGTGAGGAGACAGAATAACACGAAATCTACGGTTCCTTATTAAAGTAACTTTTCCTCTCCATTAAGCACACGTAATCGACCGGATCGGGAAGATATGTGAAAACGAGATTTAATATTGCGGCGAAAGTTTAATAAGTAAATAAAGATTTTTATCGGGGCTGTGTCAATATCGAGTATTATATCATGGGTCGAACAGAATGCAAACAATTATTCGGTCGAAACTAAACCGATTAATTCTATTTCGTCACTTATTTGACCCGGTTCGGATGGAAATAAATGTAATAAAATAAACAACAGTCCTGCCACGACAAAGAGCTAGCTGTCTTCTGTAAAAAAAAATAAACACTATATTAATCGAGAATATAACTTGTTCGATTCGTTACCGACGGGCTGCCAAAACGTAAGCGCGGGCAGGAATTACGGTCGCAAAAAAAATTATCTCGAGATTCGATTTTCATTCGCAATTATTTGTCGGACTCCCGTTGTCGAATGATTTATTTCCAAGACGGAATTCGGTTTATGGAGCCGGCCGGTCGAACATTAATGAAGCCCCGGGGATATGCATTCGGTTCGGAAAAGGTGCGAGCCTAACGAACTGCATGACGAAATACATTCTACGATACACGATAATTTATCTAAACTGGTTCATTGTACTATCTTTTATTTTTAGGAACCACACAATCTTAAACGTGTGGTTTAAGATGAGATATCTTGGCGAATTCGAACTACATGTTATAATAAACTCACAGAATTGCTAATAAATAATAAATACATTATCGGAAATTGCGTTAATTTACACTAATACAGACTGAAAATATCCACTTTTGCCCATCATCATATGGCGTAACGCACTCTGGAAGACACTGACCTAGCCGATAGTTTGTAGTTATTTACTTTGCTGAATAAGCCATCATCGTAATTCTCCAATATTCCAAGTATTCGTAGCCAACAAAATAGTTTTCTAATCTAATTCATGATCGCGAATTCCTTACATTATAGTCGGGGCTGAAACGCCGAACTCGGTATTGGTTGCGACTCCCGCCCAGGGACATTCCGCCATTTTATAATATCCGGAAGGAACGCAGGGGCTACACAGAATTCCTGCCGGCTGATCCGCTAATAACAGTTCGCATTTACGGCGCCTTTAATGACATCCATCCGTATTATTAATACGTTACGAAATTGACTGATGCAACGGACAAAAATGTTCGGTCGCGTAACTGAGAGATAATGACCGGTCCGGAAACACAATTCAAAAATCAAAGGTTAAACCTTAATGAGCCGATAAAACGCGTCGGATAGCAACGTACGGCGCACAACAGGGAATTATTATTATCGCCGATGGAAAAGTGATAGAAAGAGGCCGTGTAATTGTTTGCAGGTAACTTGATTTAATTTTTTAACTCGCCGAGCAATAACAATTGCGCAAACGTCGGGAAATTTCTTTCTCTTTTTCGTGACTCGATACACAACAAACGGTCGGCGGTGGGACCGACGGTACGAAATTAAAAATTGTTTCGTGATATGCCTCGGACGTGTCCGCGCCCGGTGGAATCGTATTTAAATGTAAATCTCTTTGAAACGAGTTCGTGTCCCTTCACGGCGTACGCCCTTCACGCAGCCAAATAGACGACGGATTAGAATGGCTTTTCTAATGAAATTAATTAATTCGATTTTATAATCTATCGGAATTGCTACGTTTCAATTAAGCAACAATAAGATTCATTCGGCACGAATATATTACAAACTTAGAGATACATATTAATTTTTATAGGTGAGTTATAGCGAGAGTATTTGTGTACCAGCAACGACTTCAGCCTCCTGAATGGCGTACCTTACGAACTATGGCTCTGGCTACGAGACGGGCATATTTATTTAATTCTTCGTTAAACAATATACGCTATCGGGTCACATCCCTTTCCTAATTGCACTCAGTATACAAAAGAAGTAATAGGCCCGTTAAGCAGGAGGGGGGGGAGTTCTTCAGTGAGTGTCCGGGGGATTCTTCTCCCTTATAGGGATTGATCTTTCGCAGTCCTTTTATTTCTGGATCGGCGCTCGAGTTCTTACACCGCCGATTATGAAGACACGGCAGTCCCAGCGTGGGGCTTCCGCGAAGCTTCCCGGAATCCACCGGCCTTTCAAAGCCCTTTAAAAGCGTTTAAAAAGGACGTCCTCCGGTCGGATAAATGCCGGCTTCAACTGTCTCCGGCACAATGGCGCGTAAAGGACAGAGTAAATATTTGCCAATCCGAGCACGTCGTACTTGGAGAAATATTTTAAGCGCGACAACTTTAACAAATGTGACTTTTATTTCTGAGGATAATCATAAAAAATTAAAGACCTGTCGAACACACACGGACAGATGGTTTATAAGCAAAAATATAAGAATATAATTATTTTAACAAAAATAACCGACAAAAACTAAACAATTCACGCTAGTTGGCAGTTATATCCATTCGACAATCGAATTTATTGAGTCTTCGGAAGTTTCTGTTACCGGTTATCCATATGGTCGGGGAAATATTTTTCAATTGCAATTTCAACTAATTAAAATAGCAGGCTCAATTACTCCAGTATACTGGTTAGATTTCAGCAAAATAATGATGTTCAAATTCCTCACTTGGGTCCTTGACTAAAAACATTAAGAGTCATAATGAGGGATACCATTTATCTCTTATCTCGTCGTTGCAGTTAGACCCGTGGCCTATTTCTATCCGGGGTTTTGTTTAATTTAACTAAATTGATATCAATAAATAAACGCCTTGTCACTACCAGCCTTGTCGTCGCCGATAGCGCACACTCAATCATTCTTTCAGAAACGTACGGTCGGGACCCTCAAAGGTCATTCTGGGAGGGTGGCCGGGGTTAATTATTGCAATGTCCAGACACGACGGGATTGCCGAAAACCGAATGACAGAGACGGAAAATGAATCGGCGATTGGCGTTTCTATGGGACAGAGAGAGAGAGAGAGAGAGGGAGGGAGGGAGACGGGGAAAGACGGACCGATAGAGAACAAACAACGCCCAGCCGGCCGGGGTTTCGCAATAATTCCTTATTTTGCGTCATAACAGAAAAAAAAATAAAATAACGGCTCCAGGGAACAGTTCAAGTACGCCAGGGTCAGAAGTGACTCGGCCCCGGGGCCGGGCTGTTGGGCAACTCGGGGCGGCGATGCAATGGAGAAAACTCGACGCGACACGTCACCCTACGAGCGGTCTCTATCTTAACTACAAACGGAGCTCGTCCCTCATTAGAAATTCCGGAATACCGACCAAAAATAATACAGACGAACAACACCATTTCGCATTGGCAAAAGATCATTGAAAAGAGTTTAGAAAGCCTGTTTTGAAAACGAATATTTTGTGAACGGGTCAAACGCTGATGAAACGAAAGATGCACCTTCGGTGACATAATTTTCATTATTGGATAACCCATACAATTTCATATCATCAAAAGTAGCATATGTTCACATACATGCATATGGATTGATGACAATAAATTACTTGCAATGGAAATTATAGTATTGCTAATTAGCGTACTCATTTTTATGTTAAACATTCTATAAACAAATCTACGAAATGATTACATCTATTCTTCCCTCTCTTATGGTACAGATGACCATAAGAAAAAATGTAAGATTCAAAACTACAAAGCTGATATGAGGACATATCCTATTGTTAGAGGCAAGGTAAGAGTTTTTGTATTATCATATCCATGCAGTTGTATTAAAAATATATCAACCCTTGAAATTTTATTGGTCACATTTTCAGTCTCTAAAGTTTCAGGGCGAGCTAATGTTACTAGTTATGGCGTTCCCCGCATCATTTATACATTTATAATATACCGTTACTGACCGTTAAACAGAGGTATTAAAAATTAATATGAAAAAGCAATATTTAGAATTGCTATTTTTTAAAGTACTATTTATGGAATGAAACCGGAAACGGGATATGAATCCTCATTCTTGAATGTGAACAACTTTGGCCGAGGAGGTATGGGAAGGACTTGACCCAGCGAATGAATGACCAGAACAAAGGATATGCAAATGCGGGGGAATCAGATTTTAAATTGATATAGCGAATTAAAAAGGAACTGGGCGGAACTGTCGATGAGTTAAGATAGTTGAAATATGCAATGGGAACGATTCTTTAATAGTACCCCGTTTATCAAAGCGACCTCCTTTTTCCACCTTCATTCCGGTAAACTGTAGACCACATGGACAAAACGCGAAATACATCGAACCGGTATCAAAATGTCGGCCTCTCTTCAGTCATGTAAACAGTATGCTCACGAAAATGTGACTTTAATTACGATGTACATATCTTATTAAAATACTCAATCAGCAACCGATTCTGGCAAAGCAGATCCCCACGTGTTGTGATCATATTTTTTCCGTATTATACGCACGTTTGGCTCATATTCATTTACTACAGAAATTTATTTATTTAAATATTACAATTAATTGAGGATTTGATTCATGCTATGAAAACCCATTGTCAGGGGTGTCCCGTTAAAACTTTCACTGAACACACTCCATGTGTATACCGAAGGGCCTGGAAAAGAGTGAATGTTATTGGACCGATTATATACTGAATTTTATTCAGGGGATAAAGTCGGCTGCCGGGAGAAAATAAACTGTCAGTGTTTCTAAGCCAGGAGGAGGGGTTGGAGTGTGTTTCCGTGTCGTTATCTCCTGGGGCTATCGGCCAGGGTTATCTCGGAGGAATGCGCCGCCGCCGTCTGTCAACACTTGGATTATACTTTTATTGCGGAGAGACAATTCAGTGATGTGGGGAGGGAGAGGAGGAGAGAGAGGAGGGGGGAGAGATAAAAGCGCGCCCGCACGCCTGGCACCCGCTTGAACGCAACAACGTAAATGCAAAACGGTCAAACACCGTTATACATTTACAACGGTAATAATTTTACACTAAATTTTACTACTGGATTTTACATTGCGTATATTAGCACAATTGCGCGAAAAACAAATACTGAGAAGAAAAAATATATGGGGGGAGTGGGAGGGATGATGTCATGACATGACAAAAATCACATAAAACGAAAGGTCCATTTGCACAAATTATAAATTAGATAGGGGGGATGGAATTACTTTGGAAACGGAGACAAGATAATAATGTTCAATGAGGAAATGAAGCGTTATATCGTATATGTGTCTCATACGTTAACTTAGGAAAATATAACATTTTTACTTATATGATCATAATCTATGAGTATGCGCTTTTGAAATAATTGGTATTCTGATTATGTTTTTTGTAACTGAATACACTATCCTGATGGCTTTATTATAAACATGATTTACGTGAGTTAGCCTAATTTATTGGGTAATTTTGATCTCCAGGTGGAAGAAGCAAGTTAATTTCACATTCAAACGGTATTTTAACTTTTTAGATAAAATTAAATCGAATGATGGTCCTAAAGTTGAAATAGGAAAATTTCGCCACGAGACTATCATTACGTGTTAGGCTATATACTGAATACTATAAGTGTGTCTAAAATTCGTAGAAAGTTTAGGCATTCTAAAAATTGAATATTTCAGGAGGAACGTTATAAGGAAAATTAGAAATCAGTTGGATAAATGTTATAATTCCTAGGTAATAGCGATATGACGTCTAAATGTATTAATATAATATAAATGCGCCATTACTTGGCATGCTAATCGGTGTAAAAGCTATTTAGGAAGATTCCGAAGTGTCCCAGTTCTGGCGTTTTACAGCCGAAAATGACGCCTATTTATCGGTTTCACTGCGAGCAGGAATTTCGGGCCGAGATCAAAAACGAGTCATGCGGCGGTATCCATTAAAATAGTAGGGGGTTAGGGGGGCGGAGAGGGAAGGAACCTCCTCCGAAATGGTCACTGTCAACATTCCGGTTTTACATTTTTTAAAAACATTTAATGGTCGGCCCGACATAGTAGTAATCCATTCGCGGCCGCCACTTTCCTTCGAAAAAAGATTACCTTAACCCAATTCCGCAGTTCCGAAAACCGAACCAGATTTTCGAGCCCCGTAGACGAACCCTCGCCGTCCGCTCATTGACCTACTGAATACTACGGTCTATTTCAATATAAATAGACCGTTAAGAGATTAACAACTGTTTTAGATAAAATTATTTTGAAACGACCGCCCGCTGGCGATAATGATTTATCCTGCTTATCACATTCGAACCAAATTGGAGCATACGAATTTAGTCTTAACAATCCATAAAACCTTACATAATAAAATAAAATAAGAATGCGATATCGGTGTGAAAAGATATTTCAAATTTTCGACAGTGCCAACATAGGTCGGCGTCAATGACTCCTCATTCCAGTCTTGACTTGGAAAGAAACGGTTCATCAGAACGGAATGGAAACAATTCTATAATTTCCTTATATAAGTGAGACCCTTGCCTGTAATGTGGAAGCACAGCCATAAATAAGGCAGTTTTATTATACCGAGCATAAGTGCTCAGAGTATTTACTTCAGCAAAACTAAAGGGGTTTTTCAGTCGTATTTCCCCCGATCAAAATAGTGCAATAACAGTATATAAAAAATGTAGACACCGAAGATATCTGAACCGGGAGATTATTCCGTGCTGCAGGAAAGCTCCATGCCCTCGGCCGGCGCCCCAGAAATCTTATTTGGCAGTCGTTTACGAACTTCCGACGGCGTTTATATGTCGGTTAACGAGTAGGGGACCGAGTCGTGGAACTCGGTCTTATTTGGCGGCTGCGTACTGATATTTATTCCCCAAAGCCCGCTCTATTCACCAAATACAGGGCGTGAACCCTCTGACCTTTCTCACTTTCCTGGGAACAGACCCCGGTCACATCCCCCCCGGGTGGGTCGGCTCCCTCTGTCCGTGTGTGTGTGTGTGTTGTGTGAGAGCACTTCCCCGTTCACACTGCTCCCTGTCCCCTTTCACCGGCGTCACGACCCCGGCTCGGAATGGAACCCACGGGTTTATAAACGAGGCGGAGGCGAAGAGTCCCGCTTTTGGAGGGCATCCCTGAATTTATTTCGTAGGCTCCGGACGTCCGAGTTATTCCCACTGCGGTTAGTGAAAGCTCGAGAACGATTCGCTTTGTTCCCGAGATTATCGCGTGAATACTTGCGGGGGGGATTCCGGAGGTGCAGCGGCCGCGGCCCACATTAACTGCACCCTGCATGCAGAATAATTTCGCATACCGACCTACACAACTGCTCACAAGTGTTACGATGTTGTCACGCGAGAAGGGTGTTGAAACAAAACTGGCCCGATCGGTTGTAGGTAGACCAGCTTTTCGCCACATCAAACTGGGCCCAAGAAGTTCATGCACTAGAAATACGGACCCGCAAATATCCCGAATTAATTGTCAATTGTACAACAAAATAGAAGGTAATTTCGTCTAGGAATATTAAAATAAACTTAAAAGGGACTTTTTTTGTCCAGTCCTTTAAAGTTGTAGACGTCCGACGACATTATTTCATGTACGGAATAGACACTTTGGTGTTCTATTTAAGACCCCTTTCTTCCTCGCGCCCCTACGTCTAGTCTCCTTTCATGCCCTCTTCGAAAATGACAAAGCTCCCCTCACCGCATCCCCCGTCTGTCATTAGCATCGCTTTTTGTACCCTCCGGGCGGGGATGAATTGATATTAATTAAGAGGGACAAGTGGCAGGCTATATATCTCGGGCGTGGGCGGGTAGACGAAAATGTCAGCGTCAGGGCTAGTGCTACCGTTCACGTAATAGCCGGCTCCCAAACGACGCCATTGACGGTAGGAGGGGGTGTCACTCTCAGCCCCCGGATAATGGGGGATGACCTTACTCACCTTCCCCCATCACCGCACCTTTTGACTATAATGATGCCCAGACGCCATTTACAGCGCGATTCATGAATATGTACAACCATGATATGTATTCCGGTCCGGTCTGTAACTTTACCCAAGTTTAAAATACCAGTTTTGTGGCCTGCCAGGGGTTGTAATAGATTTCGTGTGTTTCAGTCAATACAAAGAAGACAAACAACATCCCCCAAAAGCACGATAACAAGACACGTATATATATGCACGACAAACAGACAACCACACAGTACAAGCGATAGTGATAGTGCAGTGAGGATGCCCAAAAAACATCCTAAGTGCCAAAAGTAACCAACGCCGCTGCTAAAGATGGTGAGCAGCCCTAAGCGGCCTAGGAAAAGACTAAACCAGCGAGAGGAGACAGAAACACACGAAATCTACGGTTTACCCAAGTTAATAAAGAATTTCGGTATTATAAACACGATAGAGATGGTAGAATAACGTTTTATCTTCAATTTTTTGAATAGTTTTATAAACTCGCCGTTGCAGTAACGGCACAGGAAAGTGAAATTTTCGCGGCCTCGCCTTGATGTTAATGAAACCACGACGTCCAAGAACGGTTTCCCCCCGTCGTGACGATGCCCTCCAGTGCGGCGCCCCCTCAGCCCAATTTTGCAACTGGCTGGCGTCGCCGATTGCGTACCGAGCCCCGCCCCGCCACCGCCCCCACGCCTTCAATAATGTCGCCTTTATGACCACCACGCAAATGCTGGTCACGAGACGGGCCCGGCTCAAGACCCATTCATTTAACTACAGAGGAGCTTCAACTTCCATAAATCTGAATACCTTCCACGGGCGGGACACGTCGTCCCCCCTGCGTTCTTATATAACTCCGACTTCTTGTTAAATAGAATAAGGGGAGGAATTATGGCTCGCTTCCTGCCGGAACAATCTTGAACGTTGTTCGTAAACTCATTTTATAACCGTGTGACGGTGCATAAATAAACTAAAAAACCATAATAACTGTGGTTTCAATGAAACGTAAACAAGTTTTATTAGACTACCGGTATTTCCGGCAATAAATTTATTTATGCCGTTCTAATTTCATTCCGAACTGCTTAGCGAAATAAAATTTTTTGTTGGCTAACGATTAAAAATACTACTAGACACGTGAAGTGCTAATTACTAAAACACATGAATTCATGTAAAACACTTATTGAATAATGTGTTAATCTCGTTTCCTAATTGGTAATTCAAGCGGTTGCAAGTATAGTGGTGTCCAGATATCGCCGGTGTAACTAATTTACACCTTGTAATTGGGTCAAAGTATATATGAATAATGAATGAGACGAATGTTGAGGGCACGATGGAAAAGAAAAAAACGTGTACGTTTTAGTTACATAAATCAATCGCTTTATCTTATTTTAGTTTTATTGCAATAATAACATCCGCTTTGGAATAACTTCGCCCACACCCTAACCAAACCAATAACTGGTTTCATACAAGTAATAGATTTGTAAATAAGAAGCAAATATAAAAATATAGGCCGATAAGTAATACAAAATAAAAACTAACCCCCAAAGAGTCACACCGGCCAACCTGGGTTCAACGACCCTCCAACCCCCGGGCCATCAGGGGGTTTAGTTTCATTGTAATTCATACAGCGTTTTACAAAACCCGCTTTCTTCATTTAGTGGAACTAAATTTCCGGCACGACAAAGACCTTTAGAAGGGGGAATAAACAGAGCAATAAGGTAAGTAAGATAGCGATCGATGTGCGCCACGGAGAGTTGCCGTGAGGGCGGGCCCCCGCCGCCAACCGATACTACCACCGCACCAGGAAATACAGTCCAGCATTCAAAGCTAGCATTTCTTGACTACTATACATATTACATGTCTGTATGAATAAAATCTATACCATGAATACAAATGAATACTTGTTGATATATACATTTATGTATTCTAGCTATGATCGCTCGCGCAATTTTCCGTTCAGGCCTATTTGACTAACGCAAAGGTGGTTTAGGCAAAGTTATGCTGCGAGATAAAAATAATTGAAAAGAATATAACATTTTCTATATAATAATACAACTGACACCTGATATATATTCATTTTTCGTATAAGAAATAATGACTTACGGTATAGAGTCTTAGTTGCAATTTTGTTTGTTATGTAACATTTCATTTGTTTGGCATAGAGTTCAATGTATGCTCAGTAAAAACAAGTTAAAATTCTATAAAGAAAAAAACTACACACCGGACCCTTTCAAGTGAATAGTACCGGGCAAAAACCCGTCCGACAATATGAAACACGAGCTCCGTATTCAATACATCAAGTCACTATCAGGAGGGTGACGTGTGTAGCCCGGCCGCCGAAAAAAAAACCCATCTCTACCCCAGTCCCGCTCCAACGCGAAATATATATATGAATACCGCGGGGCCAAGGGAGAATAAAAATGAAACGTCGACGTTGATAAAACCCAATTGAAATTTCGGCAGCGCTACCCAAGCCCCGCGGCATGAGCACTCAGAGCGCGTCCGGAGTCGCGGCCGAAGCCCGGGGGAATATCAAACGCGGTGTGTGGAACACGCGGGTCGTAAATATGATTTACATTTTTCCGACCCGTCTGCGACAACGAGCGCAATTGAAGGAGAGCGAAGACGGCATTCAGAAATCGACTAGACAATTAGTAGTCTGGAGAGCGACCTACGTTCCATTGTAACAGAATCGAAATAGATCGCGCGACGAAAATCTACGTGCTACAATTTTCTGTAAAGGAAAACAATCAGGAAGGCTGTACTATTAATGATCTAACTAAAACGTAGCTATCTAAACAAATATCTGAATACAATATATTGTGGTTCTTCTATCATATTTCGTAGAAGGCGGCAAATCGCCACAGGGTGCATCAATTACAACTTCCAATTTTTTTCTCTTACAGAATAATTACTAATAACCTCCATTGTCCTAAGAATTTGAGAGAAATACTCTCAAATGACCTACGAGGGACACGGGAATGGCAGAGGCCCCTTGTACTGTCGTTCGTTGAACCCAGAACACGCTTGTTGTTGGGCGATAGCTTAATTATTAAAATTTCCGCTCACGTGCAATCGTCTGGGGGTCATAAGCGCCCTCCGGCGTCGCAGGCTCCACGCTCTTTATTACCGAGCCATCTTTACAACCTCGGCCATTATTAATACATAAATAAGGGGGGGAGCAGGAATAGTATAGAGAGTGGACCAGGTGAACTCATCGGTATTTATATAAAAACTCCTTAAATTCTGTAGGATTTATCATGTTCTCGCCATTATTCATAAAATTGCACTACATTTGTCAATTTCCAGAATCTCTTTTATTACTATTGATTTAGAATACACATGAATTCCTTCAATTCTGAGACATTAAGTAATAACGTCAACAGGCAGTGATAAATATTTCTCGTCTCATAAGTTTCGTATACATTTATCACATTCCTCCGGACTCTTTTAACAATGGATATGAATCACGGATAAAATAAAAGGACAAGTTAAATTAGCGAAACAACGAGGCAATGGGCGGACTGCCGGAATTATGACCTTCACAATCAACACTCCAAATTTCCATGATTTATTCCGCCATATAGATGTCGCTACGGTGACAGAAACGTCGGGGGAATTAATTCCGTGGCATTGTTCTTCCGAAATTTATTTCGTGGAATGTAACTGGTTAAGATAATTCCATCGACTTGAAAGTCGTTGATATTTCAATACGTTCCTGCCGGTTCTACAGAAGTGGCCTCCAAAAAAATAAAATTACGTTTATTGAGACTTATAACAACTTAACAACCGGCTACAATAGTTAAACTGGTTGGTCAGTAAAATAATCGGACGCTTGAGATAAGGTATCAATTCAGACTTTAATCGTCTCACTTATGTTCAATTTGTAGCTTCCGGTTGGTGGGCATGACAAGAAGTGTTCTGGAGGCTGCATCATGACCTCCAAGAGAACAGGATTTACTGTGTCAGATTAACAAGATAATTCATACATATTTGACATGTGTGCGCAAATGGGTCATACATGTTTTAAATGAAAGTATCCTTTCCTCGACTCTCACAGAAGGCTGGCCGGGTTCCGGGACACACTGGGTCTGAAGACTGGGTTAGGATGAAACACAGAGGACTTATCTGATTTCGGTAATAGCTAAGGCAGAGTGAGCCGAAGTAATTAAGTAACGACTTTCGGATAGGAAAGAGCCCTCTTTCGTGTTTCTCTCTCGAGAAGCGTATTAACGGTTTCACCTCGTTGCAGTCAATTGGCTCTTAGGGGGCATTAAGGACATAAAGGCAATTGGGGATAATATAATTCAATATATCTCCGGTAAACATAGTTGTAATACGGCCACAAATTGTACGGACAATAACAGCGCCAGAGGGGCGCGATCAAGGGTGGGACCGGTGTTCGGGAGGAAGCGGCATTTCGCAATTAATATAATAATGGGCCGGCTTATTACTCCGGGGGAGAAATAATGGGAGCACAGAGAGAGAGAGAGAGAGAGATAGAAGAGAGAGAGAAAAAAAGAACTTTCGCTTCCTCTCAATTCAGTACGGGGAGGATGTAATAAATGGGCAGGGCCCGGAACGCATCCGGAGCCCTCCTGTTTAGGCTGAGATAAAAACTGTTATCCCTGAAGGGTGAGTGGCTGGGGGGCGGGAACAGCTGTAGAGTGGGCGGCGAGTGCTAGCACCTGGAGCCGGAACAGAATTAGACTCCGCCCCTGGAGGAGAACAAACACGGCCGCTTATGTCGGAAAACAAACAACCCGAACACGGCGTTACGCGTGCCGAATAGTCAATTCCTGGGGATCAGGAAGGTGTAAAAAGTTCAATGATCGCTTAATTAGAGACCAGCTTTGGCCTGGCCCTTTCACATATGGCAGGATAATAAATCTTCTATAATAAGAACGATAAAAAATTCTACTTAGTGATAAACAAAATAATGAGTACTTTAAGGAATGGGAGACATGGGAGATTCTGCAGGTTACCCGATAGAACAGAGTTTTGCGGTCCTAAAAGTTAAGCGAGGATGAGATGATTGTTTAAAATTTAGTTGTAGGGACTGACAACTGAAGGATGGAAGTAACATCAATTTCATCGAAAATCCGGCCCGCCACCGGGTTTGTAACACGACCACCGGCTACGTTGATATATTCATTCGATTCCTCCTTGTCCCGGGCTCGCTCTCATTATACAAGGGGCATCTAGCCACTTGTGCCTTATGTCCGCGCATTATCGGGAAACCGTTTTCGAAGAACGACCCGGCAAACTGGATTATAATGGCTGTTCTGCGAGTCACTTCAATTCGAACCCGCAATTGCGATAACCAAGGTCTAGTTATCTGGTTTACACAACAGACATCAGGTGCAGGCAGCTACCTGTATTTGCCTGTGTGTGGGCCACTGAAAAGAAACAGTTTTCTTACTATAATATAGTAGTACTAATATATTGTTTTCAATATATTCACGGCAGTACACAACTGCGGCTTTCACGCACCGAAGATTTTCCTCCACTTCCTTTAAGGTGAAATTAGCCATAAGTTACCGGATTAGTTGAATTGAGAAAATACAATCGCATCCGGGTGAACTGCAATACGAATTACAAATTCCAAAAGCACAAACGCCTACGCAGGGGAAAGGGCTTTATTTCGTGAGGAGAAAGTCGCGAATTTACGAAGCTTTGTACGTTCCAATAAGTAGAGTCCCCTCGGCTAGGGAACTACGGGGCGCGGGGTTCCTCCAGCCATAAATACGGAGTGTGTACGGGAAATCGTGAACGGGGCAAGAAACTTTGGAAAAAGAACACGGCCCTAATCCTCCATTTGGAAATCGTACAAACCATTACGGAGGCGAGATGTATAAATGCTTTCTACCGGGTGTGAAAGCAGAGTCGCATCTGTTCGGGCGATATTCGACCCTGTAATATAATGCAACTTTCTTATAGAAATATCCGACTTCCCCAACTGTTAAAACTTTAAATACATTTGAACTTCTTATAAAAACCCAAATTTGCCAACGTTCAATTTGTAATTGGGAAAAATTCGATTTCGCAGCATCAGTTCTCGAAACTCTTGTCGGTGGCTTCGGAATTTTCCTTAATTTATTCCTTACACCAACTAATTATATATGCGCATCACACCACTGGAATTGAGGGCGGCGTCCGTATAATGGGATGTAGTTGATTAGGAACGAACTACCTCAGTGAAAACTAATCAGTCAGTCATCAAACTATAACTACTTCTAATAATGAGTTTTGTACCAAATTCTAATAATTAATGAAAATCGCCATGATTATACATTTCATATACACCTCCCCAAGACATCTTTAATTATTAGCGTTTTAGGTTCTGTTAGATTTTAGATTATACTATTAATGTTATTAAAATATGGAAAGTGTGGATGGATGTCTGTAACCGGATGTTCCACAGACCACCAATACATCAGGTATTGAAAATGTAGAGATAAAACTACAAGAATTATCTGATTCAGCGTGGGCCAAAACTGGGCTGTTTGTGAATAATTCAGGAAAAACCGACGGCGATCCGATAAATTGGGTCGGAGTCACTTACGATAAAGGCAATAAAAGCTATCGATGGGGGGTCTTAGCTGCTGCTAAACCGAGCTCCAAGGCGGATAGTTTCGGGAGATGAAAACGCTGCAGCTGCCCCCTCCGGCCGTGCCAGATGTCGGGCCGGCTAATGCGCGCTTTACACGTGCTCGGCGCGAACAACACACGTGATATATCGGGCGACACGTGACACGCGATATACATCGGCCGGATTATGGGCCCGCTAGATTGGGCATTTTACCCACGGACTAACATATGTGAGGCTATTAATAGGCCGGCTAATCCTTTAACCTCTGTTTCCATTTTGGGGAACCGGGATTTCGTCTTTATAGCACGTCCGATGGAATCCTCGAGTCACGTACGACAGAGCAACAAGCATAATCGGACTATCGAGCGTAACCATTTGAAAATGAAACTTAGTAATGAAGAGTCAATAAGGAAATTGGAAGATTCGCTATAGTCGACTAAATTATACCGTTCAACAAACTGGATTGTTTTAATTATTTTAAATAATGTTTATTCGAAATCATCTCTACTACTATTAAAACAAACCTTAGCAATAGACCTGGGCTACCTATTAGAACACTTATTCAACCACGCGCGCCGCAGCGAAATATACGGTTTCCACCACGCTCGAGCAACCCAAACTACTTAGCTCAGAAGTATTCGACGATTATTTTGACGTATGGGTCGAACGATACTATCATTTTCACTAGATTCATAATCGCTTATCTGCATATCGTTGCCTTCAGAACGGTCTGATAGCGCGTCCATGAACAACTCATCATTAAAATTTACACTGTTATTTCTCCACATTTTTAAGGGTATTTATTTATACCCTACACTTTATTTTTTAAATTTATAACTGTGTATACACCATTAAACTTATGGATTATATCATATACTGTGCTATATACGGACAACAATATGCATATAACAATGCGAGATCAAGCGAACAACTCCAACTTAACTATGTAGATAAATAAAAACAAAAAGCGTTGCTAAAGTCAATATGGCCTTATAAAGCCATCCCGATCTCCCCGATCGGTCGGCTAAGTGTGAAAATTAAAATGTTCCCAGTACTTATGCCTACTCTTACGGCTTTACAAAATGCGGAGATAACTTCAAAGTACGAAGAGTGAGCCGAGAATTGTGCGCGTGTCAACGTCTGAGGTTTACGACAGACTGGTGGCCCTCTGATGCAACTCCCGGCGGACTAATTACCGACTTCCCGTCGTAATGACGACTCTCGACCCCTCCCCCGCGGCCCCCTCCCAACACACTAATTGCCCACTAATTCCATTAATCTACGACGGTGAACCTTCGACTAAATATTCAGAGAGAAAGAGAGAGAGAGAGAGGTTCAAGGCGAAAGTGCCTCCTCCTGGAAGCTCCCGGCGACCCATTAACGTGCCCGGGCGGGTCGGGCGTAAAATCCCGGGGAAAAGTGAAGCTTTTCGATCGTCGCGGTTGCGCAACTGACGGTTATGTAAACCGAAAAATTATGTTAATCAACGCCGGGTCTGTCAATTAAGTAATTTCATTTCTGGGAGGTTATTAACTTTTTATCGCCGTCCCCCGGCGACGACGGGTCGGGGGCCCTCCTTCTATCTGTTTGATTATAAGATGTTAGAAATTATCATGAAATTGAAATAACAGTGACCAATCCGCGGTGGCCTTTAGAACTTTCTAATCGTATAATTAATTGGAGCCTCACAAAAAATATACTGAGAATTGAATCCTTTTAGATATGATCTTGGCTAGTGAGCGCAAGCAGAGAGCTAGAGCAACCACACTTAAGTTTATTTACATTTAGGCCTTGTAAGTCATCGTTAAATTCAGCCTAGAATGTTGAATTGAATGAAGTCCCGTATATTATAGTTTTTGCAACTTTCACCCATCCGCAGTACCCGAAAATTGGTAGATTATATGAAAAATATTACAGTATTAAGTAATAAAGAGTAATTAAGGTCTAAGGTCTTCCAATGTACGCTATGACAGTCGACGCATTTTACACATAAGGCCCAATACATTTCCGCCTTCACGATCTCCCAGTTCTAATTGGGCGATGCATCCTCCCCTAATCTCCATACATTGTTATTCAATTATTCCGTTGACGGGACGGGCAACAACAACAACAACCCCCCGTGGATGACCCCAATTGTAGGGGGACTGAGAGGTGCCAGGGCAGGGTAGGCCTTCGCTCTTATTACAATTAATTCGAGCTCGGGCCGAAAGTGGGCCAATTAGCGGACGGAGACAAATGAATAACTAGCGCCGTATTCGTAGACTTTTCGGGCCGACCGTTCTTCGGCAATTCGACCGGGTCCAAGCCCGGAATTCGGTTACTTTCCGAACGGCCATTAGCGCGAACGCGACGACAAACACAATTACCGGGATTGTGCCAGAACCACGACTAAGCGAAACGTATTATTATATTTTTAATGGCTGTCCAACGTTGTATTGGATTTACCTGTTCACAAAAATAACATACACGTGGGTATACTAATCTGGGCATCCTAATCCTAATGTGGAATGGCCGCCACAAGTAGCACAATCAGCGAACATAAAAATGGCAGATTGATCTAACGAGTCTAATGTCTATAATGTCATTTTTATTCACTTTTCTATTTCCTCTCGGTGATTTGGTCCTATTTTAGGCCGGTTTCGGCTATATTCAGTAGCATTACGCCAGTAAATTAGTGAGCCACCAACAATGACACCCTGTCTGTTCCAGAACCACTAACAGGTATATTACAATTACTAACAGTATCGTGCAATATTATATATATATATATATATATATATATATATATATATATATATTAGTTACTCAGTGAATCCAGTGACACAGTACTTTCCAATCCGAGAATAAATAATAATTACATGCCCACAATTTTCAAATTACGACGGGCCATGAAAATAAACAATCTTGAATCCAGTGACACCTCCTTCATTCGAAGAACAAAGATTGTATCTCCAAGAACGTCCACGATCGGTATAAATCGATTTTAACGCCTCATCGTACATAAATCACTGGTTTAAGATTGATCGACACTCATTTAATTAAATCTCCGCCCCAAGCTTGTTTACGGCCCGATTTGTACCTTTTGGAAATCCGAGCTTAAGATTTCTTCAACTTTCTAATTCTACATCTGTAGGGACAAGAACGGAAGGCGTCTCGTCTGTGAAAGTTTTCCCCAAATTTCCGGTTCCAGGATCGCGGAATTTGTGGTTAAGTGTAACATGTTTCAAAGAGATTCCCGAAAATTTCTACGAAAATTCCATTTCTAAAATAATATTGCGCGTAATATTTCTTATTTTATGTATATAGGATGTATTATTTATGATACGTATTTGTGCAAGAACACATTTTTGATTCACTTAAAATTTCAATTACTATTTCAACATTTCCATAAATTAATAATTTATTATGTGCAATGATTTATGTTTAACTAGGTAATGTGAAAATAAAAGCATTACTATCTGTATTTTAATAAAAATACAGGCGGGCATTAAAAAAACGAAATGCGAAGTGGAACAAGAAAGTAGATTAGACGGTTTAATATTCAGAACTGCGCGATCATCGTTTCTCCATGTAAGTCATCGGCGTTAACTAGGTGTCTAATGGAGGCATAAAGAAATTAGGCTGCCCAGCCCATAAACTTCGGACATAAAAAAAATTGCAGCTCGATATTGAGTTCACTAGACGAATTATGCCTCGAGACAAGACGGAAGTATGTCAGACGACAATTAAAAGGGACGTTCATTTCTGCTCATGAACTGTCGAACGGCTGGCATATTGTGATGCATTTGAACCAATATCATTCCGCGAACTGAAAGCTTACAATTTGAAAGGGACAAGTGAACAATTTTGTTAACCTGTAATACCAGAACGGGGAAAGTATTTTTCGCGGAGAATTCAGAAATGAAAAGTTGACGTACGTAGAACTTGATCATAAACATGGGTTTGGCTATTTAGGGTTGTCATAAAATCAAGTACATTTATCAATAAAAACGGGAAGAGAGTGCTAGGAATTTGAAGATAATCGCTACCGGGGTGGCGTTCTTTCGTAGGGAGATGCTAGAATCGGCCATTAAATAGGAAAATATTTCTTTCATTTCAGCCCACAGGCATTTAACAGATATGATCTCCCGCAAATAGAAATTACACTGCTGCCGATAATGTTCACGTAACACGTCCAACTAATCTGTAGTCTAGGAAACAGAATCTATCAAATTTTAGATCGGGTAATATATCCACAAAGAAATGTTTAATGCTATTATTCCCTTATATTTTTGTTTGAATTTGCATTCGATTTAGCGCTGGGAACAATATTTTCTTGATAAGTACAATATTAATTAACCCTTAAGAAATAACGCCCTTTACGACCTCTACAATGCTATCAAATTGGAGCTTTCATCTAACCTTACTACCAAATTCAACATTCCCTACAATTCCATAATAAATACCACTCATACTTTCCCAGCTAAATCCAATAATATAGTTACTGACGAAGACTTTTCGGTGATAATCCATACTTTCCCACATCTGCTCTATCCAGCAGATCTATCTAACAAATGCAGATTCAAGTTCATAAATAGGTAATAAATAAAGGGCCACAATTCCACGATGTCGGGTACCCTGTCGCTATAAGTTGGAACGGTCCGATTAAGACATTCGCCTTGGGTCGAACCAATAAACGCCGAACGCCATTAATTTAGTGCTTTAAAAACGGCAGGAAAGTGGCCAGAATTTGTGAGCGAATCGGAATTTATTACTCCGCCGGCCGTTCCTTCCCGGACGGTAGTCCCAACGAGGATGCCTTAAACGTGGGACCGGGGGTTGTAAAATTATAACGGTTGCCACGAAGCCGAGCCCGGGATATAATTCGAACCCGGATTAAATACGATGACCGCGGCCGCTCCCTTCGCGCTCCCAACACCAGCGCCGCCCGGCATTTCAGAAGCGGAGGTGCTAATTAATTTCACAAAATACTACGGTCTGGTAGGATGCTCTCTTACGATGTATGGATTACAGAGTGGCTCCGAAAAGAATTATTATAGGTCCAACATACACAGGTCGCATAATAGTAGCAAAAACCCTTCAATTACAGTTAATTAATTCGTATCGAATCTATAATTGATTGCTTTCAATTCTACGGTAATAATAATAATTATTTTATGCGCCATAAATTAATAACATATTCTCATGTCATGATCTTGGGTCTACTATGACCATCACAGGGTAGCACTGGACATAATAAGATCCAATATGTACTGAGGTCTGCACTGGATATGACTAAGTATCTCATTTATCAAATGCCAATTTCTATTTTTTATCGCTAGTTTTGGCAATATAAAACCCATTCTACTGATGAAAAACCTTTTCATCGAGCAGAAACAAAAATATTGTACAAAAGACCGTTTAAAACACCTCCATTAACTCTATATTCGCTGATACGAGGACCAGATGTGAAAACAGCAGTTCTGACGATATGCAGGCATTCGACGTGTGTTGGTATCTCAATGACTACATACAAATCGTCGAGTATTTTTTTTCCAGGATAACATGCGAAATACCATCCCTTATACAGAGCAGTGTCCTGTTTTGCTCGTTAAATGAAGATATAGTAAAACTCAGCCGACAGAAAAAAGAAAATAAGCAGTCAGGAACAAGTTCGAAACGCTCCTCTCTTAATTGGCGAATATTTCCGTTTCCAATAAGGGAATTAACCATCAGCACGGGGCACACCGAAAAAGGACTTATCCGATTGTCTCGGTGCTCCTATAAATGCTTCCGTTCCAAATTTTCGATTTCTCGATCCTTCGTTATTCGGGACAATTTTTAATCGGACGTACGAGCCGTTTATACAGAGACAAAATGAACTTTCAGTCAGAGTTGAAAATTCAAATTAGATCTTGCTCAACTAATCTATATTCGAGTTGTGATGAAACATAAAACACCGGTCCACTTTACTAGGGCGGCGGCCGTACACCTCCGCGTTTACGTAATTGTGAACTGGAATAATCGAAAATGAAAACAAAAAAAAAATACAAAAAGGAAAACCCGAAGTAAAAAATAAAACAGAGAGATATCCGTGGGAGTCGGAGGGGGAGCGGACACAGACAATGAATAATCGTCGGACACATGGCGTGTCGACCGGTTGATGGGAGTACTCCCCTTCGGGGGGCCTCAATTAAAGCGGAAGGTTTATGAGCGATCATTTCATTAATTAATGACCGCCAGTTAATTACCGGCCGGACTGCGGAGGCGCCAATCGGGAGCCGAATATCAAATTCGCGTCTAAATAGATTATTATTTATCTCCTCTAAGACGACTACAGAGTTTCATTGTGGAACCTAAATCCGGTTATTTCGGATGGACTTCAGATTAATCCCATCATACCTTGTACGGAAGTGATAAAGAAAGCGGTGATGATAAATTAAACAATAAAGTGGATACGTTTAAGTATTGTAGAAAAATGAATACGAGGATGATGAACCCAGGTTCGTTCGGGCGGACATTCCTTGGAATTTTTAAATGCGACGAGGAACGGTATTCGGTTTTCACGGCGCGTTTTCCAGTTTTCGACGTTCCCCGTTTTACCGAACAGACGGGGCGGACAATGGAAGTCACTTCTAAGGTAGAAAACAGTGGGAGTGGG
The DNA here is from genome assembly GCA_019843655.1 of Lethocerus indicus. Taxonomy (NCBI): domain Eukaryota; kingdom Metazoa; phylum Arthropoda; class Insecta; order Hemiptera; family Belostomatidae; genus Lethocerus; species Lethocerus indicus. The sequence continues at coordinate 13,579,839 of JACDQD010000010.1, read as the reverse complement.
CCCCCGGGATAAATGGGAAGGGGGCTCCGGGCGAGGTGTCGCCCAGTGTTATGCTAAAGAGGCCCGAGACTCTTCCTCTTGAATATTCATCCGCTCGGTCCTACTATCTCTTTCCCTCCTACCCGGCTATCAAATACCTTCTGTAATAACAATTAGTCTATCCGGTACTGAATTAATTCGCGCTTGCCGTTTCAATCTGTCGCCAGCTTTGAAAGTATCAACGCGTACGGAGGTATAAAAACAAAATAAATTATTGCAGTGTTTTCTCGATTCGCTACCGAATAATAATTCGGGGGAGGAGGAATTGGGCAGTACAGTTCCAGTCATTCGACTGCATTACAGCCACTGTAATTACACCGCTATACTATTACCTATTGTAGAAACCAGTCCAGTTTATGATCAAAATTTATGGAAACATAAGACCGAAATCAGTTAATAAAAATATTACAAAACATGTTTCCCCCGCACCCCGTGTGGCTTAGAGTCATAGGCTCTAAGTTCGATACAAAGCTATATAGCTGTTATGAAAGTCGAGCCATTATTGTTTTACTTTCGTTCAAGCCTAATATTTACATTTCAGAAGTGGCAGTCGCCGGTCAATGCTACCGCACCCTACACTTATGATACCATAAAAAATATCCCGTGGAAATTAAATATGCAAACTGGAAGGCCAATTTTCCTTTCGGTCCAGAAGCGAACTATGGATCTACGCCGGTTATTAAGCTGTCTAGGATTTAATATTCCCGAGAGTGTCGGTTAGTCGAGAGCGTGAAATCAAAAGTCGAGGAGAGAGAAAGGGACAACCTTCCACGTCAACAAAAGCATTAATTTTCTTATAACATCCCTTCTTTACTTTATCCGATACCGCTTGTATAAATTTCATCTACGCTGGGCATAACTATTTTCGAAGCATTCTTCGGAAACTAAAATCACTGTTTATGTTCGACACTGCCTGAGATATGCGTTACGTGAAGCCGGACTTGAACTGAGCGAGTACAACAAACGTCCGGCGCAGTAGATTACGGGGAGGGGCCGATGAAAACTCGCGTTATGTAAATTTGGGGCGCTGCTCGAATTTTCATTCTTTTTTTTTCTCTTTCTGTGGCTGCCACATGACTCCAGTTAAAACAGGAGCGCGGGGCTGAAAATAAATTCCCGCCGGGGCAATAACAGCGGGGCGTAAACAGAATCGGGAATCGTTGCGCTGTAAGATAGCGTCGTAAAGAAGCCGAATAACAGAGGTGAAAGTATCGGGTGCAACGGGTTACGGGAACCGTTCTATTTGTAGACCGAGTTATATATCTTAAGGAGCTGGTCTAAAGTGTAAGAGATCAGTAAGGTACAGTTCTTGAAGATATCTCTTAATAAAAACCTGTATTTAATATAATTTTATATTACCTGGTTCGAAGGATTGTGCCGATACATGCCATAGAACGGAAATAATGTTTATTATTTGTTGTGTACAAAACAGCCCTTACCTGAAACAAAAGAAAAAAAAGGTTAATAATCGGGGTCATTACTGAAATCAATATTTATTTATTATTTTTTAAATACTTTTAAAAGGAAAGGAGTATAGGGAGATATAGGGCAGTTATCACTGCGGAGATATCACACGGGACCCGGACCAATTATGGAGTTATCAAGAAATAAATTATATAGCGGATGCTCTTAAGATAAGCTATCGGGACAACGGACACGGAGCTACAACTTGAAATAAATCAGACGTAATCACTGGTCTCCGACGGACAGGTTCAAATGAACGTCCAAAATTAATCATCATCCACCATTCGAAAATTTAACCGGAATTATTAAGAGATCAGTTCGTTTCGTGTACTCGGAAGGCGAGAGGAAAACATTTCCGAACAACATTATCGGGACTGACCTAGAAATGGGGAAGGATTAATTCCAAACGACAAGGTCCATTTCAACATTCAGAAATCATTTCTCAATAAAAATTCAGTTTTTTCGAGTTTCCTAAAATATAAATTTGAACTCGAAGTATAATCGGCCGGAAATAATAATTACGATCCTTTAATTTACTTATTTTAAATAACCGAAACCGGTCCAGGATCAGAAAAACTGAGATTTCAAACACACGGCGTGTGTGTTCTCGACTATTTATCACGTCCAGAATCATATAAATAATTATCATCGCGATAATGTCTGGGCGAGTGGAGCCCCGGCGTACAACATACAACATAAATATCACATTATTCTTTGAAAACAAATGGCCGAATTCACCTTGAAATTTTTCAAGTCCGATACACCATATTCGACTTTATCAGCGAAATATTCTCCATCATAAATATTTTTTTTCGCGCTTACATAAAACAGGTTGAGTGGTCCCCACAGAATTTATCGGCCACTCGAGCGCAGATAACAACAAAGGGGACTCCGACAAGGAACGAAAAAAGACAAAGGAAACTGCAAGATAAGGGGGAAAGACGAGCTTCTTTATGAACGCGTCTGACGACGCTTTTCCGATCTCATCAGACCTAAGGGAAAAAATATTGTACCCGGCGGCAGACGAGAGAAAAAATAACGGAAGGAAACGCGAGTAAAGTTGACAGGGGCGTCAGTCCCTCCAGACAGCCTTTACCCACCCAACGGTTGTTTCCTTCTAGTGGCATAAATATAACCTAGTGTCTATTTAAGTACCCAGTGATGCCACGCTCGAAAACAACCGTAAACTCAATATCCCCGGTATTGGGGTCATTACTTATTAAATATCCGGCTAGCATCCGGGTTGGCCTACAGTTAAGCCCCGGTAAAAAATGAACAGCCCTAATAACTTATTAAGTAATCTGATTTATGTAAAGGTAATGTGCCGGGTATGAGCTGAATAAATGAAGACTAAACTGAAGTCATAACCGTGATCGGGATTCATTAACATAATCCGGGAGGTAATTCAGAAAAGAATTAGTGATAGATCCGTACGTTTAAAGGATGGAAAATGACGGAAATGTTCATTTGTAAATCTGCGCGTAACTCGTCTATACCGAATGAAACGGGGAGTTATTAAGAATAGTCGAAGAGGGTTTCAATGTCTGCCTATCACGTCAATTGACGATGAAAAATTAAAAAATACTCTTGCTAATAGTGCAAGACTAATAGTGCCAACCACAGTCTACACGAAAAACCAGTGGGGCGTTCTCAATTCAACACGTGTCTAATGAATATGCAGCATATTGAAATAATTTCAACCTAATAATTTGCCGCCGGATTTGAAAAACTAAAAATATACACGATACAATTTAATACTCATCAAAAATTACGAAACAGTGAACACGGTTTAACCACTGTCGATTAAACGCAGGGTAAGTAAAAGAGCCCCGGGGCGGCTATAAATCTCGAGCTTATGACTCGAAACATAACTCGTTGTCCGTAACTGGATCGCTTCAATTAAAATATTTGAATTCTGTAACAATTCCAATTTTTACGCCTATGGGCCAAGACGTTAGTAACTAAGGCGGCGAATATACGCACGAATTCATCAAGAAGGATAACTCGAAGAATATGGATTATTCATGAATAAGTAGTAATAAGTGATACCTACGTAAAGGAATACAAACTGCAGATCGGACATGTGAGCGATTGTCATCGATTACAAACTTTTGTCCGTTTAATATTATACATTCTATTGTTGTTTAATATTATTGTTGCTTTATAGAACGAGAAATATCAAAAATTGTGAAACAAATAGGCGGAATAAAACGGAATTTCAAACTTAAGCTAGGTGAATGATTTCGGTCTCCCATTCAAGAACCAACGGTTGTATTTAATGTAGAAAAGTTTGAACAACAGGAAATATTTCGTGCCGACTGTGAAGGTGATGTTGGGCAAGCGGAAGAGGGGGCCGCGGAGGAGGCAAAGTGAGCGAGCAGCGGTTTTCCGAGTTAATTGAATGAACAATTACAAAGAAAGAGGCGTCGTCGCGGTTCAAGGCCCTGGGCTTCACGACCGCTCCGGGTGGACGGAGGGGCCTCTCGCACTGACGAAACAGCGCTCCGCGCCCGCCACTCCCAGCTATTTTAATTAGTATACTCCGGGGACGAGGCGTCAAAAGAATGGACCTTCATTACTGACCGCCCGGTCTTTTTGATGAACAGACGGCGCAAGCCCACACCTTTCTTCGGACTGCGTTCTTTTGGACATTCATGAAATATACGACTTGAAATCGTGAAAACAATAGACGTTCTCTTCTGCAGAATCCGATTCCACAAAGGAATGGGTTATTTATTACCTTGCATAGAGAGATAATACGATATATAGAATAACCGCCGAACAGTAATTGTATTAAATAGTAATTAAAGAAAAATACTGATAGAGGCTACTCCGGTGACGGACAAAATTAGTCACTTTGAAATTCACTGCCCTAGACCCTAAATTTTATACGGTATCATTAAACCTACTGTTCAGAAGGGGTTGGAGTGACATTGGCGCTCTAACATGAAAAACTTCTATCTGTTTTTACCCGGAGATGGTTACAGTGTCATAAATTCGGGTGTTTGAGAGGTAGTGAAGACGACAAGGTATTTTAAATAGTTTCTCCCTCTGGGACACTGGTGCACCATAAAAGGAAAACAGGCGAGTATATTTCGTTAATAATAAATCCTGTATCCCCAGCATCATTTCCACAGCCAGGTAATTGGGGCTGATACCTTCTGCAAATTCGTTATTCAGAAAATAAATTAGACCGTAGATTTCAATATCGAATTTATCAATAATTATGCCAGCTTCGAGTCATCGGTAATTGATTGCACTTTCAGGAGGCAGAATGGGGAGAGAGTGAGCGGGGGCTCTATTTAAAAAGACATTTGTACAAGCCCGAGATTTATCTCGCGCCTAAGTCCCGCGGGAACTGGGACAGAGCCCGGAGGCCTCGCCCCTCAACCCGCGCTAAAACAAGATTGATAACTCCGATTTCGCGCCGAGTCGCAGTCTTCGAAATTAAATATGGGTGAGAGGTCCGGGCCAGAAATTAGGCCTACGGGCGGCTCGGACGGGGCTTGAATGGAGAGAGTGCACGGCCCGCTCATTCTCCGCGGTTCTCACGCCGAAAGGAAGAAGGACAAAGCTGGATTCAATTCCGTAGCGCAGTTCGTAAATTGGGTTTTATATTACGTGCAAACCTCTCCTGTGTACCCACAAAGCGACGATATAATTTCGGGCACTGTACACTCCAATCCGTAGTGGAAATAATCTAAAATGACTACCCTGACAAAAATATGAATTTCCAAATTGCACAAGATTTTAAATAGTTTCTGCTGCTCGCCGCCTTCATAAGCTGACGCGGTAGAAGTAGAGAGTGGATGATCCACCACCGTACTGATGAAAAAGCTACTGAATATAAAATATTGTAATGCATGTATTACAATATACGCTGTCCAAAAAACTCAGAATATAACACTAACTCAACTATCGCGAAAAGTTCGAAAAACCCCTTTCAAAGGACAAAATGAGAAATCATACCCTGATGCCTTCATTATCTACACATGAAATTCGACATTTCACGAATATCTGTATAAATAAACTACATAGGGATATCATCTAAGGGTCGTGTATATACTGAACGGTAAGGCGGAACCAGAAGACCCAATCCGTACATTGAAATACGAACGGTGGGAACCTCCCCGACACTTATTATGCCCTACAACCCATCGTCGTGTTGAATTTCACTCTCTGGACTTCGGCCAAACGTTAACGAGTCGACACGCATGCCCATTTCTAACATAGCTTCACCCTTTATCGGAAACAGGGCTGAAATTCTACCGGCCGACAATTAAAAACCAATCGACTGTTTATAGTTTGTTCTAATGAAATGATTTAGATTTCTGGTTTCGGGCCGGAGGGGGAGATCCAGTTCTCGTGTGGAGTGCCTCGCAGGTAGCCCAGAGTACGACCGCCGTGAATTACCGTGCGCGGGCGCTGTAATTAATTATTGAAAAGTGCAATTAGAGGTGCTCGAATAGGCCTCGGGGTCGAAAAGTCGCCGGGGCCCCGGCCCATAAATCGAAGCCACGTCCCTGTAATGAAGACTAATGGCCAGGCGCAGGAAATACTTGTTTATTATTAATACATAATGGGCCATTATATAATAACAAATAGTTCTATTGAATCGGGTATGGTAACGTATAATATTAATGCGTGTTGGGAAACCGTTGGTGCTAGCACTGGAAATTAAAATTTCTCATTTTAACGTCCACGGCACATGGACGTCTTTGAACCGCCGGCCTTTTTACTCTCATTCTGTGTGGCATTTGTGAAATACTACCCTCAATACTACCTGGGGCGAGTGGTCCTTTAGTCTAAATTCTGAACTAATTTGTTCATTCTTGCCGTTGGTTTGTCCCTTTTTTTCGACGACATCTCAATATGATCAAAATACAGCCCACTTTGCAATCAGCACTTAAGATTGCGTTCACATATCTTTATTATTATCGTGATTCCTAGGAAATTTTTTCTGCCCAATAATTCATCGGCGTGGTTAATGTACCAGCTTGTTGGTCAAAATTCTGTAGTAGTTCTGTCGATTCCGACATAAATTTTTCGGATCAACAATTAAAAACCAGTATAGGCAGTTCTAAAGCAATGATTCCTATCTGGATCCAGACTGGGCGGAAAATTCCGTTACTTTAAAGCGCTCAATAGGGAACAATTGGTGAACGAAAGCAATTATTGTTGTCACCAGCGTGCTGCAATAAAACCGCGGGGTCGTACCGTTCCACGCAATACAAAAATAGGAGATCTTGATCGGACTGTACGTCGCGTTACTCGGACAGCATTCTCAAACCAGGGAACCGCTGAATCGTTAATTGAACGAAGTCCGCTGTGGGCGATAGGATCGGTCCGAGGAGGAATGCCGAGGCGGAGAGTGGGCATGAGCAGCTGCGGTATGAGTTCGTGAGGTGCATCCCGGGGGAGGGGGAGGTAGGGGGCTCGTGTTATAATGCCCCTCCATCCCTCCCACACGGTGAGTATGCAGTCAGGGCCCCGATCGCCACCGATTTACCGATCGCTAATTCACGCCGATGAATGGACTTCTGGATGAATGCCCCCAACACCCCGAGCTCATTGTTACCGGCCGGGGCCCGATGCATTGTGCTCCCCTCCGTTCGGACTCCCAACAATGTGTTTATACCGTCCATCCCCCGCTGGCGTTAACTCATTGATCGATGTCGATATAATTAACCTAACAAGACAGTAATTAAGCGATTGCGTTGTATTACACAAGCGCGCGAGACACGGCCAGGTCCTGTCTATTCAGTACTTGTCGCGGTGGCTCGGTTAAAAAAAATGGGACGAGAGAATTAACCCCAAAAATAATAGTATGCGGGGCATAATAATTTCAGTGTTATAGACTATACAAGCGGAAAAGAATTTTATATAAATATATAATAAATTGGATAATTTATTAATCAAGAATCCGTTGTTCACATACATGCATATCATTCAGACCCTACGTATAATCATGAAGCTCACTCTAAAACTTAATGACTATCAAATAAACCATAGTAGTGAAGATTTAATCATTATATAAGATTAATTTATTATTACTCCGATAGTTAAATGTTTTACCTATTACCGTGCATAAGGTTCATAAATAACAAGAGGCCCGTTCAATCGGCAGTTGCCAATTTTTAATTACCCCGCATTAACCTTATCAAACCAAGTGAGAATCACTTAGTGGGTCCGATGTGGCGGAAATTAATTATTTCCTACGGTTTTGGAAGTGGCACCTGCACAGACCCGATAGTCGCGGACGGGCTAATGAAGTCGGCCCGATTAAAATCGTTGCTTTCTTCGCGGCCGGCCGCTGATTAATGGCCGCCCGATGGGGCCCCTTCAAGTTCTCCCGGGGGACTCTTAAACTTCTTCTTCGGCGGTTAATCGTCGGACTCGATCAGCACCGGCGGAGGGCGGAGACCCCGACTTCTTTTCCGGCCGGCAGATTTAACTGCCGTATTTATTTCTTCGGAAGCAAAAACCGCGCGGCATTAGACCGCTGATACTGTCGGGAGGTGATTATTCATACCGGCCGTTTGCAAACGCGTTCCGATTTATTTCAATCGGCCGTACACGCGATCAAATCATCCACATATCACAAGCAATTAGAAAGAAGGTGTATGGCGATATCTTTTGAAATAACGATATCAAATTTATAATTTGCATAATAATTTTGTAAAACATGGAATTTAGTTATGAAAGAAGCATTATGAAATATACTTTTTCGTCAGCAGGTTGATGGCATGTTTGATGGAACCTCCTGTATTTTGAATATTCCCTAGCTAATTAAATCGGATCTAACAAAAGTGGATACCAAAGTTAGAATCGAAACCCTCGTTTGGAACATTAATTATCTTAAATTAGTTTACCATTTTAATTTACCACCCAGATCTTTTTCCATTGCGCCACTTTCATTTCTTCAAAAATTCAGAGAATCAGAAAACTATCTTCGTCTTGTTATTGATCGGAGTTTCTCCCATTCGGCGAACATCTAAGGGGAGTTCTTTCACCCGGGACTCGGGTCGAGCCAACTATAAGGCCGAAGATAGTAAATAAAAACAGAGTGGACGGTAGTTCTCTAATTCTTTTGTCCCTTAATGAACGGCCGTTCACCGGCCAAATTTGGTCAGAGGACGAGAGCCGTCGTCCAGCTCCAGCCCCCCCCCTCACGGAATGGGGGAAAGTGTTACGCCGGGTCATAATTGTGAGGTCTTCTCCCCTTCCTACTACAGCGCTGTGTCTCCGCCTCTGGGTGTGAAATGTTTTTCAGTCGCCGACTTCAAATTACAGCGTTTCGTTCGATTCACAGCGATCCCCCATCTGTACACTGGGTAATTACAATAGGACTGTCTCCTCGCTCGGTTGACACCGATCCGGAGAGTGAGGATATTTAAATACGACGTTTTATACTTTCAGACGGTACAATCATCTGTCGTTATCTCGATTCAAATTCGTTCTGGTCCGACGGCGAAAAATTAAAGATGTACGGGGGGGGATGGACAATAATGACCTTCCAACTTATCCCCAAATCATCTACGACTCTTTCTTGCGTTTTAAACATTAAACTTAGAAAATATGAATTTATCAAAATTTTAAGAATTAAAATTACTGCCGCGAAGTTTCAAAATAATTTTTCCAATTTTTTGATCCAACTTTAAAATTCTTATCTACTCAAAAAAAAATAGTTGAAATTATAAAATGAGACGCTTCGAAGGAATTAAAAATTTGAATCCTTTATTTTAAAAGTAAATAAAACTAAGTTCTAAAATATACTCCCACAGCTGCAAAAAAAACCGTAATGAGTCGATATTCAAGTGGGTTAACGGACCTGGGGGGTCAACGACGACTTCGGAAAGTTGTTCATTTATCCCACCTCCCCTCCACCACATCAACCGACGACCCACAATATGGTCAGAACACAAACTGAAACTGTAACATTTGTATGATAATGGAACATTTTCGTCCTAAAATTCTCAAGAAAGAGCCGTATTATTCATAACTGTACTCGGGCGGTGGTGTAAGCGACCACCCAGGGAGTTGCCCGACGGGAGGCGCGTGAACACAATTTTGTGTTTATTCTAGTCTATTCGGCGTATTTACAGTATATATTTCTAGATAGGTTTCGTTATTCCATTCATTCATTTTATCTCATCCGGCCTTTTAATTGCCCAAAGGGGACGGCCTTTTAACTGCGAGATAAATAATGCTAACGGGTCATTAAATGGCTAGAATTCGATGGGAGCGTTTGATGGGAAGGAAACGATTCGGAGTTTAAGAATTTTAATACAATTTAATACGCGTAGCGCAAATAATATTCTTAAAGCGAAACTTGGGAATCGTTTATATTCTGAAAAACCGTAATATCACCTATGTAACATCAGACGGACCTGTAACAACATGCACGATTTACGAGGGGAAATTTGATGAGACAAGTAATACCAATCTGTACATGGACGCGAAGCCCAGAGCGGTATTACACAATATATAATAATAATGTAAATATATTCAGAACGGGAGAAACCCAATTTAAATTCAGGCCGGCGGTTTAATCGACTGAGTCACACACACGTGACTGCCCAAGCGCCGCAGAACGTGACCAAGAACTGAAGTGATAACCGTGTGTAGAACTTATGCTACAGCGATAATTCCGAAATACAGCGAAATTAAATTACGTCGGAGTGCATTTGAACTGGGAAAACTTTACTAAGTAATAAATGGAGAATTCCACATCCTTTCCGACATTCTTCAACTTATTCCTCTCGCTGTTAAACCTTTTTAGCACTTGGCTACTTGATTGTTGGCGGAAAAAAGCCCGCTCGGGAAACTCCCGAAGTTGTAAATTTCGAATACGATCGAAGTTGGAAAGTCTAAGAGAGCGGTCTTGGGCGTGAGCGTTTTAGTAATTGACATAACGCACCGAATTCACTACACGGACGTACAGTAACGTCCGATTTACAATCGTCCCGTACCGAGATCCTTTCGCTTCTAGGTACAATAAATCTAGACGACTTGAAAGTCTAGCTTCTACAAGCCGTTCCCCGGGGGAGGGGGGGACTCGGTTCTGATCCGTACGCGCCCGCACAATGGAAAGTTATCGGGCGACGGTCTCCGAATGCCAATTAGGAGTTTCCGAAGAATTGGGTACCGGTGGACACGTCGCATTGAAAGATGCCCCAGCGTGATCCTCGAGACACTGTGGTGAGCTAGTTTCAGATCACGAGAATCAGACAAAACGTAACCGAATGAACATAAAATAGTAAGAAATAATGATATTAATTTTTAATTTATTATATTTTGCTTTATTTCATTAATTAAACGCTGGTTTGGTCTTTTGCTGACCCCTCACAGACCACAAAACAGGTATGTTAAACCATTAATTCGATTAGTTTAATATACCTGTTTTGTGGTCTGCGAGGGGTTGGAATACTGTAGGTTCGTGATGTTTCTGTCTCCTCTCGCTGGTACTGATGTACTGTCATTTGACAGTTCATGTGAAAGTGACAGTGCAGTGAGGATGCCCAAAAAACATCCAAAGTGCTAACAGTGACTAACACCGCTACTGAAGATGGCGAGCAGCCGAAACCGGTCTAGCAAAAGACCAAACCAGCGAGAGGAGACAGAAACATCACGAACCTACATTAATTCGACCTTTAGAAACTTACATACGTTCAAATAATATGGAATCGTTTATTCTCACCACAGAGAACACCAGGGGCTCAACGGTGCCCAATAACGTTAACTACAGAACAATTATACGCCGACTGAGCACCCAACAAAAGTACTAAGGCACTATGTGTGTTGTAAATATATACGATGGCAACTAAGGAATTAGTGTCGTACTTCCGTAGTTACAAAATCATTTATTTACGCACGTTATAGAAACCACTGCGAAAATTATCTGTTTTTCAGTTACCTTAATTCATTGTTCGCGTATAGATTCGCCTTGTACATTATACGATTGTTAACAACGCTGCGGTTTCGTTGTACACAATTCACTCGGTGATATTGATTGGTGTCGATACATTAGAGAGACGGTCGAATAATCTCCGCGGCTAAATAGTAATGAGTCAGCGTTTGCGGTGCGCAGGGCCCGACCCCCGACAGCGCCCTAATGCACATTGAGTGCCCCCGTCTGTCACCCTCCCAACGACGTCAAATATTAATCATCTCCGGTTCTCCCTTCCACTTTTAAAATCTTCGGTAAACAATATCGGCCCGCGGTTCGTTTATACGGGGGAGCGTTTTCCAGCTCTCGTGTTACCCCGGGATTTATCTATGCATCATTTGCCCGTAAAAATATTTGTTTAATTATAAATATGAATTCAGCGATATTATATGATTTCTGTGGGAATTCGAAACAGCGACGGGTATGAAAGAGAATGAAACAATAATTAATCGCTGGGTGCGCACTGAAAATTGTCGGATAAAACAGCAGAGGGGATTGTGAATCGGGACCAGGCAATTCAATTCGCGCGGCTGTAAAATGTCGATTGATGTTTACATACGTCGGATTGAGTGCCAACGCCACCGTCCTCAATAGCGGCGCCTAATTGCCCGAGGAGACATCCTGTCCGACATAGCTGTATAAGTCCCATTAATAACCAAGCCTGGAGACGGCCGTAAATAACCGTTTTACAATACTGGCGGGAACCGTGCCGCCGCACAATGATTTACACCAAACAATTCTTCATGCAAAATAAAAAAAATATTTACGACCCCGGCGGGAAAACGAATTTCAAATCCTTTCACTTCATATTACTTGCAAATGTTATTCAAACGCGTCTTACCCGAAGAACAAGGAAGTTGAAATCGTCATTCTTTGTTCAAAATTGGTCAACGGGCCAATTAGTTTCAGTAAACAAATATTTGTCATAACGTTCTAAATTCTAAACTGCATTCAAGATTTCTTTACCAGTTTCCCGACAGTACAATCCTACAAATTGTCGAGAAAACTTAGAAACGAGAAATTCGAAAAATTTGCAGTGGACACTAGAACAACGGTACCGATATTCCTGCTTCCGCCCCTCCTTCCCCATCGTCATCCGCCGTGCGGCAAATTAGGTCTGCGACTTTGTCCCGCGTGTGTATATATAATTATGCTAATTCGGACATGACAGGGCGCCGGCTAAATAGGGTAATCACTCGGGCCGACCAGATTGAAAGAGCCCGGCCGGGACCCGATCCTCGGGCAACCAGATCGAAAGCAATTCGCATGCCCATTTACAGATCAAATTAGCAGCACAACCGACTGTATTATTGTGTACTCAACACAGATCTCGATTCTCTTCTAAATATGGTCAACATAAAAATTATAATGGCATAAAGCAGTAAAAATTTATAAAATCCGACTGAAGCTGAAACCACGTCGACATTAATGCTAAAAAATGACTTCATTAAACTACTAAAAAAAGATACGATTTGGAATTATATTATAAAAAACTGATTTTTGTCTATTTCTATAGATCAATAAAACGCTAAAATAGTATACCTAATTATTATATAAATCAATAACGATTTCCCAAATTAATTTGGAAAAAAATCTGTACCGCAAGAAGATCCAGCGCCATTCAGCACTACGTTCATATACATAGTGATTGAAATATCAGTTACTCTTATTACAATACAAATTATTACCGATAGATTATCAACTATATTGGATACAACTTTCCATACATCATCATCACATAAATTTAACCTTTACAGGTTATTCATAGTAAACAAATAGGCTAGGTCTTTTATCTCCTCCACATCTTTTGATCGCGTCTTCATCCGTGTCCAACGACCCAACTCCCGACCATCCCTGTGCTTATAGGCCTAGGGCACTAATTTGATCGGGTTTTGAGACAAGTTCAATTTGAAGGAAAGCAACACTCGGGACCGGTCGAGAAAGCGCTGCTGCCCGCTCCGCGTTGATGAACGGAGGGGGCGGCCGGCATTCCTCTCCAAGTCTCGCCCAACGATCGGTCCCGATCGGACAATAAAACCGAGCTATCGCGCCTGGAAATCGACTCCGTAAACGAGCCAACGGCGATGCGGCGTCCCCAATTAGTGAAAGAAGAGACGGGGTCAGGGGCCCCCGTCCTATGTCACACCGGCTGACCTACATCCACGGAGCAACAATAGGGAAAATATTTCAGTTCTAGGATTCGAAAACCGATCGGACGGAATCGAACCCAACTCCAAAGTCGAAGAGTTGTAACATCGGCAACACAAAGTTATGTACCTTGTGAAACTAATCCTATTTTTCAATCCCAGAAGCTTCCATAATTTCAGCTTACGAATTTAAGTGGCTAGTGAAGGAACTTTAGGAGTTCAAATAAGTAGCTACAACCGATAATGCAGTTCCTAGTTCCTATGATCACAGCAGACGTACAATCAGGCCAACTTTATTCAAGTGGACTAATAGACTTCTAAACGAGGGCAATTTCCACCAATGGACGCGGTAATTGTTCCCCGACGCCGAGAATTCATTGTCCGGACTATAAATTACGATGACGAAGAAGAAAAAACAACGCTTTTAACAGGATCGTAAAAAGAGCGTGATGGGGCTTCTGTGAGTTCTCCCCGCCGGAGAAATAAACGGCCGTTGGCCCAGCGGTCCACGCACACGGTTATTTGCTTTACGATTGATGGATCATCCTCCCGACCGAACGCGTTGGCGAGTCAATAAAAAGAAAACCAAATAAGCCAAAAAAAAAAATTAAAGATGAAAAGGTGGCTCTAATCATGGGGCTCTGGGCGCAAGAAATTGAAAGTTCATTCAAAAAGGAGAAAGAGGCTCCGAACGTAAACCCAATTTGAGTTTAATCGAATCGAGATCTCTGCGGCACACATTCCCGTTCTTTAATTCCTTTCGAGAAATACATTGTCAGCATGAAAGCTACTTCAAACTATAAAATAGGCGTAGATGGTGTTAATAAATAATTAAAAATAATGTGAGTACAAATGTAGACATAAAAAATGCAGTAGCAAAATCGTAAAATTAGCTCCTTGTAAGTAGAATACGAATAAACCTATTAAAGTATATCGTTATAAAATATATATCTTGCCTAAGATATAGCAATTATGCTAGCATTTGAAAATGCGTAATTTGGTTCAATACAGATGACAAAAGCGGAAGAGATTTAATAATTAATAAATAGACGTTTTCGACCAGATTGTGTCTTAGAAATTGGTGACTTTTATTAAAGTAAACGATCTTGAAACGTTGTGTAGTTCATAATGAACTCGAGGATCGATTCCCACAAGTAGTGTTCGCGGAATGGTTGGGTATCTAAGAATAGCTCCGATTGTTATTCCCGATGAACTTCTGGCCCGTGTGGCTGCGCGAGTTCTACCCCGAAGTCCCATCCGTTCGAATTCAACCAACAAGTCCCAATACTTGTTTCTCCGTTCGGCCTCACGATCGTCAATCACCGAAAATTGCCGATCTTCATTTGCGAAATCCGGCCGACGGTTGGGAACCCCCCCCCTTACACACCCCGAATCGTGTTTAAAGGGAAAGTGACAGATTGCAATTTAGGAGAAACTCATTGACCGGGCGGGTTGGACAGACTCGCTAATCCGTACGCTAATGAAGAGAACCCAACTACGACAAGCGGCATTACTCTTGTCCAAATTAAATGGACATCCACTGGAATTGGCAGCAGTCCATCCAGATCCTTTTTCACGGAAATTTCACCGCATTAGGGCAATATACGTAATATATATTTTTGTCCCTTATTTTCGGCCTGCGGAATACCGCAAAAACCAAATAGATTACGATAAGGGAAGAGCGGAAACGGATATTCGGTTAAACCTTGCCATGAGGAAGATGACGTTTTAATGGATTGAACTGAAGCACGTAAAATACTATTCTAACAATATGCTATATAATTTCTAGATATCGTCTAAGAAAATGCATACATATACATTAGTAAAATTTAAAAAAATCCTGTCTAGCTATCCGGGTCACAAAATTGCCAAATTATTTCATACCAATAGCTAACGGAGTTATTCGCGTCAAATATTTAATACCTTTACTCTGTATTTACAACTTGCATTATTTAAAATGTAGTTAGAGACTGATTGCACACTACAAACCGGTGACCTGAAAGGAAATTCCATAAGAAGGTCAAGTTCATTATCATGAAAGTGAATTCCGCAACGATGCGTAAATTTCCTTCCTCCGTCCGTACAACAAACATAAAACTTATCGCCGTCTAACTTCCGGTAAGGTGGCGTAATTACGGCAATTTACCGGAAGTGAGCAGTAATTCCAATTCTGTTAACGGAAACCTTGAACGCTCTTTCCAACAATTAAACTTGTTACTCCGACCAGAAAGTGTAACCATTAGAAATCCAATATAACAGGGCCGTTGGCAAATTCTCACTTTTAATTCGACCGATCGGCCGATAACGGAGTGTGTGTTTTCAAGTGAAAGCACCGACACGTTCCGAGGTGGGAATTGAGCTGCCAGGGGTTAGAAAAAAGTGGACCCATGAAGATAGCGATAGCTATAAACCGACCGGATTTGCATAATGATTCAATTATATTTATAGACGAGCGAATCTAGATTCTGTTCGCGGATAAAGTCAGTATTACTTTCCAGGCGATTTTATTCAACCTAATATGGATATATATGCACCGGTATTATTCAGAAATTAAAGTATCAAGTAAAAAACACAATTAGACCACATTTGAGAAGAAACGGACCAAATAATTTTTATGAGCTGAATTTATAATTCAGATTTTAGTCCCGCACGGTTTAGGCAAAATTGGGTTAGATAATGGAACCTTAGTCTATTATTAAATAACGCAATTCAGTAATAGATAAAGGGCAGTGGGACCCTACTAACAGGCACGGCTTGACATTTAGGAAGAGTTAGGAGGAAGACCGAGCGCACAAGTTGCATCGGGCCCAACAATTCCCCCCATTAAAATGCTTATGTAGAGGCTCGTATTACGATTATGTAACGGTATCCTAATAAGTGAATCCTGGAAGGGGGTCACGCGTGTCCGGCTGCTCGTCTCGGGATGTTGAATTTTCGTCCGGTCCTGCCGACCCAAAACATTCTTCCCCCCTTTAAAACCCTAATTGGGAGTTGGCCCCCAAGTGGAAAACACGGGATGCGTCACGTAAAATAAGCGTGTTAACGCTCGGTTCAACAGCATTTTTTTTGAAACCGTATGTTGATGTTATGTGTGTGTGTGTGTGTGTATAGCCGACCGCTCGTAAGAGGTTGGGGAGTTATGCGGGATTGGTCCACATGCCCAGTGACAACAGGATACTTGAGGGTAATGTGGTCTGTTTTCCATAATCTTGAAAAATAAAAATGTCTTTAAAATCAAAGTGGCAACTCTTTTAATCATAATACAGCGACATATTATGACTGGTGAGTATATTTCACGTATACACACATCTTATGTATTAATTTGCGTTAATTTGTTTGCGCAAATAAAATAAACAGTCAAAGAGAAAATAATTATTTTATTTAAAATATTTTTATAGAGGCAGGGGGCTCTAAGCAACGTTAGGCGACCTTTCTGTATCCAATCAGCTATTTGATTTTGAATTTTCGCCACCCATAGTAGCATAATTATATCAATAATTATGCTGGCTGCCGATGAAACATTACGTTCTTTCACATAAAAGCTAAATCGTTTTTCAATTCATTTCGCGCGTCCTACAAAGAGTTGTCTGCAAATACCCGTTTGCAAATCTAGCCTAAGTATCGAGTTATAAACTACTGCCCTATATTTTCACGAATTTCCAAGATCTGCGGTTTGAGAAAATTGCGATCCATTATTTGATATGGAAACGGGGGTGAATATTCATCGGGGAGGGATCGCGGACTTTCATCTACGAAATTAATCAACGCAAATTGGTCCGGTTCTCTCAATCGCCTCAATAACCACGGGGGGTGGGGGCCCTGACCCCGGATAATTACAGTCATCCGGAGGCGAAATTCGGCGCGATGAAATTTAAAAATTTAAAAAGCCTATTCCAGAAATGGAAACAGAGTGGAGGCCGGCGATAGTGAAAGTCGAAACGGGAAATAATAAATCGAATTCGCTATCGATACCGGCGGCGTGAAGCAGCGCCGACCGCACGTTTCACAGTGTCGCCCTCCACGGCCCGGTCTTTATTGCCAGGTGGGAATGAGGCTTTTATCAAGGAAGCATCGGGCCAATAAAAAGGCCCGTAAAATTTTATAACTTTCTGCCACCCAATAAAGTAGAAATTCTTTCCGATCTCAAATATACCGAAAAAAACTACCGGAAATATACCGGTACACGCGATAAATTGAGCGGACGAAAGTCTAATATTATAAAGCTTTTAAGGATTAAATATTATAACACATCAGAACGATTTTCCCCTTTCAAAAAAAATTTCGGTAAAATATGTTATTGAGGTAACATGAAAAATAACTCCAGGCCGTTTTTAATCTGCCCCGTTTAATAGCATTTCTCAATCGCCAGTAGCCAGCGAGCAGACTTAATATACGATTATTTTTACTTTACCGCGGAACATGCTATTAGCAGTAAAAATATAGCTGTATAATGCACTTGCACTCTTATGCAAGCTTCGTGATTATATGAAACAAGACATACGTTATCCTGCCAACGCTCATAACCTTATAAATCTTCGTTATCCTCTACAATGTGTTTATTTTTATATAAATAAAGAGGTAAACGATCGAATATTCCGAATTATATTTGCGGTAATTTATTTTTGGCCCTCGGTCAACGTCTTTGTCTTGGTGAAAAATCAAAACGAGAAAGCTCCGAACAATTTTAACAGATTGTTGAAACAATCTCCGGCTTTCCTGTTTGAGACGTGGCCGCGAGCGTCCACGTCCCTACGTGATCCTCCGCCTATTTGGTTGCCCGGTAATTTGCCTACGTGCCTTCGGACCTATCCACTTGTCGACTTTCGCCTTCCATCTATTCCATTACGAATGACCGGGCTGTGTAAATCTACACTTTTCTATGTATATCGACAAGTGGATAAGTACTGACAGCTTTCAATAGAGATGTGAAATGTGGCGCGAAAGTATACCTACCGCCAGGGCAGTTAAAAGATACAGGAAAACTTTAGGACACTTTAAAATATTTTATTTTATATTTCTAATCGCGATAATATTATTATAATTCTAATCATATGTTCATTTATTACTGAGATTAGAAAACAATATGAGAAGAAATATCGGAAATATATCCCTCAGATGTATAATTTATCGACAGAATGCTACTATCGACCGCACCCGACAGTATTGGGATAGGGTGACAATGATGAGTGGTACTGACTATAACGAGAACAATTATTCGCACTACTATTACTGAAAGCAATAATGTAACCGTTAAAACGTTTCTGACCCCGGCCTGTACACTATACCGGTCTATATCGTTAGTTCGGCTATATTGGAAAAATTCGTACTATTTTTGAGACCGGACTAGCTCGAAAGCGGTGGACAAATAAGAGCGAGATTGAGATAGGGAGTCCCAATGCCGGTACAAACGGGAGTAGCGCCCGATCCAGAGACCCCGGGGGCTGTATTCTATGCAAATAGGATAGCCGGAGTGGAGGTGGGGACCCCTCTAACTGGAGCGACCCAACCCCAAATCTGGGTTAAACGTACATATACGTGGAAAGAGGCCTGTTTTAAGGAATACGAAGGGGTAGGGGTGGCGGGAGGAGGGGGTCGTGGCGGCGGCACCTCTCACTCGACCTACACCACCAGGTAAGCCCCGTGTCGCTATAGACGTTAATTGACGTTCGCGGGGCTCATACGCGATCCAACACATCCATGCTTCAACAGTCCCATCGGGTTCGACCTACTATCCGAAGCCGGGTCGCCCTGCGTTTACCCTTAGTACATGTATACACGAACACAGGAGTTCTATCGAAGCAATTGATCGAGTCAATATATCATTTATGATTCACCTATTTATTCGAAGCCAGTCATTACCTGTTACATCTGTTGTAACCTGTGGGACCTTCACGGAACTGGTGGACAGAAAACAAGGAAATAACTATGTTATCGATAAAATAATTTAATGGTTTTTCATTATAAAGCCATTAAACATGCTCGTGTTCTATCTAACGAAGATAAAGGACAATCAAGCTGTTAATTATACTTTGATAAGAATATTGTTCTGCAAAAAACATTGTAATCGGCCGCTTAGGGCAGCAAAATATTTAAGATCAAGACGAGTAAACGAAGAACTAACAAAAGATAGAAACGCTGAATGTATGCAATTTAACTAAAAATCAGAAAAGAAAATTATTTGAACTTTTAAATTAGGTATCCTCGTTCTATAGAAAGCTTAATAAATTAAACAAATGTTGGAAACGTGTATATTATATTTATGCGTACGCTTTACAGGCAATTTAACGGAAGCTACGCTACGAATTGGAGCAGCTCACACCTCAAATCTGGGTTATCTTAAGTTGAAGGTCTCCCGCTGAAGAATTGAATCGGCCTCTCTCTATTTCAACTTGTCGCCCGACGTCCGATCTAAATAAAACCAGCGCTCTCCGAACGTTAATTGACGTTCGCGGGAACTTTCATGTTCGTGGACATTTCTGACCTCGGATTTTCACATACATTAACTCGTTCTACACGTTTTTGTGCCGTCTACACCCCCGCCGACGATATATTCAATGGAGATATCGGTGGTTTCACACAGCGGAACTAGCTTCAGTTTGAAGCTAACTTTGTTATAAAAAGGCGGTTCCTAAGTAGCAAGACCAGCACGATTTCAACTCGCTAAATTACTAAAGATAGTGAGAACCCGTTCTACTGTACCCGTTGTAGCAAGTAATTTTAACAAAATATTCGTTTTTGTTACATTGAGATACCGTCCATGAGGAATGCAGGAGAAGCAATAATTCAATGTGAAAGATATAAGCCCATTACATAGATTAAATAAACGCAAACCAGAACCTGTTTCTTTTTCATTCACACCTGTGCCGAGGCACAGCATTAAAGACGAAATCAATGCGCGGCCGACTCGATTCATTCGTTTATCTTTGTAAACATCGGCCGGACTATATAATCGAACGGTGAACAGTTTAGAGAACAAAACCGTTGTAAAAGTGACTCTATTAACAAATAGAACACAATTCCTCAGACTCGAACCGTTAGAATTCCGACGGTGTCGATTTAAAGACTCAGATAAGCCCAATTATAGGCCCAATTATATATTCGAATCGCGTGGTCCGGAATTAAAATAAATTTCACCGGCCTGAACTTTTACGGATAGCCGGGTAGGCGTGTCCACCCCGGAGCAAATAAACCGGAGTTTGCCAATAGCGGCGGCACAACGGGGGTGGTGGGTTGACTTTCACTGGACGGACACCGACTAGAGTTTCGTCACAACACAGTGACTGGGGGAGGTGGGCAGGGGGGAAACGTCCAGAAAACCACCGCCGGGAGATGAACCGCTCCGAACCCCATTTCACTTTCACCCCCAGCCGCCGTCACGACCGCCCCCCTCCTCATGTATAATTTGAATAAGCGTGCGCATAAGTCGTATCATTTTGTCCGGGGGGCGTTTTAACTCAGTTTCAGGTCCCAACCGGCCTTCGGGAGGCCGCCACCCCCACAGTATCTTATAACATTTTTCGAGTAAGTTGACGGGCGTAATAAATGCGCAATTTCATGTAAAATCCGAATAGGACAATGTCGACCGAAATATACGATACGGACCCCTAAAAGTACGGTAGCTAAACTACTAATAATGCCTAGAGAGGAGACTGGTTCTTTATAATTAACGTTTGAACTCCACGATCTTGGTTAGAGATACGTTTTGTCCTTTCCCTTTTTTTCAGAGCAATATGACGAACATTTTCTACCGTCTCCTTCATATTCCTCTCAGAGAATTAATAGTGCATGTAAACGCTGGCCTATTATTGGAGGTATACGTAACCAATTAATTTCTTTCTTCTGGGATACTATATATATGAGTCATCTATTTATAAAAGTGAATTCGCCAGTCCCGTTTTCGACCGTTAGGCGACGCTGCTTGGCTGCAGTACGTGCGGGAGACCTTGGTCGGGGTAGGAGATGAACTGTTAACCCTATTCCACTTTCACCGCGACCCGTCACGAGCCCGCCGCTGTGTTGTATGTGAACAGGATCACTGGAGCAGGGCCCTGGCTCCTCCCGGGGCCTTATTAGGGGGCGGAGGGCGGGGGCCGAGAGCGCTCATGTACACGAACCTGGGGAAAAGCGAGACGCGCGAAAGCGGCGGTTCGGCGTCTCAAACGAACCGCGGCGGCGGCTAATCTGAGTCCCATATCTGGCCTCGGCCGGAGAAGGGCGGTTTCAATTGTATCGCGGAACGGCCGGGGTGAAATCCGGAAAATCTAGGTAAATCCAGCGGTCCCCCGGGTCACCGCCCGACCCTATTTACCAATTCAAACACACACCTATCACCTATCCGTACTCTCTGGCAGTAGTACTCTCAGAGGACAGCATTCGAGTCCATTACGCCAAGTAATACATACGTGTCCAATATGCCAATCTACACTAAAAAAATTAGTACACTACTTTGGAAGCGAGGTTTTGGAATAACAACATTCCGTTGGTGATTAGTGAAAACGTGAATGTTTCGTAATATACTTAGAAATTTAAATATAAAACTGATGTAAAGGTGATTTATGAACGACACGTCAGACGTAATAAGATAATCAACATTCAACTATACAGCTCTATCTACTGACAAGTGAGGAACTATTTATCTACATCAACATGATATATTAGGAGAACTTCGCCTCTAATACCTCAATAATTTTATTTCGTTAAATGTGAACCTAAACCGGATGTCGATTCAGTCTTGTGCTAGATAATGATAATAAATCTTACCCTGTACATTCGCTCTAGACTTCGTGCTGGATATCGAAAATTGAGACGTACCTGAAACAGAAAATTAAAACAGCCGTAAGACACTATGCACTAATCGAAAGGAGCAATATAAAAAGATATAATAAAACAATCCTCGCATAGAAAATTGCAGTAAGGTAGCTTCCATTGTAATATTATACTTTTATGTTATATTTATGCTCATATTGTTTAATCATCAGAGTGGCGCGGATGAGTTTCACACTGTTGCGGCCATCTTAAAGACTTTCCGCCGTCGAACTCCATTTCTCGCCGAGTTTCGAAACCGGACAGCAAAGAAATCCCCGAAAGACAAATCACGATTCCTAGGCACCGTTTAAATCAATCCAATCATGCACGACTTTCTCCAAATGTCGAGCGCGATATTTTAGACTGCCCTCTCATATTGGCCAAATAAGGTGGTCCCTTTTCAGAACTCGGTTATTGTGTCAGTTTGGCCGAGACGTATTTCCCGCTGGCAAAACTAACGCCGCTCAATGTACGGACCGTATACGGCAATTACAGGAAAGTTTAATTTCTTAGCCTGGGACAAATAGAAATTGATTTATATTATCACCGTTCACAGTGGGTAACTTTCACTGGACCGATATAATCCTGCCTTCAGTAATTGATGGCGACAAAATGTCTCTACTAGATTCAATAATGGCGAAAGAATTAACTTGTAAAGTACAATATCGTAGGGTGCTTTATGTTTTCAATCATTCAATAACGTTTATTCAACTAACTAAATCTAGTTAACCCAAGGGTTAATATTCCGCGTGAATTTATTCCAATGGCCCAGAGTAGTTTTCAACCGCTTTTAGTGCTACCCTATACGGACATTATCCCAGAAAAAGGGACGACATGAGTCTCTTAAAGGAGTAGAAGTCGCTTATTTTTAAGAGCCCGATTCCGGCCCGAGAATGGAGACGGCCGAACAGGTTCTTCGGATTGAGAACCCGCGGTTTGGGCGGTCCTCTAACGGCCGCATAAAAGACACCTCCTCCCCGGTCACAGGCCGGTGACCCACCGCCCCTTCAATTTGCATAACAGTTCGAGACCCCTTTCAGAACTCTATAACAGAAGATTCGATAACATTTGCGTTAACCTGATTTTTGTCTATGTTTCTTTTCTCTTTTAGCCGATACACTAATGGTGTCTGAAATAGCTACGTATAAATCGTCTGATAAAAGAGAACTCTTGGCACAGCCAGTTTAAGTGCAAGGATCATATATTTCAATTTTATTTACACTCCGTTGTTCTTCTCAACTATTTCCGACGGAGGGATCAGGAAGTGTTCAATTTAAAAACGAAAAACTGTCCCGCCCAATCATCGGAAAGCAGACTGGAACGTGCCATTAGTCCGTCGAGCAAACCAGAACGAGGGCGGGAAGAGTAGTAGGAGAGGAGGATAGAGAGGAAGAAAGTCCCGTGGATTATACCCGGGGCGGTATGTGGGCCGCCGCCGCAACCCGGGGCCGCTAATGATAATAATTTACCGATATTGGAGTCACATTAGGCGGCCAATTAGGCGATGGTACTACAGGCGAAACTATCCGCCCTCCGGGAAGCCGTCGCGTGCGCACTAGAGTTTTCCTAATTCCGTAATCGGTGCATTTTCAAATACAGTCCCCAGGGGATTAGTCAAAGTTCAACAAAGCGAAAAAAGGCAAAAAAAACAATCTGAAGATTACTCACGAATTTAAAGCAAACATAACTTCCGTAGGTTTCATACGTGTACGCCTACAAAATTTTCTCACCGTGGTTTGATATCCTATAATTTCATTCGGACCGATGACCGGACCCGGATTTCAACTTTGGCGGCGGGCCAAATTTTCATTAGGTTGCAAATTGCTTTCTCAGAATTTCCAGGCTCGTCGCTCCCTCTTCGAAGAAAGTACGGTTCTCGAATTGTGAATAATCAAAGGTTTGGATAGAAGACTGTGGACGATGTCCGTCGACCCGAAGTGAATATTTGTCTAAAACGACCTCGGTACAGATCCGGTCTCGGCCGACATGCCCTGTGTAATTGGGGACTAAATGGAAGGAGCGCTGAAATTCCGTCGCCGTCGCAGTCGGGGGCGCAGTGAGCGACTGCCCGCTTTCTTTTTCCCACAGTTATCCCGAGGGGTCTGACCGAGAAAAATTGCCCCCCCACCCCCACCGCGGCAACGATCCCTCGGGCCGGGACCCGGAGCCGGCCCCTACCGTCACGGAATTAATCCACGGCCGGGACGCGATTAAACCCGGGTATCTCTAATTCGAAGAAACAATCCCCGGATATGTGGGACGCCCCAAGCGGGGGCGGCAAGGCCGAGCGGGCAGGGGGGCCGGACGCCAAATCGGGAATACGGAAGGCCGCTTGACCGACAACCGGGAGGAGATTGGGCCCCGAGGAGGGGTTATCGATATTACGAGCCCACCATTCGACACAACCTGCCGCCTCTGTAATTTCAAAATTCCTACGCGATTGCCACTCGAGACCCACTGTGAATTTCGTTAATGCGACCTTGACCCGTAATTAAAAATTTTCTATCCATTTAATGATTTTTAAGAACGTGAAAAAATAAAATGTCAAGTTATAGATTTAAATAATCCTCTCCCTGATTTGATCCTATGCTACCGACGATGACGAGAAACCGGTAAAACTACAGCTTCCACTTAACATTGATTCAAATCAGAAATTCGAGCTTAATTCACGAAAATTGGAAAAAATACTAGAAAACATAACTTTATTGCCTGCACTAAAATATAGACATAAGAATAAGGTTTGGGGAATTAATTATATTCGGAATTCCAGTCATTGACACACATTATTATAAAATACATTAAGGTAAAACCGTGCGACATTTTAGTCCTAAATTAAACCTTGAGTGCCCAATAGATTTAAAATAGCCCCGAACGTTTATAAATTGGCAGTGAATTAAGCCTGTGGGGGACATTCCAGATTTTTTCGGACACAAGCTCGGTCCATAACTTAGGCCGATTTTTGGTGGGAAAGCCGAGAAAGAAGCCCGGGCGGCGGGCGTACAAAGGGAGCGCGTCGAATGTCGACATTGCGATTCGGCAATTTATTTCGAACTTAAGTAACGGCGCTCGGCAACCAGGCCCACGGAGCGGGAGGAGAACCCCATCAAAGTATACCGAATATGGCTTTCGAGGTTTTATGTATTTTTCTACGCGTCTAATTGGCCGACTCCGTGTTTGCCTATCTACGCGTTTATTAATTAGGGACTGGGGGAGGGCCACTTTCGAATCAAAACCTCGATTGCCGAGGAATGTACCTAGAAGCTGTGCCGGTTTAACGACCAAATCCAAGACTATCACTTCCACCCCAGTGGGGAAAAGCGTCACCATTCCTGGTATACAAACAAATATATTTATTAAACTCTCCAGGCATCGAAACAGGTCTATCGCCCTACGATGATCGATGGCGTGGAACCAATATCGATATGCCTCATTCCATTCGAGATTTGATGGAAAGGCGGACGTCGGGGTTGTACAAGTCAACCCCCGTTCAGATCAGACAACGCGGTGGTCTTTATCCACAGTCTTTATCCGGGGCATTAATATAGATATCTGTTCGCTCGGTCGTAGAAAACGCTGGTACACCCCGAGGGCTAACGGTACAAGCTTCAGGTATAATTTATGACCCTCCTCCCCCCCTCGCCATTACCCCGTTCCACTTCAGTAATTGTCCTTTCGCGCGGACATTAAAGTAACGAGTCTGCAGGTATGAACTGTACTGTTTCAATTTCGTATAACACATAAAAGTTAAAAAAATGAATTAAGACTTTTTAACCCGCCTCAATCCAATTCTGGAACTCGCGAGTGTTGACCGAGGCGGAATTCCTCGCAGGTCTTAAGCTCGGGCGTATCTTAAGCGTTCAATTACGCAAGTATCCGGGACGCTCTGGAGAATTTCAGAATGCAAGCGGCTGTCTAACGTTTAGCATACCAGAGTATTCAACTTCTCCTAGTCGTATATATTCACACGGACGACTTTTTAGAAGCGCGCCTGAAGAAGCATTATAACTGTTGTATCAATTAGCTGAGTTACAGTAAGCTCAATTTTACCCCGAAAACAATAAAAACATTGGGAAACGCATTGTTTGGAATAATATCGTTAATCCCCACAACACCGCAGTATATTTATTATTAAATGCTAACTAAAAACAACGTTTAATTGGGAGTAATTTAATTATAATGGATTTCGATTATTCCCGCCGAAGGAATAAAGAGTTTATTAATTCAGCAGTTATAGTGAAACATTGTTATTAATAACAGTAACATATTAAAACGTGTCGACGGTGAAAGAGGGAACTCCGTCCGTTTTTAAATCGCCGGTAAAAAGGAGTTTATATACATATAATATATATAAACTAGGTTTCTCCGTTATAATTAACCCGGCGGATACTAAATTTTAATAACGGAATGCACCTGGCCGGATGCCATAAACGGATATTAAATACACCGGGGATGCCGGTCCTGGAGGTAAATAAACAGTAAATCGTGACGGCCTCCCCGTGTAAGTAGGCGACTGGAGATGCCGTGTCCCCGCGGTGAATACGAGACTCGTTAACTCGAGGAGACAACACGAGGTACCAGGCATATATTCTATAATGAACCCTTTCGATAGCGCGGACGTCCGGGGCCGGAATCTATTAGGAATTCCAGAATTCTGGATGATTTAGTATTAAACTATGAAGCCCCAGAGAATATATTGTCCATTATATTCGTTATATTGTTAAATGGGTACGATGGATCCAGAATAAATTTAAAATAGGTCATTGTTTATTGCGATGGAAGTGTAACGATGGCGAGAAACCATCGACCAGAGTGGATTAAAACCGAATACGAGAGGGGAGAAATTCGAATGAGTGATTATATTTTAAACTCTCCCTGACCCGCAAAGCAAATATAAACTAATACAATTCTAGATGCCGGAGGAATATATTTTACCTTTGCGTAATTTATAGATTCATAATTCGAAAATTAATGCGCGCATTTTGTGGATAATTTGAACAGAAGACCCCTGTTTCCTTAGATAAGAGGGACCATTTTCAAATTGGACACTGTCAAATTTATGTATGACATCTTTATGGATTCGATATTTTTAAGAAAAAAGTGGTCCAATAGGGATGTACGAAATTGGAACGGGTTCTCAGAACGAAACGCATTCACGAGGAAGTGACCTTCCCTGAAGACGGGTGAAACCCGGCACTTTTAACCGGTTCCTCTAATTTTCTAATTTAAATTACCATCATTACGAAATTGGTTTATATCGTCTTTATTAACGGATGAGGGATTTCTTTAATATTTTTCTGCGCTCGTTATAATCTATTAATCGACAAGGAACATCTTGTAATCTTATTGAATTAGTATTATTATGGAAGAACCTGAATGGTGATTGAGAGGAAAGAATCGTTAAGGGCAACCTATTTCTAGTTCCGCCGATATTTCTTTATATATTTCTCACGATCATGATCAAAGGCCGTTCAGGATAAAATAAATCGTAAAGAAGGTCACTTTCTACATAAAAAGAATGCCAAGTTGGAGTCAAGATTTATAATAATTTGTAAATCACGAAATTAATCAAGAATCATTCGTACACCATACATACTTTCGTAAAGACGAAGAAACATGAGTTAATATTAGAAGTCATATTCAGTTTTATCGGTTTATATAAAAAAAAACCGGCACCTAAAGACAAAATGGAAAAATGATTCTTTAAATAATAATAATAATTAATTTGACGCTATAGTCTCTATTTCAAAGGTTCTATTCCAGTTCAAGGTCTAGATATGAATCGAAGAATAAATACCATACAAACCAAATAACACGGGGAAAAAACCCACAGAACTAGTTCTTGATTAGAAGGCCTCCTAACGAACGCCTATTATTACCAGTCGAAACTTTCTAAAAAAATCAGAAATCGTAAATCTTTTCAGGAACGACAAGTCAGAAAGAACATAAAATTAAGTCCAAGTATCGGTTCCGAAGGAAATATCCGCGATCATCGGGTCCCTATCGATAATTCTACGGTTCATTATGTCGGGATCGTTTTTTTTATTTTTTTGAAGAGGCGAGAAAGCATTTATACTGACGTCAATTTGTCAGAGCCACTAGTCGTCATCAACCGGACCCAGGAGGCGGTGCGCTCAATTATAAAGCGCCAGTGAAAGTCCTCTTTTCCTCGCACAAAACGGTCCTGTTTATGGGGTGCGATCGAACTCACGAAAATATCAAAATCGGTCGATTATAAGTTTCGAAAGTTCCCGATCGGCGGATAAAAATTCGGAGCTCATCAGAAATGCACGCCCCCCCCCTCCTTTCACGAATATCGTACTTGGGACTTTCGTGGATTTTCGCTGAATTATAACGTCGGGTCGGAATTCGAAACCGGTAAATAAACCAGTTTGTAAGTCGTGATCCAACGAGGTAGAAAACAGCACACAATTTGTATTTTCTTAAAACAAGAAATACAAGTGAAAATACATTTTCAGGCGTCAAAATATTTGCTAACCTTTTTTCCGACAGGTAGACAAACCGGTATTCGACATCTCATCGCAGGTTCACAATTGAAAATTTACAGATTCTATGATATAGTGGTCAGTTTCGCAGGTTAAGTATTTTAAGGAAGGTCGACATAATTAATTCTACGAAATTTTGAAATAATTATAAGAGAGTCCTTTTCATCTGCACGCAGCATGAACTGTAGTTAGGGTAGCAGCAAACACCCGAATTACTCGGTACTGGGCAATTTCGCAACATCTCGTCACGTGGTGGGCAGAGGAAACGGGGCCAGAACGCACTCCCGTTGTGCCACCCGCGGTTTAAATACGTTTTCTAACGACATAATGGGCGCGGATTTGCATAATAGCTTTGTGACCCGAGCCTCGGAGACGATGACCGAGCTTATTTCACAGCCTTGACTCTTTAAATTACTCTCCGTACACTTTTGTTCTAGATTTAGTAGCGGTGGTGGTTCAAAACAACTAGTCATTTAATTATATTAATTACTGTTTGCACAGAATTTTCCCCACTGCGCTGTCCACATATCTGAGCGCGAGGGCAAAACCACGTAACGATCTAACCTGTTGAAATTACGACAAAATAAATGTACTCGACTCTCATAAAATATTTTTGCATTTATAATTCTCACTCAAGAAATTCTATTTAAATTGACCACTTCTGCATTACCTAACCGTATAATAATGATCTGAGGAACGTGCGGCCCACGTGATACAAATTGGATTTCGTATAAAAAACGGACATGATTGCCGTTGTCAACAGTAAATAACAACTAGTTAAACGCTTCATTTCTTTTTATTTTTCGATTCTACTCCAGGCGTTTCATACCGGAATGATATTAGCACTAGGGAGTGCCGCAAACAGGATACCCTCGCTCGAGACAACGGGATAATATATGTAATTTATTGCGGCTGCTTCTGCTGATTACAACCGATAAATTAACCCGTACGAAGGTAGTAATGATACTACGGCCGCAATATATCAGTATAAATGTAATCAAAAAATATTACTACCCGGGGTTTAAAAAAATGCAAAGATCCGAGATAAAAATATTACTTCTAGTTTTGCATCCCCCATTGTATTCGTAGTGAAAAAATACAAATAGTTTATAAGAGTAAGTCACATTAGTGTGACCAACTTATAGATTGACCATGACGTAAGATTCTATTTCATTTCAGAGCGAGATCTTTGATTCAGAATAGGAAACAAACATCTCCAGAATATTGTCGATAATTTCAGCGTTAATTACGTTGAACCGATCCCGAAAACCGGGCGCAAGTGTGAAAGGGCCCACCAGGTTGCCGTTCTAATTAGCGCTACAAGGTGGGTGGGGGAGGGCTCCTCATGGCTCCGGGCCCCCCTATAATTTCTCGAGGAAATCCTCGGCCGCGATTATCTGACCAATTGGATCTCGTGTTTGAGTTGTGGGCTTTAATCGTACGGCCCCCTTTTAGTTCCTCATTACGTGCCCGCCACCCCAAACCCCGGCCCGTCAGTTGGGTCCGACGCGACAAAAAATAAGTCCGCCGGGTTTTATAACTGTTGCACAAAACAATTATCCCCCGTGCTCAATAGCGTGTTACCCCCGAGGAATTAATCCGTTGTAAAATACCTAAGAATCAGGTCAGTTTATGCGCCGGTGAAAAACTTGTTCCGAGTGCCGCACGGAACGGGATAAAATTTCACCCACATTTTATATCCACAGTAACAAATAATTATTCGATATCAGTATAATTGGGGGTAATGTATTACATTTAATAGATAACCTTAAACTCAATATTTACAAATAATAATTAAATATATAACAAATCTAAAAATGAGAAACTGTTGGCTTTTCGTCCCAATCTGGAACTAACCTAATATACACAGAACATTCTGGGACACAGTAGTGTAATACCCCCTGTTAATACATATCATGCACCAGAAAACTGCAACAGAACCGGGTCCGTACATAGTTCTAGTAAATATAAATCTACGATATGTAACCATTTGTCTGACGCACACACTGGCTTGCACAATAATAGGGGCGGCGGCGGCGGCTGAATCGCACAAATCACAAAAACACAGCGTAAGGCGTCGTTACAGCATTCATTCATTCTATACAGTGTTGGCTTTATCGGAAATTTATATTCCGACACGAATTCCACACTGCGATTAGTTCGTCGGGGCGAAGTTATCGGAAATGACTTCACCTACGCTGTGTTCCAGGCGTCTATAGATTTAATGCAGTCGGGCGGAAGAATCTCGATAAAGTCTGTGGATACCGGTTTTATCTGACTCGAGGAATGCGATTTCCAACGTTATGCGGGTTAATACTATGGCCGGGGGAGGTCAATCGGGCAGATTATGGTACTGGAAAACCGAGCGCTCTGTTCGACTAACAATGAACTTGACCGCGCGATACAATCAATGCATAATAATAAGAGAGGCCAAATAACAGTCGCAATAAAATATAAAAGGATTGTTTCAATTAATAATCGACAACGAGCCCCCGGTCATCAAACGATAAAGTTCCGATAGCGTGATTGTGACCGTACATACCGAATAGGGCAGGTAAAGAAGAAGAAACATTTTTAAATTTGAAGTAGCGGCAAAAGTATCATAAAGTCAAAAATGCATAAAATACGTACTTAAATAAAATAATTTGTAAGCTTTTATGTTAATGTTATGTTATGAAGAATTAAATTTTCATTAAACATTTCGCCCCTCCTCTTAATTTTGAAATCGCTGATGTAAGCCATCACCGTTTAAATGTTTAGTGATAGTGATATCCAACGTAATAGGTTACCTCACTGACGTCAAATGCGCATAGATAAATAATCGAAAGAAAAAGGAGCAGTAGCACAGGTGATTATCATTTCTGACCGTTCTCAACATTATTTAAGAACTTTTCCCAAGCAGGCATTCAAAGCGTTTATATGCGACGGGAGTAATAGGAAGATAACATTAATTGCCGCTCCAGCATTCTCGGCCCTGAAATAACAGCGTCCGGAAATTGTTAAAAAACCCACGGGAGCTGTAAATCTGGAAGTGTCATTCCATCGCGGTCGAGAAACGTAGAAATTTACGCGGCCAATTAAAGTGTCGTTTATAAGGAAGACGTCGGGAGCGCGAGATATACACAGCCCGGCCATCCCGTAGGTAAACATCCCCTTTCTAGAGCGCCGTGAACCGTTCTATTTTTCAACTATCGGACACCCGGTAATCGGTTACGACGGACGGGACCCGTTCACACGGCGGAGACATTCACAACAGCGTCTACAGATCACCCAATAGGCGATGCGACACGTCTAATTATGGTGGCCGCCTTCATCGGAGTAAACGACAGGAAAAATACGACCGGATATGGAGGATAAAACAATCCTAAACAGAAAGCCCCCACCAACAGCTTCACGATACTCAAAAGAGAGAAACTAGAAAAATAAGCTGCTTCATCGTTCGATTTTGTCCCAACTCTTTATTTTTAGCTTTCAGCTATGCCAGAGTGTCGGTTTCTGTTCGCTATCAGTAGTATTCCTCAAATAAGATACATAATCTCGAGATACTTAATCATGCGTTAATACTGTATCAGTTGATACAACTTGTGATCGGACAGCAAGCGGGATGATACATATAATTCCGTTCTGCGTGAATTTATTTTGCCCTCTCCTAGGGTTTTGTCAACTTCGTGGTGATGATTACTGCTTTGTGAGGGGTGTGTTTTAGCAGTGTATAATTTACCATATTAGTATAAAAGTGATCACTATTTAAGATGCATATTTAATGGATACCTTTCAAGGACTAATTAAAATATAAAAAAATGTATACGCGTCTTGTACTCTCAAATTAATCTTGGAATATATTTTCGTTTTAAAAAGGGAGGTATTAACTTTCTCTCGACCGATATATATATTTAAAAAAATTATAGTCTCAGTACGACAAAAGGCACACGTTTAAAACGGTAACGAGGCCAGAACATTTCGCAAGGCCCTTTTTCAAACTGTCAACCGTGCCAGCCTAAATGGCCGATAAGAGCTATGGGGAACAACTTCGGAGATACTGATCTGCACACAGGTAACACCAATTACACAGGTTATAAACGCTCAATGTGAAAAATTAAATAAATAAATAAACTAAATTAATATCCTGCATAAAGCAAATTTCAGCGACCAGCAAATTCTAAATAAAGTATCAAATTTAACTTAAATTTTTAACTTTGTTATTTGTTACAGATAACAATTAAAAACGGTTACTAAATGATTAGGAATCCTAATGATAACAATATTAAAGATAATTAAAATAAATAACATATCTTTATAAATAATATAGTCATAAGATGGATCACATTAAAATCAAAAGTTACGCTGCTACTAGATAACTCTGAAGGTGATGGTGTGTTCATTATAAGTGCTGCATAGATTTCAATAATCTGTTATCCAGATCAGTAACTATCGCATGTTATTATAAGCAGCTGTTATTACGATCAACTGTTATTATAATCAGTTGTTACTACGATCAGCTGTTATTATAATCAGCTATTATTACGATCAGCTGTTATTACGATCAGCTGTTATTATGACTAGATGATATTACGATCAGCTGTTATTATAATCAGCTGTTATTATGACTAGATGATATTACGATCAGCTGTTATTATAATCAGCTGTTGTTAAAGAACCTGATATTACGATCAGCTGTTATTATAATCAGCTGTTATTACAATCAGCTGTTATTACAATCAGCTGTTATTACAATCAGCTGTTATTACAATCAGCTGTTATTATAATCAGCTGTCATTATAATCAGTTGTTATTATAATCAGCTCTAATTACGATCAGCTGTTATTATGAGTAGATGATATTACGATCAGCTGTTATTACGACCAGATGTCATTTGAAACTGGACACTGAACTCACTCGTTCTTGCCCGAAAAAATGACGAGCATTCCCGACAGTAGGTCTATGACTGAGATAAACAAGGAATTATCAAAACAGAGTGACTGAAAAATTACTGTTTAAATAGTCAAACCGTCTACGAGGTGTTCGAAACGCGGCAGTGACCGGAATGAAAAATTCTGTGTTCTATTATGATGGGACCAAAGGAAAATAGTTAACCTTATAAGGTCTGTTGAAATACGGTAAATAATAGTTTATATAGAGGGGTTTGACACACCACATTGAAAGGGGGGGGGAGGGGGTTATCGGGGATAAATCAATGCAATGGATTAAACTGCCGGCCAAGTAGAACGCGTATCTCCGGGGAAGTTTCCGGGTTAATTGACAGAGGGAATGGGTTGAATTGTGACCCCTCCCTCCACCGCCCGCTCTGGATAAGCCACTCCCTAGGGGGGGAGGCAGCCGCCGCTGCATAATTGCCGCCGCGACAGTATCCCTCCAAACCGGGTCCCTTCGATTCAACCGACTGTGAACCGGTTATCTTCGATCGTTCTTACCCCAAGGCCCATCTTCCCGATATCCACCCGGATTTTAATGGAGCGATGGGCCCCGGGACGAGCGGTCGGACCATAAAGCGATAACTGATGAAATAAGCTTCAAATAATTCGCCAATATTTAGGCGCTTGTACCAACCAAACGTTTCACTTCATTATGCTCCATTATGATTGGGAGATTTCGCAGATCTCAACTGGGTCGAGAATGGCACAGGCACCGGCTTACTTTCATATCTGTAACAGCGGACGCAGACAAATGCCGAACGTGTATCTTGTAACGAGTTGGCGCGTATATTATTTTTTTAATATTTGGAACTTGAAACGACTTCTCGCAATTAATTAAAAGGCAGTGGCTGCCGGCTGAAAATATTTCAATCTCCAAACAGAGGCATAAACTAAACGAGGGTTCTCCATGAAAGCTATTCTGCATGAATAATGGGGTGATTTGTAACCTAGGACTGGTATTTGTAATTGAATTAGGCCTGGTCAGGGATTTTTTCATTGTTAGAGAACGGCATCTTCGGGGAGAAAGCCGCGGACAGTGTTCGTTTAGCAAGCGAGATCACCGACGACACATCTCCGATTAACTTTTCTAATTGATAAATCGGGAACGAGTTTGCCCAACTGAAATATTGCCAATATTAGGGGCGCAGCCGCCAACTTTCTTCGGGGACATTACCATACGAAGAGTGTTCAAACGGCCCCATATTCCATTTATGATAATTGGACACAGTGAAACTCTTATTTTAATTACGGAAAGTTGATGAAAAACGACTATAAATATTCAAAACGGGCGAGTTATGGTTCTGATTTCATAAATTATGGGGTGCGTAATGGCGAAAATGACTGCGGCGTATATTCCCGTCCAGTCATATAATGGGCAACGAAAAGCATTACACTGATAGAGAAATAAATAAAAAATACGAAAACAGGTCTTCAAGAAAGATACTCACAATTCAAACTTCGGTAAAATAATATTTTTTTACTTTGCTAAAGGATTCTTCCTTTCAAAGGCTTCTTCATACATCCGGAATTCGAATATCTAGACACGGAGTAAGAGTTTTCAAATTTCTTTCCCAGCATTTTCCTAGTGCAAAAAAAATTACTTTTGTGATGACATGAATAGACTTTTCGATTACCTAACTTTGTTAGGCCTTCGAACCCTCAGGCCCTAGGAAGTGTTTGCAAATGAAAAAATGGCCCGCGGGTTAAGAGAAATACATTAAAAACCGATTCAAATTTTTATACAGAGGTTACCTGAAGCATACGGGGCAAAGCCTTTTTGAGAAATGACGGCCTACAAAGGCGGAAAACGCCCCGAGTGCTCATTTCATTTCGATCGTTTTCTAATGATACAGCTTTCAACCCGAGTCCAGTTTCGCTTCTCTTTTGCGCCGGCGTCAAACAGGGACGGAAGTACTGCGCTTAAAGGCAACAACGAGGCCATGCAAACGCGCACTGGCCGTCCACTTGCCACTTGGGCATTCCACAAAACGGGTCCTCAAAGTTGACTTACCTAGACACCGGCAAGAACCGGCAACAAGTGCACACGAGTTCCTTCAACTATCCTACGATTATCCTTCACGAAGAGCAAATATTAAATGAAATTAAAAAAAAAATCACGATCGACAATTAGTCAAACCAGAGTGCAACTTAATATGAATTTCATTTAAGCATGATTCTCAGTATCTATTTTCAGATGGCAAAAAAACTTAAAAAGAAGAACCGAATGAATGAAGAACCTAATAACGATCTTATCGTGCGATTACAGATAAGGAGTGATACATTTATCTCCGGCCTTTTTCAAGGCCTGTGAGGAATATTAAGTTGTAAATATTCGGATTTGTTCTCCCCTTAAAGGGCCACGATTGATGGGCTGCGGCTTCCTAAGGAAGCTCTAGGCCTCGTGAATGAACGCGACGTCGGAATGACTCCGGGTGCCAGGAAATGTAATAATGTTACTGTCGGCGCACTAAGTATATTCTCATTACAGTTAAATTATAGTCATAGCGAATAGAAACCTTTAGAATCGACCGTCGGCGTTCGGGTGAACAAAGAACGGAGTCCGAACACGAATAAAGACGAAAGTACGAATAAATTACACTTTAAAAGGTCAAGTGAAAAGAACAACGAACCTGTTCCAATAGGGAAATACACACTGTCGGGGCATCTCAGGTTAGATGAGCCGAGATGTTATCGCGCGCCCCGGTGGGCTTAATTAACTTACTCTGCAACTTTATGTAAGAGAGAGACCGAAAGTGCTTTAAGGAAAACGCTCCAAGTCACTGTATTACACGCACTGGAGGGATAATTGAACATTTGAGGGGAACATTTTATATATATTCAGGCTATGTATAACGTGCGCTTACTGAATAAATAGAATTTTTATCGAACCAACAGGGCGTTTATTTTCCAGCATGTGCAACGTACCTGAATGCGATAATTTATTATACCTCCTCGGGCATGAACCTATAAATAAAAATAATGCGCCGTGTTAAGAAACTAAAATCGAGTAAGAGTAGAATTACTCCGATTGGCCAAACGGAACAGGATAATAAAACGTACATTACGAATTTAGATTTCTGAATAAATAATTGGAAAATATATTTAATAGCGGGTAAATGTCCATAAGTGTCAGCTGAGTTGAAAGGCTTCAGTGAGACTGAATAACTCCCACACACCCAATGAAATGAAGACAAGATATCCAAATTATAAATGGTTTCCAATATATGGGCATTGAACTACGAAGTTAGTTAATCTGTCCACCGTTATTCGCTATCTTTAGTGAGAGGTGGTACGATTCACCTTGAAAAAAGCTCAATTACCACCTCGTACATTAATATAAAAGTTTATTAAGCAAATACCAGTAAATAAAGATCGCAGAACGCCGAAACCGGTTCGACGACAGGTAGATCGAACTGATTTGGAGCAATAAAATTTAATCATTTTACCGCGGTGCATTTGCAATTAAAATAATTTTAGAATTGTGTCGCCCCATTTATCGTTTGCGAATATTGAACATTCAATTAGCAAGTGAGAAGCACCTCGAATGAGGAATTCCAGTACAAACTGGGTTACGATATTCTCACGGTAACCGAATAAATTATCCTTATTCACGAAAGGAAATAAGCACACGTATTTACCGCCCGAGAGTTCGGAAAAGAGCGTGTTTTGAAAAACACCTGTTGGGCGAAACCGCAAAGGCTAAACTGACAATGGGGGAGTCAGCGGATTTCCAACCGGGTAATAACCCCTGATTTCAACCCAACCGCCGGTTAGGGGCATCGCCGGGGGCATTATTTTCAATTTGCATAATTGACACTTTAATCGGACCGGATCGCGTCCATCGGGCTTGGATCCGACTTGGAAAAGGCAAATGACAAATCCCGAGTGTGTGTTGGGGGGTGAGGGGGAGGGAATTGGCCAATTTGTTAAATCCCAGTAATCCTCCTCAACCGGCGAATTACCAAACGCAACGTAGATAAGGGTCCGTAAAAGTACCTTGTACTTGAGGAAGCGGGCATAAATTATACAAATTAGAAACTGGCCTATAAATGTTCGCCCGAACAGTAATTCCCTGAAGTACATTCTAATCGCGTTGTCTACAATAACATTAAGCTCAGGCCTAAATAATATACCGATCTGATCGAAGTGGCACCTTTGGCAATTCAAGCCGAAACCCGAACTTAATATTATAGATAGGAATAATACTAGCGCTCCCACTATATATTGGTATATGTATTTGTACCAAATCAGATATATTATATTCGCTTTTGATTGTTGAATGAAATTTATGTCGAATGGAGA
Source organism: Lethocerus indicus (assembly GCA_019843655.1). Taxonomy (NCBI): domain Eukaryota; kingdom Metazoa; phylum Arthropoda; class Insecta; order Hemiptera; family Belostomatidae; genus Lethocerus; species Lethocerus indicus. The sequence continues at coordinate 13,541,696 of JACDQD010000010.1, read as the reverse complement.
AATAAATAACAGCGGGCCCAATACTTTTCTACCAATTATCTGGTAAATCAAAATTTTAAATGAAACTCTCTGTATTAATGAATGGATTGGGCAGATAATTCGAGGAGCTTTAAGTAAATGCAATAGTATATTCGAATTCTTTAATCGATATTAACCACCATGCGTTTGAAACGAATAACACCTCCTCCTGGGTTTTGACATGGAAGATCATTGAGGAATTTGTACGGCCGTACTGGCGTTGACCTCCATTTCCTCGGAACGCGGTTATGGCAAGTGGGGGGGCGTGTTTACTTGGAGGTGGTGTCTGCACGGGCTCCCTCAAAACAACCATTTCTGGGTCCCGCAGAGACACGCCCGGCCCTCCAGGAAACGAGGCCACAGCTTTATCTCCGTCCGCTCCGGCCAGATAAAGTCGGAAGGTTGCTGGTGGTCGTCGTTTCAGCTACCCAGAACTCGTCTATTTTTGTTTCGACCGCGGCGCAGCGGCATCCACCGTGAAAGTCGTCACCTCTGCACCCGGCTATAAACAGCCCCCGTGTCATCGGCGTTACGGTGCCGTCTTTGAGGCTACTCGTGTTTTTCTACTGAAAACAGATTGAGAAATTCTCCGGCTTCCGGCCATTCGCTTTTACCGGCCCGGGAGGTTAATCCATTACCACTTCCGCTATTCTACACCCTCCGTATTAACGAATCGCAAATCGGAGTCCGTAAATTGCATTGCCGAATCACGACCGGACGATGTGGGGCGGGTTAGACCCAGATTAGGCCCGGCGGGCCGCTCAATCCCCTCGTAATTGGTTCGTAACGAAGAGTGACTCCCGGCTTTTTCGAAACATCGACCGGCAGCTCTTCAAAAAACCTGATCCGTCGGTACCGGCGGTATTAAGGCCAGAACAGGAACTTTCCCAGGAAGTTTTCAATACCGATAAAACTTAGCTACCACCGATCTAGGCATGGCCCAATTGGCCCACTTGTTTCCAAGCTTAGAAATCAGTTTAAAAGTACACCGCGGCTTATGATACGGTCATTTCTCATTTGCGCGGTAAGAAATAGCCTCGACTTATATTTTTAAAGAGGCTCACTCTTTAATGTCGGTAATTTATATGAGTAACATTCGAGCAAAATTATTTATGAACGTTCTAAGCTTAAAAGACAAGTCTGATCATGAGATGGCCGCTATTTTATTACCGCTTAATTTAAATACTGTTAATCTTCGAGAAAACATCGAATACATTTCAGACTCTAACCCAAATTTGAAGAGGAGTGTTTGGCACAATATCAACTCAGTTCAAATATATAATAGCTTGCAGTGTAGTAAATTAGATCTAAAAAAACATTTTGCAATAATACATTATCGTAGCGAGACTTGCACTTCTTGAGTAGTTACTATTATGGGAAAAAATTATATACTATGCGCCTGCATCTGTGGGTCAGAAAAACTGGACACGTTTTTGTGATGAGCGAGCTTTTCCGACCATTTCCATAATTTACAACCCTATTAAGAAGGAGATTAATCATTGCCGTCAGGAACAAGTCAAAGATGAAGATATACGGGCTATCTAAAACACCGGGGTCTTAGCAACACTGTACAGTTTATAGGGACATTTACATAACGAATTAGGCCGTAAACGTCGGCCCCGTACGTCGGGGCCGTAAAACATCTCGCCGGGACCGGCTGTTTGAACGAAAGAAACTTGGGTCAACATCGGGTGAAAATCGGGGAAGTGTCCCCGGGCTAGAAAGTAGTCCCCGAATGTTTGCTCGTCGCCCGAGGGGGGCCCCCGTTGACTGAGGAGCTGGAGGGTCGGATTTATTCTCATCGGCTGGCTACCGCGGCTAGCCCACGTCCCCCCGTCCCCGGACACGGTCCAAATGTTGAACAAAGGGGGACATAAATAAACGCGGGCTTTATTCGAATCCGATGCGATAAAGAGATAACCTCTAATAGCCGGGTCCGGGGGCAGGCCACTGGAGCAAGCACGTGTCTCGCCGGAGAAAACATCCGTTTACTTTTAATTAACATCATAGGGGGGGACGTATATTTATGGTCCACGCATCGTGAGAAACGCTGCCTCGGAGGAGGAGGAGGAGAAAAAGAACAGTGGACTAGATTAATAGAAAACGATCTGGATATAAAACGGTTGTTGTACGAGCAAAAAGACGTGCCCCTTTCAATTAAATTGTTACCGGGAAAAACGTGGAATCCTAACACCTCGTACTGTTCACTTCGCAGTCACCAACACTTCCTACGATTATGGTGAGCCGAGGTCCGACTCTGAGTTCGGATTAATGAAGAAAAAACCCGCGAGTCAATTCGAAATCCGAATCCGGGCCCAACATACAAGTAGCACTCGTACATACATTGAAACGTCACGGCGAGAATCGGACGCCGTCTCGGACGAAAGGAGCCGACTTTCTAAAGATCAATCAACTTCGAGTCAACCGAGTTCAAAACCATTTGTCAAACCTATTGACGTCCGGAAACGCTTTTGAAATTAAGTCCCCCGCGAGTGGGCATTGATATTACGTGGGCAAGTCCAACACGTCGTAAAAATAATAATAAACTTTTTATTTGGATCGCAATAAACGTTAGCAATCCATAAACCCATGTTGCGGTCATCATTTTATTGATGATGATCATATATACTAATCATGCCAATGGTGAAATGCCTATTATTATTAAACGAGCATTAAACGACCACGAGTTCGGTATTTATTCGGATACTTTCAAAAGCGAGAGTACAAAAAAAAAGGACAAACGGTAAAAGGGACCCTTGGTGTAAGTCTTCCCGTATTTCTACGTATGTAAATATTTAGAAAGCAACCCTCTTCCCATTAATCTAAGGTCATTGAATCCTAAAAAAGAAATACACAATTATACAAAAGTCGCCGAGGGTCCTCCCCCTCGTTCCAACCGACGACCCGAAGAGCAAACGAGAGAGACGCGCGGCTTTTCCTCGGACGGCGTACGCCTTTGAAAAGGCGCATTTGCATATTATACTGTAGAAATGGCGGGGGTGCTGAAAAGATAAACAGCGGGATGAAGGAGGAATAAATAAAAATCGTGACTAAATTTGTAGGACGGAGAAATGCGGGAAGTCGCGCTGTCCAGGGAAGCCGGCAGTACCAACCTGACTCGGGGAAGTGTTTGTTCGATAAATCGATCTTAAAATCCCGCTTCGCACGAAAGTTGGGATTCTACGGCCTGTGGCTTCTGACCGGCGGGTTCAACAACCCCGTTTTAGTGATAAGTGTGGCGGCTGAAAGCTAATAATAGCAATACGAGAATACACACGGCAGATTTATGGCCTTCATGACCGATAAGCCAATAACTATATTTCGAGTATTGTGTAACTCGGTATCTAATATTATTTTGTCTCATCGAAAGCCAATTGAAAAGATAAAATGTCTTAATAATTGTTATAGCATTTACCATATAATATAAATAGCATATAAACAAGATCGTATATTCTCATGTATTTTATCTATATGAATAAAAGATATAAGATAGTAATAAAAACCAGTTCACAATGCATGTTTACATAAGTTGTGAACAATTCATTTTCACGATGCACGAAAATATTGTAATGCGTAACCCAATTCAGTAATTTCCCTTTGTCTCGTTCACAAAGTCTTTGGATTCGTTTAAACAAATTAGCACATTCCGTCTTCATTACAACCGGATGCTTTTTCGCTTTGCTGTTAAAAGGGAAGAACGGAGAGGGCAGAATATCCATCGTTTGGACAGTGGAGTTGAGGCGGGCGGGCCGGTCCCGTTAATGGGCGGCCCAAAGTGTTAACACCGAAAACGAATAAGGCCGGAGAGCGATATCGGGGCCCTCTCCGGGTTATGGGGGCCAATTAGTCACGGGCTAGGAACTGGTTATCTGGTTCAGATTGGCCGCCAGGTGAAAACCCCGTACGGGCCCCCCCAGCCAGTCTGTCGCCAGCCATTCACTCGCGCCTCCTTAAAAACACGCCCTTTCATTCAACTCCGGGCCCTATTCGAAGTGAACTCTATTTTTACGAAAATCTTAATTTTTCCGACGGGAACAAATTCATTTTATTTTCAAATACTCGTTCCGAAATAATAATTCAAAAAATAAAATGCATTAAATGTCAGTTCGGTCCTGAAAAGCTTTGTGAAAACCTCTCTTATATATTGAATCACCAAATCTACACTGTTATTTACTGTACGAGTAACCGAAATGGACACAATCGCAGGAATGTAACACTAAACACTTGTTAAAACTAAACTGTTATTGCCGTAAAATAATTTTTTTCATTAGAAAATGTAGTAGAAATTATTTGGTTATTTTTTTGTGTATTTCGAGTGAATGAAGGAAAAAACCGCGCAATAATTCCAGTATTTGAATATCCGGTTTATATCAAAACTGATTCATATCAGGTAACTGAGACGCCAATTATACTCAATCCTACTCCATCTTTAAAGACGGAATTTTCAAAATTCCTGACAAACATTAGACTCACGACCTAACTCCGGATTCCGGACGGCTGTCCGATCGGCGTCCGATAAATAGCGGATCGAATCGACCACGTTTTGTAATAAATTGATCCGGCCCGTGTTCAATTAGCGCCCGCGCTTTCATAAACCGGGCGAATGCCAATTATAAATACAGGCCGGGATTACACCGGTGTGAGGGCGGGGGCGAAACGGGACCGTGGGAAAGGGACCGGGTCCGAGGGATGGCACCGCCCGCGTCACAGCCGCGTTGGATAATGCGAAACGTTAAGGTGGAAAAGCCTCGAAATTATGCAACCGGTCCCGGCGGGGCATCAATTACATCGGTGACGGTCACGACGGGCGCGAGAGCTCAGGGGGAGGGGCGGGGGTCGATAAAACCAGAAGATACTTAGCGGCCGGCGCTGTCGGCTCCGTCGTGAACGGAAGCGATAAGCGCTCCTAATGTCCGCCGCCGGAGAAAAATATTTTCCGTCGTGGCACGAGCGTCGTTCTTTATGAATATCGGGCCCAATAACTGTTCTATGCCCACGACTAGGAAAAATTGGTGATTCGTAAGGTAGATAAATTAAAAGAAAATTTGATTCCGAGCGAATAAATCGGTATTCCTAGTATTTCCCCTTACGAAAGATTCGTCGCACTCAATTTCGACAAACAATATTAACCTCTTGAGCCCGTTTCGCTTGAACTGTACACGAACATTAAGTTTTAGAGATTAAATCTGTAACTGAAGGAATGATCGGACCGAAACCAGGATTCGAACACGGTGGCTTATTGCACTAGTATCATGAATTCTGATTTACCTTAATTCCGGTCCGTTGTTCGTAACTGACTTGAAAACAGTGCTTTCGGCTTACCTGAAACAAAAAAAGGAAATATTCAGTCAATATATACGCAAAATAAATAATACTTTTTCTAATTTTAAATAAGGAGCATATAGTTGACTATATGCTAAAATTCTAACAATGTTGTTAACCATTAACAGTTGATAAAAATGGAGTAGTTACAAAATATCAGAAACACGTGCACACAACGGCAGTCGTAGTAACATTCTTCTTGGAATCAACCGAGAAAAACAATTACAATAGTCATTTGAATAATAGCGTGGTTGTCCTTGCAAGTGTCATTAGGATACCATCGCAAGAGATGTTATGTTAATACAGTATGATTTTTTTCAAACGTAACATTCAGTAATTACAGGATGCAGTTCCGTTATTGGTGTAGTACTATTCTCTTAACAGATTTGTTGGCCTTCTCAGTTTCGCCGCTGCTAACCCGCTTAGGTTAACATCCATTACATATCCAGACGATCATACACAACATCGTTCCGGAGGGTTAATTCACCGGTTTCCCGATTCCACGACGGCAGCCGGTATCCGGAACCCGGCTGCCCAACTCGGATCATTAACTAATTCGCATAATATCCTCTAATTGTTATTCGGACAGGCCTCTCTTTAAAACACCGCCAATTACACGCTGCCGGCAGAGGCGCGTTTATCTGGGTGGCGCCTGTGGGCCCGTTAGCGGGCCGGGGTCATCACGAGCGGGGGGCCTTCACAGGGCCCCAGACACGAATTCCAGCCGACCGGTATCTTCCACCAGGATACCGACAAAGGAACTAATTTATTTCGCTTTTTGTTTTTGTTAATTCCAAACTAATTTTCTCCGTTGTTTCTTCCATCTCCTTTTCTTTTTTTTTTTACTTCGCGTCGAGTCCCGAAATTCACCGGACATATTTCGAGTTAGACCGCGCCGGACGAGACGAGTTTGTGCAGGACTCCATGAGGAGGACAAAATATAGATTACGTAGTTTTTCTTAGCGTTATATAATTTCATAATGCTAAACTATAACAAAATTCTAGAGAAAGTACGAAACCTCATTCGAATCATTATGCTAACGTGCTATATATAATCAAATTAGTAGAACAAAGAGGCTACATTTTTGCCATAATCTATAAAATCCATCGAAACTGGGGGCGTCAGGTCCTATAAAAAATCCATCATCATTCATCGTTTCTTTTAAGTACAAATGTACAACGATCAAAATTACTAAGCTCGGTATGGCTTAATCGCTGCCATTATCCATAACTGAGAAAAAATGCCCGAACCTATATAAGAAAAGAAAGTCCGCGGCGTTTATACACCCATCCAAAAAAAGCTAAAAAAAGGGATAAACGACGCCACCATAAAAAAGTTTCCAATGGCCCCTCGGAAGATACCAAAAACGGAAGCGCTGAGTCTAAAAACTACCCCGACCCGTTTCGAACGGGGATAAGAGTGGCCCGGATAAAAGCGGGCTCGGGGACACTGTTGCTCGGGCTTCAATAAGACTCGCGTTGGTGGTGGACACGGCTTTCTCGAAAGAAAGGCGCTAATTGCTACCGAACTGTAGCAGAGCTCGCACAGCTGACGACTGCTCCGGCTAGTGGCATTAAGGAGGCCGGCAAGGACCAGTACCGGGTAATCAATTAAAGGGGAGTACAAAATAACTGTAGCTCTACCCTTTACACGGAGCCTGTCGCACTTCATATAACGTGAATGTAACGTTTGAATATAACGCAGTTATCTGGAGGTCGGCGAGGGATGAACAATTTTTCGAAAATATTCTGGTATATTACCAGAACTGGAAATCACAAATAGATTAGATTCACTCAATTCATTAAATTTATTTCACACTTTAGGAATTCAAAGTTTGTTGGAGGGCAAAAAACCGCCGTTGAGTTCAAAGTAAAATAATGCAAGGTTTTCTAGGTTATCATTTCCCCCAATGTAACCTAGCCGTAATTCAATCCTTGAAAACTTCTCCTTGAAACGACCGCAGAGTAGCGGAGAGTTGGCGCAAACAAACATATGCAAATCTATGTATGTAAGACACGGGTGAGCTCGGTGGTCTAGAGCGAACCGCGGGGTGGCTTCGTTAAGGCGAAGGCGACCATTTATTAATCTCGCTTTAAGCCGCGCAAACGTCGCATTAATTAAAACAGGTAGTGTTCCTACATTTCGCTTTTTTAGGTCCTACCAGGATTTACATATATTAACATAAAAAACCGTAGGGTAACCCCCTTTACCTGGAATGAGGCTCGCGTGCCCGAGCCCATAACGTTTACAGTTTACGAAAACCCCTTTAATTACAGTTACCGATCTGAGCGTTAAATCCCATGATTTTTTTATAGCGCAGAACACTAATTATGAGATCGAGTGGCTCCACTCCGTGTTTTGTGCCAGGAGAAAAATGAAATGCCGAGGAATTGCTTTAAATTTTGTTAATTATTATTGGACGGGTATTATTGGTCATACCCGCGAATATCTTACACCAACTTCTTAAACTGCATATCGGCCATATTTGCAGCTGTAACAAGTTCAAGGGCTACAGAGGACAAGGACCGGAACAGGAAGTGACTAAGTCATTCTCCCCTCGGAGGGGCTCGGGACGAGAGTGGCCTCACAAATGAGACAGGTATCAGAGGCACACACTGGGGACGCACTCGGAATGAATGAGGAGGACCCGAAGCAAAACAACGGGCGGAGAAAAAGACGCCCAACGGAGAGGATGCTTTCGGTTGATAAGATCTGAAAACAAAGTCGGCTTCGACAACTTGAAAACTTTCACGTGAAAAAGTGTCGATCGTCCCTCGGTTAACAGATCCCGATAAACAGTCGCTAGATTAGTCCCTCTCCTCGAGAGGACTGAATTACGACAAACCTGGAGCTTCAATATCCTAACATCGGAAAAGGCGTTTCTCAATATATTCGACTGTTAAGCTCTGGTCCCAGGATGGTTAACTCATAAAAAATTTACTGTCACTGTTACCTAATAGCGTTTCCATTTAAGTATCGGTGCACATCTGCTCGTGCCGCGTACAATATTACGTTATATTTTATTGCTACGATACGAAACCTAATAAACATCCAGTTAGAACACGATCGATTTTACGATAAAAATTACGGTTATTCCGTCCTCGACTGGCTCCGTATCAATCAGATAAGAGCATACGAGAATAGTCAAAATGTCGTCGCCAAATAGTTGATTGAGTTATTTCCAGACCGTTTTGAAATTCCAGCCGCGATTACCAACCGAGAAACGGTGGAATGTCCCTGTATCAAAGCCAACTTGCGGCATACGTGTCGGGGCATTTCATTCTCGTGTCAAGTCAGTTCGATGGTCGTGCCCGAGAGTTATGAATGACACGATTACGTTTGGGGCCGATTTTAACCTTTGATTGTTTGAAAGGGGAAATTAATTTTCCGGCAGAACTCCTCTGTCGTGAGCCCCCTCTCCCAACTCCCCCACCCCCGAATCGTGATCAAAATGCTGGCATTTCGCTTGTGATACGAGTGGGCGTCGGTCATTCACCTAAGCGGTATTCACAGTCGGGGCGTTGAAAATATGTGAGAAAAGGAACGAAAGACTGAAAAACTCCGGCTAAGTAAGCATCTTTAGTACCCCGAGACTAAAGAGAACTTCATGAACACATTACTTCGGCAAATATACAATTTTGAAGACAGAAGTCATTGCACAATAAGTATGCAAGTTGAGAAGGCAGCATTTCACAAGCGAAGTTGTTGGGGAAGACAATGTCGTACTAATCCCCATCCGGGTTGTTGAAATCGCATTTGGGGAGCATTCGTGGGAGAATTCCCACCCGATTTTTTTAACAAATACAGGAAAGAGCAGATTCAATTTCATCACACCCCAGTCGAAAGGGGAATAAAAGAATATTTTTGGTAAACTAACTAATACACTGTACAAAAGATGAGATTCAAGATTCACTGTATCAGATCATTCTATATTCCATCGGTAGAAAAAGTAATTATAAAATATTTCTTAAGTTCGGGTCACCGAAGAGCCCTGAAGTGTCCCCACTCGCCTATTTAGAAACCATTTTGGCATAATACTAGATTAATGATAGAACAAGCCAATGCTAAATATTCCACAAAATCTGGAGACACACTTGTGGCTAGGTCAAGTAAATCAGTAAAAATGAAATACAATAAAAATAAATATAATTTTATCTAAATGAAAGTCGGCTTCTGGATGAAAAGCTCGATTCGGGTCCAGCACGGATTATTCACAACGATGAATTACGCCTTCAATTGCAAAGTTATCTCAAAATTAATACAAAATAAACTGTTAGTAGTATGAAAGTATATCATCTCCTCAGACTAAGGTGTACATTCTTATCACTGCGGGGATCCTGCGGTATGAGAGAAAAAACAGTTTCCTGAAGGTGGCGAGCCTGGGTACTTGCGTCACCGGGGAATGACACACGGCTCCGAACGCACAGCATTCCGATGCAGACGACGTCGGTACGACAATTAGCGTTCGGTACGAGGACCAGACGACAATAACAATAAGGAAAAGTTAGAGCCGACCCGAGGGACGGAACATTGTTGTACTTTCTCTCAGCTATATATAAAACCGAGCGGGAGATGCGACCCTGATGCAGTCATGTCTCCGACATGTTACCACCCGTCGACAGAATGTGGGGGACTTACGACCGACCATTACTTATTCCATAACTATACCGCATTACTTATAACGCACGAAATAAATATCTTGCGTTTGTCGCTAACATTTTCCCCGTCCTAGCGGCAGTAAAGTCAAAACAAAGTTGAAAATTATAGTCTGGGGAAAGACCGATCTGGTGGTATGTCGGGGACCTCAAAATAGACCAAGAACGTAAACTGTTTAAATTGAAAGTTAAAAATTAATTTGAACGCTTTCGCCAACGTTCAACACAGGCCAATGTGAATTATGTCGGATGTACAGGTACAGTATGTTTGTGTCAAATAATAAAACGCCCGGCCAAATTAAGGTGGTACTCTATTAAAATAATATTAACTCTTTAATAATATTAACTTAATAATAGTATTATAATAAAGTAGTATAATAGTAATATTAACTTAACTTTAAGTAATATTAACGATTAACTCTATCATTAAAGATAAGCAAACCATTATGCAATAAAAAAAAACCACATTTAAAAAGCGCATTTAATTCGAAATAGTGAAATGAGCCATTTGCTATATATTTTTAGGAAGTACGTGTGCGCGTTTGTGTTTGTATCACTAAGAAATAATTGGCCGATAAATTATTCTAACAGATAAATGATATAGGCTAATCTTAACGGCGGGAAAATTGCGCAATTAAATTAATAACGAATGGCAAAAATATAGAAGAAGGTTCACCGGTTAGGGAAAGAAACCAGTTCCTAGAATTCCGCAGGAACGTGAACGCGGCGACGAAATACGTGAAAAACCGACCATTGATAAATTGAAAGTTGAATAAAACCGCCGACCATCTGTTCTCGGCCGAGGAGCGAAGGACTCCTGGAGGCTCGTAAAGAAAACACAGGGGACAGAATTACACATACCGAGCTTGGAGAAGTGCCAAAGGCGGGAGGGGGGAGGAGCTCCAAGGCTCAATTCCTTTACCTCGACTCCTCAAACTTATAACAGGCGTTATACCTAATCGGAGTATACACAGCCCAGGCCCAAAGAGAACACAAGAACGAGGCAGGACGACGGAGATCAATGTGTGGATGCTTTATTTTTAAGAATTACATCTTTCGTTTAAGTTACGGCGTCACAGATTGAAACAATACGTGGTATACAATCTGGGCGTTTCGGGGCTAGAATAGAATTCCGAAGCAATTTTAAAATGCTAATGAAGTTTCCTGATATTATCATTGTATAATAGACATTACCATCCGTTCGCGTGTTCTCTCTTAGATTAGACCGTTCAAAACTATCATCCTTTCCCTATCGGCCAATCTAATTTTCTAGGAGCAATTACGGTTCGCCCCTGTGCTGTAGCCCAACTGCGATACGATTAAAATAATGTTAACATGTCTACGATTTTTTCTTAATTTTCTTGCACTTAAGAATTCGCGAAACTACCTTGCGGGATCTTCCCGGCTGTAGAATGAGTTAGCAAGCAATTACACAATTCATTAGCGAAATCCCGCCTAATTGTCTTGACATTTCGGCGGTTCACAAAGGGGAATCTCGGGCGAAGGGGATAATTGGGCGCGTTTACAGGCCTTATCCTGTTCCCGAATCTTAATTCTTTAACCGTTCGCCAATTAAAAGGGAAGAACGAAAGAAGATTTGAGAAAAGAATACAACGGAAAAATACAAAAGGAGCCCGAACCTTCGGAGTTGTAACTATATAAAAAATAAAGATTATGAAACTTTAATAGGCAGACTTTAAAAAAAATAACTTTCTACTGTTGCTATCATGAAAATATATACTTAGTTTAGCATATATAAGGAATATAAGTAGTAATGCGGAGAGGAGATCTCCTTGCTTGATTACTTTCAAAAACGAATTATGTGTTTAAAAGGTATCTTTCAATCATAAATAGCGGTACTCAACTACTATCAGTACGATTTCATACGGAAGCCATTATTATACTACGGTACGTTCCAGCTATTATTTATTCTCGTAACCCCGGTTCTGATATCCTACGGATCAAAGGCATATTGATCAAGGCATTTTAGAACCTTTCAACACAAAATGGAAATATGATCGAAACATACTTACAGAATTACGGAGTTATCTAATATAAGTCAGGTTTTGAGACAGATAGTTAAAGTTATGACAGAAGGGGCACTCGTTTATTATATGTGTATAATAAACTATAAAATGTGGGCTTAATTCCATTTGGTCCTAATTATATATACATAAGCACTGTATATATTGCTGCACATTGTGGGATTGAAATTTTTTTTACATTAATTCGAAAAATCTTCAAACACCCATCCAATTAACGGTATTTAACGGCTATGATGAAGGGGTAAACAGCTTGCATTCCTTGTTTGCAAAACGAGTAAAGAAGTACGCCTAACGTTTCATCCAACACGCGGAATAACTCACCCCGATATTGGGTGTTAGGTGATATTCCTCCCAGCCGTAACACCAAAAATTGTTGAGCTAATCTCAGATTGCTCAATTGAAGCATAATTATATTGGAAATCCAAATGCCACAGCGGCAGCAGGGCTACCTATACAGATTTGAGCGAAACCATTCATCACGATTTTCACTTTTATTGTTTAACAATCGGAGGGATCTACCATTTCGTTGTTGCGACATAACTTCTTAACAAGTATTACGAGGTCGCAAGTTTACATTAACAGTGGCGATAGGTCGACGTGCGTAACTTCCATACTGTTACTAATCGGACACAGGTTTGGTTGAAGAGCAAATAACCGAGTGGAGACGGAAAACTGAAGGTGACGTAATTTTGACCGAAAATAAATATTGCTCATAGAAATGAGATTTTCCTTTTTTCCTCCGACTATAAAGTTTTCCTGCTCGATGTGTAATTGACCCGAATGTCAAAGAGCGAACTGTTGTGTCAGTCAGTGTTAAGGCTATCCTGTTTTTAAAAATAAAAACATTTTGTATGGAGGATATTTATTTCACCGCGTTGTCTAACTATAATAGAAGATAGCGAGGGGGCGGGCGGAGCTGCGGGATCAGGCGGTGTGGGAAAGACGGTCGGGATGCTCCCATGAGAAAGCTCCGAGGCGTCGGAGTGAGGATCAAATTAGCCCGAACTGGTCGTTATCAAATTTTCGCCGTCGGGAAGCGTGCAAGTATATACCACTGGGGGCAGAGGAGCCGCGAGACGGGACAATTCTATCTCGACGACACTTATAGACCGAACGAACACCATTGTAAATAATAGCGACATCGGCAACCGATCAGCGAGACCACTAAAAGATTCTCGCAATTGTTATTCGTTATCTTATTGTTGTTGTGTTCGTTTATTTGAATTAAATTTAATTCTTACGAAGTATTTTAAATTTTTCCCAGATATAAACAGCACACAATACAGTGGCTAAGGGTTTTTTATTATTAATCAGTAACAGCAGTAAATGTTAATATAATATGCGATAAATATACTATATTGTCCTATTGTATGGACAACGGCGTTGTGTAACTAAGAATTATTTATATATGAATGGAAAAGAATATCATAACAAATTAAGGGGCGAATGCAATAATGTGGACATTGTCCTGCTGACGCGTAACTGCAATATAGAAGAGCAATTCATTTCACCACAGGGCCAAACTCTCGGAGGGGCTTTAATTGGAATGTCCCGAATATTTATAGCGGCCCAGCGGGCCCGAATTTTATAATTCGAATCTCCATTCGGGGACGGAGGCGAAAACAAACGAAAAGGAACAAAAGTCCGGTCCGAATCGCTCGTGCGAGCGGTCCGAAGTTCGCGTGAGGGCCGAAATGGGCTCCTTGTGTGAATTCGGTTTGGAAGAGGAGTACGGGGGGGGGGGACCGGGGCACGAGGGGCTGTGAGAGAGGTCATGCGGCGACCGGCCACTCGGACCCGGGGATAAATGAAAGCCCGCACTTATTATATTTCTGCCCAGAGCTCATCCTGACCCTGTTCGCGGGCCAAGTTCACGACCTCCACCGTATACAGCTGTATATACACCCACACAGCAACGTTGACACCCGGCCATACAGTACACCTTCCTCTTTCGAACGGGAACACCCTAATTTATGTTGCCAAACATAAGAACGTATAAAAGATTCGGGATTACCGAAGTTACGACTATGATCAAGTGCCACACTAACCACTTTTAAAACAAAAACATTAAAATACATTAGATACAGTTTGTACTATACAAATTGTGAATATTAATACACGCCTACCGGCCACCACATAGTGTATATATTTATTTTAAATACAATCAGGAAACAATCACAGGGTGTAACACATTTTACCATAATGTCCTCTAAATGACTAAATGGCCACTGAATCACAGAATCTCGCGTTCTTTCATTAGAAACCAAACGGATTTCAGAGTGATAGAACGCAAGATGAACTACAAGACTACAAGATGTTTTTCACCCAGAGTAAAAGCTTCCATCGTATTGAAGAGTTCGTGTTATTCCCAAGAACACCTTCAATTCTTCCCTGTCCACAAACTACGCTCATTATGTATGAGAAATCCGGCATTGGATTACTCCGTTCCTATTAAATCAAACTTTTATCCGGCCGCCAACGTCGTAAGCTGAAAGGCTTTGACGAATCTCAAATAGAGATTTAATTTTCATACTAACCCAACTGTAAAATTGATAGCCGGGGCAATTAACGGGGAGACAATTGCTTGTTTGCAATCGCCGGTTGAAAGACCGTCCGGAAATACGATAAATCCAAATTCGCCCGGGGGTCGTTTAACGCAGCCGACCATAAATCAGGACCGCCGACCCCGTGACCCTGTTCGGGACTCCGTCCGGTTCACGACCTCTCGACAACGAGGGTAGTCCGTCCGCGGGTTTCTCATCGCGGAGTTTTCCAAAGCGTGAACCTGCGGCGCCGATTAGCGGCCACGAACACTCAAAATTATCAATTTTCCCCTCGCCCCCTCCTCGGACGAGTGCCGCTAACGATTTGACAGTGATTGCCCGCCCCGCTGAACAAAATGAAACTTTGATTAATTGCTAATGGCTTTTATAAAAACGGTACATAACTGCACGGGAGATCGCGGCCTTTGAATTGCCCGACTGAATGGGCAAGTCGCGTTTCCATATTTGTAACTAAGCATTGGAGATGCACAAATACTGCATTTAACCTGAATTAGTCCACAATGTTATCTTATCAACAAAACGTATAAATCGAAGTGAACAGTGAATTAATTGTGACACCAGGATAATTCCCCAAATCCCCAATATTACCCTTCTATCTTTTACACATATAAGAAGGAAAAATTACTTTATATACTTACTCTTTTTCTTTTGCCAATGAAACATAGGCAGGCCCATAAGAGCAGGAGAAAAAACCAATAAAGCCAAAAAAACCGATATTTAAACGAGAGTTTTGAGACAGGTCTCGGAAACCGGGGCCGATTAATCGATCGGCAGTCCTACGCTATCCTAGCGATTTATATATATTGGCAATCGCCTCGAGAAAAGCTGTTATAAATGGCGTCATCTTTTGAAATTAAAATAAGCCGGCGCCGTGCGCTTTATAAAGGGGAGAGGCCGCCCCCGGGGTCAGCGGGGTGGCCGGGGGGTGGAGCGGGGGGCGGCACTCTTCGCACACTCATTTCCCAACTTATTATACCGCGCGGTCCAAACTCATCCCCGGTACACTTCTCCTGTCCCTATTCCGAGGGTTCACGACCTCCGCCAACCCAGACACGGCTCGGTGTTAAAACCGGGTATGTGCTAGGTTTATTATTACCATCATTATCCGTTATATGCTCTGGCATGTTTAAACCTTCGCATAAATTATTATGTACGGAATGTATTCCGAATTCAGAGAATTGTCAAATTAATCAAATCAGCCCAACTACTGCATTAGCATAATGGCACGATTGATTCACAAAATAAATGAATGTTTTCATATTTTAGGGATATACGCCGATGGTCGCTGGAAATGCGGGAACTATTTTTTTTTCCACGCGGAACTAAAAGTAAGCTACGAAATGCCCGGAGTTTTCTCGATACTTTCCTGGGCTGTGAACAATATGGGGCAGTGGGACAGACAACCCGGCCACGAACATCGTCGAAGACTGGAAACAAAAAAATGGTACAAAGAAATCTCGTCTTCGAGTGCACAACGTTCTCGTATCGATCAAAAATAATTTGTCCTCTCACCAGCAATAAGAACAGACTGTAGATACAATCAATAGTGTCCTAACGACTAAATTTCCGTAGTGCCTAAAGCTATAGCCGAATCGACATATTAGAAAAATATATATATAAAACCAGTATAAACGTGCATATTTTTTTCCACGCTTCACTTTCTCCGGTCCGTATAACCCACTTTGCTATAAGCAAAATAGTTACAGAATTTCATGACTTCCATTTTGCGAGTGTTACACTTTGACACCACAAAATGCGATATCGTGAAGTCACTGAGGTAGGTCGATATTTAGGTTGAATTTTTTTTAGTTTAAAAACCTTACATAATTTGCATTTTAAAAATCACGTTTCCATTTGGTTATACAAGAACTACATTGGCTTTTAACCATCGTATATCAGAGTAAGGTTATAATTAGCTTATGGTAATTAACTTGGACGTTCGGGAGGGCTTGGCACATCATCACTCTTGCGATTTTACGTCCCTCAATCTAGATCGGTTACGGTTTCTCACCGTGACAATAGCATTTTACAGCGACACGCTTCATGGACAGCCGACATGTGTAAGTCGGACTCGCTATATTTCTCAGGGATAACGTCCGTAAGAAGCGGAAACCGTAATTTGGTCTAGCTTAACTGGTGACGGAAATAGCAAAAGTGAGGTTACATCAGATTAAAACGTTACCTAAGTCTGTCGATATTATATAACGCTCGAACATTGGCAGACCTAATTTTAAATGAAATTTAGTCAGTGAATTAACAGTATAGACTTGCGTTCTTATTCAAAAATCAGTTAAATCGTTTTTTGTTTGCTGAACACATTAAATCGTTGCCCTCAGCAATAAAATCAACTAGT
Source organism: Lethocerus indicus (assembly GCA_019843655.1). Taxonomy (NCBI): domain Eukaryota; kingdom Metazoa; phylum Arthropoda; class Insecta; order Hemiptera; family Belostomatidae; genus Lethocerus; species Lethocerus indicus. The sequence continues at coordinate 13,524,738 of JACDQD010000010.1, read as the reverse complement.
ACATGATTTATATTCAGTGAATTATTTATTCCTCTATATATCGAAGCGTGAACAAAACTTATAATCAACACGGTGTTTTTTGGATCGACCGACGGTGACAATTATGCAACAGGCAAATCAGAACGGACCGGCAAATAAAAGAATATTACAGAGGCCGCTGTGAATTGAAACGGGACAGACGACCAATATAGGAACAATTCCAAAGCCGAAGTTCAATGCTGAAAGCATTAGGGCCCCATTAGGAGGCGAGCAGACACTGTTAGGCAACTGGCGGCGGGGAGTGGCTCTTTTACGACACGATAGGGGCAGGTTCGTAAAAAAAAAAGAATTTTTCTTTCCAGGTTTATCTCGTTTAAAAATTCAAGGCGGGACTGGTCTCAAGGGGCATTCGGCTCCGTACTGAAAAATTCGTCAATTTAACGTCAATTCTTCTCAGATATAGAAAATATTCCGTTTTTACGGAAATATCGATAACATCCATCTGTTTTATTAAGAATGAATAAACAAATTTTCGGCCTCGAGTGCCGGGTTTAAAATATTTTTTACAGCCCCTAGATTTTCGTGTCAACAGTGATAATTCCAAAAATTTTGTGCATCACATACAGACGATAGAAATTACCTATAAAAATTAAGAAAGTGTAACTCCTCCCAACATTTTGGATACATACATCCGTAGTCCAGCGGTATAGTAGTATATATTTGGGAGTGTAATGTATTTATTGCGCAACAGGAGCTGCTGACAGGTGAGAGAGGGCGTCACTTTCATTGAAGTGGCCCTCGCTCGCGGCCGCGGAATTGCAGGGCCCGGCCGGCCCCCGGACCTCGGCCCCACAACGGTTAAATCTGTGCTAACGGGTCAGAATAAATTGGAATCGGTCGCATACATTAGCATCCGCTCCCGGCGCAATCGCCCATACAGGCCGCGGCCAACTTACCCAGCTCGGATTTACACTGCACCCAACTCGTATTAGCCATATTTATTATTAACGTCAATGTTAAAATTAACAGATTTACCGCATCAAATCGACTGGGGTCTAATCATCAACGCCTTACGCTTAATTTAAGGAAAATTCGGTGGATCACCATGGTTGGAATGGTCTTTACGTAGAACCGTGAACGCGGTGTTACATAAAATCACAACTCCCATGACACTAGAAAATACCCCTACAGAACTGCGATGCGATAAATAGGTGATATAAGGGCCCTGATCACAATATGGCGAGTTACACAGAACTAATGAAAGTAGGTCTGCAACGAAGTGAAATTAATTGCGGTGGTGAACGTCGCCAAGGGTTGTGTTCGTCGGATTAGTATTCAGATTTAGTACTAATGGCACAGTACATTCTTTCTCACACCACAAAGCAACTTGCTGCGCTAAGTCCTCGGGGTTTTGCCAACTATTGTAATTCTACCCATTACTTAAACAGTATTGTAAGCTCTACGTTCCAAGAGTACTGTATATCAAGACCCGAAGGTCTCTGTACCCATGGATATACAAAAAATAATACGTAGCAATTTAAGGAAATAAAGATATTTGACTAGTACAACTGTCACACTAACCGAAAACCAGTACTAAGTCATTTGGGAGACATTGCGCAACCTCCAGCGTAACCCACTCATTGCCGGCTTTCAAAAGGCGGCTGTACCGGCCGCACCGAGATGCAATTATGTTTCGCTGGTTTAAAGCTATAATCCTGATAACTGGCCTTGTTCGGCACACGCGTGCATAATGTTTATAATCTAACGGAAACGATCGGTAACACCCGCGGACCACCACCTGGTATTAACCGTACGTAACAACAACACCTGCAGATTAAATTTACAGTATTTTGCTTGAACTGTCTTTAAGCCCGTAATGTTTCATGTTCAGATATAGGACTACAGATTTCGACAGTTGCGGCCAGAGTTGAACGCATGTTATTATGAGATACGACAGTATATATTAAAATAAAATTTGATTATTCGGTAATGTCGACGGTGCAAATAAAAAAACACCGCGCATCCATATATTCATTTGATTCCCGTATGGCCATGCAAATGGGGAAACTCGTAACGGCCAGTTTAAAGTCGTTGGGCGTAATTTACAGCGTCCCACTGCAGCTCTTGAGGGGAGAATCGGTAGCGGTACGAGGACTCGATTACGACGGCGAGGGCCTGAAAACCTATTAATATGTGCTGTGGTAGAGGGTGTATATCTGTTACGACGGTAGGGGGACACGGGCGCGCGTGGGTTTCAGTCAATTTCCTGGCCACATATTATACTCCGACCACTAAATACCGCATTGGCGGCCCCACAAAAAAACTTAATATTAATAGGCGGCCGGTCATAGGGGCCCAGGCTCGCCGGTCAGTGAGCATAATATTACTGAGAAATGGGATTATGCATCATTTTGTGAGCCCACAGCAGGGGAACGTTTTTAGCTTTACCCCAAAATATATTTTTTTACGCGAGCCGAAAGGGAGAAGTAAAAGAGCAGTTAACTTCGAAATAGTTTGTTGAATTGATTTATATGGAGGAAACTGTCATGGATATGCAAAGCATAAATTATATACACTAAAAAAAATATATATATATTTTATTCTGCAATATCATTATAGTGAGAGCGTTGGAAAAATGTTGATCCTGAATTTAAAGGACACCGAAAAGCAATATAAGGTTTTAGCATACTGATAAATGAGAATGTAGTGTAGTGACTAGCCCTTGTCGATTAAATAAACTGACTAGAAAAAAATGAAAATGAAATATAACGAAGGAATATTGAGAACGTATACCGAGACCAGTTAATATCCGCCACCTGGTGGACCATTCCTCCATTCATAGTTCGAGTGAACGAACGGAGGACGCGCGTGGGCTGCTCCCTCAACCTGCATCTATTATTTAAGGATTGCAAAATCGTTTTATCGCAGAGTCTTTTAGATAGGAGATGGAGGGGTTTAGAGCCGGCCGTAAAAGGACGTCCCGGGTCAGAACAGACGGGCCATTTCCTGTTCGCTAAACTAAATATATTCAGCGAATAACGACAGAGAAAGAACGGTCCGACTCCATTTCGCAACCGTTTTATAGCTAGACAAATCCAGTTAAATTACGGCTAATGCCGTAATATAGAAAAAGTTACGGCTTAAAGATTTAATATTTACCGAAGGGCCCGCAATAATTTCGATTTTTACTGGCGCAATCGGAAGATGTAAATTATGGAAACTTGACTACGCTTTTTTTGGTTCACAGCGCTACTGATTACATCAAATATGCGTCATAAACTGACTCCCTGATGCAACCTCTACTCGAACGCCCACATGTAAGAAACCGAATATAGCTATTACGAGAAAAATAATGATTGTACGCCCGGTTGTGGGTACGGAAGGTAATGGTCGCATTAATCTTTTAACACAGCGTTAGGGAAGGTTACAGCGGTACGCGCGGGTCGCAAATAGGTTGATAACGTTAAAACGTAAGAAGTTTAATCCAGGTTTTCACGCGTCAGAAACTTTGGGAAACGCTTACCAACATAGGGAGAGACCTGAAACTCACCCTCTACTGGAGAAAAGGATCTGGCCGCTGGGTAAGTGTACCAATTAACTGAGTCTACAAGACGCTACGCGTCGGTCATATTACACCGAGGCCCGGTAATGCTCCCGTCCCTCCAGCTACCCCTCGTTAGGGTGTTATAATTCCGGGCGGTAGGGCCGTGATTAAGAGGCCGTTGAGGGAGCGGATCCGGCTTATCGGGGGTATAAATCAGGGAGAAGTAGGCATTAGACGAGAGCCCTCCCCCCGCCACCAATGTATGGGGTGAGAAGGGTGGACCACACGCGCCGTCCGACCTCGCCTCCACTCCAAGTGTTTTCATTTGTGGCCGGCCCGCTAGTAAATTAAAGCCCGAGGGGCGCTCTTACTTTTTTTTCGCTATCCCGCCTCAATGTCCTAAACAAACCAGAAGTGATCTACCTGAGTTCTTTGTTGCCTCGGATCGGGGAATTGATGGGACTCCGGTTCGACCGGCATATAAAAGTCTACGTTTTTACAAAACGTACCGAATGAAACCACTTTAACGAAGGGCCCAAAATTATTCAAACGCAACAATATTCAAATTTGCTATTGATTGTAAGCTCCGGCCACCGCTTACAGATCCCGATTTAACCCCAGCTCGTATATTTTCAATGAAATATGAATTGATTACGATCTCACATTACTCCAGAACACTCTTCTAGGCCTGAATTTTACAACGAATAATGTAAAAAGGTAATTTAAGAACCTGTTTCATCTAAGCGAGACGACCTCAGTTTGAGAATGACATTACGGTGTACAACATCTGTCATTATCAGTGATTAGTCTCCAGTACGCCTCTGTCTCACCCCGTCAGGCACATCGACCACAAAATTCTGTGCACTTTAATTATAAAAAATATTCACGAATACCTCGTATTCGTACTGACTGAGGAACAAATTGCCGGACGGTCATTCTAAATCGATGACTCAACACAGGCTTAATACCAAAGTGCGGATAAAATAGGTTTCAAGTCGAAAGCAGTGTGTCGCAGTTTAAAAAGAGGCGTCCAGAAATCTTAATTAAAAATCTCCGCTCCGAATGTCCGGCGGGCCTACTTTCTAGGAGAGAAAAGGGCGCGTAAATAACGGGCGGGGGAGAAACCGGGGGTAGTACCGGGGCCGGACGGGACAGGTCACGAAAATTTCCAGTTTCGCGGCCTATTAAAATTGACGCCGAACGCCCGGGGGAAGAAACGCCGGCCGTAAGGTTGAAAAATCTCGGAGTCACTTCTGAGCGGGCTAGAAAGAAGATGGAAAGTTTTCGGTCACCGTGGAGGGGTCACCTCCGTGACCGCGTCCCCGGCACACCTGGAGGAGATGACGCGCCGATTAAGGCCGGCACCGTTTAATTGCCGGGTCCGACCGTTCGGATGCGCGCGTTCCTGACGAAACCTTGTTTTTTTTTCTCTCCCCCTTCTTTCCCTTTTATCATTATCCAGGATTCCTAAACGGCTTTCTACGGCCGGGAGGGTCAACTCCGGCCCTCGGGGGAGTACTCGTCGCTACGTGCCCGATTTGAAACGCGAAAGACCGTTCGCCGCCCCCGACTCCTGATTTACGGATGTTAATTGCCTGAGATTAATTGCTCAGATTCGAAGAAAGTAATGTATCGGGACGGGAATACATCGAAAATCCCCCGAGAGGATGTTAATTGTAAATGTCGATAGACAATCGTTCTTTCCCCTAAGTAGGATTTTCACTTGAGTTTCACATTCGTACTTACACTGGCGTCCCAAAGTATTTCTGAAGATGATTCGGTGAGATAAAACGCGATGAGACGAGTTATTTATATTCGATGGGAACCTCCATCTTCTTGGTGGGAATTCTATATGCTACAGAATCTTCATCCGGTCCAGAATAGTTAATTGGAGACAATATGGCAATATTTGAATGTTTAAGGACACAATTCAGTGTAGAACCTCGTGCACAGCCCAGTGCGATGGCGCCGAAAATTGATTTATATTTCAATAACGAAACCGGTGTTTTAGATACAACAAGCAGTCTTCCTTGGGAGTAACTGGGTGTGCCACTTACTTCTAATCAGTAGTATTAAACCTAAGAACTCTGGTATTGCTCGTCGCCAACATACCTGGGAGAGATAAAAAAAACCACGGGCTATAAGTCGTCAACAAATTGAAAAGATAATGACCGCTTTTGAAAAAAAGTAAAAGCCGGTCGTAAAAGCGACCGGAGGGGGGAAAAAACGGAGCGGTGGTCGACTCTTAACCGAATGCTTTCACCTTTCTAACAATATTTTTTTTACCGCGTTCGTCCGGGTCGATAAATCTGTCGGGGCCCCAGGGGCCGGGGCACAATGGGCTGTGGCGGGGGCAATTAACGGGGGCGGCTTCAAAAACTCCACGCCCAAAATCGCCAGCGGGAGACCCTGGCTCTAAACGGCCTATAACGGCCAAAATATTTGTTCTACACAGCTCAAACCTAGAGTATTCAGATTGTATACTTTCTAATTATAAAACACTTACAATTTTCTTTATTTATTTTAAAATATAACGTATAATTTTTTATATAATATATATCACACATGTTTATAATGAAATATATATATATGTATTTTTTCTTGTGGTTCTTGGGGTACGTTGAGGGCAACGCGTTGGTTTTGTTTCGCTAAGAAAACAGGAGAAGGCTAGGGACGGATAATTTTAATTCTTGTCACTCTTTCAGTTCGCGAAAAACCTGACCGCGCTCCGGTTATATCGCCGTCAATCCGGGATAGAAACCGGTATCCGAAACTTGGTTGTCTCGGGGTCCACTGAATTCCGGGAGGTGGGACATTAGGGCCGGGGCCCGGTCTAACGAGCCGCCGCCTCCCAGCGGCGGACACTTCTCTTACAGTACCGGGTAAGGGGGCGGAGGGGATGGAGGGAGGGTGTCTGTAACCGGTCGGCCGAGTATTTTAATTTATATCTCGGCGGTGAAACGAGACTCGGCGCCGAGGGCACGAGCCATGAAATTTATCTGTGAGGCCGCCCCGACAGATTGGCTTTCTGAGCGTGGCAAATTGAAACGTACAAATCAAGCCGCGGATGCTCTTAACTGGGGACAACAACAGGAGGTGGCCGAACACCCGCCCCCTCCCTTCAATCGGACAGTGGGCGCACACTTGAATATAATTACCTGTTAACTCGCACACGATTTATGCCCGACGAATATCGAGGGGGCCGTTTAGAAAGTCTCTATTATGGTCAGTTAGCGACCGGACCCTGCAAATACTTTCAATTTTATAATAACGAGTGTTTGGACGTTTCCATAAATGGCTACTGATGTACGATTGTGAGCTTTTCTACTAAATAAATAACGTCTTAACGAATTTAATATCTGAATCAATTGTAATATGTTTTTTATAAAAACGCATACCACTAGCGAACCTATTCTATATCTACTCAGTCACAATACACAGAAGCACTCTTCTGCATCGATCTAACCCCTTAAACTTAAAACCTTTAACTGGGCAATCGGCTAGTATTCGAATTCGAACCCTCAATACGTTTTATTTAATTTGAAGTAATGTGTAACAAGATATGCCTCCAAAAAATGAAAAGGAATCCTCCACAACACTACTTTGCACCGGAATTTATAGAAGATTTTTGCTCAGTTCTGTTTCAAAATTACCGTGTATGTCACACATAATTTATTCAATTAAACAATAACACTCAGCAAAATACGAAAAATTACACTTATCTGAAAAACATTCCTGCGATCCGATCTTGCCTTATTTCGGTGTAATTTAACATTTCTGCAATTACGAGCCGCTCACGAGAATTGCAGTACTCTGTGGGCTAAGGGAAACTGTTCCCCCAGGGGCTTTACTATAAGCAATTTGAGGAGCCTTGCATGAAAATAACTACAGTAATTTACAAGACCGGAATTACTTCGTTCACATTAAACCCCGACGATAATTATTTAATGAACAATGAATATGAAATGGCAATTCGTAGTCCAGAACTGCCAGAGTTATCTCTTATTGGATTAGTAAGAGGTTTGTTAAATAATTACAAACATATTACAACAGAACGACTGGGGAAAATTTATAAAAGTATATTACTTCTTAAATATTACATCAAGGTTGTTCTGAAGTAGGGATTGTTCATGCGACCAATTTAGTCACCAATTTACCCAACAGACTTTCAATTTGGAGATTACAGACGATTCGAAACAAAAATTATACTTTCGGAGCGAGTTTCCGGTGAAATTACACTCCTTTAAAAATGTCCGAAATGAACGAAAACTAATCGCCATTCCCAATCGCATTTACCGGGCGCATTACCGGGAAAATCACATGCCAGTTTCGTCCGCATTATACGCCTACCTCTTATTAGGAAATTTACCATCTGGCACTTAATACTGATGAATTAGCCGCGCAAAACTGATCTGACTTCAGGTTTTATGTTTCGATCTCTTATAACAGTACTGCGAAAATGAACAAGGGATTAACATTGACCTATGGACGGATTGTCGTATTTACAGTTGCGTACCGGTTTTGTTCCCCCAAATTGGCCGAAAGGAGCAATTTCACCGAAAGCCCCGGTGAAAGACCCTTTGGGACACCGATTCAATTGGCAAAATTGTGAGTTAAAATTTTTCTGATTTATTCCAAACTAGGCTTCCAACGACGCGCGGTAACAGCATTTGATAACAGGGCGGGTTATCCACTAACATGATAATCGTTGCCTCCAAATTCCTGCCAATTTTATTTCCATTAATAACTTATAAATTATATTAATTTTTAACATCTTTAAATAACGTAGATTTCGTGTGTTTCTGTGGTCTTTTGCTTGGACCAAACCAACGAGAGGAGACAGAAACACGAAATCTACGGTATTCCAACCCCTCGCACCACAAAACAGGTATTCTAAATCTTGAAATAAATTAGCAGTAAAGACAACTTTACAAATATTTTTTCTTCGTTGTTGTTCAGTTGAAGGCTGATTTAATGGAATATATTTTATAATCCAAACATTACTATAACAGCAACGTGATGGGACGAAAAATCTATTTATAAACATAGACTTTTACCATTAACCTCCTTTTGTTTTATATGTGCCATAAAACATCGAATTAAATCACTCGGGTAACTCTTATAACTGTTTGCCTTCACAGTAACTATGGCCCCATTTGTAGCCTGATAATAACCATAATAGCGGTATTACCCGTTTCCAGAACAGTAATATTTATTGTATAATTATATAAGAAAGGAACGATAGCGGTCCGACGAATTTAAATGGCCGGTATAGTTCGGAGGGACGTGTAAAAAGAATAGAGTATCGAGTTGTGGGACCACCTGGGGCGGAACGTGGTCAAGTACTTTCGGGGCGCGTATCGCGGGCCGTGCTCCGTTAATTGAAAAATAAAAGGAGTGCGGGCGGGAGGGGCCGGCCGCCACTATGAAAGGCCCCCATCAGAATTTATGGCTGATTAACGGTACCGATCCTTGACCGTGGCCCGGGGGGCAGATCATCCTGCTGAAGATGGCACTCCTGAATGCGGTCATAAGGCTCTCACAGGAATGAAGGGTTGTCTCCCGACCGGGGATGACTTATCGTTAGTTATATGATTACACGAATTAATCTTAATTTACGGTATTTGATTTGGGGGGTCCGCTTGTCTTAGGAATACCACTTATTGATAGCATTGTGACAGTGCTGAATGTACATAATTACGCTACTGGGACGATCGCGAAAAGCCGAAACCGGTCTTGCTTCGAACAGAATAACCGCAGGTATATTATTAAAATAAACTATCATGCAGGCCAATTCGCAACAAAAAACACTGATTGTTTAATTATGTAACACGGTTAAATGTAATTTCAAACATAAGATCGAAAGGGCCATGGAAAATTGATAAAAAATGGTAAGGACTACCGAGCTGGGTGTACTAACCAACTGTTGTAATTCAAGATTGGCCGTACTATACATTGTGGTTCTTTTCACCTGTTTGCTGTATATGTATTATTTACACTTCTTATTATATTTATGTATTAAGTATCTTTATTTTTACATTAACGGTTATAAATGTTAATCAACATTTAAAAATGCAGATAGACGCTACTAACCATACGTGTACGATGTTTTATTAAATTGTAGGCTCATGCGTTAATAACAAACATTATGAAGGACGGTAACTCATGGTCGTTATAAGACAGTACATCTTCACTGATATTACGCAACTTCAACCTATTCTTCCCTTCGTTACTCCTATTCTTCTATCTTAACGGAGGCAATCCGGGCAGTTCGGGTAACAACCAATCGAAGACCCTTGAGGTCCCTTCTCGCCGCTATTAGTTATGATGACTGCATCAAACTCGTGGCTGGTGGGAGGGTAGGGCACGATCTGGGAAAGACACGGGCGCTTTCGTAATTTGAAAAGGGACCGGAGATGACCGGCCCCCTGCCCGGGACAAAGGGAACGGACAATGGGGGTAACGGTCACCCCGTCGATGGACCTCTGGCGAGCCGAAAGGCCGCAGAGAAGACAAAGCGCTAGGTCGGCTTAAAAAAACATTCCTTTGAAGTATAACACACCTGGTTGGGAGTCCAAAAAGGGCGTATTCATATATTTACACAGAAACCAGATATTTTTTACAGCAAGGCGAATATTGACCAATGCATATGATAAACGTTTTTACTGGTTTTCATTATTTTATATATTCATTTTTATGAGGAAACTAATTTCATGTTCCGGCTCAATTATGCGGTAACACTCGGCGTTTCAGAACCTAATACCTTCGTTCTAGCCACTACAGACAGAATAAGTCTGTGCGCTTAGGAAATATGAAAGTGAAACCACAATCCACGTATTAATAACACAGTTGAGCGAGGAAATTAAATAAGAAATAATTAAATTTAATGACACTTCGTAATTAATTGTTGTACATTAATACATCGAGACAAAGTAGACATTAATGTGTCCGACTTGGATTGTATTGCGTCAATGCTCGTTAGAAATGACCTACAGCACTTGTAGAATAGTTATGTAACGTACGGAGGGAAGAAATCGTTTAATAAATGACGTAAATATTTGATCAGGCATTGTCGAACCGGACTGCGAGAAAGTCCGGCGATATCCGAGGACTAATAACAGAGGCTGGTCTCGAGAAACACAGACAGGACAGGTGGACGGCGGCTTAAACATCGGGCCCACAGAATTAGATAGATACCGTGGACCGTTCCGGGTATCACGTGAAAGTCAGTACAAACAACGGCATAACAATGTACAATCTCCGGACTTGTTTTCCTACATTTAAACCTTGCTGGCAGGGGGACGAAATTCCGATATTCCACGGTTCTGTTCTATACAATTTCATTTTTTTTCATTCCACAGCAACGATTAATTGCGACGGTGGTAACGAATAGGGGTACCGAAAAGGCACTTACGCAACCGCCCCGACGCCCTCCAGGAGGAGGAAGAAAAATGCCCGGCAAAGATATCGCCGGTTACGTAAAACGACTGTTGCACGGCGTTGTGCTAAACAATAATTGTAACTGGAATTGAAACAAATGCCCCCCCCCCCGTTAGAAACTGCGAGGGGGTACATTATTTAAGCCGTCGCCCAGACACACAACCCGGTATTAATGGGACTACGGTTAACTGCTTTTCCTCTTTTCAAAAGCAGAAACTGAGAAATAAACCGCGACCTAATTGCAAACGAATAGGTTCTGAAAAGGGATCATTAATTTTCATCGGCATTACAAAATGTAAACATTAAATTACATAAACGTAAAAGTTTTCTCTAATTGTTCTGAATTTACGAACTTTATTATTATCCAGATCTGGTCACCCAAATTTCACCGGATAGAACATATTCTCAACAGAATTTCGCTCCGAAAGTTGCTTCGAAACTGCGAGTCAGTACATTTCAGAGTTGGGAACATAAAATTAATTCAAAGTACTGGCCTATTTAATACCGGGATAGTACTTTATTATAGGCAAACTTATGGAAGGAAGACGGCTCTCTGCCTGCAATCGGGAGATTTTAGGTCATCCGTTGGTGGGGGAATTATAATATTACACGGGCGTACTTGATATATTGGACGACACCTATAAAGCTGTTATTTATTGCAAAGATTCATACGAGATGTTTTTGCCCTGACATCCCAGCAGTTCTGCAGGTTTCCGAACGAAATTCGGGTCAAGGGTACGTCGGCCTATTAAAACCAACATTCGAGGAGTAGTCTGCGCTCTTTAATTAATTGCAGAAAAAATGGTTGGAAATGGTTTTCATTGAAATTGCTTTTTGAGTAAATCGATTGGGATATTTATTACCACTTTGCTGCAGGTACCGAACCCCGGTGAATCAACCGAATATATAAACAAATTCTTACTTTTTATTTATACCTCCTCTAATTCTGGCATATATTAAGTTGTCCAGACATTTTTTTATCTACAGTATATCTCCGGTTTATATCTAAATGGAATATTTCTTAAGCGGTCTTTTTTTAACATAAAACTAAAGACCGAAGTATACTGGCGACTCAACATCCCAGGGTCAGAGCTCTAGCTCCATTCATCATGGGACCCGGTCATTTGGAAGCTGCTCAGACGATTTGGACGGGCTCATTGGCCCCACTCCAGGTCTCAGCCCGATGGGCTCATTAACAGATTTAACTCGGCTTCGGCGGAGACACGCGCTCAGGTGAGCAACCTCACGCCCCAGTTTCGAAAATTGGTTTTTCGTTTAAACTATTTCACAATAGTTTGATTTTTTTTACGGGGACAGAAAGAAATGCGGATCCATTAACGACAAATAAACGGGAAAAAATCGGATATATTTCAATTTAATAATTACCAAACATATTTATTAGATCTCGAAGGAAACGCAATGGGTGAAATTGTTTGAAAGCAGATCTCATTAATCCTATATACTGGAACATTACAAACCGAAATATAATAGTAAAAACCAACCTTTATTAAAAACCGAATGCGACAGATGATAACTTCTATTTTACAGACTGTATATTTTGAATTCCCCACTGAATCGTCTCAGTGTATCACTCAAGGTTTTAAATTGCCGATCTCTCTCTCGAGTTGTCTGAAGTGGGCTGAAAATTGGTTATTTTCACTTATTCCGCGGCGATAGTTGATTTTCACCGTTTAGGCGGTGATAGCCGGGGATGTTTACGATCGAATTACTTTTCATTAAAAGCGCATTCGGCCGCGGTGGGTAATTTCGTCGTTATTTCGGATAATGGGGGCGATTCTGGAGCTGTGCATTGTCTGCGAACTGCGACTAACGGCGAGAAAATAGGCCTTTTATTGTATTACCTTTTCGCGTGGGCAGCCGGTGATTTGGCTTTCGTTTTGAAACCCCCAATTTTCTTCTTCCGCCGTATAACACATCTGTTTCTTTGATCATTTGAAATAAATGATCCCATATTTCAGACCCGCCTTTCGTGTTTATTTAGCTTTTTATCGGCTCACCCTTCGATGGTGTTAAATTCAGGCTAACAATTCTGTCCATACGTGTTCTGTATTTCTAGGAAATTGGGCTAAAACGATGAAGAAATATATAGCAAAACCCAAAGATAACCCCTCACATTTATGAAATTTCTTTGGAAGAGCATAAAGACAAAGCACGATCGTGGTGTAGTTAAATTTTCTTTGCAATAATGTTTCCACTTAATCAAATATACGCTATTCATAATATTGTAATAACCGACAGGGATAAAATGAAATCATAAAATAATGATAAGCTTGTTGTGATGAAGTCAGGAACTCGGCACCGAATACAAATTCATACGAGCCGGCTGTTTGACTCTTACGGAAGCGAGGTCAAGAGCGAAATAAGACCCGGGACGGATGAATTTATTCATGACCCACCCGGCCAGTCGTTAACCCGAGACCGCGGGCCGATAATAGCGCAGCGAAGTGAAATTCGAAAAGGTGAAAACAGAAAGACGTAGCGGGGAAAGAAAAGACACGGGCTTGATTGAAAAGATGCCCGTGAAATCGGAACGGAGTGTGACGGAAGGCGGCGCCCCGGGCTATAGCCAGGCAACGCTAACAACACTTACGGGGCTCCCAAATCTCCTTGAAGAATGATCTACCGTCATAAATTGACGTGGATTGACAAACAAAATGCTGACTTAATGTTGACCAACGAAATCGTGTTCAGCACTATCTCTCATATCCATGAATATACACGATTCACGCGTGTTAGTTCCACATCTCAACTCTCAGTTCGGGGACTGGTATTTAACATAATGTACCAGTTTAAAATCAGAATACTCAAAATATTGTCCAAAATTTATTAGGTATAATAACACAATTACCGTGTCAAATGCGACGAATTATGTTTTTATGCTTTATTTTTATAATATTAAATCAATTAAAACATTCTGTAGCCAAAAATACGGGGAAAAATATGATTTTTTCTTCCTCATCCACGTACCGCCTATGTTTTGGTATTACTATCGACCTCCAAAACTGTGAGCATGACTGTCGAGTCATCCTGACCCAACCGCGCACGGATACTCAATGGAGAATCGCAAACTTTCAACATGACAGAAACCACGTGTCATCGATACGAAACTGACACTGACAGGTGACGCGACCTTAATTGGCCCTAAATGGGACAGAGGGGAATACTAATCACAGTCGAATATGAGGTCGGTAACGACAGGCATTCGAAAAGAACTCGGTAATATAGATGTTCATACGAGTGGTGCACCTGCCCTATATGCTGACTAAACAAAAAATTATGTATTACACTCCATGCTGATGAACAGTTCTGTCAACGGTCCGAATTCGGGATTTCTCCGGACGTACACTTATTTTCGTCAAACTCTTCATGCGTCTGAATTCCACTCCAAGTCCCAGGAGACTAATCCAATTTCAACCAACTTCCGAGAAGTTCATCAATCGCCAGAGTTTACGAAATCAGGTACAACCCGCGGTGGCAAATGGGATTTAACGCAGCCGACTGAATACACATTCGGAAATCTAGCTTCAAATCGGGCACGGGCATTTGGTTCCGGATCCGCAAATCTACATCAATGTGAAAATCACAGAGCCTGGGTATTTCGAAGTGTGGATGATTTTAAATTAATATACCCAAACAACGTGAACACTGTATCGACGCTGATGACAACGCGTATCGGTTATTTATCTATTATTGACGTACACCAATTAGAGAAGATGTGAAAGCAAAGCAAGAAATTATAATACAATAAGACGGCAATTGGAATATATAAGGGTTTTTAAGATATCAATGTCTATATTACACGAATTAAACCGCGAATTATAAGCTACTTCGATTGCACTTTGATTATAATTCAATACGCGTAGCTTTTTTATAGTGTCAGACTCGTATCGGAAACTATCTGAATGTGGCACCAATAAATAGATATAGACAATAAATCATAACTCTCAAAACACAATGAAGATTATTCGGACGTGTCCCAATTCATTATCCGTTAATCGAAAACCTCGGGCTCCAACTGGAGCGTACCCATCCCAACACACCGGGTCGCGCTGCCTACGGTTTATTTTATTTCTGTGGCCGTTCCGAAGTAGGAAACCGAAGCCGATAAAAGGAACTAGGAAGAAGAGAAGGAAAAGAAGAGCGACAACTTGGAAACATATGTGAGCGGTCGAAGACGTGCGGAGGGTACACGTGTTTGCGGCCAGGGTACGTGCGGTTGCGCAAGGAAATTAAGAGGCCGACCATTCCTCGACACCGCAGAGGAGCCAACCTCGCACGGCATCCGAAAACCAACACGCCCTATCTTGCCCAGAGGGACCGGAGGAATCGAATTCAAATTGCGGGGTCGACGGTTCCATCGCCGTCCTCAAGCCAAGATTACCCAGGTATAAAAACGTCCTCTATCTCAACAACCTACCGAAGAAAGAAACCGAGGGGGATAAAAGCGCACGATACGGCATCAATCGTAGATAGGTATATAACTTCACATGCGCCTAATCTACACATTATCTGGGAGCGATTCTATATAGAGTTATTAAGTGATACACCTCGCAATCAATTCAAATTTGCAATAAATGAGATTTACTATGCATTTCGATTAAACCTTCATGGAATGTATTGATACTAACTAACCGCAAACAGATATCAATATTATTAACATAAACAATCCAGTCGCGTCAGTATATAAGGCCAGATAAATCAAGATATTAAATAAAGAATTAATTTAAATAATTAAGGAATTTCGTCGTTAATTAGTTAATCCTGCAGGAGAGACCGATACGGCTGAAGAAATGAGAATTCTTTCTCCCCGTAAATATCACCCGTCATTTCTAGAAGTGTAACAGGTCCGGTAGGCATTCGAAATAATTTGCGGAGCCACTTTTGTAACAAATAAAATGGAGACGAAAAAAAGCCTGCCCGACAACTTCGAAAGGTCAGCTCAAATATAGGTCCGTTGCGGCCGCATAGAACTGCTATCGGTTCGAATTGCACCGGATGGACAACACAGAACCGATACCGGTCTACGGCCAGGTTTAAGCCCCGGAAGGCTATTAGATACTGTCGGCCGTAAATTTCCGCCAGCGACAGACTCATTACGCGGGCAGAGAGGGTGCTCGTAAATCAAAAACTTAAGGATTGAAATGAGACCGGAACGCCGCCGACTGAACAATTCGCGGACTAATTCGTCTCGATTTGATTAAAGACGAATCGGCCATCACATTGCCCAAATGTAAACTCTTGATATTTAACAGTTTCCCTCAACGAATGTGAAAATGTTTTAGGTTTAAATGATCGCACCTTTATGTTTAAGAACTTTTACAGCAGATGTGAGCACAAGGCGGAGCCATCGATAGTACACATTGAATAGAATGAAGGTTAACCACCTAGCAGTGAATTAACCAGGTTTCCCAAGTGTTAACCACCCACAAGATTACTACAATTTAGTATATATTATACTAATACGTATGCATTATTACTAACATCCGGTAAGCGTCTAGTGCATTGAGAGGGACCTTGAGCCGCTGTCCGCCCAAGATATTATATTTCCTCGTTTTTGTTCAACCAAAGTAATATAATAATAAATATTATTTATATTAATTATAATAATTAATTATTCTAAATATCCCAATATGACTCACATACTCCTTAACCATGAGTAAGCGTGCGGTGTTTAAGTAGCACACTACCTTCCTTATTAGGAGTAATAACTTTGAGATTATGACAAACAAAAAAACCATTAATAATAATAATACGGCGGGGGATTGAACAAATCTGTATTCCGCCCCTTCTGTGTTGGCAATAAACACGACATTATAATTCAAATATTATTGCCCCTCCCTAACGAACCGGCCTCGGCGCCCGGGGCCAGGGTTTCGCTCCGATTTCACGCTCGGGAATATTTTCTCCTCTGAGCAAAAATCCGGGTTTACCGGGGTTGTCACTTTTGCCATCCGCGTATATACACTCAGCGAAGTATACATTTTGCTACGGATCGAATCTACAGCGGATCATACGTTAAACAATAAACTACTTAGTTTAGAATAAGAATGGACTTGCACAATGCTACTGAGGATGACGATGGGCCAACCACCGGCTTCTGCAGCAATAATGCGTTGTTTTAATGATAATATATTTTGTTAATGAGTCTGTCAAAGAAATGTCGCCAATTATTTATGGAATGCGCTTTAATGGCGAAAAAGAAAGTCCCACTTATAACTGAGTAGGGTAATTCCGGAAATCTGTTAACAAAACTTGATTTCCAACTAATATTTTTCAAGGACCAGAATAAATTAGCGCCTATAAAGTAGAAAGCCGATGTCGAAGCGCGCGCGCTTCAATTAAACTCCAGGAACCGATTCCGAACCTGCGGTTGTATACGCATGCATTTAAAACAGTCAATTTTACGCGGATTATAAAATTTCACCCGAACCCGTCCTTCGGAAGGACTGGCGATTTTCGATCATTACAGACTGTTTAAAGACTTATCAGATGAAAGTCCGGACGGAGAAAAGTCGAACGAAAGAAAGCATTCCTCGAGCGCGGCTTGCGGCTGCCGGAGGGGGGGTTATTTCGAAGTAATTCTTAAAATAGTAGATCGGAACGGGACGAGACGAGTCAAAACAGAGACGGGGAGCGGGCGAAGCCGGTCTAATGCGACCGACCAACGGTCTATTTTTGAGCCGAACCCGGGAGGACCGGAACCCGGGGAAATGTTCCAAGTTTTAAGAACACAACAGGCGAAATGTTGTTCGCGGCTGCGTTCCAGCAATTTCTAATTCCGATTCGAAACCCAAACAGACATTGCGGTGTTGTTTTCTTGGACCGTTGCACCTATTTTTGCAGACTGGTAGCTTGCAGTTTCGCCTTGTATTTGAGCCTAATTCAGTAAACAAGTGAACGTTCAAAATGTGATGTGACAGGTCACTAGCAGTAAGAATTCAGAAAATCCCGACAAGAAGAGCTCTAAACACAATATCTGATATTTAACTGCCGCCGGTAGTAAAATTTATGGAACTTAATTTCCAGCCGGCCCTCGACGTTTTATGTCGGCTCGAGCCTTACTTGGTAGCGAAGAGGTATAATAGGTAGTATAGGTAGCAAGGGGAAAATTGGATTCGAAGGAGGCGTGTCCTGAAAAGATTTCCTACTTTGAAAAGGAATAGAAACGACGAGATGGAAGCTTATCACATTCCGATGTGATTAGGCGATAAATTATTTAAACAAAAAACATTATTTCGAGAAAAAATAAAAACAATTTTAGTAGCCTTTCTATGACTCTGAAACCAATTCGTGACAACATAAATAATGGGGTATCTGGGTCAGTGATACTCCATCCTACTTTTTTACCAACTGAAGCTCAGACTTCAACAGAGCTTTACAAATGCACTTCGTTTTAAATGTGCTGCGAGTAATTACATTTTCACTGTAAAATTTTCAAGCTGTCTAACGAAATTCCGTATTTCCTATGCACGCTTAACATTATCATTAGCATATACATGAGTTTTGACCTGAAAACGCCAAACCTCTAATTCTATTGTCGCTAAAGTGTGTGTGTGTGAAATAATTTCTGGACGGAGAAAGCAAACAAAAAATCGTGACGTCTCCCCAAGGCCCGAATTATTCATCCTCCAACCTCTTGAGGGGAGATAAGAACTAGCAATTCAAATATTGGCCCCCGTCATTTAAGTTTCAATTGTGTACTGGTTCCGGTTAAAATGGAAATCAAATCATAGTCAAGAACTCAGTGAAACTGCGAGTCGTGTTTGTCATTATACAAAAAATGAATAAAAAACTTTGAGATGGTAGAATAACAATAGACAAAATTGTTACGAACTTTGCAGGAAACCAAGAGCGATAATAATATTTCTAGACCAGCGAATGGAGCCCTAGCTGCTCCAGACAGGCATGTTTCTTCGAAAATATCCCTCGGAGCAAATATTTTCGTGATTACCGATGTTGTTCTGCGCACAATGATACAATGGGGAACTGAAAACTCGTGACCTTTCCACGTTCCAATTATCGGTTCGCAAAAGTTGCTCGGGGGCGGACAAAAAAAAATAAACAACACGTTTAAAATTATGAAAAATCGAAACCCAGTCGACCCCAATAGAACGGGGAAAGAATGGGGTTTCTGAAAGGATGAATAATGAGAAGGTCTCATTTAGAGGTCAACGGAAAACAGGCGGGCGGAGTCCAGGAATAGATAACCCCGCGGAGTGGCTCGCGCCGGGGGTTTTTTTTACCCCGCGAGAACTCCAAATTACACGTTTGTTCCCGCTTCCAATAGGAAGTAGGCTCAACCCCCTCGAGAGACGCCCGAATTAAGGAGAAAGCGGCCCGCGGGGCCTCAGCATTTAACGCGGTTTTGATTCGGTGCTAAGTTGCGGGTCATCCCAGTCATTTTCTCTACTGTTCATCGGCCACGATTCCGACCAATAATACTTGCGCTTTGCGGCTAACAACACGGTTCACTTTTAATCGGGTGCTTACACATAAGTCCCCACATATACACGCCGAGAGAGAGAGAGAGAGAGTCTTGCCATCTTCTGTCTCACATTTCGTTTGTCTCAGGAGCCGACAAACGAATACCTTAAAGTAGTACATTGTTTACACCGGTTAAATGGAATGTGCACGTGGTGCTTTGTTTTGCAATGTATGTGGACGGAAAGTCCTTCATTGCTCCTTCCATGGATTGTATTTCACAAAGAGAACGCACTTTTAATTTAAAAATGGAAGTTTCCAAGGATTTTCCTTAGGGAATACGCGTCCGCTCGTGATTAGTGAAACATACTACAAACGCGACTTTGAGTAATTTACCTAACTGTATAGGTATCTTAAAATGTATAATACACATTCTACTACAGTATAGCAGCTTCGGATTCAGCAATGTCGTACAGATGGTCAGCCCGCCGTTCCACTGATAAATACCACAGAACCGGGCTATGGATGATACACGACCGAGGAATGTTCGCGGTAAAATTATTTCACTATCTGAAATAAATGGCTATAGGTCGAGGCCAGTCGACACCCCCTGTGGGATACAACTGAAGGGCTTGGGACTGTGAATGTTCACATGACATCAGTGCCTCCTTGCAATGCTTCAATGCAACAATAGAGCCGCGTAGTTCATGTACAGCACTGTCGCAATGATTGTATCGCCAGTGTGAATCATGACTCACAACACTAACTAAATGTTGTTTAATGCCTACTACAACAATCCAAAATAAATTCCTGCACAAGAAAATTTTCAACAATATCCGTCGATTTACCTATATATCAAAATTTAGTTCACTTAGCTTTAGTAAACTAGGTTGGTTTAAGCCGGTTTCGGGTTTTCATTGCTGCTACTTTGGACAGTAAAAGTTGAGGGACAATACAGACAGGATGCTGCAAAGGGACAAGCGTACATGACCGCCTTAACCGAACCGGTGAGTGGAGACAAAATGTCGCGAGTATTTCAAATTGACTGCTTCAATATTCAACGCACGGTCCCTCAAACTTGCGACGTTATTAACCAAAAGTTTAATTCAATATTATAATGGAACAATGAAGTTCAATGGCGGGCAAGGCACGACTATATTTAGGGCCGTTTCACGGCCGAAAATTTGAATTCAGACATCGCTCGAAGGTCGAGTCGCCCTCCTGGCGCGGAGCCGCAGACGGATCGGGCGGTTGGGACGTCGCCGGCGAGTTTTCGACCGACAGGAAATCGCGTTTCCTACCGAGCGGGCCCGGAAATGCCTTAAAGGGGAGGCCGGCGTCGCCTCCTCGGCGGTGACTTAAGCTCCGGCAGCGTCGGAATCCGAGCTCTGAGTCAGCCGGCATGTCGCCCGCCAGCACTTTCACGCAAGAGAGTGACATCGATTTATAGACGGGACGTGATCAGAAACGATGTCGCACCCATAAGAAATGAGACGACGAGGAAGGGTTTCTTCTCCCAACGGATGGCCTATATACAATATTATTAATGGGACTGGTATATTTTTCTCTGAAACATACAGCCAGCTCATTTAAATTAATCCGGGACTATGAACTGTGCCTACACGTAGTATTGGTAATACTGGATTTAAAATAGTATTATCCTCCCAAAATATAAAAAGCCATTCCGCTCTAACAATTAACAGAATTACAGAAAAACTTAGGTTCTATTCCGCTATAAAATACTCCCAACGCCACTTGTTGGCCGGCCTGCAACAGATTTCGAACCGAAAATCAAGAATACAGTAATTTCTGGATCTCATAGCGCCGAACTCTCTTGCGTTGTAACGTAGGGCTGTAATAATACGCTAAACTGTTAAAAATAGGAAGGAGGTATACGCTTCGAGTGGGCGAAACGGAAAATTATTAATACGACGTTGGACTAGGCGTGGGCCACCGGCATCGATTCACCACCCCGATAATCACTGTACTGTCGGAGATCAGTAGAAAATTGTAAGCCCACTCGTTCGGCGTCCCTTCGGCCCGGACTGCCTTTTATGAGGCCCCAGACGGCGGAACAGGGGGCGGGTCGACAACCGGGTTATTTCGAAACGGAGAAACAAATGGGCCGAAACGTATTGTCGATGAAGTTATAGTTGAGTCGGAACACGGTGAGAATTCGTGCCCTGAAGCCCGAATGAAGATCACTTTTAGTTTCTATCCAAGTGTATGAGACTAGGAAGACCTTATTCACACATCATAAAATAAAAATTAAAATACAACATTAAGGTACTATCTCCGGGTCGGGCCCCTAGGTTTTTATGCATTCAGCGGAGTAGGAAGAATAAGAAGGCCCCATGGAGAGGACGCCTCGTTCTGTCCATTTAGGGCATGTGGCGGGGTAATGAGCAGCGGAAGAGCTGGGCCCCTCTCCATCAATCTGTCACACAGAGGGGCCCCCTACCGCCTCTGACGCGCCTCCTGTCTCCTCCCATGTCAATCGCATTTAATTCACTACCGGACATTAATTTACTAACGATTAGGTCGTTAAATCGATAACGGATACCGTTGAAAAATATTTGCTCGTCTGAAATCGTCCGGATATTTAAATTTCGAGGGATAAAGCATTGGTGTGACAAATTCGACAGTCGACTACACATATCATACGATATCTCCCATATATATATTTGTAGTATTTCCAAGGCTATTAAGAATGATAATCTAAAGTAGCACAAAAGGTTTGACTGATGTCTGCGATTGTGGAACGCATGTCAGAATCTATAAAATGATCCTTACAGCAAATAATAACCATTTTGAACGGAATAGTGTGTCACCGGGCGATTTAGGAAGCTATTTTAGAACAAATTGATACTGAGAAATGAATATTCGGAAGAATGAAAGATTAGAAAAATGAAAAATTCAGTAGGCTGACAATACAGTCTGAACTGTATGTTTTTGTTGCTTGAACAGCTGACTGCTATGTTGTTTAAGTCTGAATTCATTTTATGGACTAAAAATAGAGACAAATTATTCACACTTGCTGAGAATAGCCCTAATATGTAAATGAGGGACTCGTATAACGCGTACATTGTAAATGGAAATAGTTCCCCACACCTTTTCCTAACGGACCTGTAGAATTCACGACTGCAATTCTTATTTTGTAAACTTAACTGTTGTCTGTGTTTCATTACACTCAAACGTCCGAACCCTCAGAATATCCCAGCATAAATTGATAAAATGTCAATAATTACCTTCACCCGCAAGGCTAGAGAATGCATGCTGCAAAAACCGCAAGAGTGGCTTACCTGCAACAGAAAAATGAGAAGTTTTATTAGTTTTGTTATAACAGGATACCATAAAGGTTACAGTGTGTGACATTACAATATTTAAAATAAATAATTTCATTTATTCGGATTTAGTAAATAATACGGATTCATATGTTCGAAATAACAGTACCATTTACTCGCCTCACATTCATATATATGAATGGACATTACACTTTTTTCATTTTAAAATTTTGGAAGTTAGCATGATTCCTTTTATGAATGCCTATTAATTTTCTGAAATTATTTACTATTGTTCTAAGATCGGTAGGTCATTTGTCTGCCTTCTTTATAATTTTTCCATCAAACGATTTTCGTCTCAGAGGACATATTAGTGGGTTATCATTTCGTTGTTCATTTGACCGGTTAATTTATCCAGCGGTCTCATTTACAACAGTTTCGGGTGGGTGCTGTATTTTTGAGTTGATTCTAAGTTGGGTTACTTTATGCGCTTTTCAGTTGGACAATTTAAAAACGTCCGATGTCGGAATAACTCACCATGCAAAAATGCCAGCTGACTATGGCGATCTAAATATAGCGCTATTAGTAGCGGAATATTAAAATATACGGTTGGAAAAAGAAAACATGAATGGGTTAGGAAATCGCTTCGAAGACCTTTAAAGAGGGTCAACGCGGTCGGACAGCCGGCGCTCGCTCCGTCTCCTTATATAGCGCCCGCCGATTTGCTTTCAGGAATTATCTCCGCTCTTATCCGGCCAATCTAACTGGATCGGTCGCGGGGACAATCGCAATCTGTAAAGAGTCACTTCGGCCACTACGCTAATGGCGGTTTTTCCAAAGGACCGGATTACAGTCGGAAATCTCGGTCTCGTTAGCGGCGACGGGCATTAATTTAATACGCAACAATTATTTATTGCCCGGTGTTCGGGCATTAACGACGACAAAAAAAACGAATACACTCCGGACGAAATATATTGGATGAATGTCAAGTTCGATGAATTATCAACCGGTCGCGACTGGGAGTGAGTTTAATTTGTAGCGTTATTTATGCGCGCTGAAAGAAACACGATCGCCGGACGATTGTGTCGATAAATACTGGTTGGGTTTCTTTCCAATTTTAAACGCAAGCGGAATACCAAACAGTGTAACTATTCGCTGCCATTAATCAGCGCGCGCGCTGCATTCATGCTCTTGCAAATATCAATTCTTAAATCAAACACTTATCGTCGATTACAGACAACAACGTATCGTTTGTCTTTTTATCACAAACATCATCCGTCGATTAATTTTTATAATATTTTTCTTAAATCTGTTAATACCTTTTGAAAACATTCGAACCCCTTTGAATGCTACGCGTTAAGGTTTTTTAAACGGCTTTGAAGAAAGAGGACGCGAAGAAACTGGTCGAAGGCATGACCCGGTAAAAATAACACAATGGGGCGGCGGCTATTTTCCAACATAAATCACCGCCGGCCCCGAGATACACCACCAGATTAAGGGCGGAGCGTTCGAAAACACCTGTAATTTGAGCAATGTATATGTCTGGCCCAAGTGTACGCCGTATTGCACTCAGTTACCCCTTGTTCCGTTTGATATCTGTGTTTTCAGGAAGCCGGGAGCGTGATGGCGTCGTTAGCCGGGGACGATTTTCATGAAAAGGCTGGCGTATCCGGACAATGACCATAATTCAGGTTCTCGGGAAAATGAAGTGGTAAACGGAATAATTGAATTTAATGTTTCGAAAATTGACTTTCGGTTAGGGGGTCCATTATTAAATTAAATAGAAAATAATAAATCAACCGACCTGAGGCTAAACCACAAAACGTGATCCAACAATAGGCTGAACATAAGTGCACACATATAGCACAGAGTTACCAAAATGTACATGATTTATACAGTTAAAAGACTGAACGATCAAGTAATCCACTGATCTTGGGTCCACCTTGGCCCTAATAGTAATCTGTCTTTCACCTGACGATCAGTACAATCAGGTTTTCAAACACAATTAGGCACCAGCGATATTGATCACGCCCAAGATCGAGTTTCACCCGTTCAAATATGCGTACGCTTATCACGATCTTGTTAGCACTCGGTTAAAGTAGTTTTTTCTTTACGCCCTGATAAACGTAACAAAACCGAATAAATATTTAGAATGGCAATAAATGGCATTTGCAATATTATTTATGTATTTAAAGTATATAATTTCTATTATAAAAAAAAGTTTTACATTTATTTTTGACTATATTAAGTATATAAATCCTTTCGTATATAGAAATTCAAAATTACTTACAAAACACATTTATTTTTCTCAGGGCGTATAATGCGCAAAAGGTTGTCCGACGGTGCGATAAGCAAGGATAAAATTACATTTGGTAACTGTATCTTTAAACATGAATCGTACCTTCTATTTTTCATTGCGCTTTCATTTCCTTGCTCGTTATGCCATATAACCTCGAGGATACTATACCCGGGATATTTTACATCGATGGCTATCACACGCAATGGACCGTACTCGCATTCGCAACATCACTTCACACATGCTCATGACCCGTGTAATAGCCAATATATATATTACATATAATATGCAGTTACTTAGATTGGCGGAGAAGTAATAAATTAATGCGATATCATTATGCAATGCCAGCCGAAACTAATGGACTGATGAACGGAACGATAACTCCGAACAGTAGCATAGCTATGCATGAAACGTGTCTAAATGTAAGAAAAATAGATATAGTTAACAATTCAAACACTCGACAAAAGTCATTAAAAATCTAATAACAACCGGTGACAGTGAAGTCATCAATTCCACAACTCCATTTGTAGAAAGTATAAATCAGACCATTAGTTGTGTTCAAACTCATAAATTAGTTGTCCCAGTCACTACACACAATACTTTGTTATTTACGTCCCTACATCTTTCTCACTATAAACGGTAGTCTTCATCAATATTCAGGGATATCAATTTTGGATTTATGAGGATTATATTGGAATATTATTCCACAATATTTAGAATAAATCTGGATTAGTTTAACACGTATGACAGGGTTCGAAATATTAACACAGGATTGGTATACTCGATTGAGCTTCCAACGTTGCACAATAGCTCTCGTACTTTTGAAACGTTTTTTAGTTAAAACTTAATTTTCGTAAATTTTATTACACTGCTACAATTTCCCTGTATACGATAAGAAAGTATAAAGATGTAGGGAAAACGTGTATGCCATTTTTAGGAGGGCTACAGAGTCTACTTCTTTACAAGAAAATATCAACCATGTAATTTTAAAAATTTAACATGTAATTTTATCAAGATCTCGAATACTCGAAGTCGAACTAGGGCAGTTCAGGTTTGAATTCTTTCTGAATGACGGCCCTTGAGGTTTCCGAAATGCCGACAATACGACC
This sequence comes from Lethocerus indicus, assembly GCA_019843655.1. NCBI lineage: Eukaryota > Metazoa > Arthropoda > Insecta > Hemiptera > Belostomatidae > Lethocerus > Lethocerus indicus. The sequence goes on along the minus strand of JACDQD010000010.1, from coordinate 13,498,647 downwards.
GCTTCAGGTTTATACCCGGCCAAAGAAAGTGTGAAGTGGCATACCCGGCTGAGGCGAGTCCTAGTCACAATGGGAACGGGTCCTAGCCCCGAGAACCTGAACGCTAATGGCGTTGTAAGACCCGCAAGTGGCCAGGTATATCGGCCACGGACCTCGGACGAGGACGGAGGTCCCTGTCGATCAAGATAAAAACTGAGACGACCGGAAGATATAAAAGGCGTTGGGGGACCGACTCCGAAGGTGGTCCGCCCCCCCGACTTATCGGGGTCGGCGGATCTTCCGACATCAATCTCAGTCGACGGATGTTATTTTTCGCTATTTGCCCCGACTGGGGGAGTCTTCCGTTGCATAAAAACACTTTATCCCCGAGAATTTTTAGGAATCTAGATAATAGAATCGTGGAGACCGAAAGGTATTCGTTGGGGTGTAAAATGTACGAGTTTCCCATAAAATACATTACAAATCTAATATAACATATTTGAAAATAATTCAAAAATTATAAAATGAAACCACTTGTTTCATAAACAAATATTACATGGTAAATAATTAAAGAAATTGAGTTTCGAGTTTAAATCGATTTGTAGTTATGCAGCCTAGATATTGGAGCAAAACGAGAATAAATACTTTATTTTGTGGTCTAACCTTTACGAAGTCGAAATATATATAAATAAATTTAAATTTTACTATTAAGCCTGAATATCAACAACCAGGTCAATCAATTAATCCATTTCACGGGCGGGTTCTACAGTCAATTAAAAAAAGGTAACAGGATCCCCAATGTTGACTGAAAGATTTAATCTTCCAGTCGGACAAAATTTATACTACTATTTAACCTACGGGGCCCCCTTTCGACGTATTTCGTACCTCTTGTGGCCGGATTATCGCACCGCCGTTTTTCCATAAATATTAAAGCGGATATTTTACGAACGAATTCGTGAGGCGGGGGATATTTTTTCGACAGGCTCCGATATACGGGAATACGCGGCGAGAGAGCTTTCTCGACTGCGTAATTAAATACAAATAGCTATCTTCGGCCCGAATCTACGCCGACCTTTTGCGGGGAATTTTCCACTCCGGAGTAACAATGAATAGCCCACAAGTTCTGGGATACGCCAGAGCCGGCGGCTCTAATTCTAATATCCGAATTTAGGGTGTTAGATTAGAAGGGAAAGTTTTCGAAGGATCCCGCTTCTAGCCTAGTCAGATGATATCGGCGAACAGTGTAAGGTTAGAAATAACGTGCTAAATTTGTTTAACAATGCTTTTTAATCGATAATCGGACCTTACGAAGCACGGGATTTAAGTTACACAGTATGAGTACTATTTTATACGAGATGAATTCCTCTGAACACAAATTAACAACTGTCAAGTAAGGCTGATCTTAATTCTAATTATGATCCCCCCTCGTGATCAATTCAAATTTACAATTCGGGATTCGAAACTGGCGTTAAAGCCGCTTCGCTCTAACCAATCACCGGCCACTTCGAATTTCCATTTCCAGAAACCCGACCACTTCATTAACGCGCGGACCGTAATTCGAATTCCGGTCACGGACCGGATTTTCATTCAATTACTTATTTAAATTTGCCGATTTTAGTAGAATGGGTGGTGTCGGATATATCGAGTTTAAATAAAATGGTAGAAGACACATCCATACAACGGCATGAATTGTAGTAGCAAATTATAACACATACACAAGGGGTAATTAAGACTAGAGGGACAATATTTGTGGACCTCACAAGAAATTAAGTACTGAACAAAAACTACTCATAATCACAAACGAGCAATCTGCACGATCTTAAGAGAGATAAGAAATATTCCGATCAAAAGAAGTTCCATAGGAAAAATCAATTGCATTTTTTATTGATTTTAAAAGATCATTTTGTTAAATAACGCAATGCGTTCATTCGAAAAACTAGCGCCAAATCTCGTATATAATTAAGAAGTGTGTGCAACTTATTCATACCACGTGTAACTGAACCTCGAGCAATAGAGTAAAGGATAAGCACGACCCATATAACCACATATGGAAAAATGCAACGGGAATAACTGTGTCATTCGATCAAACATTATTTAAGCGGTTTTTCCAACACATGTTGATTAATATTGAAATCTAGACATTATCCACCGCCAACATGACCGTAGGCTGATAAGACGCTTCACAACAAGTGTGTTCATTATATAAATTCAATTTTGCTACGGTCCAAAAGAAGAACGGCACGATTCTAAAGAATCGCGGCAGCATTGGGGTTGCATGGATAATTCAAACCACAGGCAGACATTGCATAACGGTCTATGCACAGGGGGAAATTGCTCAATAACTTTAAAATTATTACGCTATTATAAAAGGAATTTGGAACCAGTGTACGGCTGCACATTATTTCAGCCCCCCCCCGCAAATGAATATTACGAGAAGGGGAATTGGGCCACGACAAATTTTGAAAATTCGCTAGAAGCGTACACGGCGTGTAAAATTCATTGACACACATATAATACGCATTAGGAAAGAACCGCAGGTTGTACGAATGAGGCGGCGCCTGAGACTTAAAACAATTTCATTGGGCACCAACGGCTCATAAAACCACACGCGGAAATGACATAACGGGAAAAACAGAACCTGTTTCCGCCGACAGTATATTGGCAACGGCGATACCGATATAACTTATATGCCATTATTTATACGAAGACAGTGAGTGATATCAGGGCTCGCCGCTCTGGTTTATTGCTATCGAAATTGAATTAGTCCCACAGTAACGGCCTCAAACATTGATGAAATGACGAACAAAACACTTGTGTGAACCTTGTTTTTATGAATGTTTTTCTCTGATATATAAATTAATTAAATTCTTATTCATTGTGTTACCGTGATAATATTGTATAAAAAAGGTCATGTTCGATACTACTGTACAAGAGGAGGTTGGAAAACCAAATCGTACAGAATGACTGTATGTGAGAGCGCAGAATACGAAATCTAATCCCTTACAGTATAAGATACAAACAGACAGCTATCCAAAAACAGTCAAAACGTGTTAACAGAAATAAAATTGTTCTAACGGTTCTTAAAGTGTCCTCATTCGTCGAAAACCCATAATCGAAAATTCCGGTCGAACGCAGTAACTCCCTAAGAGGAACGGCTAATTGTCGCAAGGTATGGGCAAAGATTCGTCATGAAACCGCAACTAATGCGTACCTAAAGCACACATAAAATACGTGAACGGAAACTATCCTCCGAGAAAATTATAAACCTATATAACATAACGGTAATACGAAAATATGCCGTTTCAAGGCCTATCAAAGCTGCATATAAAGCCAAACATCGGAGGATTATTTTATGGGTCGCAGTGGAAGTCGAATTTATTTGCTATTAGAATTACGCCATTTAGTAGGCAGTTGTGTTACTAAAGCCACAAACTAGACAGAATTCACACTCGCACAAAATACAATACAAAGTTACGCATCAAGAAAACTATAGAAATATACAAAGACTAAAGGCTGTAGGATTAAATATACCAGAGGGGATAACTAATTATGGTAGAGTGAGATACTTTTATATTATATAGACACATAATACGAGAGCGTGGAAATCCAGGAACTATATACCAAAATAAAGTAGTTTCTTTTTATTTATTTTTAGGGGGGCAGTAAAGTTGGTTTTGCCATCCAGGTTAGGCAATAAATAACACCCCTCACCTCTGGAAATTATTACATTCGTTACAGACGTATTTTCATGGATGATAGCAGATGATAGACCGTAACCGCAAAAAACAATAAATATCAAGGTACAATGTACAAGCTGAGGATGTATGAACAAAGGTTCTAGGTAAAAACAACACAGGGGTCGTTTCGAAGCATAAAATCGCAATAAGTAATACCTGTGGTCACTTCCGATATCGAAATTCTACCAATGTTGAACAAATTCAATATAAACTAACGGACTGGAAGAAACTATAAACATCAAGATGCGTATTCCGGAGCGTGCATGACCAATATGACCGACAACCGGGCAGAAAACAACAAACAAGAGCATGAGGCGGGAGGGGAGGGTGGTGGCTTTACGGGGGCCGATAAAAACCGCAAACGGAAATAATAGACCGTCAAAATAACACGGAGGCCCCGGCCCGACAGGAAATACATCCCGGCCAAAAATGGTACCCAAATCGGTGCCGGTAAACAGAAGAGCGGCGGAGACCGCAGCACGTCCGCTAATCATACGCCTTCGCCCTCAGCCACCACCGCCCCCCCTCCCTCGAGGGGGCCCAGCTCCTCCGGGTTGCACACCACTCCCTACACACTGAGTTAAACGCCCGCCTCCAAGAAACAGAAGGAAGATCTAGGCAAAATAACACGAGAAATCTAATTAAGTATTTTAAATCGCACGGCGAGTGAGGAAGAGTTGGAAAACCACTCGAATTTTTTTAGATTGTCTCAATTAATTGAAAACAGTTTACATAAACACAAATATCTCAAATACCTCGTAACCGAATCTCTCACAGCTCAAGGTAAAGAAAAACAAACGTCGTCCCTTCGGTTTGCACGAAACCGGTAGTCGGAATCCGGTCGTGACGGATTACGGGGTAGGAGGATCGGGCGTCCCACATACCGGCGGCGGTGGCGTTAGCCTGCCCTCCGACCGGAGAGTTATTTGCCGAATTCGCTTTCTAGCCGAAGCGCATAAATAACAAAAGCGATTTTCGAATCGGGCGAGGGGCCGTTTTGTGGGTCGCTCACGCCTCCCCCGCCGTCTCGGCGATCGAAAGCCGGACTTCGGCGGGGCTTTTTCCTGTAAAGACGAAAGGGGAAAAAATCCCGGCTAGACCCGCGCGGCCAAATTACAGGCCCGCTAATGTCTTCATTAGGCCGACAGGGCCGGAGAAGAAAGCGGAGCGATCACGAGATTCGAAAAGCTTTTATTAGGAGACCATCACGCCCGCCGCTAACCAGTCTACGCCGTTTATTCAATTTACTCCAGTTTCTCACCCGGTAATTGGAGCAATTGAAACGAGCCTTTTATGCTCAGGACACCTTAGAGCAGAAGGTCTTTCCTGTATTTTAAAGGCAATAAATCAACGGGCGATGAGTTTAATATTTATACTGAATTACTTACATAGCTCTTTCCGATAGCTTTAAGAATATTAATCGTTAAAATTATTAAAAAGGTGTACGCAAATTACACATCGTCTTTGACAGTAGCGTCAAGGTCCTACAGGAATTCGAGGAAGGGCGTCGAAAATAATACAGAAGAATAAATCCCCTGTGAGGACGGCGTGAGGAGGGCGGTAAAGGAATTCGACCTGAGCGAAACGGTATCGGCTCTAGGCGGGGGCCCTAATCTGCCCGCCCATTAGAATACTAAATGCGGTTTCGGGCCGGTGAAAGCCCGGCTGTTCGGGAGGCGATAGATCCCTTCAGAAGATGGCAGCCGTCCAAACCGGTCCCACGATTAATCGGTAACTATACAGGATCGCAATTAGCCGCCGTCCTCGTCATGGAGGAATTCCCATCTGTCCCACGTGCTTGGCTATATCATCGGTTGCAAAATATAGAGACACGTGACATCATGAAAATCTACACGGCTGTTCAAAATTGCAAGCAGAGAACGTTTACAAACAGCGAGTCCGTTGTTTCACGAGTAAATTTTTGTTTATATATGTATATAGACAAATATAAAATAATTATATAGCTATATTTTTTACATACGTCGTTGGTACATTATGGTTGACGTTCGATTCTTCCCTAGGTTATAGGTACAACCTTAGGAAATGTTTAAGATTGACGTAAAGAATTCAACTCGAGGTAAAATTCTCCCTCGACACAAACGATCCTCTATCGGTAGTTACCCCGACCGTTCTCCGCCGCATTATTAATAACAGCCGTTTCTAACTTCCAAAAGCTGATTCCGGTTCGACCGACAGAAAGCGACAACCGAACGACAGCGACACAATTGAATGATATCTACATTTGCCTTTCTAATGGCAGCGCCACGCTCAATTACGACAATGGGCGCCTTCCACTTTCGGTTTCTATCGGAACAATGCGAGGCCCCGCCCGTGAGCCGGGCATTCCTGGGCCGTCCCCGTCCCACGGCCCGATTCTACGGGGCCACTCGTTCGGAAAACGGTTTTCAAATAAATTTCGGTCGACGGGATAATATAACAGAGCTAAAAAGAGAGTCCTCGATATTTTATGAACACATTAATGCTGTGAGAACATTCAAAGTTGCATGATGATTGATTTTTTTATTCAGATAAGTAAATACAAATTATTAGCGCAATAAATTAAATAATAAATTAATTTTTCAACCGGTCCCCCAGTTGTCTCACCAACATTAGTAATGAATATCGCGTTTCTAACCAACAGATGGTGCTCTGATATAAGAAGAATAGCGAGCGCCCTTATATATTAGCATTCGTGACAGCGAAATTTGGACCCATTTAGGATGTAAAACTATATTTATAAGGCAATAATTCAATAAGCGTGACCCATTACTAAATACGTCGGGGCGAGAAATATGGAAGAAATATTCCAAAAAAGGCACCTGTTTCTGTCCGTTATTCGGCAACGAGGCGAAGCTGACCCGTTTTGGCGCTGGACGGAGAATCGCCTTAAGTCAGGTTGTTCGAATCCGAGGCCTCTTGGCCCACCAAAGAATGTAAGAATAGGGTTTTCTTATTGAAGTAAATATTTTATTTAAAATTGTTCAGAAAAATCTATCCTATGTAGAAAATACCCAAATATAATGCACATGTTCCGTTGGACACAAAGATAAACGTAATTCAATTTTATGAGTTAGAAATGCATTATAAATTTCAGTGTTCAACAATTTGGGAAAACTGATTATACAAACAAACGAACTACTGACATTAGTCAACATTTGAATCTAAATTAAAGAAATAGCTTTTAAAATTATGATATCATGGTTGCTTTGAACTGTAAGTCAAGGTACTATTGACGCTATAGTGATACACGGAAACTTGGCTGGAAAATATTCAATAGACGTCTGAGGATACCGAAAATGAATGGGGCAATTAAATTAACATTTAACCCAAACTCTTCGAGTGCCAGTTTCAAGAGGACGGGAGCACACAAAAAGCCGGTTTCACATCCACATCCTCTTCTTTCCAGGAATTCGACTCGGTCCATACTGAAACGATGACTCGCAATTATGGCCCAATTAAAACCAATTACCGTTTCCCCAGAACCGCAGTCAACGGAAATACTGAAAACGAAAGTGGTCGCGACGAGGCGGAAGGGCCGCAGTATAAAACCGGTAAGTTATAATTCCGGTGCGTAAAACTCCGCGGGGCGTCGATTATCGGGGGTCGGATAAACGGCCGGTGTTAGCCGAGAGGGAGGCGCCCGAATAGACTGGGGGGGACAAACGAACGCACAGCCCCCGGACCGTAAAATTGTGTAAGGAGCGAGGACGACCGGCTCGTATACAACGAGCCAAGGATCGAGAGCCTGGAATTACAAAAGAAAGTTTCCCCACCGCCCCATTCAAAGGCGCCCGGGTCTTTTTTTACGAAAGCCGCACGAAGGGCAAGCACATTATGAATCAGCGTCTCCGGCGCCAAAATAGCGACTTTTGAATCGCTCTGCGGGTACTTTTTATACTAAAACCAAACAATACCTAGTCGGGACAAGAACTATTTTAATACTACGTAATGCAAATAACAATTATTATTAATTACTATTACTACTGGTAACAGAGGTTATTTAAGGCAGAGTTCTTGAGATTGAATAGAAATAATCACGCCGCAAAACCATGCTTTGGTGTAATATATTTAATGTTAGGAATTGTAGCACTCTATAAGCTCACTAATTTATAATTGTTCTAGGCTGAATGTTAAAATGTAAACCCGAAACCCCACGCCTCTGAAGTCTTATCCGCGATGCCTCAGAGTTGTCGGAGGAAAGCAGATGAAAGCGGCAGATGGTGGCCCGGCGGAGCATCAATTTCCTAAATCATATTGCAATGGCCCTAAGACCGATTATAAAGCAACGGAGGTAACAAGCGGGGCCATTAGCCGGTTGATTAGGGGCGGACGGCGGGTCGTTATAAACTGGCCGCCGGAGCGATCAAAGCCGGTCAAAGCTCAATCAAGATGGGAGCCGCCCCCGCCCCCGCCCCGCCCCACGGCCGAGGGGTTTTCGCCGACGCACCGGATACTCCTCGGCGGCCTTAGTCATAATTTGATTGCACGAGCACTGAAGAAAAGCCACTGGCTGTATGTGATTCATCCAATCCCCGAGGCCTTTCGACCAGCACAAGCGGAAGATATCGATAGAAATGAACTGTGGACTCCTAGCTTACGAAATATAAAAAGTAACAATTTTGAATGGATATTAGATATAAAATATTTAACGAAACCAAAGTAACATTTCCTTTGATAACATTCATGCCAACAGTGTCCAAATACAAGACAAATCATAATGCTAAGCATTCACTTAGTAGTCTGACATAAGGATACATGTCCGGCGTGTATTTTATTTAAAACTGGAGACTGGGTATGGCCCGAAATGAACGCAGGAGACGGTCTCGGAGCACACCCGGCCGGAGCGTAACTAAAGTAACCTAAAACGCTTTAGGGAGCACACTTGGCATTGAGATTCCGATCGACAGGGAGTATTGAGAGCGTGAAGATATTCATCAGGGCTGCGATACAGATCTGAGGCTGTACTTCTTAAACGGCAGGAATTATCGAGAGGGGAGCAGTATCATACTGAACGCGGATTTACGGATCTAGAACAACCGCTTGTTTGAGATTTTTTATTTTGACATTACGAAGCACTGAAAGTACTATTGAATGCCTGACATGTTACATCACGCTACTAACAATTCAAATGGAAATATGTAGGTTTCTAAAAAAGCAACATAAATTAGCATTCTATCAGAGACACCAGAATAGTAGATTCTCTGGGTAAAATTATAATTGCCACAACTGCGTTATTTCAATATGTTTTTGCAAACACGACTCTAGCTTTTTGGGTTTTGAAGATGTGAAATAAAAATTTTCACGATTATAAAATTTGTATACCTACGAGAATTGATCTAAATTCATACTAATATATTAACTACACATGATCCCAGTAAATGGGAGTTAGAGTTTTTCATTGTTTCCCAGTACTTAGGTTTTCAAAGGCCAACAACCCTTTTTCCGGGTCACGATAGGGCGTGGGTGGAAACGCTCGGTTTCGCGCGACCTTGGTTACTTTCGGTAGGATTTCACTCTCCGGCGTGATTCACCGACGCCAACTCGAACCGAAGCGCCGTTTCAGGGTCACCGCCCAAAGCTTCCCATTTCTGGAAGTTATGTGCTGCTTTATGTATCATTGGTGTGGCGTTTATATTCGGTTTATGTATCGAACAACAGGGAGGATGTACTGTGACCGTGGGAGCCAACTTCTGAAAAAGGCCTCCGTTAACGGCGAGGATTAGCGGTACTTTTCCGTCCCCCGAGGAGGGAGGAAGTGTCACCGGCGACGTCGCTCAGGAGTAACTGTTTTCCCACCCCGCGGTCCCGCACTGGACGTCCGTTGTGATAATGAGATGCCTTCAAGATACCAGTTGGGTGGTTCGGAGGTATCATCACTCCTCCATTTGGACCCGGGCCAGTGGCTACACGCCACTTTAATTAGTATTCCGTCAGTAAATTAGGCAGCACTAAATGTCCTTTTCCGATAGAGTAGTGAAGACAAGACTTTAGCCACCTTTTTGCCGTCTAATCCTACAGATTTTTTTAAAAACAAAAAAAAGCACGAGATTGATTCTGAGCGCATCTATAGTACGATGAAAGGACCAATTATCCGCGCGGGATAAGATGAAGTATCTGTAAAATAACTGTAGTTTCCTGGAGAAAGCCAATTGGCCGATTAATTGAAACACGGCGAGTAAGAGCGAGTCGCAGGCGAACCGCCTTTTGTTCCATGCGGTTTCCAGGAATTAATTAATTGAAAGAAAATCTGTTATACCCCGCCCCCACCGCACGGGTATAACGTAGATACAGAGATCACATTGTTATTTATAAAATAGAAAATAATATATTTTGTTTTTAAATCGAGGACTCATCAATAATACGAGCTGTTCATGTGATTCAATTGTGAAGAAGAAAAGTTGTTTTGTTCAAAATGAGTTTTGAACCGGCGGCTAAAACAGCCGATAAAAATTTGAAATATCAAATAATTCTGTGTCCGCCTAATTCTGGGCTTAACTATATTCGTTAAGGGGGCCCATTCGAAAAATCACGTGGGTCGGAACAGGAAGTCGGGCCTCAAATTATGGCTCGGCCTCCTCCTCTCATTCTTTTCCCGGGACCGACTCCAACAAACAACACCTGTTCGTCTACCGGAATTTCAGTTACACAAAACAATGCTTTTTTTCGGGTCCCGAGAGCCGCCGACGAAATTCCGTAGACCGGGTAATTAGGCATTATCATAATGATATATATCACCCTACACGCCGGCAGGCATTATTCATGAATAATGAGCACCGCGAGCATACCGGAGGAGGCGTTTAATTGTAGCCATCCGAAAAGGGTGTCGAAACAGGATAAAAGAAGACAATATGAAAGAGCACGTCCAAAAGATTTAAAATAAATTAATTATGGGACTAACGAATTAACGAACAATACAGATATTCGGAACGTCCTAATAATGGCCGCAGTAATAAGGTTGACTAGAAATTCGTCTAAGAAAAAATCGAGGATTTCTCGACATTCTCGAATTCTTACGGGCACTTTTTGGAAAGAAACGAGACAAACTTCGATGGATATCTACGTTCTCGGTCCGTTAGTATTATAAGCCCAACCTACAGACTAACAAGCTGGGAAAGAATGCCATAGCAAACGAAGTTTCAGAAATAACCATTTCCTATGTAGGTACCCGATTCCATTACAACTCAAAAACCCTTTTTCTGTAAAATTACCGGTAACATGAATATACTCAATAAATTAGTCATAATTAGTGTAAATAGATAAATTATATGCCCATATTATACATAAATGGATATAAACTATACAGCGAGAGGAGTGTTGGTGACTTAAAAATGCAAAAAGTCGATTATGATTAAAACTCTCGCTAATACCCCACTAACATTGTCCGAAGCATCCTACGAATCAGGTTATGAATTAAATATCAACATTTACACGGACTTTCGCTGACCTAATGTGCCTAATGACCTATCGACGCTATACACCTATCGGAGTCAATAGGCGACTATATCAAATGTGGATTATAGACCACATAATTACCAATTTATTAAACCGAAAGGTATTAAATCGTGATAGGTCATTCGGGGGACTGTAAGCAAAATCTCTTTTCAGGCCAACGTTCCGGATGCCTCATTTCCACCTCGGGATTGAAAAACGAAAATAAATCACAATTTAAAGCACAAAAGGAAATCAATAGAATGAGTTCGACAGACACGTTTTTACTTCTGGTAATAAATATTTCATGAGTGAAAGGGAAAATTGGTAATATTTTTTCACCGGACCGCCTCGTCCTATACCTCTCACGGAGGATATCCCTTGTATGCAAATACCGTTTTACTTCGTGTCCACGAAAAAACAACACTTATGATAATCCGGATGAGTTCCAGGTTGGGCAATTTGCGTGCTTTCGTTTTCTCTCAACTTTTTCCCTTTGCTCTCACCCTCAATGTTTATAATTGAGCAGGCCTCTGGCGAGATGCGGCAAATTTAGAAATTGTCGTTCGTATAACTTATCGTCACGAAGATAATTCACAGAATGATGGTTGGCCACAATAATTACATGGTTTAGCATGTTTACAGTGTGCAAAATGATGAAGCTTAAGGCCAAATGTCCTATAATAATGTACGTTGCAGATATTTCGTTCTTTCTTTATTACGCGTCACAGAAAAGGAATTGCATGCCCAAGAAAAAATTACTTCGGGTACTCAGATATGACGCGTTATTAATAAAATAAATAAATATATATTTATATCGAACGGAATCTGTTTTTTACGGCCAATCGTATTATGGAGGGCATGAATCAGAGCCGAGGAATGTCCGAGCGTTGCCGACATGCGGGGAGGTCAATGCTTCTGTTATTAAACTGGACCTTGACTACCTAATAATAAGGTGTCCGGGGCACTCCTTTCTTGAAACATTACAACCCCCCCCCCCCGAAACCCACCAGGCTTCGGGTTGTAACCGGGTTCGGTGCCTCCGAACACACGGGGCTCCCCACTGACTCTTCAACGCCCCGATTCATTAGAGAGTGTGTCGAATTCGTCGAAACGTTATCCCGTCAATGCTGTTTTTCTATGTTAACCGGCAATTATCAATTATCAGGTAAAATTAAACGGATGACTCTTGTTTCTCTAATATCCGGTAAATTTAGGATGCATAAGAGAGGCTTAATTAAAGCTATTTTTTGAGGGGGGTCATCAACGGTTTGGTATATCACCTTGTCGGAATAAGACAGACTTGTTTTTACTTGGTTCACACACGATTTTATATGATTAATCTTCTCATAATTGCCACAATAGCCACCTTCATTATTAATGCTTAGAATTTCTTTTATGGATTGTATTATACATCGCATTGACGTACAATACCGCCTTAAGGAATAATTACAAAACATAATACTGCTCCTTGCTAACAACCGTTGTCAATGATAGAATGAGGAAAAGATCAGCGATAAAGATCATATTTATCTGCAAATCGCAGATAAATTACACTGCATTCTTTTTCATCTCTTATTTAGGAAAGGTTTATTAAAATTGAAAAGGTAAAAGTAAGTTATATTACAAACTATTCTCACAATAATTTACTCTGGACTCAAATTGTTCCGACCTACATCCTTGGACCGCTGAAATTTCAATCCTTGTTACACTATAATGATATTATTTAGCACAATAAGTAGTGAATAATAAGTGAAAGGTTTCTATTCGGCGTGAAAGAAAGGTCGGCGCACGAAGTCCGATGTGTTAACTCGCCATGGACACTAGCTTAAAAAAGTAATATTCTTAACTTTTTTTGCCCTAAAGTAATGAAATATCATAAATTCCCGGATGAAAAAGCGTTTTAATAGACTGTTCCAATATCAGTTAGTAAAATACATCGTCCAGTGCATAATACAAGCCATAGTTCAGAAAAATACTTGCCTCAAAATATTAGTGCTCAATGTTAAATTTCCCAACAGAGAAATTCATTTTCAAATAACGAAAATGACAATAGCAAATCGTGACAAATCGAAAATAAAAAGTAAGATTTTCTTTTTCCAACTCATTTATTGAAATAGGGTCAATTTGGGTTAGAAATCTTTTAAGTGGGACAATTATCAAGAAGTCGTTACAAGGAGGTTGTTAGGGGAACAAAAAGAATGACTTCATCGCAGCGTCACGACTTTATTGAATGCTCCTCCAAACACTAGATTCTATTTTGCTGTTATTGTTAGTCGATGGACAGCGACCCACCGTTATTCGTCCTGGGACCAGTAACAGAGAGCGACTTTTGCCAACGCACGATTTTCAGTGACTATTCCAGAAAGTCCAGCTAATTAATGACAATAACAATTCCTGGCACATTACAGTGAAACAGTACAATTTATATGGTGATATACACTGGGTTTTAATTTATTTTGTTGCCTAAATTATTCTCGTACAATGGTACTGGAAGAAAATAACTTTTTGTAGGAAAAAAGATAGGATTTGAACGAAGTTTCAACGCTAAGCTGTGATTACCTATTTCGAATCTTATTTCAATAGCTCCTTATCCGGAAGCTACTCTTATTATGCGTAAGTATCTCGCCACTTAGAATTTAAAATTAGAATATATTCTCATACACACGGATTATCACTCATACTACAGTCCCAAAGTAAATCCGTTGGCTAACAAACCTAGAAAAATCGATATTCAAATGACTCCGATGTCGGTTTAGAGATACAAATCGAATAGTTGAGCCTTCATTTTAAAACCCGTCTACTTTTAAACCTCCTTAAATGTCCAAACAACTTTTAAACAACTTTGTTCCGACCTGTTTGAACCTATCCTAACCCGTTTTAAAACTCCCTCGCTCTGTTCCAACCTGTTTTCTAAGGCGGCCTAACCCGTTTCAACTCGCCGCAATGAAAATAAAACCTATTAAAAGGCACTTGCATGATTCGAACATAAACTTTGCAATGAAACCGACTATGGTTTTATCATTTCTTTTTGCCCTTTGTATAATGGGCACGGGCGCACTTCCGGGATCGAAAAACTTGCTGACCGAAGGATTTACGTATTTTATTAGAGATTTATAGACTCACGACAAACCACGCTACCGGTGAGTACGAAATTAAAGATGATACTACAAAAAAAATGTATATCTACAATATTATTATGACAGGCAACAAGGAAGAACCGATCCACCAAAGCCTAGGTAACTAAATGCAAAACTGTAAATCAATTGTACCCCGTAGGACTCTATAATAGTTAAAGGAATGAAAAAAGAACGAAAATGAAAGATACTTTCGGGGGGGATATCTAAATTCTCCCTACTTGTTTTTAGGGAAGATTCAGAGGTACATTATTAAATTATAATAATTATAACTGCTTATTAGTATTCAATAGATACCTTTGAACTATATTGAATGTGAAATTTCCGCGAAAAATATTTATATCTTTCTCAAAATATCGGGTCAATCGAACCCAGCCCGTCCCATTCGAGAAAGTATTCCGAGCAGAAACTCCCTCCCACGTTCTCGAGGACAAATCCTGAGAAAGAAATGAAAAAAAATTAAAAGAAATGAAAAAGTGTCGGCCTCAAACGCATTTCCCACTTTCTTGGATTCCGAGGGGCCAATTACCCGGCCAATAACGGACAATGAATCGCCGGATATAATGAGAGAGGGGCCTAAGAGTCACACCGCCGTCCATTAGTGGACGGAGGAGGGAGTAAAGAGAATTAAGAGAAGGCCGGGGGAAAGGAAGACGGGAGGGAGAAAAATTCATAGAATTCGCCCCGCAGAAAGAAACCGAGGAGACCGATCGCGGAAAGTGCCGAATTAACTAACTAGCGGCTCTCGAATTATACCCGAAAGTAAGTCCGGCCGGGCTCCTTTCATGATTGAGCCCCAAGCAGATAAAAGAGGGAAACTAGTTTCTTGCCGAAATAAGACTTTCACCGAGGGCAGAGGGATAATTTAATTTATGCCTAACCGTTCGTTACAATTCGGATCCGAAGTTGTTAGGAAAAGCTACAGGTGATGCTGAGAAATGAATAATTGTTCACTCACGTGTAATAATATATTTTTATATATTATATACTATGAAATCATAAAATGCTGAAATCCTTCAGTAATCTAAATATCGGGATCTAGGACCACCATTGTTCATAATACGATCAACCTACAAACGTACATGGCGTGTCCACGGCCTATATATAAGGCCCCAGGCGTAGACCGCCGGTTCAATAACTCAGGTACGGCCAGATACCGGACGAATTTCTTCCGAAATCCCGCCACCCTTTTTTCTTATTTTTCGGCCAATCTGGCCGAGCCATCGCGGGGTCACGGTCACGGAAGCGGTCGCTCTGTTCCGTGACGCTGGGAACTCTGACCGACTGATCCAGAACTGTCGCCCGGGCCCGGACACGTCCCTCTCCCGTCACGCTCCCGGAATTAAGCCCCGCACCAATTCCAGTTTCGGTTTCGCGGCCCAATTGTGTCCCAGAATTTTTCCCGTACTCTATGCCCTCCGTGTTCATTTTTTTGTCTCGGTTAGACGAGTAACTTCCTAATCTTGACAGCGGGTATAGAATACACCCCTCTAAGAACCATGTCTGATAACCGAGAGAGATATTGACTAGTTCTATTATTTCTCTGTCCATTTATAAATAATTAAAGTATCTCGGTACAGTGCCCCGATGCAGGTATAAAATCACCGTTCGCAATAAAAGTTCATTCAATACTTAATTCACAAAAAATTCAGGACATTATCTGGGGAGTTAACAAAAATGAGACTGAGTTTTACCTACAACAAACAAATTATGAAATAAAAAACCAATTTCCATGTGGTTATTTTTAATGATATTGATGATTCGAAAGAATTTATACAATGAAGGCCACGGGGTAAGGAATACATTAAAAATATTTGCATTACCGTGGGCAATGGGACAGTAGGAGCAGAAGAGGAAGTATAGAAGTGCGATTTCTCGTTATTCAGTAAACGGATCAATGAGTTATGTTTCCTGATGTAAAAGGTCGTACGAGTCACGGCCGAAGGAGACAACGGCGCCCCCACGACGTTACTTAATTAACATTCCAACATCTTGTAAAAGCCGTTCAGAGTGCAAACCGATACACATTTCTTGGTCACGACGTGAATTACTATTATATTCAGGCGGGTGTAAATTTCTTCACTCCGTCAACCTTTCCGTTTTTAATTATTCTTGCAAAATTTTAACGCAACGGGCGCTTAATTGATCAATCCTTCGTGTCACCACGTGTTCGATATTGGTTAACACTAGACCAGTTGCGGCTTTCGTCAACTCAATGCACCTGTTGTCAATTTTCTTGTTAGAAATTGAATCACTATCGCTGTCCCCTAGGCTAGATGTTTCTCACTTATGAAAGTAGGTTAGTGCAAAATAAGCGTCAGAAAACGGAGTTCACAATGCTCATTTAACTAACCCGTGATACATACGTTTGGAAAATCAGATTGGGTACTTAGGAGTATTGACATTTTCAGAACTTCTATGTATTTGTCCTGTAAATTGATGAATTACTACAATGAAATCTAAATTTTAGTAATACGAATGCTGCAGACCTTCGAAATTCAAATTGTAATTCTTAACTCCAACAATCAATTCTATAATATAATTACATTTTTGAATTCAACTAGATGCTATCAGAGATTATAAATCAGAGCCCATCATACAGCTTCATTAATATGCGACACTTCATGGAACAGATTAATACCAATTAACGGGGTCGTATGTTTAACAGGGGCGGGTCATGGAGTACGGGCCGACATTCCGAGAACCCGTTAGCGGCGTCTGCGGGTTTAATATATGTAACGGATTTTCGGCGCCGTGAGACTAATTTCGTCCGTCGGATTTCGGAAGAAACGCATGGAGGAGGGGCGGAGGGGACACGGTGATTACACTTGTCGGAGGAGGTGGCCCCATTATAGCGCCGGGGCTGCTATACGTGTACTACCGTAACGCGGTCTCCCCCCCGTACACACGTGCACATACACACACGAGCCTCCTTTGTTTTTGAAGAGTTTCTCGAACCTCGTGAACCGGCCGACGGTCACTGGCCGGTTGGACAACACGCCCTCGACAAATAAGGCGACGTCTTGTAAAGAAGCGGGCGGCCGAGGAAGTGGGGAGGGGGAATGCGCGACGTCCGAGAGCGTACGAAGATGAGGAGAAGCGAATGGAAAGGAGGTAGGTGAAATTTAAAATGAAAATGACAATAGTGGATAGAAACACGGAGGAGGATCTGAGTTTCAGGCTTGAAAAAATAATTAATGAACCTATAGAACTAGCAAGCCACAGTTTGGAATTCCTTAGTTTCAAATTATTGTAGCTTATCAAGCTATACATATTTAACTACATAAGAAAGACCGAATAAATATGTGGTACATCGATAAATTTTAGAAGAGAAAATTAATTTTGTAATTCTAGGTCATTGATTAAAACAGAATTCAGAAGATATGTCATTTCCGAACATAACAACCCTGAAAATGTCGGGCGACATTTGCTAATTAAATTAGTAAGGAGAATTAATTGGATGCTTTTCGATCTTGAAGAGTTGTCCTGTAAACGAACGAATGAAAAGTAGAACACTCTGTTTGATTTGAGTTACTTAAACGAATATAGTGGAAGTAGTATGGGCATCTGTTGAGCGCGACCGACCGTGGGGACGGCCCACATAAATGAATAGCAAACGATACAACCTTTGACACGTGCTACAAGGTTACACGGTCAGTTTATACCTACTCGGCTTCGAACATTGTTAACATAATGGGAGCCGGCACGCCCGAGTATCGGGGACCTTTCGGCCTTAATGCATAATTCCAGGTGACAATATCTGGACTGTTGTCCGCCCGGCATACGGCAGCGCGTTAAGAAAATAAAGTCTTGCGGGAACAGGAGTTGTTATCGCCCGCACGTCGTTGTAAAGCTCTTCTAACCTGAAAATATTTTCCTTTATCGGCCATCAACGGCTGAATAAAATGAAATTGCAGGGCAAACTACTGTCTATGTTTTTCAATGTGCCCTTCTATATTCCCGGGCGAACGATAGACAAAAGGACGAACGCAAAATATGTCTTCCCTTAATACTCACAATAAAAATATTACGTCCAAAAAGTTCTGAACTGTGTCAGAAACAGTTCTTTTTTCCTGTACTGTGTTAAATTTTTTGGACGTAACGAAATCAACTTTTCTTATACTTAAATTAACGACGAATACAATTTTATTAATCTCACATTTCAAGCCTAATCTGTTGGAATCGAAGCTGTATTATACGGGATTGAACATTCCAATTAGAAGAGGCGGTCGAAAAAAAACCTTCGACGAAACCGCAATCAACCTTTCATTCTTGCAGTACTGCAAAAACAATGGCAATAAAACCAATGGACCGTTTTCTAATTATCGCCACAGCGGTGAGGATAGAATAAGTAATGTTAATGATGTGCAATCTATCAGAGTCGGAATCGATTTCCGAAATACCACGTAAAACGGAATTATAACACACTATTACTTCAATATTAATTTTTTAAGGGGCGACCAATCGTGGGTAGGACAGAGGAAGCCTCTTCTTTTTATTCATTGAGGTACCCGAGCCCCGAACTTTTTCTGACTTGAAGAATGAAGGTTTCCCACAAACTAGGATTCGCAACTTTTGAAAAGACCGGTCAGGGGGCGGCCGCTACGGCGGAGAATAATGGCCCAAGTTGCCGGGTCCGGGAATTTACTTTCTAGCTTCTCCCAGCATCGGCACAGGTCTGACCTTCGGCGTTCGGTAACGCTCCTCAACTCTCTTCGGCGGTGATTCACCGAGGCAATGACCACAATCGAAACAGTAGCGGGCGGTACATAGAATTGCGAACATTCAAACTCTCAATTGCCCTAAGTGAAGTAGAATAATTAAAGGAGTCAGAAACAAACACGCCGTAACAGTAAAACAGGTCAGCATTCGTCGTTTTGTGGCAACTATACCTTCCAAAAAATTATATCACGGAGATTAGCTCAAATTACTCAAGAAATAGCAACGGCATTCCACTCGAACCCTGTTGCCCCGTGCCAAAATCCTTTTAAAGGCCCGAGTTGGTCGAGATCCAACTCTCCAGCCTCAATTTGCTGAAAAGCTAAAACGAGTTTCTCCCAAAGTCGAAACGATCGGTAACGTAATTTCTTCATTACCAGTCGACTCCTATTCAGGTAACCGATACAGACGAAGGGTCTTTTGACACGATTATTATTATAAAAAATTTAAGTTTAATAACTATTAATTAAATTATCTCCAGCCGTGCTATATTAATGCTAATTAATAATACTGATATACTAATAAATCAGAATTCCCAACCCCCTAGAACTTCTATGGGTTTAATTTAGGGTGAACATTCTTTCCGATTGTTTTCCTAGACAGACCCGCATTTCGTTTCATTATCCCACACCAGTACATTCGATAACGAAATAATAGTGATTTGATTTGTACACAAGTAAAGGAGCTGATTCTACGAAGGGATTCCAATAGCATTATCGTATTTTCTGAAACTAGCTGACCGCCCAATACGACACCGGGGAACGTCGGGAAAAGCACACGGGAAAAACGCTGACGAAACCCACGTGGCAAATAGTTGAAAACAATGACACACAGATTTTTCAAGGTTACGGTAATGCACAATTAAAAAATTGTGGGTATAACAAACAAACGGGTATAACAATTTTATCAACCCAATGTTATTTTACAAGTATTTTACTTACACAGGATGTATAAATTTAAGTTTTATGTTCATCTTAGTTAATAACTTATTTCAGTTTTATTTTGTTAGGCACATCACGTTTTTGTTATCCACACTCTTACAGTATGACGCCTGGGGTTATAATGTGGATGCATAATCACATTTGATTATGCTCCAGTTCTAATATTTATGTATACAAACGGCCGGTAGTTCTGTCCTACCCTGTGTAACGATTATTACAGAAATATGTAAATACGTAAAATTTACACCCTCGCGATGAGGTGTCGATCCGGATTGGATCCCGAGTAACTGACCCAATTTCCATTTAATTACAAAATTGAACGTTCCGCGATTGGGGCTCAAACAACTTCAGGGCACTCTACAGAATAGAATAAAATCACTTATAAATTCGCCAATTAAGTTTTTTGTGCTTCACTAGGCCATTAACGCATCGGCCTTAATTTCCCAGGCGAAAGGGGATACTATCTGGAACTCGGGAAACAAAGGGGCGCAAAAACTCCGTTTTACCGAGCGATCGCTTTTTCCGATAGAATTCTACGGCCGAATAAAGAAGAAAGGATTTCCCATCGGAAAGGAAAAATTCATTTGCGGGATTGTCCGGGGAGAACGGACGCACGTCAAAAACCATTAAGCCCGACCGACGGGGGATGTTTAGAGCGTGCGACTTTCTCCCGGCCTCTCGATAGGACCCTCGGGATTCGAATCGAGGACGCTTGTACCGACAATTATCCCGGAGGGGACGCCGCCGCCCGTACCCCCGTTCTAACGCCCAGTTTGAATACTGATGTCCCGAGAAAGGGGCAAAATGAGCCGCCGGAGTTTCACCTAATCGAAAATGAAAAAAGATTTATTCTCGAGGCCAAAGCGAAATTTGCACTATACTGGCGTCCAGGGAAAAATCGAACAAACTATTGTCGATGGAAAATTAGAAATGTACCGAAAACAGATTTTAACGTTGACGGTAGTACTGTAAGAAAAATATGATCAATTATTCAGCCTCACATTTCGACGATACAAAATTGAAGAGAGATCGAGAACCGCCGGTCTGTCCGAAATCTTACATTTATAAGAATCGTAGAATTAAATTAATTCGTACAAGGCATAATCAATATAATGCCCGAATCATTAAAACCACCCTAATATAGACGATGGAAGTTCCAGGGCAAAAATTTTAAAAGCTCATTATTAATTAAACTCATTAAAATTAAGGATAATTGTACCGAGGTGATAAAACAACGACATTTAGAGGCGAGTTGTTGGGTGGCATAGTCATGCCTGTTACATAGACAACTGAGTTATCGGTAAAAGCAATACGAAGACGATAATCGTACATCTGCGGCTAGCAGTGAATCATCGAAGACGACTCCCCTAATCCAATAACAGCAGTTGTACCAGACCAGGTGTTCTGTGTGAAGGGGGCCACTTCAGACGTGAGCAAACTCGCACATTTTATATCGACGCCTCACGGCCAAGACTTAATCTGTTATACCGGAACGGGCCGACAGGAGGCGTTTTATTCGGTTTTTTGCCTCTCGGTAGCCCCGAGTAAATACAGCGTAGAAAGCGGCCGTCTCTAAAACGGAAGGGGGAGGCGAATGAGAGGGAGGTACGATGGAATCCGATAGGCTGCGGACTCCGCGAGTTGGGACTTTGTCCGGCACCTTAATGGGGGAGTTGACCGGCGCTAGAGCCAAGTCCTTTTTCTTCTCCTCCCTCCCCTCCTCCCGCCCCAGAGACAAGGAAGCGAGACAACGACCCCAGTGACAGAAATTATAGACTTGCTCCCCGGGGAGAAAAAGCGATACGTCCCCCCGGGGGACCACCGACGCCGTCTATACAACTCGGCACATACTTCTGTTGAATCGGTTTAACAAGGGGATCTGTTTAAATTGAAACATTGGATGGCCCCAGGGTTCGAACCCCGGTGACGGGAATCCATCGATCTCCGGGTACATTAGAATTTATATCTCACGCCCTAATTCATATAATCTACGCCTTAAAACTTTCTGGATTTTTATATTCACTATTTTTACCTTTAGTAATGATCTTTCGAACCATCCAACTCACCGTTGAGAATCTCATTAAATCTATAATGTATTGACTACGGAAGTATAAATAGCGAAACGAGCTGAGTACAATTAACAACGAACACAGGGCATAAAAATAATAAAAGATATTCTCGCTCCACGGAAGAGAAACAATCACAGCCAGTCTACCGTAGCGACCGCAGCGTGATATAATGCCACTTTAATGGGAAAATAAGGAGCTTCTTTTTCTAGTCATGTAAGTACAACTATAACTTTACGGACTTCTGACCGCTTGTTTTCGATAAATACCCAAGATTATGCAAATTAAATTCGATTCTACAACATATCCTAACACACTACTTTATAGGAGACGCCAATTCGTATGTCTAATATCACCATTCCTTTAGATTTTGAGTACGTAATAAAAATCAGAGCTTACCGTTCATATACTAATGAAAATAATTTAAACGGATTCAACCGCGAAAGCTACTCTCAGCAACAACTAACTGAGATAATCACATATTTCCTCTGCCATGGGACTCTAGTCCCATCATTACCGCCATGCATGGCTCTTATCTAGGTTCAGCGGAGCCCGGTCTAGCGATACAATCGCGATGCATCAGAAGTCCCGGCTCGGACGCTCAATTAAACACGAGGAAGGACTCGGAAAATTGTCCGCTACCATCGGCGTTTCTGAGCCGTTACCGCGTCCGATATACAAACTTCGTACCAGTACCGGCGGGGAGATTTTCTACCATAATGAAACATTGCAACAGTCTCATTCGTATCGGATTTAAGAAAATCAAATTATATAACGACACATGGTACACAGGAACAGAAGTAAGAGATAATATCTTTTCAATGTCTCCAAGCGAAAGTGATGTTCCGAACGCTGGCACAATGATGAAGTAAAAGTGTTTTTCATGTATGTGGGAGGAAGATGCCCCGCACTCAAAGCGTCGGGTTCGATTCCCGTGCCGACTGCGACCTCACTCTCGCTTGGCGGACAGAAACGGTTTCCGCGCTGGTCTTACAGGTCTTCGGGACGCGAAAGTGGCGGATCATCGTGCGGCGGCATGCGATAGATCGGGGGCCCTCTTAACAAGGCCTATTAGTCATAAAGGAGGACCGGGGCTACACCGGCGAAACAACGGGCCAATTAACGCAGGCAATAAATCATTATCGATGTGTTTATCGCGGCTCCTATTGGAGGGGACGCTATCAATAACTCCACGGGACGAGTACCGACGTTTATGCAAATCGGACCGGGCTCGGTCCCGTTTGAAATATGGCTGACCGCCGGCAAGTTTCATTAATTCCCAGCAGCGGCGACCTCCGCCGATTTATGAGTCTACATTGAACTGACCGGCATTTAATCATAGCCGAAACCGAAAATAGCTACCGAATTCTGGACCGGATATCAAATGTCAATCGTAAGTTAACATAAAAAGTATGAATAACGGAAAATATTAAAACTAATCACAACATTCTACTGACTACACCGATGAATAACATATAACTGATTCCAACGCATTATGATGGCCGTGAATTCACCTAAATGTAACGTACTATCCCTACATACTATTTTCCGTTTATTTCGTTCTCAAAAGAAAATTGGAACCATTTCATTACAGCTCTAACAGTTTCACGCTTGCATAGCTTATCGTAACTAGAGCAACGCGTATCTCTATAACTAAACAGGTTATAATCCTAAAACAGCCAGATAAGGATATCTCCTACACTGCTCCTCACTATTAGGACAGTATTAACAGAAAAGTAGAAATTTTCGTAAAAGAAACACTATTACTGGACAAACTGGAACGTCCATCGCTCAAAGAAAAACCCAATTTCAAGTTAGGGACTAAAATTTTTGTTTTAAAGGTCCCCAGGCTAAAAATGTAACTGCGAGGTCTCACAAATCACACTGGCCTTTAACTCACGCCCGACCGTGACCTAACTGTTCAAAAATAATATAAATTTCAAGCACGAATCTCCCATCACTCAAATGCTCCGATCCGAACAAACTTGCAATCTGATATTACAAATGTTCCGTTTGAACTGGTGACTGAGTCCTCTTACTAAGTGGCTTCGCCCTGACAGGAGTATAAAACTGAGACTTGTTAGAAAACTGACGCTTATAAGCCTCTTTCTTCGGCTAGTACTCCGGTTTTACGACGTTGTCTGTCTATATCTTGTAGGAGGTTCAATGCGCAGATAAATCATGGTGCAGCGAAGTTATTTTAAACCGCTCATATTACTATTCGTTTTAATTATGTAGGCTTTTCCAGGGCGTTTTAACCAACGTAAACGTTCATGGCCGCAACGTGTTTTAATGTGGATCAACTCCTTTCGCAACAGAAGTTCTGACCTTATCGGCGAGCGTTGACCCACGGCGACTCTGAAAACCGCAGTGAAGAGGCCCCCTTTATGACGGGACGAGCATGAAAACAGATGTTTAGGCGGTGGGGACGACTGCGGGAACGGTTCGTGCTAATAAATAAGCGGCCGTAAAAATGGTGGCACACAAACACATATACAAAATCGAGAACACGGTCAATCCTTCTTTTTCCGTCTGGCGGGTCCGGAGAGAAAAGAAACGGGACGGCGGCCGCCAATTTTCGCAATTCAAATATCGAAAGTTTTCGTTGGGGCGACCCCGGGGGTATGGAAGTAGGGATTATGAGGCGAAAACGATAATAACAGATGTGGCGAAACTCAGAGGGAAGAGGAGAACGGGTGGAGGCAAGAGAGAATTGAACTTGTCCGGTTGACGACCTTAGTGCGTGCAAACGAAGGTCCCTCCCCGGGCTACACTTCTCACTCGCTCTTTCTTTATCCCTCCCTATCCCTCGTCCCATACCCTCATCTCTTACTATCCTACCGGGCAGCCAGAAGGATCCTTGAATACCTGGACATATACCGAATGTATTTCACTGAATTCTAGTCGGAGTCCTTTAAACAATTCATGGCTCATACACCGCTTTAGTTGCCAGGAACATTGTCAAAATGTATTTTTCGTATGAAGTACTCTCTCCACATATAAAGAATGAATTAATTTTTGTAAAAAGGAGTAGAATGAAACCTCAAATCTTCCAATCTGCATTCAATAGAAATGCACTTCTAGTGTAATGTTTCAACTATTCTCAGCCTCTAAAAGCCAAAAACTGTCGACAGAATTTGCCCATTCAAATAAATCAAATTTTGACTCTGCACCGCCGTATGGAAAGTTGTAATCAAATACGATACACCTTCGAAAAGCGAGCTACCGCGTGGGTGAATAAATATCAGAAATCCCATCTCGGATCGTCGGGTCGTGAACTCAAATTATAGGCTACGAAAATACGCCTCCAGGTCCCGTTCGGATCCGTTTTGTTTCGGCAGTAACGGTTGTTGCTTTCGTCTCACGGGAAAGAAAGACCTACGACAAGTTGATTCACAGTGAATATCATACCACTAATAAACTAACAGTATTATAAAAGGTAGTTCCAGCAGAAAACCATGGTAGTATATTTATATTGAAAAAGGAGGAAAAACACGAATAAACAGTACAAATCTTGGACACTCCACAAATGTTTAGCGTTATAGAATCACAATATTAATTAGAATAAGTGTATATCAATAAACTTACTAATTCAGATAGCATATATAGAAACCCGTTTCCAGCCCAAAGTGGGAACGAAATAAGTCCCGATAAATAATACGTATGATTTCAGTTGGGGGTATCATTAGTTTCTTAATGTGTTACCGACGGGATACTTACTCCACCCAACCCACGCATTCGGACATTGTTTCAAAGAGAGAAAGCTCAATTACAAACCACTCCATTTCCAAATCCGTACTGGCGATGGTAGCGAAAATCGGGGCCCGATGGGCGATTGGGGTCGATCTCCCGGCGGGAGGGCCGCTATACGTGAGGCCACTGCGGGAGGAAGGCCCTCCGAGCTGCAGCTGGCCCAGGTGAAACCAACACCCCATCAAGGCCGGCTCAATCACGACACGGCCCACTGCCGGGTCGCTACTACACACGGCGAACGAATCCGCAAACAGTTCCGCTCGTTTTAACGGAAGGCGAGAGTATTCCTGAATCCGAACGTCGGCTAAAAATACGTAGTTTCGGAGACGCAGTTCGAGCAAACAAAACTGTTTCCTTCGGCGTTGGTGCCGAAGGCACCTGTGAATGCTGTTCACAGCCAGAAACTGAAGGCATTAAAAATGTTACGCTATTTGTTATTCAGCGACGATTATCTGCCTTTATTCGCCCGTTTGCATCCAATCTACAATTTCAGATTATGCTGGGAGGACACTACATCGATAGCTTCCGGGTGTATGTACAACAGTGGCATGATAATTGTTTAAAGAAGATAACAACTAAAAACTATTAAAATATACTTAATTTAAATAATAAAAGGGGGAAAATAGTCTACATTCTCTAAACGTTCGCACTATTATAAACACAATTGCCAAAAGAAGCCATATAACAGTTCGAAATGGGAAAATTAGTCAGCTTTCACGTATACACAAAATGTAAATAGTGTTATAAGATCTTGAGAAAATATATGCGAGTCGCTACTGAGTTCGATGAGTCACCGGGAACCCTTGAAAATAATTTCAGTATTAATTTTCCGATGTCCTGACGTGTATCAGGGCGCCGATCTCCGGCCGGAGCATTTACAATTTCGCCCGTCCTGAACATCCTCCAATTATACACCGAGACGCTCCACCTGTTCGACCTTCGAAACATCCGGCCAGTCAACTCGACCCGAGCGAAACTTGATTTAATCAAAAGGGAGGAATTTTAATTCCAGATTAAAAAAGAAATATGTTTCTAATTTCTGATTGAATCCGAAAGCGGGGGAGCCTAGACAAATTTCCTGTTAAACCCGTTATAACTATAGGTTGGCCTGAAAAATCGTTACTTCCGCGTTACCAGAAACAAAAAAAAAATTACGCTCCGAGTATTTTCGAGTTGGGCACTTTTACTATGTTATTGTCCGTTTAAGCTCGATCATTCGGTCTCCTGTTCTTTCGTCTATCTCTCGCTTTTTCTTTCGTCGACATTCCAGAGAACAACGAAGAATCAAAATGAAATGGGAACGAAACCGCGGCAAACAGGTGTCCGACAGGTGCTCCATCGCCGCCGGTCCCGGTTTCGAAGTTGCGAAACCGATCGAAACTGGGTGCGTTGTCCGCCCCGCCACCCCTCCAGACCCACACCTATAGCGCACTCAATGTCAATTCACACCGATTTATGACCATACTGAACACTTTAGCCCTAACCCGAACATAAATTCGATTTCTGTCAAATAATGTAATGCAATAAACCTCAGCATTTTTTTTGCAATTTTTTTTATACAGCAGCCTTATTTCAACCCCTGTCCAGCCATCACGGCAATATGCTCTTGATGAAACCATTCTGCACTTGTCGGCGGAAAATCACGAAGCCGTATTTAGAATAAAACAATTTTTTTAGCTAAACTTGTACTTAAGAAGTGGAAGCCTATTAGCACATTCAGAAAATGGAAGTCCATTTTTTTGTAGAATGTATTCGATAGGAGAGAGGTTTTTTATTAGTATTATTTCTTTATATAGGCAATCAGGAGGAGCTGTCATTAAGGCCAAACTATACCCAGTCGACAACTTAAAAAGAGTTTAAATTTATAATAGGATAAATTTCTACAATTTATATAAGAGCGCTAGGTGTTTGTATTGTAAACAACGGACCATAGTAAGGTGGCATGTTTGATTCCCTAAATTGAGTTCGGGATTTACAAATCGAGACGGCGTATACACCGCCTCCTGGAATGTTTACGATTCCAAATTGGTACCCGACCGACGCTCAAATATTTGTACAACCACACTTCTAAAGAGGCAAACGCGTAGCGACCCCAAAAGAACCAACAAACCTACGAGGCGGGATCGGGTGTATTTTATAACGGAACGCCTGCGTTTTCCTAAACGCCGCAGGACATAATAATTCTCCGTGACCAAATATAGACATTACTATGTCATAAGACAATGTCATAATCAAACAAGAATTGTTCGAAATTGAATTAGCTAAGGAAGACATTCCAAGCTTGAGTGTAAACACGAAGCTATTTCGAACGACTGGACTATATATTTTATCCAACCAGTTTGACTGACGCTATGGTTTTGTGTAGTGAGAAAAAAAAATGAGGTTCGGAATAATGAAGAGTACCGACTCCTGGCGAACTCTATTCGACGCTGGAGAAAGCCGCGCGAGCTTTCAAGAGCCCCCCCAGTGGTATAACCAAATACGGTCCAACCGTTGATCGGGGGCTCACACTCTGTCAATCATCCCCCGGTAATCAGAAAACAAGTACGGCCCCGAGAAAAATTACAGGGGACTAAGCACCAGTCCTCATTCAGTTTTCAAGCCCATCTTGTAATGGATACAAATTCGAATGGATACACTTTCGAACGTTTTATATATTTTTGTTTCTTCTAAAAATTAAAAATACGAAAAATGTTATTCAACTCGCATGCAACCTAAATAGAAATATCTTCGCTGACGGATAGCTATTTGGCTTAGATATTAAAATATTAGTAACCCTTAGTTTTAGCCCTGAAAATTAATAAAGACCAGCGATGGACTTGTAGCCATTTTAGCATCTGCCGAAAATGGAAGAACTTCGGCAGGTTCTAGGCTTTCAATTTTCGGGTTGGATAATTATTGAGTTTTTGAACTTACCAGTTGGAAGGAAGAACGCCGGAAATGGACACTTATTCACACGGGCGGACAACAAAAGAGATGAGGCCAGTAGGCTAGGAAGAAAGGGAATAGACACGGCCTTGTAGAAAGCCTGAGAAGTTAAGTAAAAACCTTCCCTATATGGCCCATTGTCGGCCTGCGAACATGACCCGTGCCGCACACACGCACGCGCCCACGGGCACAACGCGAGAAATTAAACCGAAAACTAAAAATCGCCGACAGTATCTCGACAATAACTTCTATCTCGATATCTGCATCGATGTATATAATAAGGCGTTCATAACGGTCCCCGTCCAAAGTAACCGAGGCCGACGTCCGAGGCACTTAAGGCGGGTTATAGTTCCTATTATCCCTTAAGAGCACGATTTTACTGCCTCAACCTCTACAGTATGCAGTGAAAGCTTCAATGAATATATTCCGTGACATATTTCCTCGTTCGGTATCCCGGTGATTATGGTAATTTCAAGTGCCTCAAGTCGGTTAAGAATTTCGCGGGAAGAAAAAAAAAACAACGTTGGTGCCGAGGAATTGAAAATCGTAGGAAATCCGTCCCAGCTAATAGAGACACGTTGTAGTAGTTAGTACAGACTTTTTCATACCAAACGTATGTTATGTGTGAATGATTTTCTTTTCAAAACGGTCAGGGGTTATTTTGCTTAGATGTATTGGTAGGATTTCATTACCTGACGGCCCGGCCCAGAGCCCCTTAAGTGTTCACCTCAAGAAAACTGTCTGAACATCTCTCGTATTTTAACCAACATTAGATCCACACTTAAGAGTAAGTAATCGTAGGACATCTGCAAATGTAGATTGTGCAACAAAACAAGTTTCGAATGTAATGTCACCGATTTCAATCGGTAACCGAACTCGAGGAAAGGGATAGGTGACCCAACTTCTAAATACCGCGACCTTTCAACTACCTACGAAACATCGGCCTACTGCAGGATACACAGAAGATTTACAAAATAACCAAACAGCGAAAACAACACATTTCAACTAAAAAACCAATTACGGCCGGGGAATACCCGGGCTGAGAACGCTATATACAAAATATTAGAATAAATATATGATGATTCATAAATATATCAGCGCTCATATACAAGGATAACTGACTTCAAATACACTATCTTCAATAATAACAAAAGCACAAGAAAGAAAGATAGACGATAGACGTCTGTTCACCTATACGCTCTGATGATCTTTACGGCCTCTACTGAATAACTACAGAACGAAAACTGTATTATCATGAAATGTAAAATATCCATCATGAATGAATAAAACTTGCTGAATAAAGCAATATATTCAATGGGGCTCAAGTCCATAGGGTGAAATATATCTATTTAAACTCTTTGCATACCCAAGAGTTTGGACAAATTTTGGTAGTACTGACAGGTTCTAAATAGTATGGAAAATCATTACTTTGCATTATAAAATGCAATACGAATTATTAAATACATTCTATATTAAGTAGCTCGCACAACTGGCCACACTGTAGCAATCTGAAAATCACCAATTTTTCATGTCTGGGATCAAAAAACGTGGAGATCAGTTTCGGACAGACAATTGAGCGTGTCGGTTCAGTTGACGGGCGGTGACGGCCACAACTGCCATTTCGGTGGGGGGCAGTTACCTCGCACCGTGAACGTTACCTGGGCTTTGAACGCAAAAAAAAAGCAAAAGATTCCCCACCTCCCGGATAGCCAGTACAATAACCCACAGCCCGGATCAAATGGTCCCGGAGGATGAGGCGATTTTCAATCTCAAAAAGTTTCCGTCCGGGGACTTTCCAAAACGCCCGCAGAGTTCGGGAAAATGGACGGATGGCGCCGCAGCAGGGAAACTGGGTTAATCAGAAAACAATTTCCTAGTGCGCTCCAGCCAGCGTCCACTCCCTCGAAGGAAGTTTCTCCCCTTTGGGACTTGCCGAGAACATTAGTGTTGGGAATAATTAGATCACTAAATAATCGGGTTCAGACCCTTCCCCGAGTGCAAAGCGTTACTTGAAATTCAATGCCGGTCCCGGTTAAACTAAACGTAGCGCCTTTTTTAGCACATTTCCTCGCACAATGCAATTATCCCTTTTCAGACGTCTGGAGTACGTAATATAATTAATTAAAGTAATGGCTATTGTTTTGAGGAAATTGTCGTCAATTCATTTCTGACAAAACTCAGACTCTCAACACAGCTTCCATAAAAATTTGACAGTACTATCTGCCTAAACTACTATTACACGTGCTTCTTGTTTTTCGGAATTAATCCATTTACACAAGGGTCAGACAAGGAACTATCCAACTTCCTTAAAAGACCATTCCAATGCCACCACTATAGGACTGTTTTGTTCGTAAATGACCTCCAGCGGAGACATGAGCGTCGTCGTATCGCTGGACGGCTCAAAAGAAAACCTAAGCACTGCGCATTAAATCCCGTTCCTTGAAAATAACCTTTTGTCGGGGTACACAATGGGAACTTTTGTACGAACTGTCTCCAGTGGCACAAAGGCCCATAACCGCCGTCGGCGGGACGACTTAATACGGAGTTTATATTTATATCACACATTTGGGAGGGGTTAAACAATGTTACGAACCGAGTGTTACGTCCGTAACGAGTTCAACTACCGGTTTCAAGGGCCTTTGCTTTAAAATGTACGCATTACAGTACAATGACTTAAACTCCCGAAACTGTTGGACAATCCAAAAGTTTGTACCTTTGTTATAGGCGTGATAACAGAAAAAGGGATGGAGCCACTCACTCGATCGTGTCAGTTTGGTAAACGTCAGAGGACAACCGAAGTGGCTGTAAGACATATGATGTAAAAGATCTTCCGATGATGATGATGATGAACAACTGGTACAATACGGTATAATCGAAACCTTGGGACGATGCCAAACTTTATATATACCACGCGTCAAAGAGTGGGAAGATCAGGGGCCTTTCATGCTACGAGGGCGCGGTTGGCCAAGCGAAAAATGAAAACTACGACCTGGAAAACCTTCTCGTCTTCTCTACAGAATAAAATTCTTATGTATCACCAATTTCCAATATTGGAACTGTTCAATATTTGAAGGAATATAGGTAAGTAACACATTATTAGCGAATCACTAACGATTAATAAAACATAATATATTATGAACCTTAACGTCGTGATTATAGCGACGCATATCTGTAATGACACTGGCATAAATTCAAATTCAATGTTACGCATTAACGTTTAATTAAAACAAAGTTACATAATCGTATAATAGGGCTAACAAATTAAAAGTCGTTTCGGGTACTTATCTGCTCAATAAGATGGTAGATAAGAATCTAGGAATCTTCAATAGGTGAATGTATTAAAAGCGGCATTTACGGTCGTATTTTATTTATCTGAGAAGTATGATTATGTTAATAGCGGAGGTTGGAAATTCATTAACTCTGTTATTAGGGATTATTTGACACCACTCGCCTTTTTGTACTTAGCTAGAAGGGTTTCGGTTTTAATGACAGTAGTAGTATTCACAGAAGGCTTCATCATGCATAACTCTGGTCTCAATCAGTACTAAATAAGGAACATGATTAAAGGGAATATATTCCAAAAATCGTCGGCTCGTTGACAGAGATACCTTAAAATCAGGCACGAACAGTAGCCGAATAATGCCAATAAATAGAGCAAAAACCGGGAACGACTCTTGCGGTTTCCTAACGAAAATATCCGTCGAATATTAAAATTGTATGGGCGTCGCGAACACAAAAGTGGCGGGGGGAAAAAATCCAGAGCCCCAGCCGCGCTCGCCCGAACGTAAAAATAGTCGGCGGTCGAAGAAAGAAATCGGTCGTGGACGGATGACCGCTTCCGCGTTTCATTCAGACCGACGAAGCAGTCACGATAAAATGGGAAAGGAGGAGAGGCGAACGATACTGTTCAAGGAAAAACGGCGAAAGTTCGCGAAGTACAACAACGGTATCAGCGGCGGGCGATCGCGGTAGACTCCGCCCGCCCGGGTATCGAATCCCACCCCCACGCCGGGCACACTCTTCTAATGCATTGTGCACGCTCTTCAAAATCTGATTTCCGATACCGCGGAGCGTAAAATGTATTCCTGGCCATTAGTCGGGGTACAGTTTTGGAATTAATTTCATCGCGGTTCACACCGGGATTGTTACCTTCTCGACGATTTAATTTCTTGGCAGTGCCAACAGATAAATGAAAGAAGTAAATAGGAATCCTGGTTCCTAAAAAGATTTTTGAAGAACACTTCGTTTCATTGAAATTTGTAATTAAATAAGAAATGTAGATTATAAATATATATGAATATGTACCAAGTGAAGGTTCAGGTTAGCAATTTTTTTTAACTATAATTTTGTGTAAATACTTCATGCGAGAGTTTTCTCTTTCTGAAGGTCGAACAATTGAAAACCTATATGAAATAAACTTAAGAGTCAGGACAGTAGTGTAGGGCCCTGTAATTTTCTTGAGGAGCTATAATAATTCATTTTGGAGCCTCAGGTGGAAATGAATAAATGGACGGATCACGACGCGCAGTTTGAACGAGAGGTGCTAATACGAGACCATAAATGTCTGGAAACTGGCTCACTTTAAGGTTCACTTGAAAACCGATCGCCCATCTCCGGGGGAACGCCCAGGCGCCTAAATCCGGGAACCAGAATTACCTCGGGGGTAAAAGGGGAGAGGATTGTTGCGATACGAAGTTACGACAAAGCCAACGACTGCAATGCGGCGATGTCACGCGTTGAGAAAATTGAAAAGAAAAAGAAATTTTAAATTATACCGTTGCGCAATCCGTCGCAATCTGCCACCATTGAAGAGTGCACACGTTCTGTCCACTGCCGACTTATTAGTATGTGAATAGGAAATCATCATCCTATTCAAACGGAGAGTTTTAACTTTCATCGTATTGCGCAGCATAAATTATTCAAAATTGAAAATGCTCGTCGGAACAGTTCCGAGTTCACAACATTAACTAAATAGATACAACAACAATTTTGGTCAGGAACAGGGAAGGATGGGGTTTTTTGTCCATTTGGACAAAAAACAAAATATGAACCTCACTTTAATAATAACATAATGCTACTGACGATGTTGAAAAGGCATAGGAGGTCTAGCTCAGGATAACAAATAGGATATAATGACAATGATGATATTGAAAACGTTATAATATATAAATAAATCACAATCATATTACAGAATTATAATGAATATTGAATCTGTTAATTTTGCAAAAAAGACCAGATTTGTTTCATACAAAATCTTAGAATTGTTATTTGTGGCCGTTTGTGTACAAAAGATATTATCATCCTAATATGTGTCCTAGGAAAGAGATATTATTCCAGTGAGTAGGCTGCATGAAAAACATGTTTCCGTTATACCTCATGAGACGAAGAAACAGTTAACCATCCAGAATTTACATACTCTAATAATCAATCCTCCAACTGATGTTTTATATTACAGCTTACCGATTTCACAATCGCCTAGATAGCATTATTATTTTGTATGGTAATCTCAGAACAGCCTAGATAACATTGTTATTTCGTATGGTAATCGGAGAAATAATTTCGCGCAATTTTCCCTCTAATCCGGATAAACGGGCCGGAATAAATCACTGTCGGCAACGTTTTGTATCACGAGTCTGTTTGCACGTTCCGCGGGGGGGGCGTGGAGTGTAATTATCCTTGCGGTAGTTCAAAATAAATAATTCACTCGTACGAAGGGGGAGAAAGCGAAAGGAGTTCGAAAAATAGGGGAGCATTAATAACGCCAATTTGAACGGCAACAGAATTGACCTTGCCCACTTCACGGTTTTCGGTAAAGCGGGCATTCGTGAGCCAATATTGGTTTTTGACAGACCACGCCCCGGCTTTGATCCTTCGGTCTATACAGCCCCTAATTGCTGACAATAATTTTTTAACACCGTATGTTAAAACAACAAGTGATACGAAAAAGCACAATTTCACTTCAGAAAGTACATTTTTTTCAGCCTTCACTAAAAACAAGCCAAAAGCAGGCGTGATAGTAAAGAACTTAAAATTATGTTCAAGACAAGTCAAGAAACTCGAGACAGTCGAGTCACTGATCTTCCTGCACTTATTCAAGTATACACAATTGCCAAGAGTGTAAATAACAACCGAGGTGCAGCCATAGCAATGAAATTCTAACGAAAAAATCAACCTAGAGGTATCAGCATTCGATATTGGCGTTTCACCTGGGTCTCTGAACAGTCATGGCGAACCTCACACAAGGACGGCGTTTTCTTTCACTTTTACGCCACAGTTTTCAAACCCATGGTAGGTAAAAACATTTCTGCAGTATTTTCTAAAACTACTATCCAAAAATCAAATTCGTAATTGAACGAAAATTCGGGGGACAAATTAGGGTATTAGTACGCGAGAGAACTGTATTTGGCACAACAGGTGCACTAAGCACTAAGAAAAAAATAACATTCACGGATATTTTATTTATTATATTTACTGGAAAGGTAACCAAGTGCAGCCGGCCCGGCAACTTAAGATGTCAATGCCGTTAGAGAAAATCATCAAGGGGAGGGAACCGACTCAACCGGAGCAAAAGTATGTCATCCTATTGCGTTGCCCGGTCTTAAAACGCCCATTTAAAAAGGAATTAAATTTCAAAACGTGGAACCAATTCGGGCTCTCGCAACTACTGGTTCAACGATGTAAACAAATGTCTTAACCTTTCAATAAATATTTGAAGGCCGAGGCGTTACTTGCAATTGAGAGCCGAAGGATTGCACAACGCCGGATAATTGCGCCCTCGGCCGGCTCAGAAACGCTTTCCGACTTTAATATCGGAACTGAAGATTGCGCAACGGGCTTCAGTTCGCGGCCAAAAACTGTTTTTATGACCGAATAAACGGTCGGAGGGGTCCTTCATTTTTTTTGTGTTACCTTTCCAGAACTGAGACCCCGACCGAAGTTCAGAGGTACATGGTACCTGGATATGTCCGTCGTTATTTATTTGTTTTCATTCATTCTCACATTTCAAGGAAAGGAGTTATTTATAACCGGAAAAATGTTCTAGTCAAGTCTTGTTAAGATACATACAAAATATATATTTCGAACAGTAAATTAAAAGGGCTGAATTACATACAACGTTAGTGATGACGGCATGTTTAAGACTAGGGTATCGTAGTCGATATCAAATTACAATTCGTCATCGTTTCATTAGTGAGGATGGTCTTCCTAGGTCTCCATCATTCCAGTATCAGTTTCATCAAAACATGAGAACTTCAGACGTCTGCTGAAATCAGTTTCTGCGATATTGCGATATAACATAAATCCTATTAAAGACTACAATCTACCAATTAAAGGAATGCCAGAATTAGACACATTATTTGGCTAACTGTTACTACCCTAATATCCTGTCCCCAACAGATTTAAATCAAACTAAGGTATTAAAATGCAATGAATACAAATTTCTGACTATCAGAATTAACAATCGCCATACCAAATTATGTTTATATGCTGCTCTATTGGCGGACGGTAAACCTTGGAAGGAGTCGAGGCCAGTCTAGCATAGCATTAAATAAGCGAGTAGAACCGAAGGAACGTATGATATTTCACACCACTGCGGACATCTTAACATGCGTCTTACAATCAAGAATAAAGATTGTTTCATTCGAATGTTAGTACGATTATGCACATCCATGTATGCATCATCAATAATAAGGCCTAATTTTCTAATTACTTCATAAAGAATTAAATCATAAAGAAATAAATTACAGAATTAGGATTGCTATCGGGGCTCAATACTCAACAGCTATCGATCCTAGGTTTATTCACGATGTTGTAGAGCTGTACACCGTTGCCAGGTACCGCAATAATTTTAAAGGAGGGTCTATCGTTCGCTTCTCCGGTCGACATACGAAACCCGAAAAGGTCGTTCACAGGGCCCGGGGACTCCATTCCCGATCCAGGACCCGGTCCGATACATCTCGGCATCTCTATCTTCGGGCCTTAAATGGAATCGAACCCGCGGTCGGCCGGCTATTATAATCGATCGAACGAAAAACCGGACGGAACTAACGGGAAATTTCCAACTGTCGGGGGGAGGGAGTACAAGCGGCACCCTCCGGGAGTACGGAGTGCGAACCGGGCAGAGGAAAACGGCAGAAAAAGCAAAAGTGAAGCTTCAAAAAGAAGCGTGACACGCTGTAACAGTAGAGCCGAGATGAGATCTCCTTGACCTTGCCCATCTCTCAGAGCTAACTCGCCGATTCGGGCACAACTCAATCCCCGGCATCGCCCCCCATTATGGCTCTCGGCAGAAACAGCGTAGGCGCGAACAAACGTCGAATAATTTCATTAGCCATGGAAGTGGCGCGAACAGTGTGATTTTCAGACCGGCTCGGAAGCCGAAACTACCCTGACCTCGCTCGACGGGGGACAACCGGCGGTTATTTTTGGTCCAGGACGCGGAGTATATTTTTGTACAGAAGGATTTCACAAGAGTCTCGTTCTTTCGTTTTCTCAACGCTCCAAAGAGCAAGTTTAAAATACCGAGGCATCGGACGATCTGCTGTAGATAGAAGCATACTGAAAACAATACGATATTCCGAACACTCGCGAATCTCAAAACAAATTATTTTATCACCCAAAATCCGTAAATATTAGTAATCAATATAACATACTTCAAATATATTAAATCGTCGCGAGTTAAGCTATCAACAGGTCCCCTTCCGACAACCTGCCCGGACAGTATCAACCGATAATTTTCCTAATCGACGGTAGTCCAATTTCGCTATAGACGTAGCCAATTTGTCAGCCGGCGGCGCTTGATTTCAGCGGTCAACGGCCCGAGCAACAGGTATTTCGCCGAGACAACACGGTCTTGATTTATTCCGGGAACGTCTATTTTAAGGGGTTACGAATCGCGTTCAAATTATCACGAATTGCTACTTTACAGTTATTACTACAGGGTTACGAAGTTACGTGCGTTCAAATTACCGCAATCAAAATGGCAGTAGGCCCGCATACAGGATAGATGAAACAGTACGTTGTTACAAATCGAATATTTGAAATAAGAGCACTGTCAAAATAACCTAGAGTAATATATCAAGGGGATACTGATCTAAAGACATGTATCGATGTTGGAAAAATTTATAAAAATCGGCAAATTTGATGTTTGGGAAATTCTTAATAATACATTAAATCGCGAGACAAATACAACGACCCCGGAGAGCCAATAAAGCTAGCCCGCATCGGTAAGGTCAGGGCTTACCTTGGACAAGGGTTAATCCTACGAGAATGCCGCCGACGATAGCACACACTTGTATAAGCAGAGACCGTATCGGAGGCTGGATGACTCTGAGCGGGGTGAAACACTGTCAACACAGGGCGCGTATATTATCCACGGTTTCAAACACAACTGGGTTGGGAGCGAAAATGCGGCACAGAGGTGTACACCAGCGGAGCGGGCATGACTGGGCCGAGGAGTGCGGCGGCCTGAGGACTGTGGGGCCACCAGCGCCCGCCGCCCAGGGAGGAGCCGCCCCACCGCCAGAGGGCGCCCACAACCGCCCACACAATCACTTTCATACCCGGGCACCGCTATTTTCATACCTCGACAGACGGCCACCGTCCCCACATAATAGAGAACCACCCACGAAGCCGCAACCCCTCGGTTCGCCCAGCAAACGCTACCGTTTAGCTGACAACCTAACCGGTCGGAACCCAAAATCAGACCGCAAGTTTAAGATTACGCCTCTTCGAGGGTCTGCGAACTCTTAAAACATATTTTTGGTCTACGCAGGTTCAAACTATTCACTAAACAGAAATAGCGCAGATAGGGAATGTTGTCTCTATCTCGAGGACGGTGAAAAACCTACATAGGTCCTAAACGGTTATTAGTTAAAGTGCACGTGTCCCTACTATTAACTCTTTCGCTACTACGAGCCACTATAGTGGCTCTCCACAAGATGCCACTGAGGTTCTACGGGCCACTATAGTGGCTCTCCACAAGATGCCACTGAGGTACTACGGGCCACTATAGTGGCTCTCCACAAGATGCCACTGAGGTACTACGGGCCACTACAGTGGCTCTCCACTAGATACCGCTGAGGTATTGCGGCCAACCGTTTTGCATAAGCATCTGACTCTGGACATGCACTGATAGTATTTTGTATTGCATCACTACCCTGGAATACTCTTTATTTATAAATATCCTTTGGAGAAAAATTGTTTCGTCCGAAAACATTCAAGCAGCTTCGGTTCTCCGCCGCGGTACTCTCGCTGACGAGTAGCGTCGCGTAGCTTGCAGTGATGTCGCGGCGCTCCGTTCAGCGGAAGTACCGCGGCGGAGAACCCGCCCGTAGCGAATGATTTATTCTGATCCATAAATAAACTAATGTTTGCTTCGAACATTACAGATTCGGACTAACAGAAGCCCACCAAGTCCATAGGCACTGTAACAAGTCCCTGTCCAGAGCCCTCACAGAACCAAACTATGAACTATGAAAAAACGTAACCGGACATAATGTCATAAGACAAAATATGGATCTAAAACTTTCAAGGAAATCCTACCGCATAAGATGTTACAATGCAAATAAGACTGCATTACAATGTAATAGAAGTGCATAATGACCACAAGATGTGTACCCATTCATCTCAATTACCTTTTTATGGTGTATTAAATTACGCAATTGAGGTGTATTAAATA
Organism: Lethocerus indicus; assembly: GCA_019843655.1. Lineage (NCBI taxonomy): Eukaryota > Metazoa > Arthropoda > Insecta > Hemiptera > Belostomatidae > Lethocerus > Lethocerus indicus. Next base: position 13,459,281 of record JACDQD010000010.1, on the reverse strand, counting down.
TGACCGGAATGTTCGTTATTAAAGAATTGTGTAGTCTCTCAAAGGAATGCAGAGGAACAAAACTGCACAGAACATCATGACGTCGTAGCTCAGATTATAGATTAGACAACAGGCTCATAAACGATCTTACGCGAGAATTAAAGAGTAATTTACAAGTTTCCATACGTTTCCGGAGTTTGGAGTGAAACCGTGTGATCAACCAATACTTCACTTAGTATTGAAATTCATAAATTTCAAATAATTGCGTACGGTATGAAAAACGCGAGATAAACATTTAATGCGGCCACCACAAAAATGATGTTTGTTTTATTCTAGTTTAAGCAATATTTTAACGCGGGATATGGCCACAACGTAACCGTGTCCAATCCCGTTCCGATAGGACATAATGTTTAATTGCGGTAGTCAATTTTACTTTCACCTTTCCGCATAGTATAAAATAATTCCTAGATATTATAAGGTCTTTACCCTATCTTCAGCTCATATCTAAGGCCATAATCGCGGGACAGCGGCGAAAAGTGTACCCTTACTTTCCAAACTGGCGTACCTCTACCTGTTCTGAGAGTCGTATTGGTTCCCATTAAAAAGGTTCCAGGAGCGGGTCATTAAGTTCGGGCACGATACGAATATACCGGAAGCACAATGGAAACACTCCCATGATAAAAGATCGGATCGTGAAACGAATTATGATTACAGGTGTAGTGAAATGCAGTTAAGAAATGAATGGAGAATTTGAATCCACCGGAGGGATATAACGTTTTACTCGTGGACCAAAAAAAATTATTCAGAAAGGCATTCGTACAAATTCGTTCGCGAACGTTCACTCACGCTGTTGTCCCTATTATTTTCACTAAACATGTAACTGATTATAAATAGGACTTGGATAGGACTCCAGTGTTTTACTTCATCTCTGTTGTTTGTTTCATTGAACAAGGGGGACCCAGTGTTCCAAATAAAAAAAAACTGCCATATTGAAACATTCCTAAACCATAACGCGTTGTTCAAACGTGGGCCCCTTGCAACCGATCTGAAAGGGCCGTGGCCGTACGCGACAAACCAGTTTCAGAAGGAACCGGTCCCCGTCGACAGAACTTACAACAGGAACAACGCCGACGCCGGTAATTAGCAGCTGAATAATTACGAAATCAAGACGAATGGCTTGATTCGAGGCCCTTTAATAATGGCGGGGGGCGGGGGAGGTAGCACTGGCCGTCAGAACTAACGCCGGAGTGGAGCTAACAGTCCGGCTGGTGTCGGGAATAACAGTCGTGTTACTTTCGCGACGAAATAATTTATTGCGAGACGGCCGCAATTTAAATTTTACGCGTATTTAGAGCAGCCCGCTAGATAATTACAGCCTGAGGAAGGTCCCAGCTGGAAATCTCAACAAATCACAGCAAACCAAGGGGCCCCCCATTAAGACCCCGACAGGCTAATGAATTAATGCTAGCCGCATTATTTAGAAATTTACTGAAAAAGCCGGCATATTTAGCACGCCTGCCATCTTCTCTAATATGTATATCAACAATTAACTCATCGGGGTCTAATCGCCACAGTTTTGACCCATTTACCAAAAATTACTCTGATTTACACGATGTAAGCTATAATTATTTTCAGAGGGAAATTAAAGAATACATATAGGTGATATTTAATGCTTCATCAAGATGTTTGTTCATCGGAGTTTGCACGTAATACGCTTAAAATCTGGATCATATTTTTTGTTTCGTCCCCAAGAGAAAACCTTGGATCCGAGCGAGGGGGGACAATTCTTACACATTTTAGCCCCGACGGGCTTCGAGGTGAGTGACCCATTAATTCGACCAGAAGCTTTTAACTGCTTCAATGGAACTAATTTGGCGACGGTTATTCCGTTCTATTGACGGAGGGTGATGCTATATTTTCATTAAATTAGTGACTCCTCGCCGTTATATCCTTAAATGGAGGGTCATAAACCACAATTAATACAAGTGCCTACAGTAAAATGTCAGGAATTGGATAACCACTGTACACTGATGTGGCGTGTATCTTTTGTGTGGGAGTCAATATCATTTTATATATTTCTTTATTTACGCACAAAAAAACCCATAAATCGCCATATTTTAATTGAATGAGAGTTTAAATAAGTTAAAGGCGAAGGTTGAATTTTTGGAAAGCTCCGAACTGCAGTGACTCACTGCCAATACACGATACCCCAAACTGTACACACCGGAACCGGATTAGAAATCAAAGTCGACGGCGTAGCGGTGACGTTAGTTGGGGGCGGACGGAAACCCGCTAATTAATAGGGCTGGTGGGGGCTGGGGCCTTCCCAAGAGCAGTGGGCCATTTTCATCTCGATGGTGAGGAAAGTCGGGGCCCGGGGCGCCGGCCCCCTATCTACGCGGGTTATCTCCACCGCCGGCCGGCCCGCGAGATAACTGATCTCCGGCCGGGCCAAGGGTCGGCGGTACTCCCCAACCAACCACTCCCGGACACCGTCCCGATCTCGATTTACCGGCAACGGGAGCCGTGTACCACTTTTTTGTTCGATTAACCCGAGGCCCACGCCAATTAATTAGCACCGCAGTCATAAATCTAGCGTCGCTTTCATAATTCCAACTTACAAGGATCGAGGTAATTATCCAAGACCGAAATTCACAACTGTTAATCTGGCTAATTGTTCTGGCGATAGAAAATTTAAATTTTTAAATATGTGTAACACTACTTAATTTAGTTCTGGCCTCCTTTATAACGAGCACTTAAAGAATTTAGCCTCTGACATCAAACATTCAATTACAGACACCCAGAACCTATCGAATTCAAAGACAAGTTCTTCTTTTAATGAAACAACAATTGAATTGAATTAGTGTATAAAAAATCTGAAAAAATAGGTATTCAAAATATCCATACTAGGTGTTAAAATCTTCGAGGGCACAAAACATATAGGATTAATTTAAAAAAATATTTCTTTCCCACGCTGCTGAAATTATTAAAATATCTTAATTGACATGTACAATTATTGTTCTAATTTTAGCATGTAAGGGTACAGGGAATATATTGTGTATCCACCACTGAAATAAGAGAAATGAAGGGGTCAACGTTACTAAAATGACCAGTAGATATTGATCGGTTAGTTTCCACAAATAAATAATATCAACCAATCGGCTAGTGTTTTTGATTTATCGTAACTTCGTGTTTCAAAAGGGAAATTTCTAGTCACTTCGCGTAGCGAATTCGAAATTGCGTCGCATACGAAACGAAACCGAATGATCTCAGTGCATCTCCCCCACCAACCTTTGGCCGAGCGAGCATGAGCCGTGTACCAGTTTCTTTGGTTCTTTCAGCCCGAGGTCCAATTAATTTTCCGCGAACTCCAATTAGAGAGAAGAGGTTGGGCCGGATATCTGCATAAATAGTGGAACAGCCGTAAGATTGTTTTTCACGTTCCTATATTCGAGATCCGTGAGAAAACGAATAAGAATTATTTATTCATCATAACTTCAAACGCCCAACTGTTGACGAAAAATTCAATTTAACGTATATATTTTTGAATTATTTCTATTTTATTAAAGGAAATTTGAGTTATTAAGATATAAACCATCAATTATACTGAGATAATATCAATGAAAAACTGGTACACATTATTGGACCGTATGAGTTTTCCTGAAATATTTTCCCAACATTATTTTATTATCTAATATATGTATCATAAAAATACATTAACTTTATTTCAGTCAATTGCGCCCTCCTCTGTTGACCAAGCGGCGAGTGTGAGTCATTCTACCCAAGCGTTCACCATGTCCAACACAACACTGCTACTACTGTCCGACATCATTAACCCATTAATAAGACAAATCGCGCACTAATGACAGTCATAGTCTTGATTAATATATGCGTATCAATTCTGGACGTACAACCGAATTGGGTCAGGAAGCCGTGCCCCCAATCGCGGCCAACATTAAACGCAAAACGTTGCTGCTAATTGGATGCCGGTTGATCCACTGTCGGATCAGAATGGGAGCAACAGTCTCAGAGTCAGTCATGGCTTATCTTATACCAAGATTTCGCGACCAAATAAATTTTGTCTTCTCGAAATTAAAGATTTTGAATATTTTTAAGAATATATATATCCTATTAGTAATAGAACTGAGTCCCTTCTTCCTGAACGAATTCCCATTCTGTGAACAACGATCTGGCAGTCTGGTTCAGAGAAGATCTTTAAACCCAGTTTCAGGGTCGGTGAGCGATAGGCCGAACGGCGGCGTATCACCCTCTCATGCGTGTAGCAGTGCTTCACACGCGGCGATAAACAATGTTCAGAACGGTCCCACTTTCACGTGTCGGACGGACTACGAGGGTGGGGAAGGAACACGGAGGCGAAACGTTGTACACAGTACGCGGCGCCAGAATAGGAGGTCCAGACCTACTCGATGGAGAGCGGTCGGTTGGAAAGCTAGTTGAATGAACATAGATATCTGTCAAGTATTCTACGCGTTTTATAGTTAGTAAAAGTGAGAGGAGGGGATATTTCTTCACCTTCGGTACAAAGTGAGTATTAACTCAGCACAATATGTGCGAAACATCTGACGGTAAATTATTAGATAATTTTTTTGCTTTCAGAGAGAATTAGGGGTATCGGTACATACTGTTCTTCTGTTGTCTTAAGAGCAAATAATAATTCCTGAATACTACATATATATTAATCCTGTTACATAACTGTATCGTTATAAAACCCCGCATTTTTTATGTTTTATTACTTTCTCTGCGAATTTAAAGATTAAATTCAGAGAGACAGAAATCTCCATCACGATAGAAACCACCGACCCCACCCAACATAATGCAAAATAATACCCCCGCATATTGGGTATAAATAACCGTAAGATATTTACAACATTTAGATATAGCTTCAAATTTTATTTGACGTCCAATATGCGATTAATCAGATATACTATATTTTAAAGGACGAACGAAATAAGAGAACACGTCGGACAGTAATAATTGTTTATCGCGCCGAATATTAATGGCGCTTGTTCGAAACTAGAACTGGGCGAAACAAAGTATTATTTATTAAGGAAGAAACTGTGTAATCATCTTATAAGAATTTATTGCGAACTACCCGTTTGCATTCGGGTAAAATGAACAGCAGTATTTTTTCGATCTGAATTACGAGCGTATTTATTATCCGATTAGTATTTATCGAGTTTAGTAAATTAACTTGTAATCTACACGTAATAAGACATCTCGCATATGTAATAATAATAACAACACGATATGAAATTAAATAATATACATGTCTGAGCGTTTTAATTTAATGGGCCGTCCGACATTTGAAGTCGATTCATTGGTTTAGTTTCGATTTCGTGTCGGTCTGTGATTATTGAAACTGGATCATTAAAATATGACTAAGGATATAATCGTAAAATGGATGAAATTCAGATTTACGGTTTAGGCATCTCTTATGCATTACAATTAATTTCTCTTATAAAGTTTGAAAATCGCAGAAGAAATACTTTGAATTAAAAAATCCTTTTATTATTTTATTTGGCAAGTAATTATTCAACATTTCTTTTGTAGCACTGTCTTCTAAATTAATGTGCCACACGGCTGTACTAAGACAGGTTTATAACATAGTATTATCAAGACGTATTATTAAAATTAAAACTAATTAATTTACTCATTTACGTAACTACCTGGATGATTATTTTCCGCGAGTCTTAAATCCTGTTTTATATAATAACATATTAATATAAGTTGACAGATTTTTATGCAATTTAAGATTATACGACAAAAAAATGATGAACACAATTATTAATTTTTGGACATTACCATTTAAAGGGAGAAAGGATTTCGAATTATCCATAAAAAATATATTAATAATTATTTCGTAACTACTACAACCCAAATACCCCTGTAATTGCTACGAAATTAAGCGTCCTTTCTCTCCTTGTTTGTGCCAGATTAAACCTTCGCCTCTTCAGCGAAGGACCCTGGAGGAAGCGGAAGAAGTCAGAGGGTCCAAGCAGGGGAAAGCGGCCGTCATAAGTCCCCGATCACGACCCCACTAACGCCCGGGTCTTAAGAATAGTCAAGTGAACTTTGAATAATAGCCGATCTATTAATTTGAGCGATTATTATTTCTTTCGTGTCGTAACATTAACATGCTATTAGCGCTGCTGTTTCGTCAGAGGGAATCGCGTGTTAGGAAACAGGGGACTGGAGGCGATGGCAGAAATATCGGCCATTGTTATTATGGTAACGTTAGGAACCATTATTTTTCATTTTAAATAAGAAGAAAAATAGTATATGTAAGAAACAAGTAAATTTACAGTCGGTAATCAAAGAATTATACCAGGGGTATGTTTCTGAAGGCGCATTCTTAAATACTTTTTTTAAGATAATAATCTACAGGTGGCCATTACCAAACCGATTTGGAATATCATAGAGCAATCATTCTCATTGTTACTGCAACTTGATTAAAAATTATGTTTCCACATGTGGCTCACTCCGGCAAAATCTGTTAAAATGTCCAAACACTACTTTCTCGAGGACGACTCTTCTTTCTCTCTGAAAATTCTTACAATTTATAGCCGATTTCGGCCTGGATTTACTGTGAATCGCTATAGACAGCACTGAGCGAAAAGGAAAACTTAATGGAAGAAGATAGCCGGTCGGAGTGAATGGGAAAAGTACGAGAAAATGACCGTGAGGAGAGAGAAGGAGGCTGGGGGTCGCAAATCAGGCCCCAACAACGGTAGACGCGATTGGGTATCGGCTCGTAAATAAGACAGCGGCGGAGGCGGAGGCGGGGTCGAGAGCTCCGCCAAGCTACATTCCATTGTTAATGCAATTCAAATAGTTTTAGTACCGGCACTGCAATAGGACCGAGTGAAGCAGACAGTGCCATCGAAGAAGGACGAGGAGACCAAGCTCTCAGGGTTTAGGAGAGATTGGAAAGACACCGTATTTCATTCAGCAGTAATTCCATTCATGTTTGTGCCAGTAAATTCGGTACGTTACTCTCGTATTTGGTCCTAGCTCCTAAATCTACCAACACACCGCAAAGAGACGGCGATGAGACGGGAAAACAAACACTCCACCAATTTATAAATGGAAGAGGATCACGGTATAAAGCCAGGAATAAATAAATAGTCAAGCGATCCATAGGACAAACCCAACACGGATTAATGTTCGAACGGGCCGATGAGTTACGACCGACCGGTCGGCGCCATCTAAGTCCACTTGGGTGTCCACTGCTCACACCCTCGAACGTGTAAATCATATGAAATAATCCTACTACGAAGTCAACTATAAACTAACTTCAGTATATCGAGAGATTAATCAGCAGGCAGTACTCGGGGAATTCACATTACATATACCAAGTTATTGAGCCATACAGTCAACAAACAGGACGGAGTAAGTGTATAAATGCAAACACAAATTTGGGGAACCTCGTTATATTACATTAGAAATTCTAATGACCGCAGGGTTAACGAGCTCCTCTTGTGATCAATTCAAATTGATAATTGAATAAATTAATGATGAATTGGCTACGGTCTAGAGTTCGAATGTCGGTGGCGGAATTTTCATTCAATTACTACTTTGACATTATAAATTCTAAATGGTAATGATGACACTTTTTTTATACTAATGATTGGTTACAACGGAGCATATCAGCAGTTATTTCTGTCCTGTTCTTCAAACTTAATAAAAGTTTAAGTATGCAATAACAAGCGACGGTTTGGGAACTGTAAAAATCAATCTCAGGTTACAGACAAATATTCGTATATTGTTCCAGATGTGTGAACAGAGCGATAGCTGAAACGATGTTGAAGCGATAGGGGGAGGGTGGCACTGGAATTCCATTCGGCCCGGGACCGATGTGGTGGAACAAAGTGGGCTGGATATTACACAACTAGGTCCGCCGCTTTAGCGCTTTACCAGCAGCGGCCGGCAAGTGCAACGAGCAGCCCACGCACCTCTCTTACTTAGCACCGCAGATACGCCGCCGATTGAATTGCAACCAGCCCCGCTCCAACCGCTCCCTCTATCTCACCGCTGTTGCACTTAGCCTAATTGGACTGTGGTTTGAAAAACGTTGACGTCACAGACTAAAACGGAAATACATTTTCATAACAATAATTTCGCCTTCCAGTGCGAAATTACCGAGACGATTTAAGTGTTAAGAAGGCGCGTAATCTAAAATAATTTATAGTAATATAGAAAATTTAAATGTCCTCCTGCGAGTGCTAGGCCACCATAACTCTTGAGATTTTCCGTCGTGGGATGACCTCACTATACTGACCTCACTTAGTCCAACCCGGAACCCAAAACAACCATAAATCCTCTAACAACGAAGACATCGTAAATTATTTGGTTGCCAAATAATGCACGAATTAATACTAAATAACGTACATATTTTAATTATGTATGCATTCGAATGAATGGGGATGGGAATTGTTTCTTGGAAGTGGGAAAAAATATCTCTAACGAAAATTCCAGGGGAGGAACCAACGGCATTAGAGTAAACCATACAGACTCTTTCATATTTCTGTACTACGAGGAAAAGTATTATTTCGCGTCTAAAATAATTAACAGCTCCGCCATGGCACGAGTGTTTACCGCCCCGTGTAGACCTACCCCAAAGAGTTGGCATGACCACCGCCCGGTCATGACCACACACCGACAAGCCCGACGTGTTCGGTCACGAAAACAGCGAACGATTTCAACTTGGGAGGATTCACCTCCGCGGGAAGATGCTGCTCCACCCTGGCCGGTTAATCACGGTCCCGGCACGATTCCCCCTCAGAGACTCAGTCCCGCCCCTCTTTTAACACGTCTTCCGGACGGTCCCGGGCGATGGGATAGAAATCGCCGCGGACCATAAAGACTCCCCGGATGCATGATATGCGACCGGTGATGACCGGGAGGGGGTCGACTTGTTTTATTAACGGGCGTAAAAACGGACACACAAAAAAATTTTAAGAGAAAAAACCTCGAGCACGTCCCGAAGTGGGTGGCCCGCCAAACCAGATCGGGGCCCATTTAAGAATTAATTTCCTACGTGAGGAGTCGACTCTTTGAACATAAATAAAAGTCGTCCATATAAACTGAGTTACTTAGAAAGTAGATCGGGCCGTGAATTAAATATTTGTGACGGGTTTATTTATGATTTTGATTGAACTTACAATTAAATTTCTTTTTTCATGAAACACTGTGACGGTAATTATGCATGCTCATTCACTCACTATAATTTTTATTATACTTACAACTAGCGTACTTGACATTTTACAATTATTTTTAAAGTTTCTTAATTCGATATTGTTCTAGGAATATTTTCGACGAACTGACTTCACTTTTTGAAAAGTAAACGCCATTATTAACGGTGTTACTGCGGCTAGTGCGAAACCATAACCGGTCAAACCCAGGTCCCAACAAGCGAGTGGAGTCAGTTAAGCGTGGAATCGATGAACCATAATTTTTGTAATGTAAAATAAAAGCCGGAAAATGAAAATAGAAAACTTCGGTTCACGATTTCACAAGTTCCCAGTGGTCAATTGCAAATGATAAACTGGCGGCTAAATTTTTTGGCGGCGAGAAGGCGTGGCGGATGTAGTCCTTCGGGGGCCTCAGTTCCCACAGCTAAGACGTTTGCACGCGCACGCATACACTGACGCATGCGCGAACGCACTCAGGCTACGACCGATTATATTAATTACGGCGTTAGGGCGAAGACAGGAGGGGAAAGAGACAATGGTCAGGTATTATGGTGTTCCACAACCTTCGCCGCGGAGGCAGCCGTGTAATCCGACTTGTCGCCGATGACACTCCGGGGAAGTGTAATATAATATAATGCGCCTAATTTATGGTACTTTGTGCTGAGCCGGCAATTGAACCCGGAGAAAGCCGAGGAAGATGAGCACGCGTAGGCGTTGGATGACGGCCGGTAAACGACCAGAAGGACATGAGAAAGTGACAAAATTACGTATTGTAGGAATATTTTCGTTTCAAGGATAAATCCTGTCCCGTACGAATCCGTGACTAATGCAAGTGTTTACGTTGTGAATCTTTCCTTCTTATAACTTTATTTATTAACACTATTATCTGTCGACAGTAACAATTACAGTAGCAGTACAATTTAAGAGATAATTGACTAATATGTGTAAATCCCATTCTATAGAACACACAGAAACGGAAGTGGTGAGTATCCTGTAATTAAATGTGTACAGTATCTTTTGATTCAGATCTACAGTCAAATCAAAGCAGTACTCTGAATTCTAGTAAGTAATTGAATTTATGACCTGCACATAATACCGGGATTACCAGGAAACTAGCATCTGAACTAAACCGCAAAATGCTACTAAACCTTTGTCACAGTCCGTGTGCAAACTGAAGGGTGAGTAACAAGAGGACCCACCCCGCAAATTGATGAAGGAATTTAATTAGATAGTTCTTGTCCCCGATCGCGGTTTGGTCTTTCGCTAGACCGGTTTCGGCTGGTTGTCACCTTCTCAGTACCCCTTTGTCGGTAGGGCCGTCTGTGGGGTCATCGATTGTCCCAATCAGTTACTGAGGCTAAACGAGAGCGCCAACCTTGGTACAGGTATGCCGCACACAAACCCAGCGAACGGCTCAAGGGGCGAGTTATGCGGAATGTCGAGTAGTGAAAGCAGCCGAGTAGCGCTGTCCAGTATATCACGGCGGGAATAAGGCGTAACATGGCTCTATGCTACTTACATGAAACTCACACTATTAAAGTACTCACTTTTATTATTATTATTATTATTATTATTCACAGAAAATAGTACTCCTGTTGAACGGCAACAGATAAAACATATCCGTTTGTCTGAAATAATATTACAGAATAAAAACCACTTTTCCTCCGTATCTTCGACTTGCAGGAAATATTTTATGGCCAAATGAAAATTTCCGTTTCTCTGTAAACTCAGAATGGCATAATGCCCACTAAACATAATTATCGTATTTAATTATATTACAAATTCATTAGAACCAGACGAAGTTAAGGTTTCAGGTATTGACTCGGCAAACCGTACTTTTCTAGTAACCCAAGCGATTACTTTATTTACATTGGACCGATTCACGATCTTTTTGAAGAACCATTAACTGGTCCTATAACTCGAAATGGACAAAAATCCCCTATAGTTTTCGGTTTACCGCGGCGGGAAAACCTATTCTACCGATTTTGCGCTCCAGTTTCGGCTCCGGCCAATTAAGCGATCGCTTAATGCCGCCTTCCGTCCGTCGATCGCCCCCATGAACTATTTCCCACACGAGATTTTTTTTTCTTCTCTCCAGTCCCCACCAATTTCAAACCGGCCTCCGAGGCCTAAAGCGCGGACGAGCGAGATGGAAATTTCCATTCAATAATTTATAATTCCACTAAGAAATTTCCGATTATGCTAATTCTCGAAACCAAACGAAACGTAAACAAACAGTTTCGTTCAAAAACGCACAAGTTTAAGCTGGGTTTGCTGAATAATATCTGGCGAGGAGGAAACTAAATTTTGCATTATTCATTATAGACTTTATGGAGAAAGGATGATGTACCAACTGAAACATAAATTCTGAAACCACTAGAACATAAATTTCGATAACCTAGCATACATTATACTTGTTCTAAATATCCTAGGGGGAATGGAAAGATCTAGTGAAATCTAATAATTAACTGTGAGTTAGTGAGCTTATTTATATGAAATTTTTAATTAATGAAAATTTCGGCCCACCAATAGTTCTATCGGACGGTCTATCGACCTCAATCTCAGTCTCTATAATCCGGCAAACTATTCACAACTGAACCTTATTATAATTTCACAATCGCAATATTGGTTATAATCTAATAGTTTACTTTTATCCCTCACGGGTAATATATTTCGACTAAGCGAGCCGCAACTGCGTAGGCGTAGACACGGGCTGAATCTCACGGAAGCGCATAAATAACTTACGAATTTCTACACGACCTGACCCGTCTCCGGTATTAAAATAACGTTCGTAGTAATAGGTTTTCGAGCAACATGCTCCCCCCCTTCTATCATATATCATTAGAAAGTAGAAAGAGTCTGGCAGATCGCAAATTGATAATTCGTGCTCACATCTTTTGCGATTTTCGAAATGTTTGAACGATCAAATTTTGGGAGTAAATTTCGGCCAATCCATGCATGCAAACTGCGGTTAGGTAATTTTCCTCCTTCGTAATGTACTTTTTAGGAATATTATAGATAATATATGGTACACTATGACAAATAAATGTTTCTGATTAATTAAGTTATGATTGTATAAAATAACCAGCGTCGAGGTCGAGCCCAACCGCTCGTAAATAATAATTAAATAGAAATAAGACAAAAAAGGCAAAACAGAACAAAACGTAAGGGTGAATGTCCAAGATGTTTTTCAATTGTGAGAGTGTTTTCATAGTGACGATAAGGAATTAAGGGTCGGGTTCCCACATACTCTCAATAGGTTTGGAAACGTCGAGAGGTGCGGCGGCGCGAGTTAGGTTGAAAGACCGAATAAGCCTAGGATTAGATTCGTGCTTAATGCTTAGCTCGTAAAACCCTAGGGGAAGAATCTTCCAATGATCTCTACTGAAGAGTTAGTCTCAGAGACATTGGAAAAGAAACAACTCGTAATTATTTATTTCATAAATGATCCATAGATTAATTCGCACTTGTTTAAAAAAGCTAAATACAACGTATAACTGAATTAACTGGATGAAATACAGTAGTATTTGTTAGTGTTACTATAAAAGAACCCAACATCAACATAAAATTTGGAAAGGAGATCGTAATCGGAAAGATCGCTGCTCAAAAAGCGGCCTTGAAAGGAAACGAAAGTGATGTCGACAACGTAAAGTCTAAAATACGAAGTCCACACGAAATGTCCATAGTCAAACGGAAGCGATAACTCGTGTCGGGGAGGCCGAAGCGGCGGCCGGACAAAGCCGGAGAGGACGGCAGCTTTCACCGCTCGTCCCACGCGGCGCTGCCCCCGGGGGGGTTTTATCGCTTACAAGTGCCTCCTCCTCCTCTTCCTCCTCCACCACCTCCTCCTACCGGCGAACACGAGTCGTAGAGCGAACATGTCGCGGTTCCATCATGCCCGGGCCCCGGCCACTTTCTAACAACGGGTTGCGCAAGCCGCCCTAGCCGCCGCCGCCGCCGCCCCGGCGACGTGCTTTACGACGCGGGACCCCACAGAAAAATGCCGTAAAATCGGCTAACGTACGAAATGTGTAGTAAATATTGCTCTTACGGGTTCGAGCGAAAGCCAGGCGTGCCCGCCGGGCGAACCGGGCAAAAAACGCTAAATCCGCGTTAAAAAACCGCCTTCATGTTATATTGCGAATTAGGTAAGCAAAATATTCTCATTTTAACATAACACTACTCAATACCTGGGGGATGAAGCAATTTTTAGAGAATAACATAGATTGCAATTTATTTATTGTGACCAGTGAAGATTAAACCGTGATGGCCTTGCCTGGCGGGATCTGTCGATGTATTTTATATTCGCTTATAAAACCTCAATTACCTCTAGCATTGGCAACACAAATATTGCCGAGAACTGGCGAATGATTAACTATTCTAACCGATTTATTTTAAGAAAAGACAGCTAATGCGGACAATAGTTTATGGGGGGAATGCGAAAAATGATAGAGGCGATTACCAACTCCACCGAACATATTTATTGACGATGAAGAACACTTCCGCGCCTGTACAGTTGGAAAGGAATAAATCGAAAAAGCTGGAACGGCCGCATTAAAATTGAAGATCTACGAAGGGTTTGATAAACGCCTCCCAGTTTAATCGAAACGCCAAGCTGAGCTCATTTGAATATTATAATTTAGTCGTCTTTCAATTTTGTACAATTTCTTTTCTAATTAAAGAAATACTAAATCCAATATTGCGGCTCGCCTCTCATATACGCATACGGCGTTTACTTGTCACAAATCTCCCGTTCACTCGGAATTAGCGAACAGACTGAGGACTTTCTAAACTCTGATGAAGGGCCTTCGGCCAAATAGGAAATGTAGTGGTCGGTGGTTTATGATGTAAACTCCGTAAAAAAAATGACTCCGTAGGCCGAAAATTTTATTGAACGCTTCCAGTTATAATTTAACCTTATGGGAGGGAAACCATTGAAACGTTTGGTCAACCGTTTAATCGCTGTTTTGATAAATCGCTGGGTGGATAAATTCAGCGATTACACGATTAGCTTTGCTAATGCGTGCGTGGGAGTAAGAACCGACGAACACCATTACTACTTTGGTATAATGATAGTAGTCAGAACTTCGTCTCGTTGCTATTTGAAGCCTGCTATTATAGCACCTATATTACCTTATTGGTTTTGCCGAGAGTTATTGCCTGGATGTTAAGGATGGCGGACAAAAAGTAACTACAATGTCGGCTCCAGAGTGTTTGCATAGAATATAGTTGTATGGATGAGTCTTATTTTTCGTTCATGTTTTAGTTATTTTTACGAAATAATTAATAAAAGGGGTTCATTTTCGAACAAGGGATGCGATAACATAAAGAATGAGTTTTGTCGTTAATTTTATCATTGAAGAGAAATATTTACACCCGAATGAATCGAAATTTAATTGCACATAAAAATGAAATACTACTTTCGGGGCCGACAAGCCCCAAATGATCTAAGTTTCTATCTGAGCGACCGACTTTTACAACTAGCGAGTTTTAGAGAGTTCATTAGCCGGGAAGATGAGGTGCGTGATTCGGCCGATAAAAATATATCGGGGAATATAAAAACACGTGGAATAAACTCTGTGTAAGAGAAAGTCTAAACAGTCAAGGGGGCAGGGGGGCTTTTAACATTATATTTATATTTAAGCGTTGATTATCCCACTTTTTGGGATAGCCTAGGGTTTCTAAAAGTTCACTGCCACCTTCGAGGACGGTTGAGATTTATATATTCAAGAAAGTTATTTACAAGAGCCTTTTTTCTTCCCCACTCCTCTTTTTCGCCCGCCGAACGGGAGGATAAGTTTTTGAGCAGGCCGGTCACGATTCTGGTATTTCGCTCTCGGCGGGCCGCCTTGTAACGGAAGACAACGGACGGACGACGGGGGACTGGGAGAAACCGCGCGCGCTTTATGTAATGGCGGGTCCGCGGGGGTATATCACCGAGCCATGAGCGCCCGCTGATGAGATCGTGAATGAAGGAAGATGGGAGAAGTGACCGTCCACCCTAGAACACACCGGCAATGCTATCGGCCCAACTGATGGCCATAGGCAAAACGCCGATCCCCAACAATAAATAATGGTTTGCGCAGATTAGAAACGTCATACGTGAGGCACTAAAAGTAGGAACGATGTAACATCTCAACTCAGTACTTAGAGTTTTGTTTGTGGTGAACTACAATTTCAAAAATGTGTTAATTCCCTGATCGCTGACTGACAAATTCATATTCTGTATATATACAGAATGGATTTATAAATCCACGATATTACAACAAGCATTGTCTATCAGTTTTGGATGATTCCAAAAATATTCACCATGTTGGTCAAACATGATAAGTCACACAAATACTAGCCGAATATAAGCCTCATAACGAGAGTCTTCATCGGCTACCTGTTATATTACTGACGGAAAAAAGCTTACAGGCGACAGTGAAGAAATCGAAAACAGTAGAAGACCACAAAAATCATTCGAATTATTCGCTTAACATTTAGTATTTGAAAGAAAGTGTACTGTATGCTTCAGAGTTCGCAGCCGCCTTAATTCCCAGACTATAATTTATCTCCATCAACCGGCATTTACTCAGGTACTATTGTTCCATTCAAAGGAAAACTAATGGGTTCCGATCGCAGACAAGAAATATGACCGCTGTTGGAAGGATAAATCATATTGTTCCGAAGGTTCTGACAAATTTTTACATCATCCCAATCCCTGCGTTCCCGCTGTGCCGTTATCCTCCCCCCGTGAAGGACTATAATCGTTTCATTCAACCTTTTAATAATAGCGGTTTGGGATTTACAGTTATTAAAATATCTCTGGGAGCTAAAAATAAAATCTTTCGATCCACGCTTGTTTAATGGGATGCTAGAGTTTTAAGTACCGGCTGCAACGCGAAAGGTCTAAACGTAAATAATCACGACTGACTTTTGAATGACATAATCGGAAAATTCGTAGGAAACAGCTGATGAATAGGGGAAAGAAGTTGCAAAAGCCAAACCTTAATAGGGTAGGATTCAAAATGAAATGTTTAGGGAGGCGACAGGTGTCAGTCACTAGAACAACGCCGCCGCCCTTACTGACAGTTCAATTAAACCGAGCGGTTATTATTAGAAAGGACTAAACATTCTGGACGGCTAATTAAGAAAAGAATACAAACGTGCCCACCACTACAACGAATAGGTCGAACGGTAGAAAGTATTGCAAACGTAAAATAAGGAGATATACTGTGGTGCGAGTTGAAACAAAGTTGGGCGTTGGCTTGCATAGTTTGACGACATTGATGAACGTGAATCGATCCAGAGAATAAAGTTAATGTTTTCCGCCATCTTTATTAGACAGTGTCTGACAAGGGACAGTAACTATCATGCATTTATTTGACGATACCAAACGGGAAATTGACCGAAGGTTTTTCCGGGCTCTGATATATCAGCGTCGCTCTGTAAGCTGATTTTAGATTCATGTACTAGCCACTATAAGTATAATAAAATTACTCATAATAACAGGTAAAACGTCCCAGTTCTCGACCTATCTCATCTTGGTTCAGAACTACGGTAATTTACAGAGAATATATTCAAATAAATGCTGAAATATGGCATTCTTTCACAATCTTCAGGGGAGAAAGAAATCGTCTTGGCGGTAGCCACGACCCGAAAGTGCGGCAGATCCTCTCACCCAATCTGCGTATAAATTAAAAAATACAGGGCCCGTTCTGGGCGTGCAAAATCAGGAAGAAAACAAATCTCTTGGAGTTTTTAAAAGTGAGCGGAGAGAAGGGAAACCGATCGTTTGCATGTTTAAGAAGCCGGCCAGCGTGCGCGTGCCGCTCTCTTTTGCGGTCGTTTATTCCGATCGGAGAGTCAAATAAATTAATAAGTTAATAACAATAATGACTCTATTACACGGGCGGAAATGTTCACATCGAAGGCGAGACATGAATAAACAAGTACTGTACGAGGGTACAAAATACATTTACTGCCGCGAAGCGCGTTCAAGCAGTGTACTTTCTCCGCTATCGCGCAAATAACGCCAACAGGATTTCGCGCGAAATTAAATCTACTTTAAATTTATTTTCTCTGAAATCTGAATACTATTCATCGAGATTTATCTGGGCCTTTTGAGTGCAACAAGGTAAAAAAATATCAGATTTCTTTGGTTCTTAATCACGTTACTAAAAACGTTTAAACAGTTTGTTTCCAATTTAAACTATCCTTAGAGCATTAATAAGAATGTTAATAGACTGAAACAACCATTGGGCATAATATGGATAAACCCATAATAACGGGCGCAATGATTCCCTAAAGAGTTGAAGTAGAATTAATAAATAATCTTCGTTTTTAAATTAGTTGGCGATAATAACGGCACCGCTTCAAGAGGGTTTTCAAAAGTTGTTGAAAAAGTGCGTGAAATTATTATTCGAAATAATCGCAACCCGTACAAGGAGAAGCTAAGTGTGTAAGTAACTTGAATCCATTATTCTTTTTTTTTCCTCGGAGATTAAATATTAAGACAGGTGATACGAATGGTATCATTTAGCGGATCAACATCAACTAGGGAGGAGAGCGAGGAACCAAGAATTATAGGCCTGGTTTTAGATTACAGCCGTCGGTTTCCTGCAATCAGAGCGTCGTTAGCGCAGAGACGCCACCGATACCAGTTAGCAAGTTTTTCCGGTCGCTTTCGTCGGGGCCGATCAGGAAATGAAAGTGCCGCGACGAAAGGTTCTGCGTTCAACACACGAAACTGTTCACCTTTGAATTTCAATATTCGACAAATGACACATGTAAACTGTCCCCAGTAATATTACTTAGGGGATGAATTAGTAAAAATTGTTATTGATAATATGGAAAGGTCCGTATAAATAATGAATATCAATGAAAAATATTGTCTTTCGTATACATTTAAGGAAAATGAGAACATTTTTAATTTCATTCCTGAATGAACAAATGTACAGATCAATGAAGAGTTTTAATTAAGGCAGATATTTTTTTTACGTTTAGGTTTTGATAAGTATGATATAACAGGGAAGACTCTACTCAAGGAGGACATATAAACATTAATACAAATTTAATACGTTCATTTGGAGGGCCCTCGTATATGGATTATGCATCCTTTATCCAGAGGCAACGGTTTCATTAATAGTGCAGTGACGGTACCGACAGGATCTATAGTTCCCCCAGGGCCATTCTACTGTGGGCCTTACTACGCAACACTCTCGAAGTCAAAAGCTACCGTTGTCAGACCGGTATCCGCTGTATTCAAACAAACCTTTATGCCGCCGATGCACGTTCGGCCGTTTCGTAACGCTTAATCGTGTCCAAGAGGGATAACAACTCCAGAGGCGTTCCTTCCCTCGCCCGGTTAATTACGGGATGTTTGCTCAAATTAATTACGCCCGGATCTCATTATTAATCGAAGCTCTAGGGCGGACAATTTGCGAGAAACGCTTCCCGCTTTCTAAACGATTATCGTTCGGTGCGCCCGCAGCTTTTCCCCGCATTTTCGCCATTGTATACAACCGGAATCGGACCTTCGAAAGGCTTTAATAGGGGGTTGGCGGGGTCCCTTCTCGTTAGGCGGTCGGGGGTATCGCTACGGAATACATGAATTCAAAATCGAATATATGAAAAACCGGGCTTCGAAAGACTGTGCCCGCCCCCCACCCGGCCCCGCTTGTTATTCGGGCTATTAGAGCGAGGGCTAGCAGACGAGAGGAGAGGCCTTGGCGCTCGTTAAGACCAATAATTGGCAATCTTCCGGGGCCCACCCCGAGTAATTGTTTGAAGGCGCGCTAACGATGAAAACTCCATCGTGCGACGACATTAACGACTTTTACTTTTACAGGCGGAATTAGACACGAGTTTCGCGGATATTAACACCTAATCGGCGAGTGGAAAAAGAAAAAATACTGCAGTATGCACTTTGAATGCTCTCTTCCGGTGTAGAGCAATTTCCGTCTGAAAACAAGAAATTTAATGCCGGGTTTTATTACCGCCGAATAAATTAGCAAAATAAAAATTGTCCGATCCGACCGTGCGGAAAATTATTCATTAATTTCCGTGATGCAAACTTTCGATCCGAGCCAGTACTCAGTAATTGGATTCGAATCCTGCCAACACCTAAAGGAATAAAGTTCTACGCTCGATCAAGAAACAAGCGTCCTTGGCTGGCACAACCCAGCCACAAGGGTATAATAAAACAGAAGAAGACTGAGCCCCGTTTCATGGTCTTAATAAAAAACAAAGCAATAGTGCTCAATAACTTAAACATAAAATCTTGATCATCATGGTGTAATTTGATAGGCTCTGCGTTTTATTCATCTTTTTTCCGAACACAAAGAAACGCGATTGCAAATAGATATTATATAGTATAGACGTTGGTCATACTAAATACTATATATACTAAATATAGTATATATAAATGACGAGTGAACGAGAGCCGTAAACCGATTCTATATCCACTCGCTGATAGATAGATATCCACCGCCGGTATTCCAAATTAATACTATAACAACTTTGGATGGTTATATACAATTGTTACAATGTCATATTCTAGTACACTTCTTTAAACTTAATAACATTTAATTATGACGTTATTATATTAAATTAATATTTATAACCAGCGTTGACATATAAGGTCTGTTCCGGCAACCGAGAATGTCGATTATAGTGTACAATTTCGAAAATCCCTCTATTAAATCTCGAGCGTGACACCGATCGCCCCCAACATACCCGCAGGTTTTTTTTCAACGTCAGTTTTGAACGGCCGCCGCAAACGAAACCGGTCGTCAATCACGAACCCGAATTAAATTAACGGGTACTGGAGAAAAGTGAGAGGTCCCCCTCCCCCCAACCATCAGTGAGTTATCCACAGTTCTCAACCTGCCGATAGATCTATGCGAGGTCCCAACATGCATCCCGATTTTTCAGATTCTCCCAACGGTAGAAGCCCCGCGTCGGACTGCCGTCCACCCCTTTCACTTTGACTCGACTGCATTCTAAGCACCTGATTATTTCTTTTCGGCCAATTCAAATTTTTCAACGCCCCTTTTCTGTTAACGTCTTTACAGGTGTAGCTTGAAAATCGAATGACTATACTAAGCTAGCAATTCTTAAAAGAAATTCATGGGTAGAAAAAGAATTTTCGGGTTGCCTTTATTAATGAAGTTATGAACCCAAATGGCTATTATAGCGAAACTAGGAAGGGACAACTCACATGTGAAAATATATAATTGCACCTAAAGTAGAGTAAATAACAAAAAGTACAAGCTGAATGCATTTTCGACTATACCTATGCAATTACCTCAAATAATTACATTACAAATTATCAATTTGTTTACCTCAAAAGAAATGTGCCACTTTAAAGATTTGCAATAATTTAAGCGGTGTCATGCCGAAGAGTGGGTAAGGACCCAAAGGAGCGGGCGGAGAAACCCATAATTCATAAGAACGATTATACAAAACAGGTCAATTCTTTAACTCCATTGCCAGACCGTTATAAATTAGGCCGATTCATTGGGGGCCCGAAAATGCTTCCTGATTAAGAAGATATATTATCGATAAATCTCTGGAATTGTAATCAAAGAGAAAGTGGAAGCAGTTGACCGTTCGGGCGTAAATTAGATTATGCCACACGCGTTTCGAACAATGAGCCTCGAGGCGGATGCATAGGAAGCGGCTGTCATGTGGGCTGTGTGGCCGGCCACCCATAGCACAAGTAGGCTCTCACAAGTATGTGGGCTATCGTATGACAAGTCTTCGTTATCGACTTATTGGGCTCGAGATAAGACATAAAATCCACGTCAGGAGCAGTAAAATTCATTAAGATTTTACACAATAGATTAGACGCGTCAACACTGATTTGAACACGGGCCTTTGATTTGGAATTGTCGTCATAACATTAAAGTAGGTAACAATAAAAACATGTAAGAAGCGGAAGCGTTTACCATGCCATTCTGGTCACATTATACAACGATTAACATTTCACTTTCCAGGCCTCTTTGTGACCCACTACGAAGCATGATAGTATCGAGGAATACTTTGTAGCCTAAAATATGAATACTTGTAAACTTGAAAAAATATACAACAATATATTAAATTAAAGTTAATATTTAAACGAGAACGTTTATGTATACATATAACGAAATATGCGCACACACGTTTATAATATTGTCCTTTAGTGTAATGTTAGTGTGGTAATATAGCCCTTTATTTTTGTATTAGTGAAATACAATTTGGAAAATTATTATTATATGAATGTTAAAAATTAATTACATTTGAACAACATAAATTAAGCGTTAATGTCTTAAAAGGACCGTCAACTCCCTTATTCATGCTTCAAGGTGCATTACAAACGGTTAAGTGTCGCAATAGCACTAGTAACAAAAGAAACTTATTCCACTATTTCATAATCAATGTAACCTTCGTTCTCCGGTTATAAATCTCAATAAGGAAAAGCTATTTATAGCTTTGCGCCTCCGTAACAGTACTTGGCGGAAACGATAAAGTGATATTGGAAAAAAAAATAATTTGAATACTCATTGTTATTACAGGCTCATTAAGAGGCAGCCATAAAAATATTGTGGGCGGAGGAACGGCACGATCGTTTCACGGTCGAAAAACAATTATGGAACCGTAAACGTTTGTTGGAAAAAAGAAAATAAAAACAAAATACGGCTGAGCATCAAAGGGTACGCTAAAAAACCGGTGCCCAGAATATTAAGAGGATAACGAATATATCAATTGTACCAACACTTATAAATAAACAAACAAATTAGCGAGTCATCACGTTGAAAGCAAACACCTAACTATTAATAACCCTGAAGCGGAGTCCAGAATAATTTTGAATGTCCGAAGAATTTTAAATGGCAAACAGTTACGTTCTCCTGATACTAAATCGTGCCCGTCTTGAGAGTTTTATATTATACGTCCGACCATTTGCAAGATACCAAATTGGGTAAGTCGATAAGTTAAGTTGCCCGACTGACGTGAATGACACGAGAATCTGAGTGTGCATGACCAAACAGTGGTTGGGTAAATTTTCTGCCAAACTGGAATATACAATAGTACAATTGATAAAACGCCCCTTCCCTTTGATCTCAACGCAATTCAGAGGTTCACCCCAACGTCTTGTAACGCTGCGGCCACTCGAAGCGTCATAAGAGTAAGAGCCGGGGGCGTGTGAAAACGGCGCTGTTTGCCTATGCAGATGCGCCCCGAACCTGCCTTCTGCCCGTGCGTGTGCAGGTATGCGCGTCCATGCGTGTAGGCGAGTGCGAGTGGGCGTTCGGCCGCCCGTGGACGACCAGGGGTCGAGAGGTTCTCAAGCGGGGGGCTTTGCATCCATGTGAAAATCGCTGATTATTTTTTTTTATTCCTTTTAACTCCCCCCCCCGATTATTTCAGCCTGACATTTAGGAAGTCTATATCTTTTGAATCCCCGAATGGAAAATCCACACACCCGACATATAAATCTTCACCGTTGTATGAGGAGTCATTAATATGAGCCAGAATCCGAGATGGAAGGCGAGCAGAATAGTCGTTTCCTTTTGTAATTTAAATTATACGGAGGAAATCGATGATACAATCTCGCCGCCGTTATTTCTGCTTTCTTCATATGGTCATGCAATTCGGTGAAAAGTGATAATACAACCGTTTAATTCAATCGCCGAATTGCCGTCGACAAGACACGTGTCATGTCGAGAAGTAGAAGGCGAAAGGAGAGAACGAGGGAGGGAAAGAGAGAAGACAAGAAATTTCAGAACAAGTGGGACGCGAAACTTTATTACTCGGGGCCCGGTACCGATAATGAACCGATAGCCGATACATTAAACCCAAGCCAGAACGGAGAAACCGGTCCCAGTGGAAAAACTCCACGGCTCAATCGCACGGCCCACATCTCACAACAATTGAAAACTGGTCTCCTCCACGGTATTAATTTGAAATACCGTCTTGAATAATAAATAGTATCCAGATAAAACAATACCAATTTGGAAAACGGACCTTGAGAAAACGATAGCCGGAGAAAATTGGCGAGTATTGAGATTATTGTTATTACGGAGATTTCGGGATAAAAGCGGCGTGGAAGTCGGTTTTTATGATTTGAATTATAGCCGCCGTTATTATTTGTACCACCTTTAGTTACAAACTTAATCCGGGGGTCCGAACACCGCGGAGGGTGTATCAAATTAATCGTACCCATATATTTTTTTATAAAATAGGCTCGTATAACGGAGCAATCCTTATGATTTCTAATCAAGGGGAACGCATAACTTAAGCCCAAGATATCCAACTCCAATCTGATCACGCATTTTCTTTTATGTCTTAATATCTAAAATTTGTTTACAATGATTGCTGAATTATTTTATTTCACGCTTTCGTGCTTGAAATTTCGTTAAAATGAAAAAAAAACACCACCAGAACACAGTATAATGTAAATTTATAACAGAAAGAGAAAGCCTAGTGATTATTGATGGCTATCGTCAATGGAGTCGTCTCAATTGAAGAAGGTCACGGGGTCAGTCTATGATGGCCCGGCTAAGATTAATACTAGGGATAGCAGCAGTTTCTTGACTCCTGAATTAGAACAGGAGGAGAGTTTTGTAAGGAATATTTATATGGGTGAAGGCCAGAATCGATTATTTCGGAAATTACAGATTGCCACGGAGAGTTGCACTGGTGACATAGCAACGCATATTACGGAACTATTCAAGACTAAAACCTGGGTCAATACGTATATTGTGTGTCTGGTAATTAAAAGGAATACAAAAAATAAACGTTTCCTCACTCTTCAGATTTGGTTCTCTTACTTGGGTAACAGTGCCGTGAGGATGCTTCACGCGATAAGCTAGTTTAATTCATTAATGTCAGAGCAGCTTAATTCATCAAGAACGCAATAGTCTTTATTCATATAATCCATTTCGTTGAGGTAACTACATGAGCACATTGATATCACGGACATACACCGACCGATTTGTGAGAGAATTAAGAGTGTTATCCACCTGATACCAATGTATATTGTGCATTGTTGGTTGAACAAGTGGCACCGTCGCGACAGCGCAACCAGAATCAAGTTGAGAACCGTTAGGGTTGGGCTCGTTTGTCAGCGGCGTTATTAATTCGGCCTAATGGACTCGCCGGGAGGGGAAATAAGAGGCTCCCGGCCGAAGAAACAACCTATGTACCTGTCAGTATCCTTAATGGGGGCGTTCACTGACAACGGGGCAAGAATGCGCCGGCCCCGTCGGGCGGGGCAAAGACAGAGCCAAGTCGACGTCCTATTAACCAACCTCCAGGTAGGAAGAGCTCAATCATCTGCTCTTCGGCTCAAGAATCATCAGACAATATTCCAATACCATGAATGAGGAGAATCTCAGATTTCTTGATAGTTCCACTGACGACAGAGTAAACAAAGGAAAAACCGTCTATGCCCAAAATACTCAAACAATTAAAGCCTACAATTAAATATTACAAACGAAACAATACCTACGAAATCGGTCTTGCTAAGCGAGGGTTAATAGAAAGTAACACAAGTAAATATTCAAACCTTAGCAGATTTCCCCCCAGAAATTCGAATGGGTGACAACAAAATTTCCAGTCTTCATTAGCTTCATAATTACCCTAACGTATCATATAAAAAAACGTTTTCAAGGACTATATCTTTGTACATAGATATATTTCTAAGACATTGTTAACTGCTTCTTCAAAACTCTATTAATAAGAAAATGTCAAACATGTAAAATATAGTCTAAAACTTAGGGTAGATGTCAAGTGTTGTTCCAAAATTAGTTTTAATTTGTACTCCGGCCTCTCCAACAAACTGCCTGATGTTAACAGTCAGGGTCGTTATCGTATATGAATCTTCTCCGACAAAGAATGGGGGCTATGGAATGCGTAGTACAGGGGGAGGGGGAGGGGAACGGAGATGGAATATTAACGAGCAGGTAGAAGCAGAAGGCCCTAAGACGAGTAGGCGTTAGAGATTAATTTGAATAAGCAGACAGCGCATTTATATTTATAATGAAAAAATACTGTCCAAAACTATAATGAAATCTCCGAGTTTAAAACGGGCTTAATGCTGCAGTTTGGCAGGCACAAGGAATTGGCGACAAATCGAATTACTAAAAAATCTCTGAAAACCATTAATTCGTTTACACTTGTATAAATAATGATTATACTCAAATTAGCCAAACAATTCGGGGCTTTACTGTATCATCCAGAAATATCACTGCCCGAGAATTCGATATATTTACTTAATATCAGTTAACAACAAATTGAAATTGTATACCTATCCCGCGAGCGGATTTAATTCACAGGCGTAGGCCTGACACTAATAGGCGAACAGAAACTCCCTTTAATCGAGCGCCGCTTACAAATTATCGGCGTAATGACCGTGTTTTGT
This sequence comes from Lethocerus indicus, assembly GCA_019843655.1. NCBI lineage: Eukaryota > Metazoa > Arthropoda > Insecta > Hemiptera > Belostomatidae > Lethocerus > Lethocerus indicus. Next base: position 13,433,703 of record JACDQD010000010.1, on the reverse strand, counting down.
GGAATAAGATTTAATGAGACTAGAAGTTTTTCTAATTTCCATACGAAACTGAGTTTCTCGGGAGATTTTCGGCTGGCGTCCTACATAGCCACGGGGGGGGGTAGAGTACGAATTTGCAACCTAGTAATCACAGGAAATAGACCTCTTTAAAAATTGGAACGTAATAAACCTCCCAAATACGTACAAATTTCAATACGATAATTGCCTTGTATATCCTGAAAGTTCTACAGCCTGAAATATTTACGCGGTTGTAAGTGGAGTTGTGACCAAGCTGATTCAAATTAGGCCAATTAATAAATAATAAATAGATTCGGTGCAGCCACCTCATTACTATTATCATTCACTTACTTATTTCAGAATTGTGGACCAGGCATTAAGAGTCATTAACCTGAAATTACACCAACTGTTAACAATAAATTTAGAACAATATAACTAAAAACAAAAGACCCACAAATATCCTATCAACCTTCCAGTATTACGTATCCCATTACTGAACCGACGGGTCACAAATATTTCTCATGATATATTCATTACTAAATTGTAATATTGACACCACAGGAGATCGACGTACGTTACTAGAAAGTATCCAAGTTCTTATTAAATAATGGGGGAAATTTTATTAAAAATGAGTAGTATATACCACCTTTGCTATTTATTCCACGAGGAGGACAAGATAGTTCTTAACTATTTTACAATTTTCACGACATGGATTGAAGAAGCGACACACAGAAGACGGATGTTTCGAAGTGTATTATAAAATAAGAAAGAGGACATAAAATGGAAAATGTAACGGTAGTAGCAGATCTGAGAGGCCAATAAATTGCCTTAACGAGGCAGTATACACTTGGTCGGTGATTGCGCGCGCAATTTCAATAGGCTTTCAAATAGCCATAAATCCGCGTTAATTACCCGGCTCGATTATTATTCCCAATAATAATTAAGCCCTGTTTTACGAGTTCGATTAGACAACTACACGACGCTCGGCGGAGGAGATTGAGCCGTCCCGGCGGGGGAGACGACGTGCGTTGGGAACATAACAGTAAAACGCGATGGTTATTTACAATTATCGGAAGAAAATCGAGTTTTCCTCACGACGTCGGGATAATAAGAAGCCCTGTCATGCTAATAGGCCGACCTCGATAGTCGGCCCTGTTACGACACGCGTCATTTAACGCCTCAACCGGCGGCAACTTTCATACGGGCACGTTTGTATACGACGTATTTCAATCTATCAGTTGTGAAAGTGGCAAAAATAAACCTAAACATTTTAATAATTATCATACGATATATTCGAGATAAAAGTATGAAATGAAAAGTCTTACTTGCACCCGAACAGTACATGTAACCAGCATGCGAGGTCCAAAGGTAAATGCCATGGACTTACCTGAAACAAAAGGCAAATTGATAATTACATTCGTGAATACAGTTTTTTAAATATAATTATTACAAAGGACTATGTGAAAACATAAATCAATATATGAAACATAATAATCATTATTTAAACATACTACGAACTTATCACAATATATTTTCAACTCCAAATGTTGATCAAACTAGTTCCGACGGATTCAAGAACTGACGAAAACAGATTCTATTTGTTTGATGCATTCAAACATCCTTGATGACAATGCTTTGTTTTAAACTTTGCCTTCCACTTTCTGAAACCCCCATATATTGTTTATTGGAAAACCTATGTTGAGTTTAATATCCTTCCCTGTATTGATGCTTAAGTGAATCGACGGATCTAAGTATCTAGCATCCGAAAAAATAATTAAAAGACACCACCTCAATTAGCTGCAACAAATTGGTTCACATTTAGCCGGTTAATGGCGCCGACACAACCGGAACAAATGGACCAGAGCCCAGAAGTGAAACCACGCGCTCTCGGCCAAGGCGATGATCGAGCTTCAGAACATTATTTGGAACTCAGCTCCAGCGAAGATTAATGCATAAGGTCCAGCAGTGGCCACTTACTTTCTACTTACAACGTTAAGAGTTCATATTTTGCCTTCCCCTTTTTATTTTCAATCGTTTAAGAAGAAGAATGGACGGGAGGAATTCATCCGAAATCGATTTGTTTTGGAATCGTGCAAAAAGAGACCACAAGGTATTGTCTAGAGCAACGAGACTTTAAATTGTTCTAGAACTTCATAAATACGAGAATAGATTTAGTTATTATTAGCGTGGTCAGCTTTGGAAAAATATACTCGTGCGACTTTCTGTTATTAATAAAAAATTATGATAACGATAGACTTAATAGCCCCGATTATGTATGACAATACATGAAACCATATATCGTGTATTTATTTATCGAAAATATATTGATCTAATTGGGTAGATTGCAGCTAGATGAATCGACGTATTTCTTCAGAACCCACCCAATTTGATTACTTGTGAAAACTAGTAGATAAGCTACGAACGTTTAGACATGTTGGGGATTCAGGGAGGTTGTTTTACGACTAAACTCTCAATGATAGTCACAGAGGACGGAATGACATTACTTACGGTCCGCTCTTGTCAATAAGAAGTTATTCGAAAACTTTCAAGGCATAAACGGGGGGGGGGCGCAGATATAGTCCCAATACGAAGTATAGGGAGAAATCAATAAAGACGATCGGCGGGGTGGGAGAAAGCGGGATAGCCGAAGGAAGGAAAGAAACAGAGAAAGAGAGAGGAGCCATATCCCACGGGAGAGTCCACTTTCTCCTAAAACCTTTTAAGAGGCGCCCGGACCATTGTCTCGGACTGTGCACTCGCTCCGATAAGGAAATTACCTCCTATAAAAACAAAGCAATTACTCAATCGGGTACCGCCCCTACGGGGTCTGATTCGGGCCCGGTCGAGACCCCTGCGTTGTGTCTACAGGACGCGGGGTCGCCGGGCTATGACGTCTCAATAATAATTTCCCAGTCGTCGGTTTCGTGACCGGAACACCCACCGTGTACGAATCCATTATGTGTGAACGCCCCGAGGCGACGCATAATGAAGTGTACGGAGAAATAAACGTTAACAGGGATTAAGTTGCCCCGTGGTAACGTTTTCGCCTGCCCAATTCGAGTCTTTTTTTCATTTAATTTTTCCACAAACGATTTTATCAGTCATATTCTTGCCATAATCTCTTCCATCGTCGACTACGGAATTTCTGTCGTCATGTTATATGTATTTTCGACCATCCGGACTGAACACATTCCGACTTGATCTAAGGAGTTTGAAGCTAAGCATGTCTACTGATCCTAACACTGAAATTTACATTATAATGTCGAACAAACGTAATATATTATCAATCGAAAATATTTTACATGAATTTCAATGAATAGGAATCGTGTACAGCTCGATTAGTAAATCCACTGGTATGTCGGAAATGAATTATGTGTGAACTCCTCGAGGCAATTCATAACCAAGCTTAAACGGACAGAGAATCATTAATGGAGAAATGAATTAAAGTGTCTGGCCAAGCAATTTGCTCGTTCCTAGTCTTCATCGTACATCACATTTAAAATTCAATTTTCATTTAATCTAATAATACATGGCCTAATTTTGTTATGAGCAATGGGAGAGTCTATTCATCATTCTATCGGCCTTACTAATTATTATGAAATAACAATTTCCCTTAAAAATAAGTTTTGAACTGCGTTAGAAATTTGTCAGTGTTATCTGAATGTAATGCATCCATTCCAAATAAACATAATCGATTTAAATTAATTTTAAATTATTTATAGAATTGCTGTTCGATCAAATAAACCAAATAAGAGAAAGGCACACAATTGAAATAAACCAATCACATAGACAACAATTTATAACAAATGTTACTTTAGCACGCAAATATTACGACGTTCATGAGACGAAACTGAATCTACCTGATACACCTCTGCAATGTTTCAAAAGCTTTTTATAGAGATTACTGTCCTTTCCGCAATCTATTTAAAACGAGTTTATAAAGAGAAAACTTTATAGGTTAGGGTTAGGGGGAGTTAGGGTGGACACGAGCCCGCTTTTAAATAATACTTCGCATTTTCGGCCCCTTCGTACATTTTGTTTCTTCTTTTAAATAAAATTTCCAACTGCGTTAAAACGGTAATAAATTACATCCACCCCTCACTGGATGAATAGGTTTTCCCACGTGTAATCTTCTCACGAGCGGTAAACGGAAATGAAACTTTCGAAAGGGGTAATATATGGGGAAAAAGAAGAATACCCCGCCGGCGCCGGTTCTTGCATTCTGGTCGGAAAAGAACACACTCAGTCCATAAAAAAACAAAAGCATAGTTAACGGGACTAAAAAATTAAATTGTTTATGTATTATCTTACGGAGTTATAAGAAAAGCACCCTACAACAATGATCCCAAATTTCTCGGGGATTTTCTGTAATTATGATCCAACCGAAAGTTAATTGAATAAAATAGACGGCTTTTATATCGAATACTGCCGACAATGACAATCGAAGACACAGAACAATAGTACAACTCTATCTCTACCGTAATTACGGGTATAATACGACAGAAGCGTGGTCACATGGTGTTACCACCTTTTGGCTTTATCTAATAGTCATCGAATGGAGTGTACCGACAGCAACAAATGACAAGGCCGACGCCACAAATTTCGATGTGGGGGGCGGAGGGAGACTTCCTTATTGAGGTTTCAATCAATCGGGGACGCCGGGTGAAAGGGGGCCACCACCTGGGGCGGCGGGGCGCGGGTCTCCCGGGGGATCACGCGACGCCCCACGAGGACGCCCACGCCGCGACGATACCCGCCGCCGCAGTTACTGCCCGCCGACATGCGATTCCGGCTACCGTGGATGTAATCGCCCTGTGGGGGGAGGGGAATGTGCGAACAGAATGGGGGGAATGGGCCAGGAGCCGACTCTCGCCCCTGCAGTGGCTTCCACCAAACAATATGTTCGATCAAACTTACCGGTTACATTGTTTGAAGCCGTACACGGTTTGGGTTTCACATCATTTAATGAATAAGTTTATTATTTATCAATATTGTGCACAGAACATTTAAATCAATTATTAACCAATATGTTCAAATTTGGATAACAGGAAAAAGCAAGGTCGAATCAGTTAAACATTTATAGTGCAGACAAGACCGAAGAACAACAGAATATAGGCCGTTTACCCTGAAGATATTCATTTCTTATATCTAAATATAAATAATTCTAGTTTCATTTATTACACTAAGAATCCTCTTTAGATACAATAGTGTTGATTGTACAATAAAAAGGTTGAAAAAAGATGCAATAAAAACTTAACCGAATAAACGTGACCTTTGAAGGAAACAAACAGATCACAAAACAATTGAAATATTATCCAACAGACCATTGTAACGTTGGCAGGTCTATTGTCGAGAGTAAGGGGATGTGGGGTTCGGGAGGGCCGAGTATAACCGTTCCCGAAAAAAGGGCCTCCCCCTCTTGTCACTTCTTTCACGCTTTCCTTAAAGCCGCCAATTAACTACACGTGTTATCGGCCCCGCATCTATAATTACAGGGTTGGGGGGCTCTACGGCGGGATTAGAGGAATTAGACAAATTAGAGGGGCCGACGGACAACCCGAAAGCCGGCAAGGAGGAAAGAGGGAACACAGTTTTATCGAAAGACCGACAAATAATCGAGGAACGCCCGGCCCCGTCTACCCCGCCCGTTCAAACGTTGTGGGCAGGGCCGCGGTTACAGCACTTCATATTTCTGTTCCTGTACTTTAATTTAGAAGCCCACCGATTAAGTCGTTCGATACGTTTGACCGTAACGTGAACCGGAATTCGTTCGTTACCCGAATGACCCAATTTTTAGTAACGTTGTCTTACATACACTCAGTGAACCACTAGATAGTCAATACTGGCCGGCTGTTCACTGTTTCGGGAGAAATTAGCATTAGTCTTACGTAACAACAGCAGCTTTCTTATGTAAAGCCTTGCGCAATACTCAGCCTTAGCTACTGATCTGAAGAGATCAGAACAATTTATTTAAATTCAAATTCAGGCAGAAAAGGGTTTGCAATAGAGTAAATTTACTCCTTTAGGCACTTGAAATCGACTTCTAGAAAACGGCATAACGGGACAGTAAAAAACCGGCTACATTATCGAGAAGCCACTAACCGAAATGAATGGAGTTATACGAGTCCCAGTCGTTATCAGCTCAAATTTGGAACAGGCAATCAAGAACCAAGAGGAAGCAAGAACCTTTCTTAGCAATGCATTGCCGAGTTGTATTGGAGCACCATTCTTAATACACCGACCGCATTAATAATATTAAACAATGAACGTTTATTGATCGGATCTGTTCCGAAGCCCTTAAATCAGTAGTTCGGGACCGAGTCTTTCTCTCCATTCACTTTGTGCACAGGCTCCAGTCAACAAGTACTGGGGGGTGGGCTGGTTTCGAACCGAACCCCCCGGCCCCCCACCAACAATATTTACGACGGCCGTGAGCACGAGGCCCATTACATTACACGGCGATTGAGAATAATTGTTAAATAAAATGTATTTCCCAATTTGTTTTTACGGCCCTCCGTCGGGCGTATACTATATCTGTAGCGGCCAGGGTACAGACAGCAGCCTCCACCATTTATTTTGAGTTTATGATTATAGTTGCCAACGGGCGTGCGTCTCGGGGGCTGGAGAGACATATACCGTTGGAATTTAGATTTTACTACATTATTTCTGTATATCTGTGTTGTTTGGATCCCAGAGTAATATTTCCTACTGTGATTATACCGCGGCTGTGAATTTGTAGAATTCAGTATGTACATAATACAATAAAACTACTGGGGGATATAGTATTATAAATGTTGTTGATATCTACATTCGTCTGCAATTAACTGTAATCAACAGTAACAAGATATAAATACGATATATGTTTATTGCACTGGACAATAAGAGAGTACAAGGAATACTAACTGGATGGTTCATTGACAGCTAACATGAGTAGTTAATTACTTAATAATTGAGGACATTAATTATTTAGAAGCTGATCCTAAAAATATTATATTAAACATAAGCTGATATTAATTTCACAAGCAGCAAACGTGGGCAGATAAATAATGGCCTCGTCGAAAACCATAAATGGGGACATCGCAACATGTTAATGCCGTATTAACGAATCGACAGGGAAAGAGACAAATTCAAACGCCCTACTGTTGGCCATTAATAAATGAAAATAAATTCCCAATTCATAAATCAAACAACAGTCGACGTCATGAATAATCCCGAGGTCCGCAGTGCGTCATCGAATTTCGCCGACCGAAGCGAGAGGTCGCTTAAGGCAAAACAAGTGGATTAAAAACCTGAAACCGGAGACGCTCCGCTCCTAACGAGCTTATTGGTCTTTTCAGACAGGCGTTAATTTCATTCCACAGATTGTCTCCATCAGGGCTGACCCTGTTTCTCCGAAAAAGACCGGGATGGCAGGTATAATGAAAAAGGAGCCCTTGAAGATGAGGCAATTACGAGGGTAGGAAATTAAAGATCGGTTTTTGGATGGCTGCATCACTAAATTGTCTCGTCGACTGCGGCATTCATGAAATGGAATTAAAAGCGCTTTAGATTCTAACTACAGAATACTACTAATCTGAACCTTCAGTTTGAAATCGGGGCCTAGTTTCCAAACAAAAAAAGAAATGAGTGGCCCCTATGAGAACTAATAGGAGAACTAACTAAAAGGCCATTAGACAACAGATTTAAGCTATCACTAAGTCTGAAGAACATACAGGCGCCAAAAATCACATTATTTCCTACCATTCACTAACACTCTTGAATCCGTCTGTATTATGTACTCGAAGGAGTTATATTTATTCACAGTTCAACTTGTATTTGGTACGAAACGAAGACAATGATAAATGAACATATCCGCTTACCTTTGATTCTTCTCGGAGACGGCGGGCCTCCTTCGACGCCGGAACGCAGAACTCGATCTCGAACTTGACCAGGTTGCCGAGGTATCTGCAGACGAGGAGGTCGCGAGCCTGCCGCACCAGGGTCTCGCGCACGCTATCGTAATCCGGATAAACTTTCCCGAAATACCGGTCAACTAGAGTGCCCACGTACGCTACGTCGCCCTGCACAAAGATGCAAAAAATACATTAGTTTCGGTCAATGGATTACAACCTGGGGGTTACCATGTGATTACAATGCATTATTAAAATAAAACTTTGCGACGATGTTATATTTGTCTTAGTTTATTGTTGCTTGTTTTAATAAGAGCGATTCTCCTAGCTATAAATATTTAATAATTGATTCAGACAAGAACATTTAGGCCAGTAATGCACAGTATTCAGGTCCTGAGGTTTTTTTTAAGCACAATCCACTAATAGATGATTCCGGGAGATATTTTTTCAAATCATTCCGGCTCTAATTCACTCACATCTCTCTAAATTAATGTTAGGGACCGGCACCGGCGCCCCCGTTCAGAAAAGGAGATATCCTGTGTAGCGGCCGCAACGCAATTCGAAAAATGACGAGTACGAGACCGCTCTGCAAAATTATGATTTCAAGAGCGCGTCGGCCATCTATGGACACGGACTCGTAATCCAGTTACAAATGAACTGCGGGTCCCCCTAGCGCCGGTTGACCTTTCGTTCCTAATGCGCGTTTTACTAGTTTATCATCGCGCCTCACGCCCTGGACGCCGGGACGGCCGTTTAAAAAGGCAAGGAACTGGGTTCGCGGTCAACGGTTCCCGACGCAACAGAACACGGTTAAGAGCGCTTATCGGAAATAAATTAACAGGATGCCGCGTTTCCTGCGGGTTCAACATGGGAAATTACGATTTCGCATTTTTTCGCTCAAATTATCCAGCATTTGGAACCAGAACTAATGGATAATTTCACCTGAAATAAATAACTAAAGAACGATAGACCGTTCTTCTATCATGGCAGAATCTAATGACCACTATAGATTTTCCAAATATTTACTTTTAATTTAGTGTAATAAATGTAACCGAGTTGCTGGAAAGAATCTTAATTCCTAACACTAGATTTTTCCTTCCTTATTTATTTTTCATTAAATCTCAAGTATAAATTTATTGTTTGGGGCCTGAACATTTAACTTGGCCATTAATAATTAGCATATTTAAATTTAAAATTGTTGAGTGATTACCACGAGGTTCGAAAACTGATATTAATATTACGCTAATTTCTATATTTATAATATGAGCATTGCATGAACTATCGAAAAATTCATTTCTTGTTGATTGCCCCGATTAATTTTTTCCCCAACTGTCAGCAGAATCGATAAACTCGTTAATCGTTAATACACATTTATATATTACACTTATTACGGTTGAAGTGATCCTGATAAGTAACATTGCAATAAAAAATAGTTAATGGGGAAAATTATAAAATATTCTTTCACCGTCAAATAACGGTAAACATTTACGACCGATCGGTTCAGTAATTTAACTGCTGGGTGTATGCCGAATTCGCTATGGTCATTAAACCCTTTATTGAAAAAAAGGATGGGGGGGATCGGAAGGGAAGAAAGCCTCGATCGATATGAAGTGGGGCTTTGAAAATAGAGTTGGCCAACATCTGCCAGGTAACGACTGCCAGCTGTGTTTCCGAACACAATTCATATGGCAGAAGTGTTCGAAGACTATAGGTGAGGCTTTGAATAGAGAATAAGGATCCGCGGTGAGCTCTAAAACAAACGGGCTACCACACGGCGCGGAATAACATTTTCACTGTCAGAATAATTAATGAAATCGCTGTTATGATGAACTACTCGAGGTTTGTAAAATAAAATAAATCTATTTCTATTATATATTATTCTACAAATTTGCGTACTTTTTATTTTAAATCATTACTGTTCAGTATTCAACATATCTGTCTGCACTGAGGTAAAAATTCGTAGGTCTAAAAAGGGGACCCCAAAAAAATAATTTATTTTTTTAGAAGAAGTTGAATGAGGACAATTATTTCTCAATTCTCTGTTGACTTTTAGATTTCACAGCTGATAGTATAATAGTAAATTATTAAAATAATTTCATCATCCTGTTATTGGACAAGAAGCACCTGCGGGTTGTTCTATGGTCGGTAACGAAGCGAGTAGGGCGGATCCAATATGGGTGGGAAAGTCTACGCGGGGGGGAAAACGGGACAATGGTGGCGCTTCCGCCCCCGCCCCTATTCTCCGGTTCCCACCACTCATCCCTCCACTGGTGCCCACATCGCGCAAACTAATGCCCCCCCATTGTAAAACACTTTTTGCGAGCCACCTGCTAACTCGACGAGCAATCTGCGCTTCTCTTCATTCTCATGCGATATCAAACGATTAAGATGAGACGTTAAAAAAATTAAAAACGCACCCCCATAGAACCAGAATACTCCTACGTAAAAAACAGACATATAATATTATTTTAAATCGAAAATAAACGTTCGTTTTCTTTGATGCACTACAGTTGTTCTACTCGAAGTACAAAAGGGGTAATATAGAATAGTGAGAGGTGGGAGAAAATATTGAATGACAATTCGTATAAATCACCAAGAAAATCCGACCGGCGCTGTAAATATCCGGGGAAGATTTAGTGTGTTGACGCGCAGAAACAAAAACAACACGAGAACTTTCAGAACTCAATAGATTATAGACAAAAACAAGAACTCAATATAATCGGGTGACGTGGTTATACGCCGGTGAATTTCGTATATTCTCGGTTGATTTAAACCCCAACTAGAAAATATTTAAATTGCATTCAATTTTTGATAACATCTGGAAACAAATTTTTCTTACATATCCGTAATATATTTGCTTTCGTCTTGACAAAAATAGTAAATGAAAGACAGAGAACGTTGAAATTTCCGGCGAGAACCGGCGACAGTAACTTTCAAAGATGAGTAATATAAAAGAAATTTTCTGTGTCGCTCATTGCGATTATTACATTTACTAGATATATACTGCGGGTCATTCTACATTAGGATCCCATCCTAGTAACAGAACATAAGCTGGAAATTGTCGGCATGACGGTGTACCGGCACTTATACAGCTCGCCTGTATTCCTGGTGGATATTATACCACTCAGAGTAGAAAGTTGGCGCGAGACTTAAATAAATCACGAGTGCGCAAGAAGGTCCAGAGTATTTGTCACAACTAATGCCCGTGTAATCAGAGGCCTCTGAGGAGTGTGGTGGACTGGGCCGGGGTCACCGCTCAGTGGGTCAAGCGGATTCAGAGTCGGCCCCTTCCCGCCGGCCATCCCAGACCCGCATAACACCCGGGCTATTCAAGCAGATTTACAGCGTTACTACATGGGGGAAACCGAGGCAAAAAGGATTTTAACCATATCTATAGCAATTCAATAAATTGGTCTTCATTCCGGCCCTAGCTCATTAAATTATTTATTCTTCCTAGGTCTTCAGGTTCAGGAGTTATACCTTCAGGAGCCCAAGCTTGAACGTGGAGGGCCTCGCGATAAGGCCAAAGGAAATTTTAAGAACCAAGGACTGCGAAATGATGAAAGCTGTACTCCTGTCAGAACGACAGCCTATTCTGTCAGAATCCACTGCAAACGAAACGGCCGATCTTCGGAAAAACCGACGGGGCGCAAATTGGCTTGAGGGGCCCTCTCACCGTGGGAGGGCTCTCGTGTCCGACACTGATACAGGGGAAGGGCTAACAATGCCTCGCACACCCCGCCGAGGCCGATCAATAATAACGCCCCTATAGGACGAGGAGCCGAACACCAGTCTAAAATAAGCTCTAGGCCCGGCTAAAGCCTTACTGAACCAATTGAAAGGGGTTAAACACGGTGTTGGCTCAGCGTTTTTTAATGGTGGTTTCAAAACTCCAAGGTATACCTGCATTCAGGAGAGTGGTCTCTGTTCCATTCAGCATATCGAACCGGAATGGTAATAATTACAGGTTCATAACACTTTCTCAAAATTATCGACTGCTACGAAACCAGAAAAAGCAAAAACCTTCAAGGCATTAATCTTTTTTGACCACAATATAATTATTACCTATGCGTGGACAATAGTTATAAAATTTGTATCATACGCGAAACAATGTTATTAATTTATATTAGTTTATTAAATTTCTACTTTCGAGGCATATTCTGAAGTTAGAATGAAGGATGTTGGTGGCGGCACGTAATTACTCAAGGATTGTTTAGTTCATTCAGAAACTCCTAGAACTCTGCCAATGACCTCTTGGCTGGGACTAATGGCCGTTGCTGGACACAAAATCAGCATTGTTTTCTGGACAATGTGTAAAGAGGCTGATGAATTTTTCATGGGTTTTCGAAGCGGGGCCGACAGGGGCACGGCGCGACCAGCCGCCTCTATCCGGGCGACGCCATAGTGTCATGCGGGTATGGTTTAAACATGGGACAGGGACTAGGAAATATCAAACGACCGTATACCCCAAAGTAAGGTATGCTAGACATAATTAATAGAAAAAACACATTAAAAGATAATATTATTACAAAAAAAAATATGTATTTTGTATAGATTACGCATGATCTTATATGCACTGGGATATTTTTTTGAAATCAGCAGTTGTCTATTGATTCTTCCTCGTTTTCCAATAATATAATAAATAATGAGACTGTAACATTAAATTGAAATATGGCATCTTAAAACGTAATCACTTATGACAATAACCACTGATATCGTAATGTACCTCATTAATGAACCGAAGAAATTCGTTAGAAACAATGAGTGGCATTATGGCTACATGATGATTATTTCCGAACAATATACGTGTATACATAGCACGCTGCAGGTATTTTACGGTTCATCGCACATTGACATTTGGACAGGCATTAAGAAAAGAGTCGCGTGGTAGACACAGGGGGTAGATAGGGAGGGAACGCATTTTCGTTTTGGGGGGTCCCGGGAAAATTGGGGTTCCCGGGAAATGCCAGGTATACGGGGCCGCCCCTCGGGCGTACATACAAACGCACACGTACCAGTACCCCCGGGGGTGTAGTTCCTCACAATGACAGTCGTACTCCCCCACGGTATAGGACCATGCCGCACGATGTATCATCCCCGCCGACCCGGGGTAAAAAATGGACTGAGCCACCCTATTATCAACGACAGGGACAATAGCCGGACACCATTCCGTGACCCTCTCTTTTTGTAATACAATCGGAATCTTTACTTGCATTATCATTATTTAATGAGACTGTACTACAAGACCGAAAAAAAACAATTAGTAATAATTGGCGTTCTATGGTTCAGTTGATTATATATTTTTTACCAAGTCTAGATAGCTTTCACTATCTGGAGTTATATAAGTCCAACCCACACAGGTTTATTGGGCAAGTTTTCTATAGATTATATTATAGGGTTTACCTCCCTAGCTCAGTGTTGTAGTAATTTTAGGGGGCAGAAGTGTTAACAGATCGATCAGGTTGAAAATTTAATACCTATAACGAGTCGACAACCGGCCAAATTCCTTCCGGCGTTGCCGGATCGACGATTTTCGAACTAACAAGAGCCCCACGAAAGAGGGGTGGAGACGACTCCACAATGGGGCCCCCTCAAGGACAATAAACTAATAACCCGCGGACAATCAGGTGTAATTACACCGTCTAATAATACAGCGACAAAGAGGGCCACAATGGGCCGCCGCGTGTAAAAATAGTTCAAAGGAAACACACCGCTGAAAATACAGCCGGGATTCAATCAGCCGGCATTCTTTCATTATCCCCCCAGTGGGCATTTTTATGGCTCATTCAGCGCTATTACTATTCTATAGAAAGGTTTCAATTTTGTAACCTTAGGGCGGGTGAGTGGCCACCAAAAATTGTGTTGTGACCCTAAGAAGTAATCAACACAAATCGTTTAAAATTTTATTGATTCTCGCACATACTACTGTTTGACCAACACCAAGAGAGGAGAATATCAAACGACTATTAATATTGCCTCAACTCGGCAACTAAGTTCAAATAATAAATAAAGTTATTATAATTTTAAAATAAGCTCCGCCGGTATAATGAATGAACTCTAGAAATGAAATGGACAAATAAAAAAAGAATTTCAATGTCAAAACAATTACTATAAGTTAAATTGTCCTTTATTAACCTAGTCAAAACTGCCTATTCTAGTGAAAATAAATATAAATTATCGTAACAATTTTGATTTCTTTGAACGGAGGTGGTTCAAATACTCCAATTTATCGTAATTTATTTTAAAGTAGTAATAAAGTTCCGGAATCTACAGGCACACTCAAGTCACAGTAACGACCTATTTAGAATAAAAAAAGCCCCCCTGCATCTCACAAAAAACAGACTTTACTGGGCCGGGTTTTAACTAACTGTCATGAAAGGAGTTCAAGTGTACCAAGTAATGGGCGTAACGACCCCCGGTCCTCGTACAACCGTCAGAATGAAATGCCTCCATTTTACATTAATATAAACTGATTTTTTTCTTAAATTCATTTCTTCATGGATATATAACATACACTGTAAGATTCAGTTTTAGTTAAAACCGTAAATATTTTCCGTATACACGATCAACAACGGTATTTGTTAGCGTGGTTATGCGCGTTTATCCTCTAACTAGAAAATATATTATTAAGAAAATTATTGATGTTATTAAGACGTAAGATTGTTAACATAAGAGGTAAGAAACCATAATTTGTGATATTAATAACATATGAAAATACAAAATACTCTGAATAAAACTGTACAACTCTGAAAACATAAATGGCAGAGGTCTACCACGAAACAGGATATAGGACCGGATATAATGATAGTTAAAGTTAACGACATACACAACAAAAATCATTAGACATTAATACGACCCGAAGATATCCTCCGAAGATTAACGCCATGATATTCTTATGGTCTTTTTTATTAGCCTGATCTGAGAAAATGCTGACTTTGAACTCAGGTCAGAACGAGAAGAATGGAGAGAATTTTTTACTTTCACTTTTTTCCGTCCAGGCATAGCTAGTTTAGACAATATCAAATATCAATGGATCCTATCGCTTTATATTGACACACTATACGAGCCAGAGACGATACTAGTTTAACAATTACTACGATGTAATTCATTAAATTACTTTAAATGAAAAATACCTATAATTGAGGTAAATAAATTCAAATTAAATTTCGAATTAAAATCTCACAATGGACGTTATCTTATAATGCCCCATTCCAGCAATCCTGATAACATCGTCGCACCATCTTGTTCTTTGGCCTCCCACACTCCTTTTCTTATCTCTATATCCGACATATTTTTGCTTGGGGATCCATAATTTATAGAATTTCCATGTCAAGATGCTAGCGGGTATACTTTCCTAGACCTCCTTATCGAATTTATTACCTCGTAGGCACCCCAAACGTACGCGCTCCATTAGTATTTTGCTATCTGCAGTATATTATGAATAAATAGCTAAAAACATTTAGGATTTTTCAATAATGATAGAAAAATCAGTCACTGGGAAATCAATACTACAGTCTTAAAATGAATAATATAAAATATGAGAACTTTTATACAGTATCGAACATATTCTACGAATTAAAATTTCTTATAGTCACGAAATTATTATTAGACACAATCTCCAATTGAGTGAAATATGGCTGTAATGAACGAGTGTTGAAATGAACTGCGGCACCTTGGCAAAAAATTGGTCAATCCATTATCTCAAATCACACAAATGTTCGAATCACCTCGATCGTGTCTAAGACCTGGTCTGGGGGCTTAAGCTCCAATCCGGGACAACGGGACGTTAACAAAGCGGGAGCCCAAACTTATTCACACCCCGGCCGATTCGCGGAAGCCCATTCATTCCATCGTAATGGAACGGATTGTGCCATTTCTCCAAAAAGGGACAAATACGGAAGTCCATTCCCACGCTCCTGTAAGGACCGATGCCGGGGGACGAGGTGGGTCTCGGAAAATAAATTATTTATGAGCCTCGTATGGGATAAAATTATTCAGATTGTATTCAAACCTCAACAACAAAGGGGACGGTAACGCTCGAAAAATATGTTTCGTGTTTAGGCGAATAACATACTGAATTAAAATAAATCACCTCAAGGAAGATTATATTATGTTATATAAAACTACACTAAAATTCTAATATACATGCAAATCATATGAAAATTCGCAGGATGTTTACGCATTCTATTATCCTAAAAGTTTGCCTGTTTTACGTTTTTAAGATTGTTAATGCGGTTGCTAGTTGTAACAATCCAAGATTTTAACTCAACCTAACGCCTATGGCAAGGTGCTTTGATATTCCACATTTTATAGAATGCATATCGAAATAAAAATTAAACATGGTTTTCTCGTAACGATCACCTTAATTATTAAAGAATGTACGCAAAGACCAGATGTGTACTGGTACACACTTCGCGAACCGGAGTAACACAATCGACCAGTGTTGTCCGATAAGCCTAAGACAATGAAACTGTTTCAATAGCTACCCGTCTTCAATCAAAACGGTCGGGGCTCCATTCAAATTTCGATAATCGAGTAGCGAGGAATTTCAACGACGGCCAAATGCGGCCTAGATGACTCCGCACAACCCTTTAATTCGGGACTGTGCAGCTTATATACGGGAGTGTAATAAAACGCCCATGAACAATGCGAATAAATCATGAATATTAGCAGGACGTTGAACCGAGATCAAAATTTAATTCTCCTTAACGCTTGGTAGCACCTCAGCATATTATATAATAAAATATTACTAAAAATGAAAGGTAAAATTTATTGTGTTCCTACCAATAATAATGATATTGAACCGGTTCAAATTTTTATCTAAATTTGAATGTGAGTGTCGATATTCTGGGAAATCAAAACAGTCGAGTTTATTACATTCTGTGAATGTAACGCTGGCGGAATCAACCTTTTTGGTGGGACCAGAAGTACAATTAAATGTTATTATCCGTCACAATGCAGCATGATATTAAATTCCAATACGTTAGCTAGTATAGGCGGTAATAAAACCGAGCGTATACAGTAGGGGGCCGATGCAAAACGCCAGTCGTCATGAGACGTGCAATCAATGGATTGAGAGCGTTGTGCAGATCCCTCATGCTGTATTTAAGCGGAAAATTACAAGGTATGACTCGGACTAGGGCAGGGAGCAAAGGCGATTTCACGGTAGCCAATCGCCAATTAACTTTTAAAGGATATCCCGAAGTTTCCCGTCGAATCGTCTCTCCAACAGACAAAACTAGACTCATGCCCAACTTTCATATTGATGGACACTCTCCGAAGAAAAGAGAGATAGAGGGAGAGAGAGAGGCCCGTACTTATACTTAACGCCGGTGATGAACAGCCGGCTAAACTATGACTGATGGCCAGCCCAATTTATTTTAACAACTGAGAACCATTCCGTGGAATTACCCGGGTAGAATCCTCCACCTCCTCCTCCTCCTTCTCCTCCTCAACCTCCTCCTCCTTCTCTCTCGGCCATGACAAATACCTTGCCCTGCCCGCCGCATACATCAGGGATGATGCCCACCTATTAATTATTCGGTGACCCCCCCCGCTCTTTCTTTATTAGTTAGTGAGAACGTACCGTTATATACAGACGTTTCCTTCCTGCTTGAGACAAGTTGAAATTATCGGTTCGGAAAACGTCCAGCTATAAATTAGTCGCCTTAAAAGTCTTTACCTCGGTATAAGGAAATATCACTTTTTAACTAATAGTTGACAATTATATAATGGGGTAAGAATTCGATATTAAAATAGAAGAATTAGAGCCAATTTTTACATCCGAACACGATTTCATCACTAACGAAACACAAAGTAGAGGTAGAGGTACAAAATATCATTTTATTATGATCGTATAGTTCTCGTAATCTTCTCCACAGTACCCGAACTACCTTTGAGCACCTTGTAAATCTAGCCTTTTGGTCTAACTTTCACCATAATGAAACCAGACACTGAGATTGACCAACGTGAGGTCTTCGGAGAAATAAATTCTGTTGATTTCTCAACCAATCGCTATGCTATACCGGTCTGGGTTTCTCGCCGTCGGCAGTAGAATTCGGTCGGTGTATTATTGAACTGAGTGCAACTGCAAACGGAAACCTACTGATTCCGCTATTGCTCTGCTGGAAGAGAAGCCGAAACCTGTCTAGTCATGGCATCAAATCAGTGAGAACTAATTACGCGTATTGAGTACATTGTAGAAGGTGACGGTAATTTCTTATAAGATATGCTGATAAGAATAGGATTGGATAAGCAACCTTCCGTCTCCCAAATGTCTTATTGCTTGACAAATGGTATCATTTCACCGGCACTAGTCTAGAAGAAGTAATGGTCTACATTCAAGAGGGAGAATCCGCAGAATTGTCAAATATCGGCGGTAAAGGGGGGCGGATTCCACAGGTCCGTATAACGGAGGAGTCCCGTATCCGGGGATCCCGTCCCCCGGGCGACGGAAAGGCGTCCATCACCGGGCGTAATGAAGGCTGTGTAGGGTGCAGAGGGAGAGGCCCCCCGACTGTCAGTCAAACGGTGCTCAGATAGTGGCGCGCTGATAGACCGCCCCTCCTTTAACGAGCCCCGCGTCCCACTTCTACACCAGGACACGCCTAGCAGCCCTCCAGGACACACGCAGCAGACCTTCGGAATACACGTAGAAGCATTCCCGAAATCCGAGATTTCACCAAACCCCTACAGGTACATACTTATGATAAAATATGTCGTAAATGTCGACCACAAATAAAACTAATGCATATCTAAAAATCGTACTACGCGTATTTGGTCCGATTCTCCAATCAAAACACACCCACACCAGTCGCCGTTCGAATACAATATTTGAAGTCGCGGAAAATATGTATACTACTATAGATACCCAGATTTAGATAAAGTTGAGAGCGATAAAATGAATCGTAAATGTCAATGCCAGTTGTGAATGTGTATCCGGGACGTAAGTTGAATATCCAATTACTTCACGCGATCCTATTGTGGATTAATACGGCTGTTGTTTTTTTATCGGAGATCATAAACCTTCGGGATCTCCAGGTTTTGTTTTTATGTATATGAAATTGTTGGAAAACCCCACTTTCCCATGGTTCGATTTGTTAAACAGCATTTCATGGAACTGAATAACGACCACGATGCCAATAAAGTACATTTATATAAACGAAACAAGAAAAAAATGAACACAATGTCACTGTGCTTTTGAGCTTCCGTGGGCCCAAATATATAGAAGTATAGGGAGATACAATAGAATTTTGTGAGCTAAAAACATATCTCAAATCGATATTTTACCATGCGGTATGAAAACCAGATGCACCTCGAGAAACAATGCGGGTTAAGTAACAAGTCCGCATTCCAGACCCAGAGGCAACCACAGATCCTGGTGGATAGAATATATATATATATATATATATATATATATATATATATATATATATATATATATATGCACATGACGCAATGACGACCTTTTGGCCCCATTCAGCGAACACTTAGTGCCACAATTCAAGGAGATACGGTCAATAAGTTATACTGGGGCGATCGCCCCTTACATTTATCCTTTAAGAAACAATCCATATCGCACATATCATTGTTGTGCAAGACACAAACCGAAATAACAGTATACTTATCGCTACAAATGAAATACATCGTGTATTTCGTGTATTGGCATGTGCCAATATTTTGGCATTATGGCAAGATTACATTAATTAGATACGGGGGCTGATCATTAAGGTAGCGATACATTTTTTGTTTTTATCAAAATTAATCAGGCAATATCACAGTGACTCTATACCGGTCAAATAAAAATAATTGGAGTTTTAATAGTTTTAAACAATTGCATTAAAAGTATGTGTATATTTTTAAGAGTATTATTTCTTTTAAATGTACACTTGTTTACAATCTAATCATAGATCTCTCTGCTCTACTTAACTAGATAGCGTGGCCCATGCCATCAGAGTACAGTGAACCTTTAATAGTATGACGAAAAGTTTTTCAAAATACGCAACATCCATAATTTTTGGCGAAAAACCTGTACGATACAAATCGTACATGAATCAACACGCTTCCTTTAATGGACGACCACCGTCCAGTGGAGGAATGCACGGCATCCAGACATGTGAAATTTACGCCCGGAGGTTACAACGCTCGGGATCGATCTTTATGGGTGTTATGGCGAGGGGGAGAATCTCGACGTTGGGGGTCCGGAGGGAATTTTACGAGGCAGTCGTTAGCCCTCGTTTAGTGCCCAGCGAGTGCCGCCTTTTACCGGCGCAAGTGGCTCGTGAGCACAGGTCAAGAACTCATACTACACAGGTCAGTTAGTCATAGGACACGAATCGGGCGACGCGGGCCTTCTGACAGGTACAATGAGCGCAACGAAACAACCTCATTTGTGCAGGGATCAGTAATGGTTTGTGTTGCCATCAATACTGCGATCTTCTGTTTCTACTCGCTTTTCTGTATTAACCTAGACAGGTTTCGAGTTCTTAGTCCAATAATTAAAATCATCAAAAATGCAGGTAAGAACAGCAAGTGAATATTTTATAGAGAAAGTTTTATAGGTTCGTTCTCAATGTGTGTGCCACGACAGAGACCACAGTACCAACGATATAACGGCGATCAGTTTCCGGCGGTTTCGGTTTTGGCACACAGATTGACAAAAAAACTTCATATAAACTAAACATGATAGCAACAATACAAACACTGCTAAACATGCCATGACAATGAATATAGGGTAGGGTTGTGGGACGAGGTCAGAAACTCGGTCGGGAGGTTCGGAAGGAAGAGAGGTTTCTCACAGGGTGAGATGACCCTCGGGGAGCTCGTGTCGGACCCCTAACTGTACAGGAGTACCAACCGGTCACCGCGTACATATATTCTAAGCGAATGTTGCTCACTATCACACACACGGCAAGGTCTCTAGGACTTCACTGACTAATGAAAAGGAGGAGTAGGTCGAAAGTTATTAGAAATCAAAACTTTCAATTGAACGAAAATTCGGCCCACCATTTGGATTCGAATGCGGGTCAGCCCAGTACTAATTTACCAGACCCCGACCACTGGCGGCCCCTTTCTTTAACTGCTCCTTTTCTACCCAATGCTAATTTGAATTGATTGCTAATGGAACTCCACAATACTCATTAGAATTAAAATATACCGTCTAAATCACTGGAAGATTGAAAATAATCACTTTGTTCATTAGTCAATAAACTGTCACTGGAACACGCTTGACATTCACGAATTGCTGCTGCGACATAGTGCTTTATTTCGCGCAACATCAAAGTACATAGGAAAATATAAGATATAGAACGAGTTCTTATTTGATGAACTACAGCATCCGACTATCCTCCACGTGACTATTTATTTGCTTCCCACGGTAGGTAGAAAGTTTCAATGTAGATCCTTTCTCGTTTGTTTAGTGCTTGACCGGCTTTAGCTTCTCGCCGCCGCCAGTAGCAGTTCGTATACAGAAAGGTTATAAATAATAAAGCAATGAATAAATTAGCCGCGTCTGGACAGCTCTGCCACTGTATTGTTCGGGATGGTTCGTCGCCAGCCGGCATGCGTACGTAACTCATTGTACGGACAATGGAACGCTGCTACCACTGCTGGCGGTGGTAAGATGCCGAATGTGGTGAACACGGTCCAAACATGGTACACACAGCCTTCCTGTTTTCTGGATATTCATAAATCTAAACGCACACGGGACTAATTTATGCACTAAAATACAATAGATATCCGCGAACGGATAGACTCCTAAGGGCAGCGAGGGCGTAAATAAGTTTTTCTCCAAAGATTAAGAACAAAAGAAAATCGTGGAATTAATGATTGGAGCGAATTCAAAACAGTGATTCTTGAATAGTTATCTCGGATATAAAATCTCTAGCCGACGCCACAGCGACCGAGCATGACAAATCGGCTGGCGACGTACCGATATATTTTATGAGAGTTAATGCCCCTCCTCGTTTTGTCTCGGCGTGTATTTCCTTTTTCCGTTTTACCGTAGCGAACGCGACTAAAGAAGCTGAAGTGGTTTTTCTGATTTACAAATATCACGAGTGTATCTTGTATACACAATAAGATACGACGATTCTGCATTCTACTTTACAGGCCCCAAAATAATCCTTTTACCAATTAATTTTTCTGATATATATTTATTATAACAGTACATCCGTGCCTCGTGAGATTATCTCAAAACCAGATACTGGTAAATCCGGTCGGTACCGTTTTTGGCGTTAAATCCACTTCCAGAAAACCGTGTTACGGGTTCACAAGAAATTCCCCCGGGGGGGGGGGGGACGTACCAGATATGTTAATCAACAGGAAGAGGAAGGAAAGCAAAGAGGACAATGGGGTGTCAGAGGCTGGACAGGGCCGGGATTCGTCACGATTCTACCCGAGGTGAGGTATCGCACAATTCCCCGGTGCAGATTGCTGGAAAGTTTTCCCACACATATCGACCACTAGAATATAGTTTGTACCTTATTTATGAACACTAGGTTATAGAAATACAATTCAAAACCCGCACACATTCCACAACAGCGCTTCTTGACGAAGTATAAGAGCAATCTATAATGTTAGAAGTAAGACATGTAGTCTCCTTGAACTGGATCAGGTAAGCATGCCTTTTCGCCTTCTATCTATTAATACTGTGTAATTAAACCGTATTTATTTGTTCTACATCATTCTAGTTTGATGAAATGTTTCACTAAATACTGCAACATGGTGCAATACGATCTCGGGATTTTAATTTGCTACGTGGTCAGGTACGCGGGTAGGCCAACAGTCCTGTTCGGTCAGGGACTCCTGCCCGCTAATAACACAACAGAACGAAACTTACAAGAAATGCAATAAGATAGATTAAATTCTATTCAAACAGTAATTCCCGTCTACTTCAATCAACACAGAGAAACCGGTTTAATCTCTTATACGGCAACAAAAGTCCGCATCAATAATAAAGCTTCTTTATGGGAAAATTGCGTGCATAATCCAATTAACTGTGATCACTATTTTCAGTACAGAAAATCCACCATCTGGCCATGAAGTCAATGAATAATGACACGAGTCAATTGCGAACGTGACTAGGATACGACAAACATTTATCTGGTGTTAGAAATCTAGATCGGTTTTATCGAATGGTACAAATTTAATTGGTAAGTCTTTAACGGTGTCAGTGGGCAAAAATGTTCGGGTATCAATTGCG
The DNA here is from genome assembly GCA_019843655.1 of Lethocerus indicus. NCBI lineage: Eukaryota > Metazoa > Arthropoda > Insecta > Hemiptera > Belostomatidae > Lethocerus > Lethocerus indicus. The sequence goes on along the minus strand of JACDQD010000010.1, from coordinate 13,410,615 downwards.
GACACACCGCAGAAACCCTCCGAGTCAGTGTTGTTACGGTGGAATACAATTAGATTGTATTTAATAATCAGTGGCGTTAGGAACACGACACATACAATACGGTATGGAGGCCGCGGACCTACATTCACCGGAGAGGTATGAACCGGGAGAGGTCAACCCTGTAACTATGCCCGTTTCTCAGCCAGCGCATAACCCGACCATTCCCACACTCCCATTTATTTATCGGCCCAATCTCTCCCCCCATTTAGTCCATACACAAAATACAATTACCGCTCACCTTCTTCACTCCCAACCGATATATATATATATATATATATATATATATATATATATATATATATATATATACACCTAGTATAAATGCGGCAGGAATGAAACGTCTTTCATTCCACAAAAGTTCATGTTCGCCAAGCATTAATTGCTAATTACATTCCTGCAACGTCTATTAGAAGCAGACCGGCATAAATATGCCATGAATAGCGCGCAAGGTTTTATTGCTTTTAGCTAAAGTAGTCATTACGTTTCTACTTATTTTATGATTTATTTTTAATGCTTACGATATTTAATACAATTAAGCCGTGACGAAACTATTTCTTTAGAATCGCGACCGAATGAAGCAGACAGACTTCATTGTTCGCGATACGCGTTTATTCGGGAACAACCGACGGCCAGAAAATAAATCCAAAAAGAAAAAACCGCGGGTTAATTACGAAGCAAATTGGAGGGAGGAAATGAAAGTCTTCAGAACTGGAAGATTACCTAATCTCCGTCAGAAACAGAACTTCATCACGAGGATCATTTTTTTTCGCACTCCAGATAAATGTTGCTCGACCAGTATTTCTAAATCGTTAAGGTCTTGGGATGTATTTAACGGCTTGACGCCCTCGTATGAATATCATATTCATCATTTCATAATATATTTAATTTCAGATCACAACTATTACTTACGAACAAATTAATAATTTACAACTGTATTTTGAAACAGAAATGGGCGTACGGAATTGAGTTGTTGGGATCAACCAAGATCCTACCATTCATTCAGGAACCAGCAGCTACACGATATAAAATCCTTCCGTTTTAAACTATCCCATCACTTCAGTCCTTTGATACGACAGCCCTACTTAAAAAACTCATACCGGCTATGCGGAAATCACGTAAGACATAATCGCTTTCAGCAACACCCGCGCCCTTTCTTGTCAACGATAATGAAATTGACATTCAACTCGAATCGTGATCTCAAACATGTTCCACGCCGGACCGGTACGTACTGTGGGATAAGTCGAAGTGCACACAGTTCTTCAAAACGTGAAGTAATTGATTCATTTTTACGACCGGAACGATAAAATTGCCGCTTCGAGACTGAATATCGGGCGTAGCCATAAAATAGTGATATATTAAATGTTCCTATTAACCCTCTAATTGAGTTGCACTCGGTGACTTTCACTTCCCGGCAGAATTCCTGCAGGGTCAAATAGTAGGAGGGGTCTACCGGAGGAAATGCCAATGGTGGAATATAACAGTCACCTGTGATATTTATTTACGTTAGGAGACAACGATTTTGTTGTAGGCAGTTTTGAATAACGCGTGTGGTTATATTACGATTTAAATCGCAAAAAGTATCAGGTAAATTTACATTACGTATAAATGTATTATATATGTCTAAATAAAAAAAATCCGGAATGGCCTATGTTTCAATCAACGAAATGGGAAATATTTTATCTTAATTCCAAAATATTGCATCTTTAGCCTTTAATTGGAATATATTAAAAATTCGCGGATTGGAACCGAACGCCATATCAGTCAAATTACATAATTTCCACGGGACCCCCGACGATGATGCTCTCTCTACAACAGGTTTTATGGCGCTCCGCTTCCGAACTTTCTACACGTAATTATTACCAAAGTCGTTGCACAGTTTCCTGGCAAACAGTCTGGATGTATATAGCCGGTGGGGGAGATAAGAATCTGGACCGACCAAATAACAGTATAATAACCCAAATCCGATTGCAGATTCCTGAAGAAAATCATTTTTGATTACAGAACGCATTAAAGTTGAAATTGGACACTTAAAATGTTATTATATTTAGACGCGTGAAAAGTTTCAATTACTCTTCTCTCACTATTAAATAACTCGCGTGTATAAACGTTTCCTGGATAGATGACAAAAAACAACATTTTAATCCTGTATTAAAATAATTTACTTTCAAAATAGTTGCTAGCTAAATGATCGAACGTCGGTAATAATTTGTAATGAGAATATATTTTAATATATTTATTTTTTAGAAAAGGACAATACGAGTGTTTTTAAAAATTTTGTATTAATATATTTATTATATATAATGTCACAATACATAAATATCGAATTTTGTTTATGTATATAGTTTTTCGATCATTATAGTGAAAGTACAAACTCTTCTTCGTACCCCGTTAAATAAATAATGTTCCAGAAACTCTGCTATTACTTCGGCAGCAATTACCTGTAGAATAGTCGGAATAACCTGCCATATAACGTATTGAAGAATGTAGATTATTTTATTTTTCCACGCAATTACGAAATAATAGTGGCACTAAAGTTATGATATTTTGGAAATGTTTCATGGAATCTATTATGCAGATCTATTGTGTAGTATACGAACTAACCCATTAATTCTGCCATTACCTAAGTTCTGTTATACAGGAGTATATTACCTTCTATAAACAGATTGATTATCTGGTATTCATATTTAGTAGTATAAATATAGCGGAATAAAATATATTAGGATTTAGGCTAGTTTACATTTATAACTGAATGCCACGCGCATAACGTGGCTGAAATAATACCTCATAAGGTTAGTAAAAGAAAAAAAATTAGGTGTCTTTAAACTAACCTCGGAAGTTTGCGGAGCTTCAACTTCGGCTTCTTTAGGCTGTGCGGTGACGGTCTCGGGTTTCTCCAGGGGTTGATCCTGGGCAATTTCAGGTCCCTGGGGGCGGTTTTCTTGGGGCCGATCTTCCTGGGGTCGGTCTTCCTGGGCTTGGCTTTCCTGCTGGCCGCCGCCCACGGTCCTCGAATCGACAACGCCTTCGACATACCATGCGGACATGGTCGTGTTGGAATCGTGCCTGCGCCTCGAAGCGCTCCTCGACCGCATGACGACCTCCTCGCCGGCCGCCGCCAGAACGTCCCGACACTTCCTCTGCAAATAGTTCTTGACCCGTTTCGACTTGCTGAGTGTCGCGGACCTGTCGAACTCCTCTTCGGCGGTCCCCTTGCCCTCCTGCGGTTCGGCCCAGGCCCCTCCCCCGTCCACGCTACAGCCTTTCGCCACATCGCTCGCCCGCACTTCGCTATGACTCCGTTCGCTAGGGGTCACCTGTAAAATCAATCATAATTCCAGCGGTTAGTTTAAATTAAAAGTAAATAACGTTACATACACATTTCACCAATTAAACATCGTAACATTTAATACACGTATGTCGTCGAAACATACGTATTAAATTTAAAATTTGAGGTTCAGTATAAATAAGTAAATATTCAAATGAATAAATGTTACGAAAGATGCTATACTGAGTATTCGATATCATAATACTACTAATATCGAAATCATAAACCTACAAAAATGACTGTACATCCCTGAAATAATTTTTCCGTTTTTAATAAAGTTGTTGTTATCCGACAACCATTTAGCTAGAGCGCGTTAAAACACGTTGAATTTAGTGCGTCACTGACCTCGGTAGCGCCTTAGGGTCGATACTCCCGAGGTGTGGCAGAGCAAACTCCGATTCGCTCTCCTTCCCTTTCTCCATTATTTCCCCATAACTCACACAGAACCCTATAACGTTTCAATCGCCGCGGTTGCAAAATGAACAGAAGCTCCATAAAAATATTACCGAACATCCGAAAAAAGAAAGCAGTGTGATTCGCACTGTTTAGATAACTGTATTAATTGAATTTTAGAAAAAAATTGAAAAAAAGCATTTTTATACTGTGAACAATTGAAATATATTTCTATTACAAATTAACCATCATAAAATGCACGTGTACATGCGTGTGCAGCCTTCGGACACATGCACAAATTCTATTTCTGAGCAGCGCGGGGTTTCTCTTGAAAAAATATAAGAAAATATGAAAATGACTTCCCAACTTAAGAGGCCAATATGTGACTCAAAAACATTAAAATATAAATCCCACTGAAAATATACGACCTGTAGCATGAAGCAGAACCTAATCTCTAATATGACAGTTGAACGATCTAGCCGAAAATGACTTACAAGATAACTTTCTGAAATTCTAAATTAACCTTCCCGAAATATAGAACAGTGAAACTAAAGTCCTTTTAAATTCCACTTCTGACTGGGATATATCTGGCGGGGATCTGGTTGTGGGTGGCTGTGGCGGGGTTGTTTACGGGCTCTGAGTCATGAGCCGACGGCGGGGTTCGAATCCCCCCCGAGGTAGCGAACAATGGTCCTAATCTCACTTTCATCAGAGGAGGGGGGGCGGAGAAGGCCGGTTGCCAAGTGTGTGCCCCTCCTTCCCGCTCCCTCTCCCGCTCGGTTCTTCCTCACCGCCAGGTATTCTCAACATCGGCCTCAACAGATCTTCGGATTAAGTCCCGGCCAGAGCTCCTCCGCATATGCGACTTCGTGCCCGAGATAACCCGCACGGGCCGAAACTGCGAACGCGAACGCCCATCCGTCTTTCGCGGACCTCTATATCGCAATCGAAGCGCCTCTAAACGCACTGCCGATCCCTATCTTGCGTATATGTTTCGCTTTCATTTAAACCAATCGTTACGTCGACGACTCGCTGCAATTACTCAAAATGCATCTAGATGAAATTGTGCTATAAGCGTACGTTCTAAACTGTAAACCATTGGAGAAGTTTGGCCGACTCCTGAACTCAAGGAAATGAAACACGGAAACAACGCTAAAGGAATTTTCTTATCATCTGTATACTCTTCCATCCTGATACCCTTACACAGGACCTCTGGAAAGTGAAACTCCTCCACGGCCTTTAAGTCCTAAAGGATGGGAGGATAGAACCGCGAGGATCCATAATTCATATTTTAGAAAGAAAGATAAAGAATCTCCCGTCAAGAAAACATGACGAAATGGCTGCTCCGAGGCACACATTAATTCTCCAAGGCCGACTAAAAGAAATCATGAAGAGGAAGAGTTTTACATAAACATTTTTATTTTATCTAATGCTCTAGTATAATAAAGGAAATAGTTTAACCAGGCTTATTTAACCTTAATTGCAGTCGTAGTATGCTAATTAAAACGTTATGCACTGAGTCCTGAGGGTTTTCACTGATTACCATCAAGATGTGCATAACATTAGACGAAGTGTACACGTTTCAATTTTTAACCATATCAATGGACTAGTCAAGATATGATTAATGCTATGAAAAGGTAACAGCCCATACAAAGCTCGGTTGAAAATGTTCACATTCTTCTTGTTTTTCGGCTGTCCAACGCAGGTTATTCGGTCCCGCCCATTATCTCATAAAAGGAAGTATTGCCTTTAATTTCGGCGGGTGGAAAGTTAACCTTCGGGCCCTGGAAACGAGAATGAACCGCCCTCAAAGCGGTTTCCTTTTAAAGTCGGCCGGCCTTGATTCCCCGGCTTCCGCCGCGTCCGTGGGTGGGTGGGCGGCACGCCGGTCAAACGGGAACGATCCGGGTCCTGAATATTTCATCCGCAATTTCTCCTCCGAGACCGTATCTGCCGCCGTCCGGTAACTAATGCTCGCCCAGTAGAGAGATGGATCTGGATTAGGGCGCTTCGTAATGTAGTGTTTCGGGGTCAGCCCATTTTTTCCGGCCGGGACCCTCGCGGGGGGGAAAGAGAGAACAGCCGAGCCGCCTTCCTTCCAGAGCTAATGCGAGACTCCGCACCCGGCCATTTCCCCATAATGAACGCCCTTTATTCCAATTGACGCCGTCCTGCGACTGGTTCTTGCCTGGCAGCTTGACTTTCGACAAATCGCCGTTCGTAAAGCCTAATACGTATCTCCCCTCCGTACCTGCTCCATAACCCTAATTTAATTATTTCCCACTGTTTTAATGAGAATACTGTATAAACAATATGCAGATAGTGAATAGGAGAGAGAATGATAATTGTATAATTCTGAAAATCAATAGATATCAGAGAACACATTAGGAATTCATCCGTCAAATAATAGTAATATTTTTCATAAATTATGATATTAATAAATTCTTCTTTTACATAGATAGAAATTTTCCAAGAAATTATTCCTTGTCTGTGGAAACTCAGTCATTGTTCCGGGATACTAACTTTTGCTACTGTTTTAATTCTTAAAACAATCGATACTAATGAAATACCTGAACAAAACAGCAACTCGGTTCTGTTACTGTTTGCGTAATCTAGGACATGGTTTTAATTAACGTTTTGGCGGATTGAGTGATAAATCCCTGGGGCGGGTCAAATGCGCGGGTTAAATTCTGAGTATTGTTCCTTCCAGCTCGCAACGAACAACCGTATTTATAGCCCCGAGCCGTCGGCGCTAATAACGAGGTATTGAAAAATATAAAGGGTGCAAAACCGAAAAATGCATTCGACCCAAATACAAAGGGGGCGAACAGGGCCGCTCTCAGGTTCGGGGGTTCACGGCGATGGCTATTAACCGCCGGCGAGAAAGTTGCAAAATGGCCCTCCGCGAATTTAATGCACACGGCCGAAGCCGTAACTCGGCGCCTAAAACAATTAATCCGTCGAAAAAATTGCCATATTTCAAATCGGACTGTATTATATCTCGGGCTGAAATTCGAGTAAACCCAACGGAACCATAATTCACCAGGACAGTCTTTATTCTCCTAAACGGATAGTCGTTATTCACAAACACGAACTGTATTTATCCAACAGATGTCGGTTGCCAAATAGATTTTCAGATTAATGTGGATCACTGCCTTCAGAATGAGGCAATTCTTACACGACTTTGATTACTCACAGGATAATACACAGATTACTTTAGAAATATATTTTATTTTTGTCGTGAAGGAAGGTAATAAAAAAATAGTATAAGCGCCACAAATATTCTTTAAGAATAAAAAACTGATCCTTATTTTATAACCTAAAATGTTTAATTGTGTTGGAAGAACACATCTCAGTATAAAATATGAAATTTTTTTTTCGATGCCACGAATCAATCGCAGTAAAATGAATCCGACTTCATATTTATTTGTCAAGAGTTTTCTGCAGAAGTGAGTTCAGGGTTCGGGGCATAAGTCGCAAGGAAATGAATGAACGGAGGTGGAATTCTCGGAACAAAAGGCACAGCGGTTCGTGTCCGATAACCCGCAAAACGAGGACGAACGTGAAGATGAAAAACAGGGTCACTTAGGGAAGGGGGGGGCGTCCTTGCAACCAAGCATGATATGTCACCCGTGAAAGTCTTTAGTCTGTGTTTATCAACGTAATTACCTAACAGCAGATTCTTATCCTACAGCTTTTATTTTTAAATTGGCGTTAGCTTATTACTAATGTCCGTGCCAAATATTTTTTAATATTACATTCGGTTAGGTGCAGCTCTACAGGAAAAATGTTTCCACGCATCAATGCAAAAATGTCTGAAATTTGGTCGTCAAATCGCGCGTTGTATAAAACAAAATATCTGTTCATGAATGAATTATAAGGATAATTCCAACAAATGACCGGATATAGATACACGTTATTTAGGTTTCAAATTGAAGTTGTTAGGACCTTAAACGCTCCCAAAGCCGGAGAGAAAGTTTCTAGAAGCAGTCGCTAGCCCACAAAAATATTACAACCCCCTGCAGACAACTGCGGGGGAAACCGGAATGGTCATCGTGGACACGTTACACCCCACAGCTGAGGGACAGCAATAGAGAACCGCCGCAACCCTTGCCCGCACACAAGTGACTCACCCCTCAATTGTAGAGATTCCCTTTATATATATATTTATGGCTGCAGTGTAAACAGAGCAGAGGCGCACGCGGGCACGGACAGAGGCACCCCACAAATAAGTGATTGAAAAACCGGCGGGTGGTTGCCCTAAGCAAATAAACCGCCAGGGACTCTGCCGAATGGCAGTCATATCGGGATTTATGGTGCAGTATGCTTATGAGACTAGGAGGGGCCCAACGAGAAAAGAGATGAAGCGATTTGCAATTGATATTAACGGGATTTATGAAATAGCTTTGATAGCTACGACCGCCATGCAGGAGATGCTGTACTGATGATATTTACCACAGGATACTTAGAAAGTATTCAGATCCTTCTAAAGTCATTTTTCATGTTGATCATATCTTAATAACATCATACTTTAATAATGTCGCCTAAGTCAGATGTCATAACTGAAGACAACATAGAACGGCATTTTGAATGAACTGGTAACCCATTCTGGCGATCGTATTTATCTTAATACATTTATTTATTAACAATTACTGTGTAAATAATTTTAAATCAACAACGTTTGTACTGTTTGTTTAAAAGCCTCCTTTATGTAAGGACACCATACTATTGAGATGCATTTTTCGTTATCTCCAGAGATGCATCAAGGAGTATAAAGAAAGTTCCACTGATACACAATACAATCAATCATACAGAACACTCCACAGCTCCCGTCCCATTAATTAATATGTCAATATAAAAAAATCGAAATTAAATGTTTCTTTATGCGTTCCACATTTGTCTCCAGTGTGTCCATTATGTTGACTGAACCGTGTTGCTCAACCAAACGGAACCGGTTGTCGTAACTACGAATAATGTTTCAGATGAAACAGTTCAATGGCAGCAGCCAGTTAGATGGGAAGTCGTACTGGTGTAATAGCCGTCATTAAACTGAAAAGTCGTCGATTGCAATATACAATCAAGAACTGATATATCAGACCACTTGAAAATAAACAAGCATTATATCTACAGAATTATTACTAATCCTCAACACAAAATAAATGAACAAAACTAAAATTTAAATGATTTTAATTCATTGGGAAACTATGTTGTCGACGTAGTTCAATATCTTTACAAATAACGGATCAGACATAATTTAGACAACCAAAATTGCAAGAAATGATAGTAGCATACCTGATTAATTTCATAAGCACTAAAATGACAGGGCAAATATTATCATTGGCATTATTTTGACTAGGGTGTGAAAATAATCACCGTATGAGTGAGATCAAAAAAGTGTTGTCGAAAGCGTTTTTATATTTCGTACGAGCGTATCAGAGAAAGAAGGAACAGAGGGGTGGGGTGTAGGTGGAAGAGAAATCAGGTCAAGAGCAATTGGCTATAAATGAGCGGGGGAGGGAGGGAGGGGTTAGGACCGACTACAAAAGAGGCACCGATAGAGGTAAGAGAAAAAAAATGAATCCGGACGAAGATTAATGAAATGTTACCGTTGTGCATTTTATTCGGTACGCAACGGATAGTCGCTATAGATATCACCCGTCTAAATAAAGTAGTAGGGAACAAGGCTGGTGAGGAGGGCGGACTGTGGGGGTCACGAACTGTGGAGTACTGAATAGAAGGCAGGGACAAAGGGAGAAATGAGCAATAAGGACGGGAGGAGGAACGAGTGGGCGTAGTAATGTAAAGTAACAAAGAGCCGAAGACGGACATTTCAAAATGACGTCTGGGTCAAGGCGATTCCGAGACTGCCTCCTCAACATACTATTTAATTATCACTTGTGCAACTAACAGATTTAATTGGTAATAATTACGGAGAGGATTCGACGGCGACTATGTGTAATATTGACAATGATATTGCAAGAGTGTCTAGCAGTGATGCAATAATAGTAAGTACAACTAACCCGTAACTACCGAAGTGAGAGGAGACATGAATCACGGATTATGCCGAACCTTCCAATTTAACACAAATATCTAATATTTTCAGGAAAACAACCAAACTAGTAACAAGAAATAGGAATGTACTGTACGGAACTTTCCACTCTAAATTGACTGAGATCCAAAACCGTTAATAAAGACAATGCTGTGCTCAATTCACCTTCTTGACACAAATGAAGACCTATATGGTATAGATAAAAACTGATGTGCAATTAGAGCTACCAACTCTCCCATGATGAAACCCTCTTGTTCCATGTTGGTAGTTTCGATTTCAATAGTAGTTAAAACGTAGACATACACATATCTGTATATGCCCAAGCGCAGGTATCGGTACTTCAACTATCACTTTCATCTAATAATGGAAAGTACTACTTTCCCTGTTATTATTATTAAATTCAAATTTCCCCCACCTTTATTTCTTCTCAGTTTATTGCCCAAACTTTATTGTTTACGTTCAGCCTACTTATAATGTGAATATATTTGGCGGTTATAATCGAACACCAAAAGCATCCTTATCCATTATATTGCAGATCTATTTTGAGCAAATACTTTCTAATTTTTTTCCCAAATTTTTAAGAGCTATTGGTATAACCAATAAGATCAGTAATTTATTTATTGCTAATTATTTGGAAGAAATGAATGAACAATTATGAATAATTGGATGCATTGAATATCTGAACGAAGTGTTTCAGCCGTGAGGTTATTATGTTCGTCGGTCGTGTACACAGAGTGTCCGTTTTAGCTTTTTGCAGCCTCCGCTTGTGTGAGAAAAACTGTTGCTGAAAAACGCTCGCGCCCCCCACTCCTTTTGTTTGGCGGACTCCCCTTTCTGAAACGCCCTTAATATTTATTGGTTTTATCCCCTAGACTCCACAGCGGACCGCTAAGTGTATTGCGTGTGGGACCGGATTCTGCCGCATCTGTGGTTTGTATTCATCGGTGGAGCATTATATACTGTACCGGTCACACAATTGGCGTCCGCGTTTTTTGTTTCTATGCGCTCGTAATAGCACTAGGAATGTGAAATGCGGGAAGTTATTTAGCAGCTACAAATTAAATACTAATAGAGTACCTTACCTCGTATGATGCTCTATTAGTTCGACGGTATTGCAAATATTAATGGTGCTTTATGAAATAATAACGAACCTTCCGAACAGCTATTCCCGAAATTCGATAACGCAATTAGTATGAAATATCCGTTTGGCATCCCCCCCTTACCCTGAGGGTAAAAAACAGGCTTTTGCCTAGGTACGCAGTCTCCTTTTAAATTCAGCTTTCGGAACAATTAGGCCCCCCGTCGTTCAAACAATGGTCGGCGTTACGCCGCCGGTAGATTGGGGTCCCCTGTGGTAAAGCGGGAGAAGGAGACACGGGCGAGCGCGGTATTATACACGTGATATATGCCACGGGAGGGCGGTCGACGACCCCCCATTTTATATCCCGGGGGACGGGTTAGCGACCTAATTTAAATATTAATAACTCAAGCACGAGGGGGGAATTATATTTTAAATATCGCTGGGCAACGTGCGCCCATTAAAACTGAATAACACTAAAGATCGTTTAAACGCTACTCAACAGCGCTCTTAAAATTATGAACAATAATAATAATTTAGCATTTTGAAAATTTTTTGTAATCTAAACTTTATTCAAATTGAATAAATCGAAAATATTTTTAAAGAATATGCAGAGAACTCCAACTTTGAGGGGGAGATTTTATTTACGAAAGCATTCGTCAGCAGGTTTGGGTTTAATGACCCCAACCGCGGCCGCTGAAAAACGGGAAGATTAGATGACTTCCGGTAACGACTGCAAATTAACTGCGAATCTTATTCCCGCAGTTGGAGCGACAGAAATGAATGCGAAGTGCCCGACAAATATCACCAGATAGCACTACAAAGATTTTCTACACTAATTTTCAGAAAAGGAACGAGCTATCATTCGCTTCTTCTGTCAAGAAGAGAGTAGAATAGAAATAGCAGAATATGAATAAATAAAAAAAATGTGTCAAACTATTAGCACTGGGTTGGCAGTTAAATTTTAATAAATTTATATATTTCCCTGTTACTATCAGTGTCAGTAAAGTAAAAGTGCTAACCGGATTCTTCATGGGCAGCCAATAAGCCAAATTATCTATTGTAATTGACGAGGAAATCCGGGAATATCGTACTGAATCCTGTATACAAAATGTCTAAAGGTAATAACACCCCAATTATAGGGTAACGCGAGGAATAATTCCTCGCAATTTCAAAGAGTCCGAATAATTAACGGTCTAGCCGCTCAAAAACGGCCGGGACTTCTGGCTGGATCCCAGTCACGAGCGGTGCCTGCCGAGAGGCGAGATAAACCCGAAAGCATCAATCAGGGCCGAGTCCCGCACGTAGCGTCCCCATAGAAAGGGAAACGAAGACATTTTAAAAAAAAGTAAAAATATAAGAAATACTGGGGGCTCACTCACGTGCCATGGGAAAAAGGGAAAGGACGGAAACAGGCGCACGCCTTTAATATAATTCACGTTGATTTATAAGAACGCAAATATCGGACCTACTCTCACTCCGATACCAACTGGCCCCGGACCCCATGCGAGAGAGAGGAGGGTGGCTTTCAAAAGGCTAATGAATGATGAATGGGGTGAACTTAAGGTGCTCATTAACGGGGAGGGATGAAAAACCGCCAGCTTCGGAGGGGGTTCACGAACTCGAGGGTTAGGCTCGAATTTTATTGTAGCTTATATCTATCGGAGATACGGGGGTCTTCTTTAAACGCCTGCGAATGAGCTCTATCGGTCGTGATGCTACGCCGGTGAAAACCCGCAGCACGTAAACCATCAGGTCGTGAAATTACAGATAACCGCGCGACAGCGAAAGCTTTCATTTTCAAATTCATGCATGTCCGCGCCTGCGAATATGAAAGCAGGACTGGAAGATTCGGAAGAAATTCACGCATTCGATCATCCCAAAATTATAATCAATTTATCAGATGATGGTATTTCATTATTTTATGGTAAGAAGACGCATTCAACTAATTTTAGAGTAATAATCAATGTGTTCACTTGTGTTGCGGACTTTCATAATGCGACAAATTCATTTATTTCGATAAGAACGGTGGACAGGACATATGATATTTTTACATTTAATTATTGCATATTGTGTAGGAGTTAAACCACTTATTCTTTATATTCAGAAATAAATAATGCCGGAATTGTTATAAAATTTATGATTCGTGAGTGTAATTTAATTGTAATCATGTCGTACGCAATTTTAATAACTAAGTTTCAAATCCGCGAAGCCTGCTGCCTATGAAGCGAATGATTTTCAACAGATGGCATCATTTGGTATTTTACTGGTATGAACGCGAATGTTAAAATAAGTCCAGGATGAGATATAATTGTACTGCCGACGAGAGTCTTCCGCTTTCGGTCGCACATATACGGGATACGGAATTGAGGCTCGACTTACAAGGATCGGTACTTAACCAGTCCGAGGTTCACGACCTAGCGCCCGACGTTTAAGCGTTCACCCGGTCACGTCCGATAACTATACCACTCGAAAAGGGATCACACGTGTTGCGTAGGATCGTGGGAACGGGCCGATTATCAGCCGGGGTTATCAGCTATCACGCGGTCACTACTTGCGGCATGTCCCATTACACTATAAATTATGCAATCCAATATACGTAATGCACACGGTGAGTTACGCTCCAACAGGTACTTGATCGACTAAGAATTGTCCTTGGGACCAATCCTTCAGAAGGCAGACCGATAACATTTGACAAACCAGGCTAGGGAAGAGAGTGAGAACGTTGCATTAATACCAGTTTTTTCTACCGCCATAGTTTCAAGCAGAGAATCATAATCCCAGAAATCGTTAGCACAATTAACACGCTTTCCCGTACTATTGATCCACCGACAGAAGTATGTTTCGGGGACTCGAATCGTGCGGATAGGAATAAGCGTAGTAAAAAATTGACCGAGGACTTGAAACTGGGCAAACAATGCCTCCTATTTTATAACCATACTGGGGAAGAAGCGGCCGCAAAAACACAGGGGGAGAGCCTGCCGAGGAATCGGAGGGCTTAAATATACACCGGTGGGATCTATAATGGAGATAACGAGGCGGTCAGGGGTCAAGGGGGGCCGCTAACACACTGGCATACATCCCGACCGACCCGCGGAACCAACTTAGTTACCGCGTCCGGATCAGAGGAGCGGACTGTAGTAACGGCAGCAGAGTGAGATTTCTCTACAAATCTTAACGCATATCAACAATTATAAGTGTTACATATCAATGGAAAAATCGGTTCATAGTTTACTTGCAACTAAACATTAACTACTTGTCAATATCGGAGAAAAATATACCACTGTGCGGAATGTCAAACCTCCTCGATCGGTAAATATACATGATTTTACACAACATAGAATTTTTTACAACAATGTATCTCCTTAAGATGTAAATACAAAAATGACGAAAATATTGAAACCCCTTCAATCTAATGAAATATAAAAAGACTAAGCTGAACGTAATGAATTACGGGAAAAACCGTGGATTGGCACAAAATCGTAAATTCTTTTTCCATAAATTGCATAATTTTATGTTTGTATAGTAAGCGAAATTATAGACAAGAATTTCAAAAGAACGCACTTAGTTTTCTTCTTCTCTACAATTCTCATTATCCGAGAATATATTTTTAACAAAAGTAAAGATAAACATAAGGGCATAGGTGAATATAATTTAGTCTCGTTAATCAACGAACAACGGATTTAAAGACAAATTACGTCCAATTACACGTTGCGAAACAACACACAAATCACCCACTCCTCATCAAATTATTCATTCTTATTATACTTATATACCAGATGGTCGGGGACTTTCTACACGGGAACGCTACGGGGAATGCATCGACTCAAACGGGTCTCGATTGAGATCTTAGGAAACGAGCGTCTCTACACCAAGATCACGACAATGCATTTGAACGTACAGACCAGTCGGTACGGTACCGCTGACGACAAACGAGCCGGGTCGGATTTGTCGTCCAGTACCATTCAGCGGCAACTAATTGCAAATTCGAACTGCACCGCGTAGGCGAACGGCCTACTTCTTATAATTACTCATGAATATTACAATCAGTTTTTAATTGATCCTAAATTGCTGCAGGCATTTAAAATGATTCTTTTTCTCTATTTGTTTTAGGCGCAATTATGACTTGCCATTAAAAAAATGATTTCTACAGACAGGAAATTGAATAGACTAGTAATACTATTGAAATTCGGCACTACATATAGAGGAGTTTTATGTTATTTAACTACTCCTTAGTAACAGGCAAGAGACTTAATATCCGATCTGACATATTTTCTCCAACCCCCCTTTATTGTGACCTCTCCTTCCAATGGTTCAATGTTATATTTTGTTGTCACGATTCGTTTTTATGTCCGGATATTCGTTTTCTTAAAGCACATCCTCAATACATTTTCCGCTACTGGGTTCGTTTTACGGAATATCCGGTTGGCGATTTTAAATACCCACCGGTTATATAAGCCGAAGCTCAGGTACCACCGAAAAAAATGTTTTCTGTACACTGTACAAGGATCTATGAGATAACCTAGTTTCCTTTAATGGTCCAGTCTCGTTTTTCATTACTTTAGCGAAAAGTGCTTTTTCCTAGCTTATTATTCATAGTTCGTGAGGCACCCGGGGGACGATCGTGCTTTACAGTACAATCCCGAGGAGCCATTAGGCAGCTGTCTTCAAATTAGGGACCGGATCCGTAGATTCGGAGGGCGGAGACTTTTTTCGTTTCTCACCCAAGGCCGGTGGGAGAGGGCCTCTCTAGGGCCGACAATGGGAGTTGCGCAAGCCGCCGGAATCGTCCCCCGATCGACCGTATCACTGCTCGTAACGAGCATGCCCCCGACCGACATCATTCATCTCCCGGTGTGTCTTTCTACATAAGGTGGCCCCCGCAGTCTTTCTCCGGCCGGCGTCTTATGTAATTGTGGACATATCTCCGGCTCTCGTTACACGGCCAATCAGCCCTTCCATTGTCCCGGAGCGACCCTCAACCGCGGGGCCAGATAAACCCGGTAATAACGGACTTTCTCCCGATACATTAAACGCGCCGTTTAAATATTACGAACCTCGTAATCGAGCGTAATCGGCTGCAGTCGAGTGGTGGTTTTTGCGGCCTTCCCTCCCAGCATACAGATCCTATCTAGTAATACTCTATACCTCCATTATACCGATGATGGTCTGTCACAGCTGGCGTGTTTGATCCCGGTACAGACCGGTTACGGCTTTTCGCCATTATCAGTATTTCGTGAAAAAGAAAGGGGCTGGAGCTGGTATTTTCGCTTTCTCTTATGAAGCATACTGTTCTGTCGCTGAGAATTCGCTCAGTACATTTACTACATATAATACAGTAATATATATATATATATATATATATATATATATATATATATATATATATATTACAGTTTTAATTAATTATCACTAACTAAGCACGAAAAACAGAACAAGCTTTTGACGCCAGAAATGTTTTGGTGCTTTTTCGACTGAATTTTCCGGTAATTAGAATTTGTAGCTGGTTCATGCGAGAGGAACTACGATTATTAGACACCACGTTAGAACATTACCAACATGATCGGTAGTAAATTGGTCAATATGTTATCACTGAAATGCTACTGACAATTGCGAAAAGCCGAGCCGGGATCTAGCTTAAAACTACTCAAGTTAGTGGTGTAGCCAGAAGAATGATGACAAAACATCAAGATACACGACCTTTCCGGACATATGAATAACAATATTGTCGGTGTTTGGTACTTTCGAACGGACAGGGGAATATATCTCATCGATCTGCGGAAGAAAATTCGATAGGACGAAGATTAAAGTTCAGACAGCGACGAGACCATACGAGAGCGTTTGGGCTTATTATTGCCTTGATTTATCCGGCGGTGTCGGCAGTATTTCATGAGGGCCGGGTATTCAAAGACGTACGCTCGTTTTCGAACCTCGGCCGCTCCGCCCCGAAAACTTTATCTGCTCCCCCGAATTTACGACCCCCGGCACACCCGGGGGCCGTAAACAACCGGCAGATAAAGCCACGATGTAAATTAGATTAATACGTTTGCCCGTTTGATGTTTCGACGGGGTCACCGCTCCGGTGCTTACCGTCGAGGCGCCTCCTCATTCATATTCCGAACGCGGCCTCCCCCCCCCCCCCCACTAAGTCGGCGTTCTCAGAAGGGCATTCCGTTTGGGCCACTCCTACTCGGTCTTTGATTCGAGGGCCCCTTTCGTCGTCCCTTGTTATTACTGGGGTGGATCCGATTTCGATTTCTCTTCTCTAACGGGGATTCTCCTCGGTTAGGAACCTCGGACAATGGAGTGCACCGTAGTCCAGATTAATGACTAGCAATTTATTCGACTCGCCCACCTAATGGCGATAAAACCGTTGATTTCTAACTTTCTTACGCCTGAGTCTATTAAACAGTGTACAAACGAAATGGGTATATGTAAAAACATTAATTAATATAAACACAAATCAGAACTGTGAAAAATTAAAATTTGACTGGACAACAATATTAACATTTTTCTTCGATGTATTACATGCGAAGCGAACGGCTTAATGAGTCATACACATTTTAGTATAATAACTTAATAATATCTTGGTTATAATAGTTGTTTGTGCAACATCCTGTTGCACTTTTACTGTCTTGTAAAGACCGTTGGAATTTGATCATGTATAATATATAGGATATTTATAAACTGCTCCTCTGACCTTTGACTCATTGGAAAAAATGTAACGTGCCCCCCTCCCACTATTCAAGTTCCTAGAACAAATTCCTTCACCTCGTGAGAATCCGCTTAACCAAGAGACATTTGTTCTACGGAAATTTAAATTGGATCCTGCGGGTAAGCGAAGCGGTCGCCTCGGGTAAGACCGCGGGGCTCACCTTTCCACCTCCCAGGTGAAATTTCATAGGGCGACGCCCCCGACAAATACGCCGCCCCGATCAATAATTCATGGGGGCCCGGCCAGACGCCATCTCGAGAATCATAGTCACTGTATATCATTCACATCACTTTGATCCTACCAATCCAATAAAGATTTTAATGCGTAACATTATCTCAGCCTTTTTCTAAATAAAGTGAGATCGCGATTCATTTCTCACCCTAGGGGAATGAACCGTCTATAGCCACTATTTAATAATTTCATTTATTACCTATCCCAAACCTTTCGATAACCAAATTCCTATGATACCATGTTTTGAGCTACATCAAATTACTAATGTCTTCCAGTCCCGTAAATAACAAGATACTGAGATATAGCGACCGGTCTACTTACGGGACGTAGGGCAATTTTGGTGACTTATACTAAGAATATTTAGGGAATAGAAGATGTTTCTGAAGCATTAAATTAGAACAGTTACAAATATATATTAGGAACATATTGTATCATATTAGGAACAAAGAGGACAATTAATTTAAACGACGAATTTATATTGGACCAAATATTACTTCGAAGTGTAATAACTCAATCATATTGTGAAAGCAGCAAGTGGGATTGAAGAGTGCTGCACCCTGGAGAACGAAGGCGGAACGTTAGATCGCTTTCTGACTTAATAAACGATCATGGCTTTCGTCGTTTCACGGCATGAAAAAACATGCGATAACATGGGCAATTATTAAATCCGTTTTTCGAGGGAAGCTTAGAATTAGCAATCGATTTTGTAAAAACGACACCGGGTTATAAGCGGTATGGAAAAGCCAGGCCTGCGTAGTGAGATAAGAAAAATAGGATGTTAATTTACTTTTTTTAATTTACGTGTCAAATGTTACATAAAAATATAGACCAGTTACTTTGCCATAGCTTTGAAACATTACCTAGCGAGCCAGTGGTTTCTTCTATTTCCTGAAGTCTACTGAATTATTCGCTTTACTTTATGCTCTTCTTAAAATTGAAACCTCGCAATTTCATTTAAACCCTAAATGAATACTTAACAAAAAAATGTTCCTATATCATTATCATGTAGTTCCAAAGGTGTAGAAACCACTTATCTCCACCGTGTTTAAACCTCCCCGAGAATGCTTTGACAATAACGCTATCGCTGTTATCGGCTAACACCTGTAATGGTTCCGGTTTGATGAGAAGCTTAAGCGCTATGAATATTCATGGGGTAGGACTCAACACCGATGGAGAGCCTCAGTAACGAACCGTGTCCCCGGGTAAATTCAATTCTTCTTTAATTTGCAATCGCAGAAGCATGAATATTTGAACAGGAAACAGACAGAATACATAAAATGAAAAAAATTCAAAGCGGCAAATAAATATTTAATAACGCGAATTTTTTTCGATCCGATGTTACTCGAAATTTGGACGAAATTGACCCAGACTAAATAAATAAAGAGCGTAATGAACTTCGGGAAAAAATGAAAAGTAGGAAAAAAGTCGAAATTTTTCATACATATATATCTGTTTAATTAATTATGGCTTCGTCTAAAATTCGAGACGGGAAACTTCCAGGAATATTTCGCGACGTTTTCCTCGGTCTGACGTTACCGTCGTATGAATTATTAAAGTTTTGAAGGGCGAATCATTTTCGGCCGTTTCCTGTCGGCGCGTCTCGGCGTTTCCGACAATTTATTTGTTTCCGTTCGAAGAACCTCGACTGTTTCTCGTTTCCGGCAGAAAAAACAAATAATTTTTATCATTCGAAAAATTCTCACACAACCGCCGTTTCTGTAAATTTGCAAGTTTACAACCTTGCCTGGTTCGTCAGATTTATTTCATACAGTGCTCATTGGTTTGGAGAATTATAGCTAGTTGACGTCAACGGTTTCGCTGACCTTTTAGTCACGAAGCCGTAATCATATTATCATCTTTAGTGAACAATTACTTGAGCAATTCTTTAATGTACAGCCAACAAATAATGAAAATTGTGAGGACTAACTGAATTAAACTGACTAACTGTTAAATAACTATAAATAAAGAACTATAAAGTAATACACTAGCGCAGTTATAATTATAATTAAGACGTTTCAGAATCAACTGCCTATATGGCATTGAACGGAATATATCTATTTATTGTCCTCATACAAACCAAATTCTGTTACAAATGAAACGCAAATATACGTCTAATCACGGTCTGCTAACTGCCAAGTCACAATACTGTGATAATGTCTGAAAAGTCACAACTACAGCGAAAAGAAAAGAAATGTAATGAAAGTATATTCCTTCTAATGTGTAATAACTTTGCTTAATTATAAATTCGATAAAGTTTACAATATTGACATAAAAACGCGAGTTCACTAGATGCCGAGTAAGAAAAATCACTAGAGAGAAAGGCAAGATGAATTTCACGAAAAAAGAACGAATCTTATTTAATAATTTTCCAGACCGTAACATCTTAAATGGGATGAAAACTGATGCGAAAGAAGAAAAAAGAACGGCATTAATGAGACGAAGAATGGACTCCGAGAGGGAAAAACTTAGCGACTGGAAACCTTTCACTTTTCTCAATGAAATATCGAAGGAAACAGAAGAAACGTTGTGTTTCCTCCCACCAAGAATCTGACTCACTTATATCGACGGTTCTCTACGAATTTAAACAAAGAATACATAAAATAAATCACATAGGAAGATATAACACCATAAAGCAAACAGCCATTTAGCCATACAGGGAAAAGTGACAACTGCTACATAAAATATTATACCAGTTACACTATATTTTTGTACGTTTTATACAGCCTAACAACCAATTCTCATTCTTTTTTTGGACTCGAAATGAAAAACGATGAAGCATTTAACAGGGACATAACAGGCTGCTTTGTCTGAAACTTGTCTGATCTGTATGCTAAGTTTATCAAGAAATAACATATTTCTGATGAGTACCTTGAAATATCTGTGGGTGTTTTATGAAATAAATGTCCTAAATCATTTCTACCTTCAGCAGTTGTTACAACTAGTGAAGAAGGGCGGGGAATGGGGACTTATAAATTAGCTAGTATAATTACGACTGTTAAGGATAAGGTAGGGATGTTCCAGTCCCCGGTAATTATAGTTGGATTTACTGGAACGGTACGGTCTGTAATTCCAGTGGGGAAAGCTCACCCCAGAGGAAGGGGCCAACGAAGGCTTCGGCCAGATGGCCGATGCCAATCGAGACTTTCCCGTCCAACGGGAAAGCGACAATTCAGAACACTTAGGCGTCCACAAGATGCGACACAAATGCGACAGGAGAGGTTTTAATCGGAGGCGAAGCTGAAAGGGCCGACCCGCCGACTTAAACAATCCACTTTTCCAATTAACACATCCCGATCGGTTCTACTTCGAACTAAACCGATTAACTCTTGACGTGCAACGGTGTAAAGATAAAACGGAATAAAGTTGTTAACCTGAATGTGAAGCATCGCAAATCAGAAAGGTTTCCTGATTTTTCGAACACGCTTTAAAACCAACGACGTAGCGGAACAGCGTCAAAGCGTGGAATTCCTACAGTGGTAGGAATTGCACTAAACATTTAAATCCCGAAACACTAAATGTAGGGCGAATAGGTTATATATTGTGCCTAATATATTTTACTGCTCCGTCTCAAGGCTGAGGATGACCCATGATTTATACCAGATTAATACCAATTCGCTGTATATAATTATGATTAATTAAAATTGTGTAGTCAATTTCGGAGTGTGCAGTAGAGTTGGAATAAATTGTAGAATTCTTGCTTATCGAAAACAGTAATTAGTACATCGAAGGATGTACGGAACGTACATACACGCAACATGCTTCGCTACACCCGAGGACGGCCTTCGACCCAGTTCCCCGTTCCGACTGCACCGAAAGTGAAGGTCCGTTCGGCGCTCTATTAATTTCGATATATCTCTCTCTTTCCTTTTTATTTTGTTTTTCAATTGGAGAGATAATTAGCGAAAACGTGACGCGGGAACCTGAAAGAGAACGCCGACGGTGGAATCAGTTAAGGAGGAGTCGAAAAAAAAGGCATTGGAAAGAGTAAGTGAGGGGGGACGGGCGGTGTAGAAGGAAGGCGTTTCCTGAGGTAATGGGTCTCCACGGACTATTGACCACCAAGAGGAGTCGCTTTAGGAGGCTGTGGCGCACTGTTGGCTTTCGAACCAAGGCCGGAGGCACGCACATCGCGAAAGTCATGTGTGATACACTACAGACCGTCGATACCATACAAGAGATATCGCAAAACATTAAGTGACTAAAGCGATTTTATTTAAATATGTTTCTAGCCAAACATTACGGAACAAATAACTTTTATGGTGGGGTTGGAAACTGGAGGACGAATTTGTGGAACATCACAGAACCTAAAAACTTGAACCATAGTAGTGCATAAAACATTATCATATTCGGGCAGAAAGAATGTAAAGACTAAAAATCACGGTCTTATAACAAGTACATTTTTAATTAATTAAAATAAAAAAGATTCGCTAAAATAGAAATAAGTGGTGAATGAAAGTGTATCTTACTAAAACCATCATCATATTTAATTTTTGTGAAATTTATACCTTCCTCCATATTGAATCATGAATCTGGGAGAGCTGGTAGACCATTTTTTACTTAATGTCCCTTGATAAGGTTTAAATTTTTTTTATATGTTTGTAGAGCAGACGTGTTCGTAGTTTTCTGGGTCTGGCGGGAGTTCATAAAGGTTTCAAGGACTCGGCAATCACTCTCCTTTTTTTCCCCCCAAGTGGCGGACGGGAGTTCTATCTCTCTCTCTGAGGCCGGCGTCAGTTAAGCGGGGCCGAGAGAGGGCGCGGTCCCCGGCCCTGCCCTCATATTTCAATAGCTCAAAGTTCAACGGACAGATCACGAACCTATCTCTCTCTCTCTCTCTTTCTCTTTCTTTCTACAGCTCACCGAAGGAGTTCCGCAATTCTTCAATAAGACAACTCGAAGCGGTGTCACCTACGCAGCGACCTTTTCGCAACGGACGGTTTGTTTCGAAAATTATGAGACACAAATTTAAAAAGAAAAAAAAGGAAAGATAGAAATAAAACCATGTTCGAAACATTGTTGTCGTCGCTTCATTCGGTATCATTTATCTACTCAGTGGACCAAAGCTTAAACCAATAACATGATAATCAGGCTGAAATATCAAGTTACGGATTGCACGGAAAATCCAATATGACGTTCACTATTTGAAGTGAATTTAAATACGAAACTTAAATAATGATTGAATTGAACTTAAATTCAAACTGTTTCATTCGAAACCTTACACTGAAAATTTTGCAACACCCTCAGGTAGTAGGGTCAAGATGAATGAATTCGAACATCAAATAATTTCCACAGAATATGAAATTTTTATAAATTCAAGACGTTTACTGTTTTTTCATATGTAACGTACTTCTATTCATAATCGGATGCTGACTTATTCCCCAAGGCCTAAATAATCTCCATGCATACACAAATCTGGGTCACTGTTATCAGAAAAAATCAATGTTTTTTTAAATATAACTGGTTACAAAATGTAGAACGAACGGTGGAAATAAACAAGACATCTGTCCGCGTTTAAGTCGAGAAAATTATGAAAAGTCGCCGAGTCGGCGGTAAAATAAACTCAGCCGGTTGACTCCTCAGAACCTTATATAATTGCAGTTGACGCTGCTAGCGGCTGTTTTTATTTCTTTATTTTTTTTATGTCTTAAGATACACAGAGCCGATCCTAAGAAGCGTGCCGCCTTATCTTAGATAAGGTGTCGAGGCGTCCCGTGACGGGAACTAGACTGGTCCGGTATATTGCCTGTAACGGGATCACGAGGATTACTTCCATTTTTTTCACGCGCATTAGGTCGGAGCCTGGATCTCAGAGAGATGCGTATAACCGCTCTCTGACATCATACACAGCGCAGAGGTGGTCGTAGCCTAATGCATGTTATTAGGTGGAATATCTAAGCGCAGTTTCGAGATAGTCCTGGCCGGAATACGGAAAAGCACTCCGTCCGCTGGCAATAATGCGCGTGAAATCTGATAACTTCTCACTTTGTATCGCGCTTCAGACGCGTGGAAAAACTAACGCGGCACCTTTGATGATTTCGAAGAATGAGGGAGAAATATAAAATACAGCGCTTTATATCAGTACGCAAGCAATAACCTATGCGAAAATTGCCTACACCTCCCCAAGTTACTACACTATTTCAGTCTGAAGTACTTATGCATTATGATTATTACATAACAAGTTTCGCAGCAGGGCAAGTTATTAATACGTGACAATGAGTACAAAATGAATTAGTACTGGATCATACAAAGTAATAATATAAATAATTAGAGTAGCATTAGTTTGTTAACCTTTCATTTCTTATGAACGTAAACACCACAATCTAAATACAGATTCTCTACAGTTTACTCAAAGCGAGACCCAAGAGGGGGTTCTCCCGGGAGTACTCGGTCAAAGCGAAATCAATTTAAATGTAAAATTAGATTAGAAGGTGGGGCATTTAAACGGGGGTCTGGAGAGCGGTTTTAAAACGGGACACGCCTCCCGGGCCGGGACGAGCGGAACGGGTCGGGGATAAAGGGAATAAAGATACAGTGTCTGTGGGGCCCGCCAGGCGGAGGACCCCACACGGAGATGGGGGCCGGCCGCCTACGCCGCCCTCTCAACTACGACCCCGGGGCCACCTCTACAGGGACTCGGCAAAGAGATTCGGATTTCACTGTCGCTTTCGCACGCCGGCGCCGATGGATAGAACGTGAGAAATTCGGAATTTTCATTCCGCAATTCACCTCCTCAGGCCAATCCACCAACATTTTCTGGCCTTATGCCAAGACCATAAGAATATTTTTCGTTGTAATAAGATCCGATCTGTTCACTAACTATGATGTAACTATACTGAATGGATGAATTGAATAGCTATAAGAAGAAAAATTTGAAATATAAGGTCCATCTTACTACATGGCTATTAAAGAGAATGGGCTTAAATAAAAGTCGTATTTTCCTTAAACACGATCATTATAGAAAGGGTTTACGAAATAATGGATGGAGAATAATTATACCAAGGTACAGGTGAATCCAGCCCATACTGCCGTTTGACTTCTTATTTCTCAAAGTCAAGAACGCCGTCCGAATAAACGGCGTGGGAGTCGGCCCCATTGTTAGCGGGTACGGGCCGATTGCATTTACTTGCTCCGATTTCCACGTGGGAGAGCAACAGAATTAAATTTCCAACGTTGTAGTAATTATTGGCCGAAATGATTTGTTGCCGGAGGACCGATCGCTTCCTCCCCCCCCTCCACCAAAAGTCCGCCCCATATGTTACAGTTATTAACATGGATATTTATTGGAGCAAATAATATAATACCTATGACAGTGACATATATTTTATCAATTTCTCTTTTCCACTTGCATAATTTAATTGGCGTACCGAGGGACCAAAGGATATTGCGATATAAAATTAATTACACAACAGACCGAAAACAATTGATTTATCCCCTAATGTTAAACCTTTAATTCCAGGTGAGCCCAAAAACCCTGCGTTATAAACTGATTCTTTTAATTAAAGTTTACGAAAAAGCAATTCATTTTCGAAAAGTTATAATTAATAATAAGTACAGAAAATAAAAGAAATAATCTGTCCCAATATTCCAGTATATAAAAGTAGATAATGCCGGTAATGTCCGATTCTACAAATATCCGGTGGACAAGAAATATGAATTTTTTCAACGAGTGAATACCTAAGATCGCAGGAAAGATGATAAAGCGCAACACTTCCTATGACCGCATCATTTACGAAACAACATATGATTTATCGTAAGAAAATATAATAGAGTTCATATACGGAAATATATGAATGACCGAAAGCGATGAGGGCGTTCAACCCGCTCGCCCACACACTCCATCCGGGAGTGTTTCCTCCCTGTTTAGCTTTAAAACTCTCGTACTTGTTACGGAGGTACTCGTAAACAACGAGCGGAAGGTTGAAGGTACCGAGACCCCCTGGATGCCTGCATCTTTATTCCATCGAGAATGGTCGTCTTTTTTTTCCGGCTCGTAAATATCCAAGAAGTAAAGCGTAAATGCGAACAGTGAGCACATTTCGAAAGTAACAGTATGTTGCCGAGCAAGTGAAACGAATTTAAATCAATCGCCTAGATCGTACCACGATAATGATGATATCGACCGGAGTGGAGACGTTGAAACTGAGCACCCACGCACCACTGAAATTACCCGGGGGTGTATTTTCCATCGTGTTTATGTTAACATTAAAACCGAAAGAAATTTATACTCGAAAGGGGCTCGTAAACAAGGCGCGCTACGTACAGGTACGGAGACCCCGGGGCGTACTACAGTATTTTATGGGGGCGAGGAGACTGCTTCAAAGCATCCCGTTGAATTGTTAAAAAACCCGTACATGACAGGATACGAAGCGGCACTTCGAAATATAAAGTCCCTTTCGAACTAAGCTCCAATTTGAAAGTCAAAGTTTAGTACACGAATAGTTTCAACAGTGTAGGCCAAAATGTAGCCTTATTTTCGGCGCGTATGTCGTTATTTTCGTAAGCTTTAGAAATGTCGACGGAGGTGAAAGAGTTCAAACAAAACGCCACACCACGCCTACATAGAAGTAGTGACAAAGCAGGTTATCAAAGAAAAACCTTTGTATTTAAAATGTCTGAGAAGAAAAGTCATTAGATGGAACGGGATCTTCCTCCAGAAGATAACGGTAAGCGCTCATGCGAATCGGACAATTCCCAGGAAACTTAAAGAATATCAACTTCTTGCCCAAAACTCGTGCCCAATAAATCTTCCTGATGTAACTTATGATGAATTTCCTTTAATGGAAGTTTTATTATATTGTACACATTTTATAATGCACCTGATGATAGAAAGTGTGTTCTAGAATAATCAACTGGATGCTAACCCATTGTGCCACCATCAACAGATTCATTCAGTCACTAATTAACGGGGCGGATATCTCATGTTGACTGTACGACTCGTATGCAGGTGGAACGCAGAAATATGATTCGTTCGTTTATTGGAAGTTTTAATCCAGATATTTGATGAGCCGAAAACCTGATGGAATTTCAGATAATCTAGTGAAGACGTTGAATCCACCACACCCACACACTCCACTTTGATTCTCACTCGGACATCAAAACGCATTGAAATTTATGCCCCTGGGGTTCGTCGTAAACAAGGTGCTGTGGGTGCAGGTAGGTACCAAGCAAGGATCCCGATGCGTTAGGCTATATTTTATGGATAGAGCCGGCTTCTTATTCCTCTTCTTCTTTTTCACTCTTAGTCTCCCTCACCCTCCTTGCCCATATAATACAGAGAATAAGGAGCAAATAGACGATCCGATGAATTAGAAAAGGTGATAATGCCGCGGAGATAGAAACCGTGCTAGTTAAGGACGGTTTTAAATTTGCGATTGTGTATCCAGTCACACCACTGTTTGTCAGTATCGATAGCGATAATTCTTGCGAGTGATACAGCGCGCGGTTTATGATTCTATTACAGTGTATACTAAACTAAATTTAATATGTTTACAAACGCTTTCAGGAGGAATTGTGACTGTATTTGGTATACTCAAAATCCAAATCCAACTAAAAACCTACATAAACAGAATATCTGAAATATCGATTTAATGCCATTGCTTGTACAAATAGGAACGCGGTATTATGAAGGTAATATTTACGGTTTCATGGCGAAAAACATGCGCGCACTGAACCCGAAGGACGACGCATTCCGACGGTGCCCCACGATTATGATCGAAACACGAAATCGAACCGAGAGAGGCTGCAGATAGCATCGACCCCGTTGTGTGTTCACTACGGTCCGAATAGGGGAATGGGAATTTTCGGTTTTGTATTTGGCCCCCAGGGCCGTTCGCGGCTAATTTTGAAATTAGGAGAGTTTATCAGGCCGCCCGAATTGTTATGTTAGATGCACAGATACGGCGGAAACACGCCGGCTTTATGTTACTTACGCTGCCTTATCAGTCTCCAGTTATCAGTACAATATTCGGGAATATACGAAAAGGGGCTCGAACAAACGCATCCCTTTCTTGGTAACAATTAGATGAAAATTGTAAAATAAAATTAGGCTATGGAATTCTTGATCCGGGGTAAAAAAGTACGTGACATTGAGAAGTTTCAAAATAAATGAAAGATTTGTTCGGAGCATTCAACAAATTTGTTTTTCACATTCTTATAAAACAAATCTCACGGTCTCTTCAAGGTACACTTTAACGCAAGCAAGTATTATTTATGTATGATTAATCGATACCCCGCGTCCAGTGTGTTATTAGAAACTAAAATAAAAAAATGTTCAAACGAGAAGAAAGCTGGCATTCACCTGACGCCCTGATGGAAAAGATGTAGCACGATTGGACATGCACAGGCGGAAGCCACGTTTTGTATATTAGAACAGGGAGATTGCATAAAAATTACTCAATCCCAACTCGGTAGACTGATTCCATTCGCTACGAGGAGTTCCGCATTGTTTGTATATTTAGATTAATTAGACAGTGTTACAATTTTCCGGACTTCGCTTTGCGAAATATAAAGAGTCAATACTCCAGGCCAGAAGTAATCCTCTCAAAACATAATCGTCATCCTCAGCGCCGAACCTATAATAATTCCTATCGGAATTTAGGTTGTCGAAAGCATTCTGAGAATACTCAAACTTCTGAGGATTCCGATTTATACAGCACATTACTTTTTGCACAAGCTATCTTTATCACCAAATGTTACTCTCTCGCTTTTTGTGGTAATTCGCTAAAATTCCTTAAATCAACGAGGGAGAATTCAAACACTTCCAGGTCTACAAGTAAATGTTTTATAGAGTTAACCAATCTCTACTACTAACTTCGAAGGAACAAGGCATCACATAACTTGTATTTCATATTATTTCCACATTCTCAACATACCGGATTTTCCAACCATTAGACATCAAGTGAAAATAATTAAATGAAACACATAACATCCGAATGCCCTGTCTTCAGGCATTTTTTGGTCTTTTCCCATAATATAGCAAAATTCTGTATGGATTTACATGACTAAAATAGTGATCTAGTAACTATGTAATATCTGCAAGTTCTCTTCTATCAGTACATTTGAATTATATACAATCAGATTAATATTTTGTTTTTTCACCATTATCATTACTTTATACCGTAACTAATATGGTTAAATTATTTAATTCTTTACTAAAACAGAATGATCTTGGCCACATTATTACACAACTGAGTTAGCGGTGGATGATTTCAGATCTCGAGTAACGCTGCTATCTCCGCGAGCAATTTCTCTTGGTCTGATTTTTCCGGACTGTCGCTTCTCAAGCATTCCACTCCACTCCTGTTTTCCGTTCCAACATTTAAGATCGGGCTTTCACCGCTCTCAATAGTCTACAGTCCAGTGAAACATCGCGATATAAGAAACAGAAGGTCTTCTTTGTTGTTAACGCCTGAAATTTACTGTACCATTCCAGAACCGGACCAACTTATAATGACTACTTTATCTATGGATTACGTTATAATTGTGTAATTTTTACTCAGAACAAATAATATAATCCAGGAAAAATAGCGAGGAAGGTTTATTGTCTTACGGAATCTTTTCAAGTCTCATACTACAAGCGATCAATAGATTTCTAAGGACAATTTTATTTCTAAATGATACTCAAATCTTCACACGAAATCTAAAAATTTCTTATAGAAAATTTAACAATGAACATTTCTAAAACGACAACATTTAAGGTCATTAACGTACCCATCCTGTTATCATGTATGAATTATTTTGTGTCCATGCACTAAACACGAAATCGAAACTGAGTGAATGCAACTTCACTATCACCTTCTGGAAACGACGTTCCGGCGACACACGTAATAGAAACAGTGAAAGCCGGCTCCGCTTCGCGGAGAAGACTTTTAATTAGTAATTATGCATGGAAGAAGCAAAAAAACCCCTGACTCATTATACTGAGCAAAAACTAACCTATGGCGTCACAATTAACTCGTGAGAGAAACTCCCAATTACAAATGAGTATATTAAATGAAAACGTTTTACAATTGGTAGACGCAATAATTTTATATAATAAGGTGTGCGCTCACTGGTTTACTCATTTATACAGGCAACAATGATTAATATTTATTTTATTTTGGACATAGCTGTTCAAAAGAATACTAACTGCATTACCGAATGTTTGACAATAATTTTATCAGGGGCGTTTAAAATAATTAAAAGAAACCATTAAAAGTAGACAGAAATATTTAAGCGAAAGTAATAGTTACGAAATGTATTGATTGTAATCCTACATTCTCATTAAAACGTACCGGTCCATGGTTTTTTACTGAAAACACTGCGTATTACACGTCCATTTGTTAATCCAAATTATGAAATAATTTGGCTCTCTTCTATACGCCTCGGACACGCTAGACCCCCTCCATCCCTTGGCCATGGCCCAAAACTGAGTACAGCGACCGTTCGTACAACTCGATTCTGTTGTTCCAAGGTACAAGGACTGTAAATTTGCGTGGAACGACAAAAAAAATTTATTCTTATCTCCCGACAACACAGAAACAACGCAAACAAGATAGAAGCGAGAACGTACAAGACAGGTCCGTATAGGGGCCACACTACTGGTCGCCCGTCCAGAGAGAGGGGCCCGTGCTCATAAGCCGGAAAACTACCGGAGAAAGGGACCCGCGCTCCAATTAACAGGTGTGGCGCTAGACCTGCTGAATTTAAAAACTATTAAACGGGTACAAATGTTACGGCAGTTCATTTTATGTCTGATAATAGAGTTTCGGTTTTCTCATATCTGGAACGGACATGAAAACGTGACTAATAGAAGGGACCAATAACACGTACATAAAAGAGAAATAAAACCCTATATCATTACATACGGTACATACAGTACATGAGTTCTAATCATTTCCCTGAATTTGTCCCAACTTGTTGGCTAACACATTTATATCTATATATCTCATAGGGAACACTATGGTTCAAGGTAAATTATACTTCGATAAAAAAAACTCTTTTCAGCTAAAATATTTTCAAACTGTATACAACTGATAGATTGCAGACCGGCATGCGTGGTTCATGGTCACAAAAAACTGGTTTCTGTACTCACGAAAATCGAATTTTCACGAATTCATGTCTAGCTCTAATCTTCCCGTTAGTCATTTCACAAACGTTTCAACCCAATAATGTTTGACTGCCTTACCTGAAATCAGAAAATTAAATCTTCTATCAATACAAACAGAACAACAATAATACTTGTGAATAACAATCATTGAAGAACGTACGTTGAATTTAATTAAGGTTTTCTACGTGACCTGAGTTATTGGGTATTAATAGAAAGTAAGTTAGTACAGTACAGGGTTAAACTATACCAATTAAAGATGTCTTAAAATTCTATTATTTTTGGTTAATAAGAGCGAATAATTCATACTTAAATGTCAGAAAATCAGGGTTTGATACAACATATGGACTGCAACCCCTACCGGCTGTTGTTTTTCATCAAGGATTCGACGCGAAATTGTTTTGAAAATCAATCCCATCGGATAAAGCTTTCGGAAACCGAGTCACGGATTTTTCTTAGCACAAGATGGGATTATAAAACTCCATTTTTCTGGCAACGTTTCCAAACAGCCTAAACTGTGAAAGGTTTTTTAAAATCGTTTTTTTCCCCTCGACGCCGGGTTAACGGATTACCGCCGAATTGCCTTTGGGACTCACCGCCCCATTATTTGGAGTGAACCGTCCGAAGAAGCCTCTCTCGGATGAGGGTCGCACCACAATTTTCAAATGCGGAGCCTATATAAAAATAAATAAATCAAGGCTGAGGACATTAACACCGTGGGATTTTCGATGATCCCAGAGATAGAAATCTGTTGGGAGGGCCAATTTTAGAAAATTGTCTACCGACGGTACTCGCAGGTCGGTCGGTCCCTCCTCAAGAGAGGCCCGGACAAGTTATTCGACCGCGAGATGAATTTGGCAGATAGGATTTTTCATCATGGTCGTCGACACGATACCGGCCGAGAGCAATTTACGCCCCGAATATCATTAGGGATCATTTGTCGGTCGTCGTTTTCTACTTACAAGAATATTACAACGTATTTCTTAATCCTTGTACAGCTCGGACACGACTTTCCACGCTGTGGAACGATCACATCCGTTGTAGGTTAAAATGAAGGGGAGAGGAGAGAAAAAAAAGATATTACGACGCTATTTTACGACTTCGTCTCGGTAAAAGCGGCCCCATTTTCCAGACAAGTTGAAAAAAAATTGAACAAACAGATGAAATCAATCAAATACAATGTGGGCACGCGCAAAGCACTAAATCCAATCTGCGGATTCTAGTGTACCCAGACAAAATAAACATGTGATACAACGATGAACCATTAATTAAAGCTCTCTAATTTAATCACTTGAATCTGATACACTTTTCAGTCCGCTATATAGCGCGTTTGAATGGCTGCTTTCATTAACTGATTCGTTTATACAATCTAATATTTATTAGCCTCCCTACCAGCCAGAATAATAATGTTGTCAATTATTTATAGAAATGTCACCGGCAAGTAGGACTACATTAAAAAAAATACATTTCTGATTGATTACCTAAAACGCATTATACTCATAATGCCAATTTTCGAACATCCGACAAAAATTTCAACTTTAATATTTTTCTTATTTCTCGATGTGTTTTACTGCCTTATACCTTCTGTGTAAATGTATCTTTATTACTGTAGTTCTTTTAACCGCCTGCTTATAGAGTTCATAAATTAAGTGAAACTCTTACGGTCAACAATAGATCATAAAAGATAGATATAACAGGAATAACTAAAAAAAATATTGAGACGGATATAACCAGACTGTCAGACATAATTAAAATATGGCACTGGAAAAATTTAACCTACATTTAAATCTCTCGAAAAGTACATCCAATTTTTTTAATCCTGCAACATATAGGGAAACTACAAATCGCCAGTATTTCATTACACCTTATGAAAGGATATGTTACGTTTTCGAATCTGGGACCATACTTCATTATGAGAGTTTATGTAGAAAAATTATAGACCGCATTGGAGAGAACGGTGGGTCAATCACACGTCCTTGCCACACATAGGTAAAAGATAACGCCCTCGTTTCAAATAGAAATCGATTGCACTGTACGATATTCAAACAACATGAGTCATATTAGCTCAGACCAACATTTCAATAAAAAGTGTAATTAATGATTCGGAAT
Source organism: Lethocerus indicus (assembly GCA_019843655.1). Classification (NCBI taxonomy): domain Eukaryota; kingdom Metazoa; phylum Arthropoda; class Insecta; order Hemiptera; family Belostomatidae; genus Lethocerus; species Lethocerus indicus. The sequence continues at coordinate 13,377,592 of JACDQD010000010.1, read as the reverse complement.
TATAATTGTAGAACACCCCGAAAAATGGAAGGGGCGCCGGGAGGAGGCTGAGTCTGACCTTGTTTTCCCCCGCTGGGTTTATCGATTCCCGCAGTGACGTCACTAGAGCTCACTCCTCCCTTCTTTCTGAATAAGCCTCTACCCCAACGGGCCTCGAGCGATAAACTGGGTTATCGTATTTCCCAGTGACCAGAAAAATGATCATATACAGTGTTAAGCCTTTAAACCCCTAATATTTAATAATCAGAAGATTATTACCCGAACGTGCTATATTTACTTGCATTCAATCCGTCTGTTGTCACCATATAATAAAATTCAGTATTGTCTTCAATTCGAATATAATATCTTAAACGTTACGACAGTCCCAGGTATTCCACACACTTCCTTGATATCATAAGAGTGAAATGATTCGGACCTTTCATTTTCCCGGCGATAAAATACGTAATTTAATTATTCGTTGTACACCAAACAAAATTATGATCCATGAGTTATACGAATGATTCAAAGTCTATTAATAACGTCAATTAATTAGTACCACAGCCTTATGTAAGACAAAAAGAACCTTCGGAATCTCGATGTTTCTCATAATGTAATCCTCTCCCTTTCGTATTTCGCAATAATCGTTACTACTCATCTGTGTGTCCAATAGCTTAATATAACAAGCAGCACGACAACATATCAAACACGAAATATGCGGACACGCCGGAAAATCGGATCTCTGAACACGGAACATACCTGAACGAGAAATTACAAGTGAAATTCAGTGTCACATACTCAAAAAAAACATATATAACAACAGTTGAGTTTATGTCCTGACAGTTATAATTTTATGAAAATTATATTTAGTATCACTGTCTAAAAAATTTCCCTTCCTGAGCAGCCTTCAAGAGTCGGCATTGAAATCCGAAGTACAAAACTCAGGTTGCGACAGACCCACGTTGTATCGGAATTGAAACAACGTTCCCTATGCCTTTCCTTAACCTTCGATCGAAAATAACGACCCGGTAATAAAGTGCAGAGTTTATTTTTTGTATCCTCCCCACCCTCCCCAATATTGCAACAGCGTTGAGCAATGAGTCTTGCTCTACATTCGACTTTCAATTCGACTCACCCGGTAATACAACATTGAGTTACCCAAAAATATACAGTACAAGATTCAAACTGCCGCCTAAATATATTACAAACAATACTACAGATCATATAAGTCCAATATGAAGGGAGATAAGAGCAATTACGGGTACCGAATGCAGAATAAAATTTTCCAATAAACAATAACGTTCTTTTAATATAATATTTAAGAGATATTAACTCCATGCATTAATCTCTATTTTTAAGATATGTGTCTGCAGCAAGTGTATCCGGCAGAAGCGATAGTATACAGTGATGATAAACTAATAACCGTGATACAATTTCACTGAAAAATTACTATTTTTGTTTTTGACCACAAAATATTGATTTTACTTTAGTTTAGCAACCTAATTATTATATTTAATAAAAACATATAAAAACACATAAAAACTAGCATAATTTCTCAGATCAATTTTCTGACAACAGCATTATATCACCGAGTCGATGTATATTTAACATCGTAAACTGGAGAATACAGAATTCTGACTAGTTGGAAATAAGTTTACTGGCGATTATATAAATGGTGGGTAAATATTTGTTTCCCCAGACCGCTAGAAGTCTCGAAAGTGAAACCGACTCTAATTTAGAGTCGGAAACTTATAATTGGGCCTCGCATGACGACTATAGATTTCCGGACACGGGAATGGCGGCTTGCGGGTCATCTGAAACGGAAACTCTTCAGTAAACTTACCCGCTGTTCTCCAAACTAAGTCTATTATATAATTAGTGAAACGCTCCTCAACATAAGATCCTGTAGTTTATATGTTCGCGCATCAATGTGTGTAGATTTTCATTTGTCTATAGCGTCGGCAAAATGCTATTTTCTGTCAAATTTACATTATTTATTGATGCGAATAGATTCTGTACTTCCGAATCTGTCCATTTCGGACAATAACCCGTCAATCGATAAATGATTCTAATGTTATAACGCATCATCGTTATTTATAATTAGAAAAACATCAAAAAGTGTGAAAGGGAAGAGTGTATTCGATTTAGGGGGGCATAAAGAGTAGCCTAATGCGGGGTGAACATTTAAGGTAGTAATTAAGGGCTAGGTACAATATCTACAATTCATTTATCCTCTAACAATTACTCTATACTTTACCTTAATCCGGCGCAGGACAGTATCCGCCAGCGAGAACATTATTAAACGTGGAAAAATTCAATTTCAACGCATTAAAAAAGAAAAACTCGCGCACTCAAAGTATTATTAACGGTAAAATTCTATCCCCGAACACTGGAAAGCGCACAAAACACCAATTGTACTTCCCACAGAGTTTATCGCCGACTGACAACACTGGCGTGCGTGCCGACGTCCGGGCAGAGGGGAGGCGGTCACCCATGCGGAGAACTGACTCGGGGGGGAAAATGGGGGAAATATAAAACTGCAGGAAACTGGGGAGTTGGCACACCTGCCGGCACAGGTAGCCTGCTGGCGGCGCCCCTGACTGACACTGGTCTCGGCTAGGCCCGCACGACGTCCGGGTCATGCGCAAAGCCTACCGGCCCGGGAGCCCCCTCCACTACATTTATAATCGCTTACGATTAACCCAACAAATAAAGGGAGGCTGATCGAAATTTACACTTCATTATTGTCGCCGGTTTAGGAAAATTTCCGAGTTAATTGAATACGAGGTATCCGATTTTGTGTTGGAATATCAATAATCAACTATATAGTCAGCCGGGTTGATCCGGTGTGGCTACAACGAAAAGTTCTGGAAATTTCAACAAATCCGTTCAATGGACAATTCAGCCAGTTGGAGTATTATTAATAAGCAGATACAGTGAACAGCGATTCTGTGAGGAACTAATAAAACCAATATTCCAAAAACCCAAGTACAGATTTAAACTCTTTTGCATAACATGCGTTACAAAAATAGAATTCTAATGCATTCATACAAGCAAAAATATCGGTATAATAACATATATTTGTCAAAACGTAATAGGAGCACCACCATGTATATAATTTCGCCGCATAATTTCATTGAACTTGATTTTATTTCACTTCATTATTTGAGTTGAGAAACTGTGGCGTGAGACCTGTGGCGACTCCACTGAGGACCTGTGGCAGAACAACAGAACTCCAAACCCGACGTTTGACCTCGGCTCTGAACGAAAACACGCCATGTCAATCTGTCACGACATCCGAACTAAGAGGGGGCCATATCAATTGTCCGGCGTTGTTGAAACGCCCCGTGATTGAGGAGTGAAAGTAAAACAGTGCCAGGTGAGCTTCTTGTGAACAGTGTACTTTTTGTGAAATAACCAAGTTTTTTTTCTTATCAAGTGTCGTAAAAAGATGACGTGTGAAAGTACGAGACCTTAGTGTGAGTAATAAAACTAGAATTATTGGAATTTTTTACGCCCGCCCGCCTACTTTCTTGTAATGTCCCCCGACCTCATTTCCCAGCAGAGGTTGGCCGTCCACCGCTGTGTGACTAGGACAGGTTTACGGAATTTCCGTATTTCGTTTGTTAGCATCATACTGACAATCAGAAATTTTTGAATGAGCACTTACTTTTAAATTAGTGTAATAAATAAGGAATACATTAAAAGTGAAAGCTGTTAAATTATATCATAAAACTTAGATAATATCGAAAATTGTTTTCAGTTACTAAACCGCGCACAATTTTTGTATTGCATTAAATTACATTACATCGCAGAAAAGAAACAAGAAAAATTACAAAAAAAACCAATATAAGTAATTCTTCCATTTTATTAATTATATAAATAAATGTTATTCTTTTATGGAATTAATGTTTTTGTTAATATCGTAATTTTGCGAAACTGAAGACAAGCAACACTTGCGTCCTTTATTTTCCAAGAGCCACCGCATGACCTTCGTAAAATACAGTGAATTTATTCGTCTGTTCTTTACAAACGAATTTATAAGCGCATTTACTGTAATTTTCCTGTACTTCGAGTTCCTTCAATTTCTGTATGTATAAATAAATGTCCCGAATTATGACTCTTACATTGCCCTGAGTGGAAGTGTGAATTATTTCAAGCTTGTGCGAGATACAGACACTCAAAGTTATCCTGCGCTTTATTAAACAAATGTACTGATAATATTGAACACAGGAGGTTTGAGAGAGCGGTTCACTAAGGAGAAACGTCGCGGTCCTATCAGGTATTCCGTTCGTCGGGGCAATGTTGCGGAGGAGGGGACCCCTCCACAAGACCGATATCTGTTGAGGGACCCCGGTGTCGGGACTTTCTCACGGCCGGTCAGGCATTCCACCGGGGGTCCTCTTGAGGATCTCAAGAGTCAAAACGGGATTGGGGGGGTGTGGGAAGGAGGGAGAAAGTGGAAAGAGAGAGAGGGATGGGGGGGATAAGTGCGGCGGTACCGGCGGTGGTGGCGTATTGACAGAGTGGGCCGACCTGAGAACAGAAGGAGGAGCGTCAAGGAGCACTTCACCGGGCCATGAGAAACGCTACTTTGGTACCTGCTGACTGACCGAAATTAAATATACACACACATCGCATCCTGATCGGCGCTAGACCTCAGTCCTACTGTCGTACAGGACTCCCTACTTCAAACTTTTCAAAACCATCAAAAAATATATATAAATTATTTTTATTCATCAGAAAGATTTCTTTTACGAACTGTTCCAATAGATGAGGTTCCAATAGATAAATACAAATTTTGAATATTCCCCACGGAACCGGAGTGGTAGGTATTGAATATTCCTGCGCACCAAGCAGTACATGTTAATATCCCCCACCATCAATACGGGGGAATGAGAGCAACATAACATGGGACGAAAATTGAATTCTGACAGCGGAAATAAATTACAGTTCCTTTGTTTTGGAAGTAATATACACAATTATATATATATATAGTACAAACGTTTATATTTGTTAATACGAAAGGTGAATACATCACCTTCTTCATTTCGATGGAATAAGAAACGCTTAGCACCGTCAAGTACCGCGACCAAGTCATGCTACCGTACGTTATCGACCAAACCGAGAAATTGAGAGCGGTAACTAAACGCAGAGAGTCACGCAGAACCAACACTGAATCGTGACCCAAAAGACGATAAATGAACAAATATATTCCTTCAGAAGAAAAATTCAAGATTAAACGCGATAATGACCGTATTTGATTCGACGCATTTTTTTAGCATGAGCATGAAATAAACTTGGAAAATGCCGAGAAAACAAGTCAGATTTCATATATAAATTTAACTGATATAATTTAATTTAGTTTAAGGCAGCCGACATGTAAACTACCACACTAAGAGTCTAAAACCGATTTATCAATACGGCGGATTTCCAAATGTGACGTCTATTATATACAGCGATTGAATCATGTATATGTAGTCATGTATATATATATATATATATATATATATATATATATATGTCCGGACCGGAGCCTACAAATATATAACGGCGGTTCAGAATGCGTTGAAGCATTGAATCTAGCCCGCGTCAAAAGTTGAGAGAGAGCCAAGTCCGATAAATCAGGTTCAAATTTCCTTGTGTCAGGACCACGAAGCGGCACACACGGCGTGTGCCCCGGGGGCTTATCACGACCGAGACAACCTCCCCGGCCGGCCGGCGTTTGTCCAAGCGTCAATCCACGCCCGCACCAAATTCAATTCTACAACAATAAAGCGGGCCCGATTTTGCGCACGGGCATCCATCATTGACGCCACATCATTCGGGTCATTGCACAACGAATGCCCGCAGGCCACTGCAGGTATATTTCAGTCTCGTATTATATGTGAAAGGTACGTTATATAGAAAACCCCAAGACGAAATAAAAAAAAACTCCCGACAACTGCGAGCAACGTTTTCCAGTACTATCGTCAATAATTTACTGACATTCTACTGGCATTCTATACAGGAATAAAGTCGAAACCTGTTTATAAACTAGAATATAAATGTCCCTAAATATTAGCAGTTGGAAATTGGGGCTCGTAAACATAAATATCAGGAAGTAATAGGTTGCTCGAACTACGAAATTAGCTTCCCAACTACTGTTGAAATTTGTTACATAAAGATAATTGATGCAGCCAATAGTATATTGAACTCGGTTTTTAATTTAAAATGAGAAAATTCGAAATCTAACTCGAAGGAAAAGGAAATTCGTTCTAAACCTGAAACCGTTTCGGATTATATCTTTCATCTAGTCACTCTTCGGAATTGGTTCGGCCACCAACTAATAGGAATAACTCTGAACTAATATGTGCCAGCTGCCAATTATACCGGCGAAACCAATCGGCAAAGTATTCCCTCGGGCCTTCATACGACTTTCTAAAAGATATTATAATGGTATTGTCGTTCAGAATGCCTGATAAACAATTCTTTGGCTGGGAAACGTTTTAAATCAGTGCTAATTTCACAACTGTCCACATCTGTGCGGGGATATCTCCAACCACGTCACGTCCATTTAACATTTATTTCTTGTTGTTCTGGCACTTTGAACGCCATTCTGGCCTATTACCGCTATAGGATTGCCTAATCTGAATGCCTACAGTTTGAATGAAGTTAAATCGGAGGCCCGCTGAAATTATAAATCACCTTCGACGAGAGGGCAAACCGGGGGGGATATTCTGGACGCCGACAGCCCAGTTAATTTATACCGTACGCGAGACGTACCGCGATATTCGTGAGCCGGGGCGAGGATGAGGGGGGAGGTCACTTTCTATGGGTCAGGGGTCGCACCAGCCTGCCGGGGGCAGTCTGCATCCTTCGTGACCGCTCCAGTTTTAGCTTTCGACCAGATAGCGGATACGGTCTCCGCTTAGTAGATCGCGAAACGTTAGAATATGATATAATTTATGTTTCCCGATGTTTCCGTACAAAAGAGGCGCAATAAAAATTAAAATATTACCCGCACACATTGTTTTGAAGTTTTGAAACACGAATACAGAGCTAATTCACTCAAGTCGGTGGTTGTATTTCCAATAAACTATGGGGCAAAATTACGGGAAAAATCCCCAAAAATGGGAGTACATCGAAATGAAACAAACGCAGACACAGAATCCACTGTTGTTCAAAATAATATTTAATAAACGTTACATAAAAAATAATAAGCCATCCGAATTCCCCGGTAGAACGGAGAATTAGAATTCAACCCGGATTATGTTCCCGGGTTAGAGGCAAAATGCCGGTGAAAGAATCATTAACGCGAATAATTGTAGGAATCAATTTCGAAGGATTTACGATCCGAAACCGGGAACCAATGGCCCGTGTCCGCAGAACGCAGGGCGGTTATATTAACACATTCACAGTTAAGTGCGCGACCCCCATATGAACTCTGCAGTTGTGACTTTCACCAGATAATGTTGTTCATCAACAGGTATACAGAGACAGAAGGAGCCGGTGTGGAACAATTGGAGTATGACAGTTTCGTTCACGCTGCTTCGGTGTCGAACTCTACCACATATTTCATAAGAAAAAACTACTCTCATGCCGTATAAAATCCTCTATACTGTCCTTTCTTATACAGCTATCTCTAATGATCGGTAATAGTATAATTTGCCACGCTACAGTGCGGGGTAAAACATGGATGGGGAGCGTAGAATTAATGGATTATAATCCATTCTGTATTTAAATAAATACCTATAGTATTTAGTAATAGATTTCCGTTTTGAGCTGTTTTGAATTCAAATAGCCTTAATTGTTTTTTACAGGAAACTTACAGATTTTTTTTATTCGTGCCGTAACGTTCATTGTATGTTAATCAATTGCTGAGACAGAAAATCAGGAGTGACGCTATCCCAAACTCTCTTGTTTGAGAAACTGTTATTATGATTCCATTATTATATATAGATTAAGTTCCATATTAGTCTCCGTTGCGGGTCCCATGTGAATGACTGCATATAATGTGTGTATTAGAGTAGTTTAGGTATTGGTTTTCGAGTAGGCGAAGAGTGAGAGGGGACAATGCCGAGAAGGCGAAAGTGAAATTGAATAATATTGGCGGGATGGGGCACAGACACCCCCGCCCGGCCATCATTAATATTAAACAGGGACAGTTCGATGGCCTCACGCATTCGATGGCCTCATGGGGGGCGGACACACAATGAAGATTGTATCGGCAGTCCATCGGACCCATACCGGCCGGGATCTGAAAACACGGACTGTGGTGAAGAAGTAGGGGGGGAGGGGGGCATTATCATATCATTTACAAACACGGCCGAATGTAAATTCTTTTTTACGTGGCCGTTTCGCGCCTCGTCCCCGGGTGTCGGGTTCCGCCCCCACTCACGACCGTGTACCAAAACCAAACCGGTCACCCTCGAAAATCTTCCAAACAGAACGGTTATCCTCATTTTTGTTTTAAAAATATCCCGTTGAACGGGTTATAAAATGCTGCAACTCCCGCAGATATATTCATATCGGTTTAGAATCCAGTAAAGGTTTTAAATCTGATTACTACGATAGACAGGTTTCGGCTTCTCACCACTCAATAGCATTTCGTTGGTAAATTAATGAGGTGAGCAATGTGTCATTCTAACGTTCTATTTGAAAGAGAGTGTGTATCTACTTCGTTATCACGTTTTTTTAACCGTTAATTTTATTCGTAACTCGGCAACTAATAGTCGGTGTCCCGACAAATTTAAGACTTATATATAACAATAAATGCTAAAAATCGTCGTCATGTTTACATAAATATTTTATATTTATGTAAACCTACAACCTCGTCCTAGAGCAAACAACCGAGGGGAAAACCGTGATCATGTGGATAAAAACAACAACCTTGAAACATTCATAAATCCCTTTTATAAAACTTTAATATACTCGCACTTATCTTGTTGTTTTCTGAGTTTTTATAACGTTGACTTTAAAAGATAAGCGAAATTCGAGTTCCCACGCTTAGTTACGTAAATGTCGATTAAACTGCATGACCTAAACATAAATAGTCGGGCAAATTGAAGTGTTGAACACCTTTACCCACATTACATTCGAACTGACGTACAAACGACCAATATGCCATACGGCATGTGAACGAAACATATAACAAATTTATGACATGACAAGAGATGAAATATACGAACAGGGACTTTCGGTAAGCTCGTTTTCAGAATGGGTTTATCCATCTGAAAACCAATTATCTAGAACTAATAGGTCAGCGAATTTTCTGACCAGCAACCTCGTTCAGAATCTATCGATCACCTTCGGCCCTAGTATGACTTTCTAAAATTACTTACATTATATTTCATATATTTTGTTTTTAGAAGATAACGATTTTGAAATAGATTTTTCCCAACTCTATACCAGTTACTATTCCTATTGCGAGAGCATTTCAGCTCAATATTGCGGCTAGAATAAAATTATAGGCGAAATAACTTTTTATTACCCGCAATTCAGTGTCATTGCACGAGCAATTTCCTTACATCAAGGGAAAAGTAATTCCTAAATCGCGTTGTATGAAACAAAATCGATGTAGCGTTGAACTAATGTTGAAATAGAGCTAGTAATTTACTATTCCTAGACATAATTACAAATTGATGTTTATTCGGTTTAATATATTTTCATTGAAGTATAATGTTATATTAATTTCTTGGATTCGAACTGCATGATGGAAGCCATAATTTACACACAATTTATCATTCCTTAACAAATGAATTAAATTTTTATCAGAATTCTAATTCCCGTACTAGAGAATTTGAAATTGGTTACAGGGAGGGTCTCAACACACTCAATTGGTAGAAATAACTTTAACCATCTTATTTAATATTTTATACGCTTGAACAGTTTATTTCGTAATGATTAAGACCGGTTGGTTTCTTATTGCACATACACATCTTGCCTATTTTGCGATGGGATAATTTTCAAAAATGAAAAAATGCCGAACTGAGATCCCAAAACGTGATACAGTGAATGTGTCCGGCGCCCGAAAACGTGACCGTTCGAAAATCCGCCGACCGGAGAGAAACTGACGAGCGAAATAGAAAGTTATGACAGCGGCTGTCAATACGCTCCGGGGGATGTTTTTAGAGCGACAAAACAAAAAAAAAAGGAACAAGGCCGACTTTTTGCGAAATAAAGCGCAAAAGTACCGGGAAACAAACCCGGGATCAATATATATAGAAGTAATTTGCCTATACTCGCATTACAAGGTATCAACAGCGGATTGTAAGAGCGATGAAAGATAATATTGAAAAGAGTTATCGACTATTCATTGCCATAAAAATACAAACATCAAGAAGCCGCCTTTTGCCCTCAAGGTTGGGGGGGGTTTTATGGTTAAGAACCTCAACCAGTTGAGGCTGTTAATAAACATTATAGTTTCGCTGTATTATTTCAACACGAAAGTTGAGAAAGACCAATTCCCAGCCAGTTTCGGTCAACGACCGTTCCCAGTCTTTAACACCGGATCGACCGTGAAGAGCGAAACAGTCGTTAAGAGGATCGCGGCACTCGTTCGAGTGCGAATTGTTTCCTAGAACACGCCCGAGCAGGAGAGGAAATAAAGTACGTGAAAAATAAAAGTAATAAATAGGCGATAAAAAGTCCAGGACGAGAGATGTGAGGAGAGGGATCCCTCTCTCTCTCTCTCTCTCTCTATCTTGGGTGGGCTACGGCCAGTAAACCTGTCGGTTTGGCATCGTGTGGGAGGCGGCACAACTCGCCATTTGTCACAGGCCGCCCCTTACAGAAAGAACAAAAACAAAAACAAAAATAGCAAGAACTGCGCAAGGGGAATACAACGACTGTAAGGCCCGACACGTAAGCTTGAAAGATAAAATCGTAACAACAGATATGACCCCCCCCCAACAGCCGACCGGTATGTTGTGGCATAAACCCTATTCTCATTTCAAGAATACAACGGTATAGAAATACAATAATAAATATTTCGCGTAATGCATTAAATTACCTTGACATTCAATATTTTAAATTAGGTACATACTCACTACTGTCGATTTAATACAACCTGATGTGGCTAATGCATTTGCGAATGGGAACAAAAAAAAGCCAACCTAAGTATGATGTTAAAATAGACAAGCTAAAACATAAAATGTTTTAATAGCTTTTGAAACGAAACGAGTGCTGCCATCTTGCCGACACGAAAGGCACGACGAGAAACAAAGAGAATCGCCCGCCTGGCGGTCGGGGCATGAACTTGATTCGGGCAAAGAGTAATGCGCCAGATGCTTACTAAATAATCGAAAATTTCTGTTTCTAAATTATAGAGTTGGATAAAATCATCAATACAATTATTACGTTCTCGTACGAAAATCGTTAATTTCGTACCGCACAAACTCATAACAGATGAACCTTATTGCTAAAACCGAAGTTGCAATATGGACGAGCCTTTGTTTACGGACGATAAAGATGTGACAGGCGATTATGAGAATTTTGGTTTTTCATTAAAAGCGGGTCGGGCATAGTGGTAGAGAAACGGATCGATATAAAGGGGGCGGTTCGATTAACATGAGAGAGCGTTGCATATAAATGTCGACGGGGGCGGGGGCGGTTAGTTTTGATTAGTGGCCCGCCCCCGCACACACAACACAACCCGGTGTCGTTCGTTCGGTTTCAATTACAAGGCCCCCCTCGAATCAACCACCCCCTCATATATCTATAACCGTGGTTTATAGATTTATCTTCGGTAGAACGACGACATATCGCTTTGAGTCGTGAAAGAAAGAAACCCCACTATAAACTGTTGTTTTCGATTAGCCGAGTAAAATCTTTAAGATTAGCTGTTTGTCATATCCGCAATTCCACGGCGATTAGATTACTGAATTATATACTGACACTTGTGTCGGAGATATTATTGCATCAATATTTTACCCGAACAAAATAAATGACATGGGGTTTGAAGGAGCGGCCATATGCCGAAGCTCACGGCGGACTGCCGTGATCTTGAATTTCCATTCGAAAATAGAACTCAATTCAGTAATGATCCTGAACTACTTCTGACCCCAGCGCCCATATATATATATATATATATATATATATATATATATATATATATATATATATATATATATATATATAACAGTCGCTGTTGTTTAATCAAGCATCGCGCTCAACGCACGACCATATTGCACAACCGTACAATTGCAATCATCAATCAGAAACTGTTTCATAACGCGCATTTAAAAAAAAATGTCATATGGTACCGGAAATGAATTTACGGAGAGAAGGGGTGTTACAGAGCCGAGCTGAGCAAAGGATCGGTCGCAATTACAAGATACAATGTAATGTATTTCGTGCATACAATATGTTCGACGCGTCCCTTAAATCGATCATCCTACACAGGTCCTCACATGCAGCTATAAAAATGCCCTTCGATGAACTATCTATCACTTTTCCATGTCTAGCATTCGTAATAGTCTGCTATACTGGTGGTTCACATAATTTTCCTTGTTTACATCGCAACAGATAAAATAAAAATATGTGCAACTTGAATGTTCTTAACGATATATTTCAGCGATGTTATGTTGAATGGAAAACAGACCGCAATGTAAAAATAAAATAATGAATGAATATCCGAGTGTAGGCTGATGTAAGGCACACCGGCGGAGAGGAACATACCGGCAGACGCTGTATAAATATTAGTAACATGATACTGTAACATTATAGGGCGATCGTAGACGACGGGTGCAGTAAACTGTTGTTGTTTGTGCTAATGTTGTCCGGGACCGTGCGCGAAGGCTCCCAGCGTCCGAGACGACCGGTTGTTTCAGTCCCATTATCAGATTAAGGGTTGCCGACAGGCCGTTCGTTTGGGGCGGCACACGCGAGCCCAAACCTAATTAATCCTTACGGCACGTACGGGGCCTGCAGGAACATGCAAATAAAATACGGTATAGATCACTTGCCCTTTCCGATCCCCACCCCAAATCTCTTTTAGGAGGGGAAAAAAGAGAGCCGCCATCTAGTAGCCAGTCGCCGCACTGCTAACCCTTGGGGCCGTTTGCCCCATGGCGACATCTTGAAGCCGGTACATGAAATACAAGACTATTGCACAATACCCAATTATGTACCAGCGGTCAGTTAATGTGCTGCTAAAGAAAACAAATCTTAAAGTTAATTTAAGACAAATCCAATCATTATATTTATAACAGGGGTATAGGACAAGTGCTTTGCTCGTTAACGAGGAAAAGTGTCCCTAACGAAAATTCAGGAGGAGAAAACAAAAGTTTAACCTGTCGCTATGCAGTTGAGGTATTATAATAAGGTCGGATTCTATGTAACTTGTTATAAAATATATTACTGCACTTTCATATGTCTGTAATCTAACTTCAACAACTGATTTAAGCCAGAATCTTCAATTATAAACATATTAACACCGATGGGTCAATCAGTAAATATGCCCGAACCTATTTTCTAATCTAGTCGGAATTCAATAAATGGGCACGTCAATATTTATCGTACTGAACAGTTTTTATGAACTTTTTTCTATCCTCTATATATTCTGCATTCGTCACTTCAAGATATGAATCCCATATGCGTACCAGGATATGCGATAGGGGCGAAAGACATCGCGATGCAGTTATCTAACAGAGAGCCATTTGAGCGTTATCAAATAGCGAGATAGTTACTTCGCCGATACTTCTTTCTCCCGGAGGACACTTACGAGGAATAACGTACTTATAAACGGTTAAAGAACTAAACCAAAGGTTATGATTCAGAGGTCCACATTAGGAGAAGCCGAATGTATAATGAATATAACAAATAAAAACCTAAGAGGAAAATGCTTCTGTACAGTAAAAATGAGGAATTAGCAAAAATAAGTAATGTATAACACTAGAGGAGCATAATTAATGTTGTAAAATATTATAGAAATACTTGTATTAGTAAGTGATTCAAGGAACAGGACTGTTAAGGATTTGATTACTCTCTCTCTCTTTCAGAACCTTAAAATATTTTACATACTGATTATTTACAGTTAATTATACTGTACCTGTACTATACCTGCCGGATAGAAAAACAGGATAACAAAAACTAGGACGGATTCGGCCCGACTCAGGACGTGCGTAGAAACAAGTAGATAGGGCACACGAGAAAACGCTTAAGGAAAACAGAATACAGCAATGTGTGGTAGAAATAGAAGCGGAATAGAATAACACAAGGGTGAATCATTGCATGAATATGTTACTGAACTCCGGAGTTAGTCATGAACCGATCGGAATTCCATAAACGACGACCGGTGAATAATAATGGCATATATTGGCATGGAAACAAATTCAAATTTCATGTATAATATATAAGCTTATATATAATATATACGCACATGGATCCAAAAAGGTAGATCGCACGGTTATGTTGCAATGGTAGAGAAGAGAACAATACTAAGGTCATTTTTCCGAACTTATACGTGTAATGACAATATATAATTTATATATTAATCATGAATCAAAATTATTCCATATTTCCCCAGTAATAAAACCAATTTTTAAATGTAATTTCTGAGTAGGTAATAAATGATAAAAATCCACGTGTATAAGCGATTACTTATATGGAGACATTAGCCCTACGTATTTATTGTCGAAACTTTTTTTAGTTTTTCTATCCCCTTGCCGTAGCCCCAGTTATCATCCTGATAAGAATTCATACGCCTAGAAATAAACAACTGATAACAATATAAGGTAATAACCGGATGCGGAATCCCGCCTAAGGTTAGCGGCGGTAAGAATCCACTCCTACAAAGCCGCCCGACACAGTCGAACCCCTCCGGACGACTTTCCAAACAGAACTGCAATCCAAATACAAATTTATTCAGTGGATCGGGTACTTAATTATATTCAGATTCCAGTCTGTGGTGTGGTCACCAAACAGGTTCTGATTGTTTGTGAAAGTAATTGCATCGGGATGGTGATCAATAGTTCTCGAACGCCTAACAATATTAGAGTATATTAAAATGTCAGTACTTTTATAGAATAGCGCGCATGTTCGAACGATTTTTCATAGATTAATTGTAAACTACTATATGAAAGTTATAAATCATGACTATAGAAAAAAATGATACGTTCCTTATCACCAATAATAATTCATAAACGAAATTCGAACTTTTAGTCCAAAAGTTAGTTTAGTGTAATTTTTCTTAAAACTGACTAATATAAAGAGCAAACCCTGAGATCGATATGGTTCCGGTTAAGATAGCTCACAATTTCGTTGCCCCTCCCCTCTCATTTTTCCATTTTCCTCTGCGTTCTTCATAATTGGGGGGGAGGATGAAAGTGGATCAACCGTAGAGCAGAGCGAACACAAAGTGGATGGGACTCGAAATTGAGAGAACCCCCTCCGCACCGCCTACTAAATGATTAATACACATTTCTCACAGGCTCATTACGAATAATAACGAGCGCACCTACTTTCACGGTCCCTATAGTCAACAAAACGGGGGTGTTCGTATCAAGAGAGTTAGCTGGTAAAGTATTGCTTCCCCATCAGATAAGCTCTTAAAGATACATTAAATACCTAAATTTAGACATAAAAAATGCTGTAGTAATGTTCAAATGGAATAGTAGAGCTGATGTTATAGTACCCAATTCTGTAGCAATTAATTTGCGTTAGTTCAGTGTTTAGTTTAACATTAACTTGTAATTTATTAATTCAAACATGAAAACGATTTAAATTTGACACGAAACCAGACAGGACAAGCTATGGAGAAGTCCTGCAGAGGCCCGGGGGCTACAGCCCGCAATTCCGGGCACTGGATTATACCGGAGTTGCGGTTCATGGATCGCCCCATTTCCTTTCGATCGAAAAATCGTCTGTTTATACACTGTATCAATTTAATGGTCTGTAATAAATTTTCACGGGAAAGTGAAATTGTTCGTTCCGAGTCGACACAATTGAAATCATTCTGAAACCCATTCTCGCTTTGTTTTTTTGGCGAAATGATAATGTAGAAAAAATATTACAGTGTTACAACGGAGACGAACGTTCCAACGACCTACATGAATACTTAGATTGGTGTCCAAGACCAAGCAGACAATAAATCACACGTTACGAAACTCCCTTTAAATATATCAAATACTAAACAATCATTATTGAAAGAAATTTCCTAAGTATAGGTCCGCCCTATCTAAAGTGTTTTATAATAGTTGCATACCATCCGAGGAGGTAAAATTGTCTGTGAGAAAATTTTCATCCTCAACTCGTGCCGAAGCACGAGCTTATTTATTGGTCGTTAATGTACGTCGCATAAATAGTATCTTCGTGGAAGATTACGGTATCCCAAAGAGATAATACGGGCGGACACTGCTCACTGTGACCATCTGTGGCAGCAGATTTTAGCTCGAATCATACACTTCTAGTTGTAGGATAGTGTCTTTTATAATATTATAAAAATAATAAAAATTAAGTCAGAAATTATTTTACGATGCACTGTTCAAGTTATATTTATGATTTTTTTATATCATAATTCATATATTATAGATTGTGACATTTGAAATGATGATTTTTGTGAAACGGTTTTCGGTTAACGCGCCGCCTAATTACAGTCTAACCTAGTCATAAACATAAAGGTTTGATGCTCTCTGTCAGTTCCCATGAATCTGAAGGTCCTTTCGGGCACGTTGTTCATGTGCTTCATCAATCATCATGTGGCCGGTTTATTGTTCGGAGCACGTCACTATTATTTTTAACCGCAAATTAAGCAAAAGGAGAGTAATCATTTAATTTTCAAACCGCGGACCACACTTTACAATTTGTCAACCTATGGAACAATATGATGTTGTGTTTATCGGTAACAAAACAAAAATTCACGTGATATGTTATAGTGATTATAACAATTTTCAATTCATGGAATGTATATGCAAGTACCTAACTCTAATAAGGATATTTCAATATATACTATTATGGCCATGAAGAAATGGCTATCGTTATCAACGTATTGGTCGAGAAAATTCCCTCTCACGAGTCGCTTCTTCAGTCAAGAAAAAAAAGAAAATTTGTTTCGAATAAAGAACTTCTTGTTCTTAAATAAACAAAGGTTATACATAGTATAACGCCTTATAGTATACAGTTTGTCTTGAAAGTAGCAGTAACGAGCCCCCACACGACCGGGGGTGAGGGTTTAGGTCGAAATAACATGGAGCTTCCGGGGCTGCGGCGGAAAAAGGCAATTATCCCAATATAACAGTTCTATTTCTTTCATATAAACGGGACACGCCGCTTTAACCGAACCAGTAATCTTCAGTATACCAGAGCCGCGTCATGGGGGTCATGCATAGGGCTCAGATAGCTGCTGCAATTTTATTGGGGGCCATTTTCGTCAATTTTCGGATTACGGGGTCTGTAATTATTTCACAACTGAGTCATTCAGATTTGCGACTTGCATCAAGATTTCTGCTCAAGACATTATCAGAGGAGGAAAACTAACCATCAGTTTATAAAATTATACAACATATAAAGTAGATTGATGTAACCCCCCCACCGTCAATCGTTCGCGGTTTCTGAACCAACAAGAACTCCTGGTGAACAAGACTCCCGATGTAATAAAAATAGCTTAAATATACTGCGGCCAAAGTCGATTAAAAGAGGTTGAAGTCTTGCAGCAATTGAACGTGGGGGAGGGGAAATTAAATGCAGAGTTTTAATGCTTGGGGGCGGGCTTCCCGACGGGCCGGCTACACGATGAACTTTCTACAGCCAGGAAGACAATGGAAAGAGGAGCCTCCTCCCCGTTTCGATAACAAACAAAAGGCCGTTAAGGGCGCTAAACGGTGGCTTCTTTATGGGCACCGAGAAGAGTCACTTTCGATTCTGCGAGCCGTGTGAGCCAACCCCGAGGCCGGCGAGACCGCCAATTAACGACATTTTAATTGCAAGCGACGAATTGGCCTAATAAACAGCTGGCCAGTAGAGATGACCTCCCGGCTCAGGGCAGTCTTCTGACTAACCAGGCTGCGGTTATTTCGGCCTACGAACATTGCCACTGTTCCATCTGCCGCGCCTACAACTCATTGCCATAACGCCTTGAACATTTTTTCAACAATGCTCAATGCTTTAAGACAAAAATTTATTGTTACCAACAGCATTCAATGAGAAAAAAAATTCTTTTCAATAATAATTTCCACAAATAATTTTTATATATATTCCAGTGGTTTTCTGATTCTGCGTCCACAAATTAAATAGGTGCGGCTGGAAAATTAGATAAATTTGATTTTAGCATTTAGTGATGCATAGAGACCACAATTCTCCGTCTTAAAGCGGATTAATGATGACCTAAACAAATTAAGATGAGTTCAGGGAAAAAGGAGTAGAGATTATTATCAAAAATTGTAATCCCATTATTTTCCCTTCTCATAACCGTTATGAGAAGTAAAATTGAACTGGGTCCAAATTTACATAACCGTCTATGGGGCTCGAATTATGTTTGGTTTCATCCCTACTACCAATCTGTAAAAATCATAATTTCATAAAATTCTTACAAAAATGTCATGTTACAACCTATATTCTCCCCCTGTATTTCGCTCGAAATTGCAAGTAGCAGGATTGTAGAATTACATTTAGGGTTAAACCTACTTTGGAAATAAATCATGAACATGTACAAACAGGAACTTGAAGCGATCATTCGAGAAACAAAGGTAGATCCACATCTAGTCATTACAAGTGATCTACATACTAAAATGGCAGAGTTGAACGACTGTTGAAGGGAGTTGCAAAAAAAAATTCACAATAACGAACTTGTGAATGAAGCGGACAATATGTTTTACATATGTATCTGGACCAAGCGTAAGTCGTTCTTTCATTCGGGAGCGAGCTTTCTTTGTCTTTTGTTTTCTTCGCACTGCAGAATCGACTCATTAGAATTTATCATTATTCGGGCCCACAGGAGAGATTCCGCGCTGACCTAATCTCAACAATCAATTCTCATGACCGCCAGCAGAGGATTTTGTAGCCAGAAGTCATAAATGCATTAAATTAATATAAAATAGTGAGTTTCTCTAAACTATTTTACCAGTATTCTATTTTTGGTTTTACTACCTTATTTCAATCACGAAAGCAATACACAAACGCGCCTTCACTGTGTTGTTAAAGAACAAGTAATAAATGCAAGACGCTTTCCTGTTGGGAATGCAGCTCGTAAACCAGTATATGTGAATATATATATATGAAAAAAAATATTTTGCATGAAAAGAAAGTCGCGTAGGGACAAAACGCCGACGACATTTAACCGCTGTTGACACGCGAACGGTACATGTCCGACAATGAAAACCGCGGCCCCAACAATGGAACCTGTGTGAGAACCCGGCCCTAACCGGACCCTCGACTCCTGACGGAGTTTCACCTCTCACGGACTATATACGGCTCGATATTAATTCAATTATTTAGCGAAAGAGAGACAGAAACGAACATGCCGACGATCAGACACCAGCAGTGGAGCACTAGAGAACAAATAGGAATACCCGAGATAAGAGGATTCAGGGACAAAATTCATTCCAGCGATGTACGAGACGGAACAACGACGGATTATAGGAGAACCAATTCGTACTGAAGAAAACACAGAACTGGTTCTAAATCCTGGAGAAAATGCAGATAAAACAAAAACGCATAATGATATCATGTCTCCAGTATTATATTATAACGTAAATTTATGGTACCAAAATTACTTATAATGCGACATGTACAGGTCGTGGTGGCTTTGTAATCAATATAATCGGACTAGACGTATGTAACAAATCACAATTTCGTAAAAAAGAATGTATTTTTAAATCTCTCGATCAGAAAATTATCTTTTTCTGGTGCAATAAGTCCTGAGATTTATATATTACAGGCTTTAATTGACACGACCTGCATTCAGAAACGGCTATAAATTACTAGCTCTTATAGAGGTCAACCAGCGAATAAGCGGAGTTTGCTCGAGGTGCGGGCCGGGGAAATGGCAAATTAATGAACTGTTCTACGAGAGTTTAATTGTAACCCTGTTACCGCTGTTATTATTATAGGTTTTTCATTTCTTATCTAATGAAATCGATTTCTGTATAAGAAAAGTCATCTGTTCTAAATTTAATACTAGGAATAAAACGGTTTTCTAATTGTCCGTCCGAACACAATACATTCTCGAGACGAAATTCCGGAACTGCCAGGAACACCGCGGGACTGGGAAATTTCAACGCTATGGTAATACATGCAACCGGCACCATCACCCATTAATTGCCGCAGGGGAAACGCAATATGTGAAAATGAAAAAGGGAAAATCAATCCCGCCATGCATATTCTAACGTCGGAAAGCCTCTAATAAATCAAATCCCACGCGAAATAAAATGCCTCCTCGGACACGGGCATTGTCCAATGCGTTACCGGCCGATTTTCGCACGAATGCCCTCCCCATAATTGTTCAATAACACACCGAGGATTAGCTGCCCTCTGGACTTGCATCATTTGTAAATTTTGAAATATCAAGAACGTTACGCATAAGTGTATCATGAAAGTGAAAATTACTTAAACTGAAAAAAATAAAATTCACCCCAAAATGAACCCAAGATTATTCACGTTATGCTTTCTCCTTATAAAACTATTTCCGCCTAATTGGGTCACAGAGTTCACAATTGGCTAATCTTCCGTGCTTAACGATAGAATAAAAAAAGAGAACTCGGACATAATTTTGTGAGAAATTATTTGAGGAATTCGGAAGGGTAGGGGGGGGCGTAGCGGCCACTGGGGTACGCTTTAATTAGTCCGGCTTCTCAGACGAATCGGGGCCACCTCCCTGCACAATGACCGAGCTCTCCCCCCTGCGAGTAGATAGTAATCGGAACTGCTTCCGTACCCTTTCGAATCGGGAGGAATCGTATCACTGGATCAGTAGAAATGAGCGATTAGAAAATGGGTCGCCATATGACCACGGCAAAATACATCCATCGTGTTAGTTCCAACAGAAAGTTAAGACAATATCTGCACAACACTAAATAATAAGGATTTAAGTTACACAAATATGGATTTACTAACAAGGCCCCACCATTCATGCATTGGCTACTGTGGACTAGATAAATCAGAAACTTTAATAACAGAAAAATAGTCCACCAATTCATTTCAAGTTCAAACAATGAAATAGTAGATGAGGCATCACTAAAGATATATTTAGTGAATGTATTATTGATGTCCATACTTTGTACATAGACGATGTTTTTATTAAGTATTAGATGTCGATGATCGAGGTCAATCGTGATCTGGTTTTTCTTAATAATAGTCGGCAAAACCGAGATGTGGAAGTCCCACCGCTAATTGCCTGACGGATGCTACCGACGACAAGAAACTTAAACCGGGTTAGCATTCCGCCAAATTAGCAAGTGAACGGAGGGAACGATGACGGTTGTCAATTAAGAAAATTATTTGATTCCTTACTGTCTCGTTCCCACAACCGTAATATGTACATTTTCTTTATCCCATCAGGGCGGTCGTGCTGACCCGCTTTATTTTATTTTTAAAAATCCTTTCGGCAGTCAGCGCTGAGTGGATGGATTATCTGTTATTCTATTCCGAGGGGAGCTTTGGAATTGTTTGAAAGACACGTTTGAAGTTCGGTACACCCGGTGACCGAAAAGAATTTGCAGGGTCAACAGACAGTAAAGGCCGGCGAAAAATTCGTAGGGGTCGTCCACCCCTGGCGACCGGTGAGCACCTCTAAAAGAGAGCAAAACAAGAAACGGGGATTATGTTAATGGGCCGTTGAAGGAGGAGGAGGAGGAGGAGGAGTGTGTGACTCAGGGGCGAAAACCCGAGGGCTGGACAAAGGCCGCCGCCATTGACCGAATGCCGGGCGGCAATTTAGACGGCCGGACAAGGCACGTACAGCGGCCGGCGTTTGGGTTCGGCCGCCACCGGGACGCCGTACCGATAACTCGGCGGAAGCGTCAACGCGGGCCACCGTTCAAAATTTTCAAACCCGTCAGCACTTTGAAATGTTCCAACTGCTTCCTGGTGCCGCCACAGTCTATATATTTTCGGACGTTCAGTCCAAATTTACAGATGTCCTCACTTCATTGTGTATACCGCCTGAGAGTTATGATACAAAGGAATGAAATAATACCTAGATATTCTAAGCCTACATCATGAATGTAGACTTTCGACTAAATATAAGATAAAGTACAACAAGAATTGACAAGGTATCAATGTACTCTTCGACTTCTGGACTGCAGGCACGCCGCTCTAAACACCATATTTACACATTATTTTGCACACTCTTTTTTTTCTAACCGTACCCAATGCTTGAGTGTTTTTCTAGCTTTCGGTCAGGATCCTCCTCCTTACAGTAGGGTGTAAAACATCCATCCGTGGTTGTTGAATCGAACTCGTTTTAAACGAGAGTTAGAACATTAACGTACAAGAGCGTATGTGAGGTTGGAGCGGACAAGAGGAATACATAAGTGTTCTGAGTGCACTAATGAAAGCTGAATGAAGCCAGTCGTCCGTCATGCGAGCGTGAGCCGAAGACATCGAGCACAATAATAAGCCCAGGAGAGACCCGAGCGTCGGTTCCCTTCCACCTTTTTTTTCCTCGATCCCACAACAAACGCTATTCCTCGAAACCAACGGTGTTCTTAACCCCCGGGAGGTATGGAGGATGCAACAGGCATGCTGAGAATACAACGCATCAGAAGAGATATTACGCAAATGATTTTGGCGAAACAAAACATTAAACCTCCTGTTATTTAATTTTATAATCAACAAGAGAGACTTAATTTCATAATAAATTAAGTTTTAATATCAATATCATTTTCGAGTATGCCTAAAAAACAGATTGCACCCTTCCGTAAAAATTTGAGAAATACTGTCAAGTATCGCAAATGTTCCTTTCAAACAAACTGAGCGGAAACAAGCACATCATAAACAATAAATATTTTTCAACTATACTTGATACTCAATACTCGTAATATAAAATTCTGCCAAGAACTAGGAGAGGGAGTGGACAAGCGTCGGTCCTCCCCCCCGGCAGATTCATGGGGTAGAGCGGCTAATTGATATGTAACGGGGGACGGCACGGGCGGGAGGCGGGCCCCGCTCATGACGTGAATTCCGGACACGGACGAAAAGCCTTCGCCCGAGTAGAGTGGGATGAGAAGCAGAAAAAACGGCCGGAAACAGAGTGACGGAGGACATGGGAGGGGGATGGGGGGAGGCGGAGGAGGGGAAGCTGGCCGAAGAAGCGAGCACGCTTCAAGCAACCGACTTATCGGCCGAACATACTGTTTAAGCATGTTCTACGAAACCACTTTCACGTCATACGGGCCGCCGTTTCTAAAGGTAAAAGTTCATGTATTCGCTGCTCCAAGCGGTTTGACATGGTAACGACACCGGTATCTCGGTCTGGTCTTGTTTGACTTCCGTTGCCTCTACCCCCTAAGGTAAGTTACACACCACTTTCTTCCTGTAATCTTTTAAAGTCACGCTTAAATGAAAATCTTTAATATTTAAATACTTTGTACCTGTCCAGTTAAATTTAAGGATTAGAGCAAACTCCAGGTCGAATCTTGCGTCTACCAAAAATTTCAATTAATAAAAATATTATTGAATGAGGTAAACGTTGGGAGATGTCTGGTCCTCGAAAATTCTAGTTCTTGTAGGCAAAAAATAAAACTGCTATTTTAGGATAAAATATCAGCGATAAAAAAAATTGCGATCCTAAATAAAACTACCGAAAAATAAATATGTACACATAGTTCATCACCCTGAAATCCATTTCTCAGAGAGCTTCAATGACATATTAAAGGAACATTTATTAATCAATTAATGAGACAGAAAGTATAATCCGAGCAGATTTATTGCATGGCAGTTTAAAACGACAGTCCTGCGACAGTAAAATGACAGCTGAATACGCCCTATTATGCGTTCGGAACAAAACACCCGCCGCCTATGTGGGTCATACTAATTGTTTAAAAACAAAAGAAATAAATAAAGCTATTACAGACGTCAGTCGACGATAGTATTACCTAACACAAATACCAATGCCGTCTGAGAATGAACCCAAGCTCCATCATCGTCAATTAACAATGTAACGATTTTATTCTAAAATTAAATTTCAATTAAATGTTCTACATTTTATTTGCAAATTTGAACCCTGCTATATTCTAACACATACTCCGTGATGTATAACACGGGTTAAAATATAAAGAGTGATTCAAAAATTATAACCCCCTTCAAAAACTATCCGCAGACGTCCTTTGCCTTATCTGTCATAGAACACATAAAGATTTCGACTTATCAACGTTAACCCAACCCTCTTCTAAAGGCACAAGTTAGTAAAATTATGTAGTGATCACGAAACTTCTATAGTGAATTACCCTCAAAATTATTTTTAAAAAAATACGATTAAATTCTCTGCGGCCAAATTGTAAAGGTGAATGAAATTCCCTTAGGCAATGGTGTATTATCCTTAGGGAACATAGCCACTCAGGATCCAATTAAGAAAGGTCGATGATCCTTGATAGAAGAGAAGAATCCTTTTCTGGCAAGCTCCACACACTAAATTTAGAATTAAAATTATATAGTATATAGTAAAATATCATACTATTATTCCTAAAACCCCAAAAAGAATTCACGAGAAAATAAAATTATTAAAATTTTATTTTTAGAAAGTCAACTCGTTCACGTTTGTTCCCGGCGGCAGAAGGTTATCATCATCTTTTGTTCTCGATAGGTCGCAGACAAGGAGGAAGAAACGATGTCACAGGAAAGGAAACATCCGGAAAAAAGTATAATAAGAGAGCACAATTGTTACAGTGACCTTACAGCGTTTGCGAGCGTATTTTCAATTAATTGTACTACTTCAGAATAATGATTTGAAATGGAAATAGACCATAACGTAATCTATTAAAACCAATACTGCAGTATATTATCAGTTGAAGTTAATAAAGGCTTAATTTCAGTTTGACAATAGAAGGGAATTCTATATATTGCTATGCCATATTCGGTGGTTTATATCTCTTTCAAATATTGTTCTCCCATCTTAAATATCAATTAATCATCATTTACTTAAGTACATACAGGCAAGTATGTTGTGTAATTTAAATACTGATGCAGATCATCGGTAGTATGTTGATGAACTATTTGTAGCTTATAATGTTATGATATTTATCAATTTTATATGAACCAATTACACTCAAGTATACTACGACCATTCAAAAAACATTCAGAGCATTTCAGGAATATCTTGAAGGATTATACAAAATTCTACATAATTGACGGAGATGATTTCATTAGAGATCTCAGAGAGATAAATACACAGCCCTTCTTAAGACGGAAATTACTGCGATTAGAGGAATTAAAAAAAAGAATCGACTAAAACAAATCCAGAATTATGTCAACTCATTTTTAAAACGCTTACAAGAAAAAAAAGTCCTATTACGGACAGAATTATAATAGAACTCAAACTTAAACTTTAAGTCTCTAAGATCAAACTATACCCGCCAGTAAATAATACCCAGCATAGAGCCTTTAAAACCAAAATAAAAGTCCGAAAGATAGATTTAAAAAGATTGAACCGAATCAAGCTACAGCCCTTTGAGAACCTTACCCTCTTTCGTACTATATTTACCCCCAGAAATTTACCTTTGTGTGCATTAGGGACAGAATTCGATCGGACGTGTAAACAGGCTTAGCCAGACAAAAGGAAGGGGTTGGCTTGAAGGTAGACCCAGAGGCCGGAGTTAATACGCTCGGGTAATAAACTAATGAACAAAAGGGTTGAAGGGAAGGGTTACGTGGCACACCACCGGTTTTTTTGAAGGCATAATTTCTAGCCCTATGCTGTTATCAGTATTGAGGAAATAACGACGGTTAGTTTATGTTGTCTAGGCAACATTGTTTATGAGAACAAAATACTAAATCAAGCCTAAAACTATCGCACACTCAACGAAACAATGACTTGTTTAAGTGAAATAACCCAAATAAATTTCTGCAAACTCGTTTTTCTAAACCTTTTATAAATACCCAAATTAAGAACTATATTCTAAAATAAGAGTTCTAGACATTGCTCAAAGAAAATATCCAAACAACAAATACACAAACTAAAACCCTCTTTAATACTTACCCTACTAAGTTTTGTTAAGAGAATCAACCCCCCCTTTCCATAAAAAAATAAGTAATATAACACGTGTAGGGCCAAATTTACATTCGTTATCAGCTACTTTGTTTTCAAAATAATATTATTTTACAATTCAGGTCATAATAATTAACACCATGCAAATAACAATTACACGGACTTCACTGTGAGTGGCGGGACCGAAGTGAGACAGACACTAAATGTCAAGACCACCTGCCGCCCTTTCATTACGTCAAATTTGGTCAAGGCGCCCAGCCTACTTGGGGGTGCAATAACCTTTACGAAGTTCAGTAGGCAGTACATTGAAAAAACAGATTATCCCATTTCCAAGATAACTTTAGTGATCATCCGATCGCTGGGTGACAAGATAAAACAACGATTAAGACAAGCCACTTGAATTAGCTCCAAAATTTGATTAAGAAACCAGTAAGTGAAGGTTCGGTATACCCTCATTATTGTAATCTTCCACTCACTGATTTAGTCGCTAGACCGGTTTCTACTGATTAGAATTAGTAGTACGACGTTATAACAATGGAATCGAATCGAGTTTTACAGTAGTACATAACAAAATGCCCGTATTTCGGGGCGGGACAATTCTGGGAAAATAAGAAATAGCGGTACCAACAGGTGAAAAAAAAGTCGACATACGGCCGAGCGTTTTTCCTTCGTGTAATCGTCCGCCTTATTTGGCGAACCGCGGAAGGGCCAGATTTCCGGTCGCAAATTAAAACAGGAATGAGTACCAACATCCGGGAAAAACTGGAGAACGGAAAATGCCACGTGGGAAAAAAAGGGTCGGCCAACAAACTGTAGCCGCCTGTGTACCTTCGGCGGCATTGGCACGCAAGATAAGCGAGGTATAAATTCATTTATATTTTATTAACGAGTAATAATAACTGAGATTTTATCGTCTGGCAAATAAAATCGGTCCAATTTGTGAGTGCAAGCCTTAATGGCGAAAAACAGAACAACTCTTGGAAATTGTTGGACTCAATAACCTGCTGTAATTTGATACAAATTACAGATCTCGGCAAAGCCTGTATTTATAATCTTTGTAAAAACACTTGCACAGCAAGCTCTGTTAAGTATGTCTTGAAACGAGTTTCAAAGAAAACAAGTTTTATTATTTAAATAGTCAGTGAGGACTTAAAACAAGAACAAAATATATTGGGTGAAACGCTGCCAACGACAGTCTCCAATTTAATAACATTTTTGAGGCTATATTGTTCTAATGATTTTATTCTAATTAAAACTACATGAATCAAGAAAACACTTCTCTAATTTTTACATCTATATTGAAATTCAGACTTCATCTACGAGTCCATTACCTCAGAATATTAATCGGATAAATCTTTCAAGCAATAAATGTGCTAACAAGGATCCTAGTTTAAATATCTGTAAGTAATGATAGTACTATACTTGATTTGCCTGAAATTAGTTCAAAATGAGGCGGTAGGCTATTACAGAATAACTAGTTGTTTCGTGGAATAACCAGAAAATGAGCTTACAATTTTCTTTACGGATTAGAGACGGCGCTAGGAAGAGGTAAGAGCGTCAATACCCATCCAATTAAAGGGGAGTTTATTATCAGCAACACGGTAGAGGCTCGGGGTCGCTAGCCTCGCCCATTGGGGTCAACAACGGCGAGAGGTTATCAATTAAATAACCTCCCTCGCTGTGTGTCAGTGTGTGCTGTATTTACAGTAAGGGTGTGGCCGGCGGCTTCTAGCGTGCCCAGTTGAAGCAACCCCTCCCTCAACTAAACTGGGAGGAGTTGACTTGAAAAAAAGGCCCCTCGCACGAAAAGGATCAGGAATATATGCCCCCAAACGAGGGTTAGTGGGTGAAAAACGCTGCTGGCTGACTGGGTTTCAGATTCTGTGTTCAGATTCAGATTCACGAATGCAGTGGAGGATTCAATTTCTCCTTTAGAAAGGCCCTTTGATTGTCATGAACTGCATACTGTCACTATTAAATAAAATAAACGATCTATGTAGAAACCACTTATCTAATTATTACAAACTAAGAAAAGGTTCGGGCCGTCAATAAAAGATATATTACCTTATTGTTTCCACACGGTAAAGGTCATGCGAAACTAATACCATGTGTGTCGGTAATGACCCAAGGGTTAATAGAACAGCAATAATGATATTCCGTTGCAGAAACTCCAACAAACTTTTAAACTTATTTAATCCCTAAAATTCGATTGTTTCCAATTTTCAAAAATGTTTTCATTATGCATTGTGTCAGGATTCTCATAAAAGTGTATTTTTTATACCTAATTTGTTACTCGGAGAGTTACAACAGTAAGTAAAGAAAACAAGCAGGAGAAGACACAATTATACGGGATGACTCTTCGTGGATCAATACAAATACCTTGAAGTAACCTATAAAACATATATATATATTTTAAAATTCTATGCTCCATGTTTGTTTGTCATCAGACATACTTTAGGATCATAAAACAATAAATCGGAGTAAATATTTCATAAAAAAAAATCAAAAGGCATCGCAATCTGAGACAAGTTTTATCTTATCTTATTTACTTCTACGACATTATGCCGGAATGACTAGTCAAGCTGTCGGCCTACATTTACCCGCAACTCCAGAGACTACGCGTGTTGTAGGCGGCATGAAATCTATAGAAATTCATTCGTGACTTTTATTCGTTCCTCGGGTATAGGCACATTTCCGTGCAGCTAGGACCCATACTTAAATTAACAAAGGGCAAATTTGTTTTCTGTTTCTTTTTCTTTTAATATTAGAATGGCTCGATTCGAAACTAGGAATTCTATTTATAACGTCCCAACACCGTGGTGGACGTTCTCCAAGAAAACTACGGACACTTTAAAAACACGCGTCAATCATAAAGGACAATTTATAATTCAAAATTGTACGAGATTTATACAATAAACGTGAGGGTTCCCGAGGACGCTGTGGTTCGTCAAACTGCGTTTTTCAAGAAGAGAAATGTAAATGAGGGGAGACGAATGGACACGTGTTGACTTAATAATGGGCTCTGATGGGCGGCTCAGTTCGATAATAAAATAAATAATACAGCACTGTCCAATGTACAGCAACTCCAACGTCCAGTCATTCAAACATTATTATTAAGTTAATTGAGGAAACCTATTGTTTTCACTAGACTCTTCAGAAGTGTATATAAAAATCTTGAAAAAAGCCATATAAAATTCAAGAAATGTTTAACAAGGTATAGTAAGTATACAAAAACCAAGATTTAATAACTTTTTTTAGAGAAAAATGTAAATCAACTATTTCTATGTCATTCCATATTTAATTATTAATAAAAAAATATTTACTCAAAATAAGGAGCACAATTTGAGATCTCCATTCGTTTGCTCCGGAAACAATTATCTTCTGCTCGGACATGGCAAAGGGTACGATAACAACAGAATGCATCTGGGGGACCGGATAATTAGGATAAGGGTAGGGAGGAAGAAACAAACTGTTAATGATTTGTGTCCGACCGCTTTCGGCTTTGCTTTGTATCCCGGCCCGTTTCCACGTTCTGAGGAGTGGAAAATTTTGTATAGGATTTCTATTTGTTTTGCGCCAACCGAATCCCTTTTCACATATTTCCCGATCCGCGACCAACAATGGCCGGAAATGGTTGACGACATTTCCGAGCGGCAAATGATGGACGCCACGAATGCTAACTGCATTGGACAAATCCAATTCTGTCGTACCGCCGGCCGAAACGGAAGCTAACCGAATAAACGGGAGTTAGATCCGGGTCGGATCCTTGAATAATAATATTTCAATACACTTTTCAAGGTTTCCGGTCAGAATCAACTTGCGGTGAAACTTAAAAAGTGCAACGGATCGCCGCGACTTCCTGAGCGGACTGCAATTTCCGTGGCTCAAGGCCTCACGAATATCAACGTCAGAATGAAATAATGGAAGTTAAATTTCATACTGTCAGATTTCAGTACATTAGGAATGAAAGTTAATAATATATATAGGTAAATATAATAAAGTACAGTATTGAGAAAGAATAGAATGGGGACTGCAATTTCGAGAAATAAAATTTTCAGTAAAAAATCAAGAGCATAAAACATTCTGCCCATAAAGAAACCGACATAAATTATGTACATTCATGCCACACTTTTAGCACTGCTACTACTCTCACACTGACAACATTCCAGCCCTAACGGCGGTTTAATTACCTCAAATAAACTTCGAAATAATAGGGTAACATGAATTTCCCCAAAAAGGACAGTAAACTATTGTGAAAAGGATCTTCAACAATCGAGGAGCCGAGGACGCTGAACTTTCCCACTGGATTGAAATAAATTAGAAACAATACTATTATTCAGTATTGGAACAAAACATTCATTACAGCATACAGTGGTAATCTTCCTCAGGAAAAGTTAACTTCGGCCGCAAGAAAAGCGCTACCGGTAATTTAGCAGGCGTACTTAATGCGTATAATTGAACTTGTTATCTCTTCAATCTAGACGAGGCTCTAATTGGCCGACTCGCGGTCTCGTCTGAAAAACAGTTCACACAGATTGTTTTGCGAGTTTAACTCCACGGCAACAGGACCAAAATAGATTTCCGCACTCAAACGGACTTTTGCAGGTATATCTGGATGGAAGCGGTCCATTATTATCTCGGAGGGGTTCGACATTTCCGCTTTATTATTTCCTTGGCCACAAAACAACATATTTTTCAGGAAAGAGGGTGATTAAAATTTCTATGTCAAGAGTGAGTCTAGGAAAAGAATAAAATCAATTATTTTGCATTCTTTACGCAATAGAAACATCAGATGGTCAAAACGTTTGCATCTGAACTTGATGCCAATGAATATTTAGTTCTAGCAAACCCTAGTCACCTCATGTACTAAATATTGTATGTGGCGATATGTGTTTCCTTAAGTTCACCGAAGCCTGCACTCACAAAGTCGTAACTAACCTCCAAAAGACTGACTCTTCAATTCGTGATCATTAAACAAAATTCCTGTTCTGAAAAGCAAATAATAATAAAATGTCAAATAAACGAAGAAGGTAAAAAAACCCCCAGACTTCCCCCCAATCCATCCACTAATTCTACTTTAAACGTTGCGCAATTTCCGCAATTCTCCCGACTTCGACTTTCATTTAAAAAAAAGAAGCTATTAGTGCAAGTGTCATTGAAGCAATCCAACATTAATCTGAGTTTAACCCTTTCACCGACACTGCGTAATAAAAGCCACCTGCCTACTGCCCAGATCACGAACAAAGCTTCGGGGCGAATAATTACAAGTTCTATTCACGCTTCACATGAATGCTCTCCGGTTTCAGAAAGGGTTCAAACATCGAAAGCCTTCCAGGTATAACACAGAAACAATGAACTATTAAAACAATAATATATTAATAAACTTATGTCGCTTATGATTAGACTTTCATACTAATCACAGTACGAAAGAAATTTTTTTTTGGATATTCATTTTGTATTTTTATTTGTGCTCTAATCCAGAACTTTAGCACGGAAAGTGTTAATATAAAAGACAACGGTAACAGACAGCAAACCCCGGTAAAGTAGATCACGGAAAGGGGGAACTCGATAATCGCAAAGCTCAGTTAATATATTTCCTAGATTTTATTTGCTTCGGGACCAATTGCGTGATCGAACCACCGCCGAGAACTCTCGTGGCGGACTTCACTCAAACCAGAATTGGCGAAAATGGGGTCACGGAGATGCGATACCGCGGTACCAATCAAGTAATACGAGTATTAGGAAAATAACGTATGGGCAGCTAAGTGATATTACTCAATATCGTACTCTGTGGTATCATCGCTAAATGAAATAATAGCATTTGGGCGTAACTAACTAATAATTCACTTTTCCATGGCACTGAACTTTACTCCATATAAAAACTGAACTTGTAAGATTATAATATGATTACTCCAACTTTTAATTCGGATTCGTTACTATGACGAATCGAACTATCCAAGGTAAAAATGTAAATGTATACGAAATTACAGCAATTTCTGAAATAGCAAGGCCAGGGATCAGAATGTTTCACAGAAGAAACTAACAATTATTTATTTAGGAATCATCAGGGTCAAACTAATAGTATGAACTCTATCCCGACCATAAATTACCAAAATTTCAGGATACGGCAATCGAAAACACATTAATGGAAAAAAGAAAACGAATGTCTTAACAGAATAAATGCATACTACTGCCTTAGGCCGGTACCACCACATGGTAGTATTAAAATCACTCGATTTGTTAGAAGAAATCGCAATTTTTTGCAATCCAACTGACTGAAGAGAATTGTAGCGTTTAAACCGGCTTCATGACGACGCCAACCTATTTGGAACGGCAGAGTCGAGCAGAACTACCTGGCACACAAGGCCAGCTCAAATTGCCGTCAATCGTGACTTCCAACTCCTGCCTAGAGGTTCGACCGCATCAATAAATTTCTAAGGAAGAAAACTAACGGAGAGATAGTCAAATTTATTTGTTTTGCGGGTTTCAGTATAGGCATAAGGCAATTTTCGTAATATAAATCACATTTTGTCTGAAAATAACACATTAAATATAAAATTTCTAAAATATTTTGTATTGCTTCCTTAAAACCCCGTTAAAAACACTTACTAGACGACATGCAATGTGGTCCTACAATGAATAGAAATCAAGTAATACAATAAACGTTGTTAAATTGAATTATTATTAATTTATCCGGTGAAATATCTTTCAACTATCATGACCACGAAAATATAGAATTAATTGGAGAAAACTTTAATTTTAAATTAACGCAATAATTAAATGCATTCCTACTTTTCAGTGAAGATCTGGAGCAGTAAAAATAAATCTTCCGTGCGCGGCTCGACTTGCTCGAATTATTGGTCCTTATAGTAATGAATACAACCAACAAATTTTACTCCAACTTACCTAAAACAAAATAAATAAATACATTAATAATTAATTATTACTTATAGCCATCTGTTTATTAGATAAATGGATAAAAATTACTGAATTTTAAATTCAGCCTTAATAATAAATTAAGGCGACGTTTGTTTCCTTAGGCTGGACAAGATCATATACTTTCCATGAAATAAGTGAGTTGCGTACGCTTTCACTTTATTGTAACAGTAATTTTGTAGTTTCCCTTTTAATTCTTGTTAAAAAAATTAACAAAGAAGTTTAAACCGACCTGAAGTCTCCGGGCATTATTTCTATCTTACTTAATTTACATCATAAGGAGGTTTTCTTATTATACAAAGTTAATACACGATCGAACAGACCAATTACAACTTTCAACAGAGTGTTTCCGCTTCAAACAGAGATGTAAACAACTGCATTACACCGAAAGGCATAAACTGATTTTTATTTTCGGCCGGCTACTACTATAAAAACTACATTTATGATGCTAAGGCTCATGGAAACAAGTGTTATTATCCTATTATCTTTAGCGGACATCCCGTTTAGCATAGTTCCAAAAAAGAAAGAGGCTACAGTCACTACACGGGTGACGTCAATACGAAATGTCCACATAAACCTGACAATAAAAAAGATAAGATTATATGAAAAATATTTTTTTCCTTTCTACTTTCCAGTTAGAAGTAGCTGACTGTTTTTGACGCTTTTGGATTTTAGACTTGGGTAAGTCCTTTCGATCTGGCCCATTGCCAACGTTTCGGAACTGTTGTAGCTCCATCATCAGGGTTCCAACTGACAGGAACTAAGAAAGTACCAGGAACTGACTTCGGTGAAAGTCCGATAGGGGAAAATGCGACACACCAGCTGCCGCTCGGGTTCCTTCTTAGAGTACGCGTTCTAATCGGAAAGTAGATCGGTAACCTTCACTCCTTTATTGTTGTTATCTCGGTCATTATTTATTTATGAACTACTACATCTGGCAACGTTTTTCTCTACATCGTGGTCCATCCAAAGATACACAATTCTATTGCTACAGAAGGAAAAAGTTTACATGCGTTGATGGAAAAAAGAAGCTCAATGCCGTTGGTAACGGTTTTATTTCAGACGTCCCCCTCAAAAAGAGAAAACAAAAATGTGAATGTTAGGATCAGAAGGGTGGTCTCGCAGCTGCTTCAAGGGCCCCCTCAGCAGCGGCCCCCGAACGATCGACGGGCTTCAAATAAAGCAGAGAGGCCGCCTCCAAGGAGGAGGAGGAGGAGGAGGAGGGAGCCGTCCGGACCGGGCATAAATATT
Organism: Lethocerus indicus; assembly: GCA_019843655.1. NCBI lineage: Eukaryota > Metazoa > Arthropoda > Insecta > Hemiptera > Belostomatidae > Lethocerus > Lethocerus indicus. Next base: position 13,343,310 of record JACDQD010000010.1, on the reverse strand, counting down.
TAGTCGGCGGCGGAAGCGGGGCCCACGTGTCCGCATTCGGGACACGTAAAGACCCCAGAAATCAGCCACCATTGTCGGGCCCCCAATAGCCACTGCCTCCTAAGGTACTTTCATGAAACTATTCGGCAAGCGTTATTTCTTTAATAAGGAAGAGACGAATTTATCAGTTAACCGAATTGTAAATTCGACAGTTATTATGTATAAAAATGAAGGAATTACAAATATTAGTCCGCATTCAAGGAAACAAACCGCGTCAAAGATAGTGTGTTATCCTTATTTATCCGACGCTCCATACTAGTGTATACCCCGAACAGAATAATTAAGCACTAACAATAAACAACACCCCCCCCCTACGCAAGTACAAACCGCCAGAGGGGTTAACCGGCTGTTCTTCGCCTTTGGATAAATAAATCCCAGTCCTTGAAAGTAAAAAAAAATCTACGGTCCATGTATTGCTCTAAAAATAACAAAAATTCTTTACTAAACATTCGTACATTCAAACACAACAGTATTTACCTTACTGCAGGAGTATAGATTTTTTAAAATAAGTATTCTGAGCTGCAACTGTAGTAGAGAGCCAATAAAATCTTTCTGGGTTACTGAAGTTGGAAGGAAGTTACTGTTTAGGTTCAGTAGAATTAGTATCACAATATACGAAAACAGTCCCCTATACTTTCGGCAAATGCAGACAATATTTAAAGAATTAACGTCCTGTAAAAATTACAGACATATGTCGGCAATAACACGACAGTATCTTCCAAACTATGCAATTATGCAACGAAGGACCCCTAGTTTATAAATCAATAGGGAGTTGCTGGGAACACGCACAGCCCATTAGACTAATGGGAGGACACCGCTTTGGGTCCCTGGACATTATGAATGTAGTCAGAAATCGCTTCTGCCGTTTTTCTTCAACGGGCGCCACCACCCGGCCACACACGACGGCGGCCACAGACCGACTATTAATCAATACACAAAACAAATACTGAAAGCGTTTATGATAAATTCTTAAACTTTTTACTAACTTTTGCCAATTATAAGTAGAGGTCTATATCTGTAGAACATGGTTCTGTATAGAAATGTACTTTAGTTTCCTATTAAGATGATTGATTAACGCTCCCAAAAATGAAAGACTACAATTAAGGCGGTATAAAAGTAGTTCTATCTTTGCCGAGCATATAAAGGGGTTACGGATGCGAATCGCCGGTGAACTGACAACGCGTATTTGGTCAAACCGAATACTGACGAAGGTCAGAGGAACCGCTGACCGTGAATCCGATCAGGAAGAACAGACTTGGGACCCACTCATCGTCATTCCAATGGTGATGATCTCAATCCAATTAGGCTGACTTTTAGAATTGTACCATCCGTTAGCAGATAGCGGACGACGGCAGCGATGACTGCGATAGCTTTAATGGTTCAAAGAACAGAAAGAAACGGAACAAGACAACGAAGAATACAGACGGACAGTGGCTTAAATTTTTCGTCATGCAAGGACAGTAATTCGACTGTTTGATAAAAATACCTTCTGTGAACAAAGAGTACCAAATGTATTATACAGCGCCTCCCTAATTCTGACATGACAAAAACTTAACACGTATAAAACAACGTAATTTAGTAATGACTATTATAAAGGACATTAAAAAAAGATACTGAATGACACTTCCAACCTTGAATAACAGCGGGGACCCTTATAATGACGTCCGCGTCGTTTTTTATTCTTGGATTGAGGAAATCCAGAATTATAAATTTGTCCAAAATACGTCTGACGCATTATACTAAAAATCGTCCCTTAGAGATCGTTAAGATACTGTCATCTTACGCCGACTAAATTAAATATTTGCTCCGATCTAAAAAATGAACGAATTCAACTGAAAACAGAAATTAAAATTTAGTTTAAAGGGGTTTTTCCATCCGGCAAAAATGATTCAACTGTGTCCGTAAGTTACTCACGTTTTCAGGATGTGACCGCCGCGATTAATTGCCAAGTTAAGATAATATAAAGAGATACAACACTGCTGGAAACACCAAGAAAAACGGGCGTTTTCAGCGGTTAATTCTCCAAGGCCGAAAAAATTCAACTCCGCCGATTTAGATTAATAAAATGTATATTCCTTTCAGTATTACTTAAACGAGAATTGAACATCTTCTAGTTTCCCACAGAACAAAGAAATAATGCGTATTCTTTCTTTCTGAGTGATGCGCAAAATATATATGACAACTCTCCAGATTGGGTGCAAATTAAACTTTTAAACATGAAGAACCATGTTACCAATGTCATGGCGCTAAGGAATCAATTTAAGTTTGAAACAGTTAACCTTAAATAATCCCTTAAATGAAACTAAATATTTTTTTCCAATGATTGATGTTCGTTGGTATATTAATTAAATCGTACGTACTTAATGTCCGTTTGTGTACCTTATTTTCATAAGGCATTGCCCCGCGTTTATGCCATGGGGTGTCACGAACCCCTCCACCGTACCAGAGCCGAAAAGCTCTCGCCATGCAGTTATATGGCGCGTGCGAAATGTGTTAACCAAATTAGACAGCGTTAATGGTAATGGGGCGGCGGGCCTCCTTCTCGCATGCTAATTTATTGCTCGTTTCTCGCAACCCGATACCCCCCGGCGGAACTCGGTTTGAAATTCACTATACTCAACTTCGGAAGATTGACCGAAGCGGAAATACATATCCATTATTTATACCGCTTGACATTTCGCACCACTATAGGGCAAATATCATTAAAATCGAAATCACAATATTCAAAACATCGTCTGAAATCAAACTCTTCTAAAATACATGGTTAATTGCACTAGCCTCAGATAAATATATTAAATTAATACCTTTAAAACCAGCAATTACTATTGTAACTCATTTACAAACATAAGAATTATTGTACACAGGAAGTTCCCCATGGGCCTTAAGCACATAAGTGTCCTTATCTGTATCCAAAGATTTTTCTTGAGATAGTTTGATCGTATATCTATTAGAACTGCAAGAAACTGAACCGTGCATTTTCCCAATTTTTCAAGTAGAGCTCAGAATCAGTTACCGAACTGTGTAAGTTAAGCTTCCCATTTATCGATGAATAGAACTGGGGGCGCCGAACAACCGTCCATACTAACAAGGCGATTGGTCTCACAGCATTTGTATACAGGAGCTTATTCCTGCGTACACGCACCGGTCGTTTACTTCCAGCACATAACCGACGCGACAAGACAAGTGCGTTGAATATCTCTGGTGAATGGCTTTCCTGACTTTCTCAGACTTCCTCTATTGGGCGTTTGAACATTTGATTCATAACAATTAAACACATTCTAAAGCCCAAAAATATTAAAGAATTTTATGCTTTTATTTTCTAATTTGGGACGACTGTATCATAATACAATCATTATATTATAACTTAGGGCTTACAAGAATGGTAGGACAGACCATTAAAAGTTACGTGGGCATAATCTGTAACCAATAATAATTTTAAACATTATATTCTAGAGGGATAATCGGAGAAAATGTTTACTGCCATAAATGAAAGTCACCCCAGTGAAAATCACTCTCTAACCTTTAAACTCCCACACAAATACAATAGGCTCATCACGCACTTTTTTCCATACAAAAGTGTAGTCGCTAAAATTCCTTCAATTTTAATATTACAACATCATTGTAATTTATTATTTTTTCATTTTTTTATTCAATAGAGTGGAAGGAATTTTCCACTGCTGCGGCGATTTTAACCTTGGAACATTATAATTGTTACAATTAATTACGAACGCCGTGAAAATGTGTACACTGAAAAACGATGTTAACATAAAACTGATAATTTTTCAAATGGTCAGAATATTTTGAAGCGCAGTTATCATTTACCGCTTTCACTTGTGCGAGTTACAGACTAAGTCAAGGAGGAATAAATATATGTACGTTGTGCTTGTACTTAAATCTACGTAGCTAACTTTTTACTATATTCAGGGGTAAACAACATTTTCCTTCAGGGTTTTCGACCTTTTGTCAATGGAATTCTGATAGAAATATAATAATAGAATTTGCATTTTTTTACCTTAGAGGACTTAATTATCTAAAACAAATGTAAATTTCAGGCGAGTTGTAAGAATCACGCTTAGCGGAATTCCTCGGTACTTCTGCCATCGGAGACAACGACCCCGTAACGAACAATCCCCAGTAAAGCATCTTCTACACATACCGGATATTCCTTAACGACCTTTCGCGTTCCCGTCTGATTCAGGTGGTGGTGGCTACGATTGAAAACGCGGGTCGGGTAGCGCTGTGTACAGATAACGTGCTACGGATAGGCCGATGGAGGGATCGGTTAATATTCATAGGGTGGCGTAAGGACTCCGATAAAAGTCTCGGAGGGCCCACGCCTCTCTACACCGGCAAAGCGAACTCTGGTAGCCCCTTCCTTTCACTTGTCACTTAACATTACTAGGCGATCATTTCCTCTTGAGAAGCCGGCATCATCTCAGCAGCCACTGTACAACTTAATATACCGTAAAATAGAAACTTGATTGCAGAAAATAATCTTGACGCAAAATTATAGATTATTACCCTCAAATGCAGAACAACTTATAATTCTTAGTAAACCGAAATAACCAAAAAAACAAAGAGTAAAATAAATAACCTGACAATAAGATTGTATTGTATTCCAACGATAATAAGCCAAAACGTCCAGTAGTAACGAATTACTGAAAACTGCTTCAGAACAAAGATGAGGTAGAGAGTAAAACTTGGCGATATTCTTCGTCCTAATGACCCCATTTAAATCTAATTAGTCCATTGGAGCAAGTAATGAAATCAATGACATCACATTTAACTAATGCGCTATGATACACCAGGCGCACTGGTTTCGGAGTCACTGAAACGAAGTAAAAATTTGTAACCGTTGCTCCACATTAAAACGAGCCGTCCAAATACAGATTGTTCATATTCAGGCGGCACTTCGGACGACATCCGGACTACCCGTTCGGACACGTTCAGAATAGTTGACTATATTCAAATTCTATTTCGAAACGTTGTAATGCTGCAACGTTTTCTATTAAGCAGGTCGAAAACGTGTCCGATACAAGCACCTGCCGGTAAGGTAGAATAGTAAATATGATGGAATGGTTTAGTTTCGGTGGAACTACACTAGATTTTTAATACAAACATTTAATTTTTCAAAGCAAAAAAAAGGATAGACAAACAATGGCAGAAGAACAAAGGAAGGCCTAGCAGATTAAAACCGGTGATATAGGGATTATTATACAGGTAATGTTTCGTACGCGTAACCCTTGTTCTTCTGCAAAAAGCGAGGGAGGGGTACTAAAACCCCTAGAGGACAAATAAAAAACGATTATATACAAATCGAAATTTCTGAGACTAACGTATAAAAAGGGATCTACAGCAGATGCGAGTATCCAACATGGTAAAAAGGTGGAAGGAACAAAAAATCTACTGTCCCTCCCGGACATCAGGCATTGAGATATTTCGCTCATTAACGTTCACAACAGTCATTTCTCGAATCTGTTTTAAGAAACACGACAAATGAAGTCTCAGTTGGACAATAGTACAGTGGGCCCCCGGAAACGAGTCGGCGTCGGTGATTCACCTATGCAATTTATTGTTAATTATACGGGCCACCATAAAGGTATACCGCAAGGACAGGAACATAAGTGCGACAACTGTTACGTCAGTACAACATACAACAGGCTGTATACAGCCCCAATGCTACAGTCCCCAAAGAAGAGTCGTCAGCCTCACTGAAAGACTTAACCGTATCCTTTAAATTAGAGAATATTAGTCCGACATATATAGTTATAGTAGCTTTTGACAATCCAGTAATGCAACGGACTCAAGTCTCTATCGAATAGAGAAAATGACTCAGAAATAAAACCGTGGATTTTACCAACATTCAGAAGTACTTTTGTGCTCACAAACCCCCCTGAGATGTAGCGTTTAAATTTTTTCTTTTAATTCCAGAATCAATAATGCCGGAATTAGGTCGACTAGAATATTAGATGGCGCCAAGAGCGCGGCGACCCGTATCCTCCTTAGCTAAGCAGTAAAACACTGTTCCAGATGGCGTCTCCGGCTCATCGGCCGAATTTGGCCTGTCGTGAAAAAAACTCCCACGGCGGTCCAAAATCCGTGTGGGAGAACACAACTGACGATTATAATTCCTCTACACGATTTGTATTTTATACGACCGCTCGTCGAACCCAACCCTCTTGGGAACAAAGCTCGACCGGCGGCGGCGGCGGTTGTGTTCGATTGCAACATCCGCTGAAGAAATCTTCGAGATACGGCCATCCTAATAGATATTGCCTGCATGTCGGTTGGATAATGAAAAATTTTGTTGATGGATGATATTTTTTTAAAACATTATCGGAGCCTCAATGGAAGGTTTCTATGCTCAAATATCAATAGACACATATTTGTATATCAATAGACAATTGAATATACAAAAACATAGACACCAACATATCTATATCCGCGTTCTGAATAAGTGTTATTTTATAAATCCTGTGGAGATAAATATAAACCATCTATTACTACTATACTATATACTATAATTATATTGCAAAATGTACGAATTGATTCAAGCGTGTGCAGTCCAAGTAAGGACTAAAACTAAAATAGCAACTTCAAACAATGACAGCCCAGTTGGGATACTCCTGCAGATAAATAAAAATAGAAACCAAAAAGTAGGAAAAATATCTTAATAAGAAGCTGCCTAGCCAAAAGGGCTAATTGCCTGCTGGCTCCATCTCGGTTCAACGCACCACGTTCAACTGCTGCCAGAACGGCCTGCACGCAGACTACTTACTGCCTCTCGAAGGCTAACCGTTAATTGTTGGCAACGTGAGAACCGGCCGAGATATTTTTTTGCATATAAAAATACGTCAAAAATTAATTCAACCGCGAATTCCACGTTTTTCAACCAACGGGAAGCAATAATATATCCGCGTTCCGCCGTGAGAACTATCCGTCTACATCTGCATTTGGAGAGATCTTATTGCAGCCGTTGGTCAACATTGTCTGAAGTACAGTGATAGGGGTCAGATTTTCTTTGCAACCACTTTCCACAACATTGATTCTGGGAAAATTAACAGAAAACGCAGTTTTAATTGAGAAAGTCGTTAGAGTGTCGTGATAGACAATTAATTAAAAAGCTTTACTCTGTGTTATTTATTTATTTATTTCCTCAACGCATTTCCCCCAATTAGAGCAATTATTCCTGTACATGTTTTTTCTTTTCTTTCTCTGGCCTTACTGCAGCAATTGGAGGCGACTAACAGTTACGAAATTATTTCCTGTGTTCTATTTGAATTTCGCTCGCAATATAACATCATAATAACAAAATTAGACTTTACCTTTAATTAACATAATTAATTGATCCTAATTTTAACTATAATTTCCCTCCAAACCTAATTCAATCATAAAATTATGTGAAAAATAATATAAGAAAACACATTACTCATAGACTACTACAGAATACGATCTACAGTGCTCAAAATTATCCAATAAAAAATCATGAATATAAGATTACTTTTTATATTGTTGCGTAAGTACGGTAGAATATAACGACATATTCGATTAATGCAACAAATGCGGATTGTTATAGGCGGATGAACGCAATACGCGGGCCCATGACTTCCAGCGGTATGCGTCCCACACCGGTGCCAATGGCGAAGTGACGACGGTCAACGGTGGGCGGACGGTCGAGAGGTCAGGGCGCGGACGGAAATATCAGTCGGAGGTTGAGCGGGGTCAGAAACGGGCAGAGATGGCCGCACCCGGGCACAGCGGCGGTTATTGCACAACGGCCCCCGCCCATTGCTCCCGGCATTGCGAAACCCTCCTCCATACTGAAGAAACCACTTGTAAACTACAAGCCGGCAATCTCGGTAACAGATCAGTTTCGGGAGCCCCCACCCGAACATCCATAGGTTTACTGTAGGTTCCTGATGTTTCTGTCTCCTCTCGCTTGTTTGGTCTTTGCTGGACCGGTTTCGGCTGCTCGCCATCTTCAGTAGCGGTGTTAGTCACTGTTGGCACTTTGGATGTTTTTTGGGCATCCTCACTGCACTGTCACTTTCACATGCACTGTAACGTACAACGTAACTTTTAAAGTACCAACCAAAGTGCCAACAGTGACTAACACCGCTACTGAAGATGGCGAGCAGCCGAAACCGGTCTAGCAAAAACAAAAGGTTAGTTTTATTATATTATTTTTTATATATTTCTTTCCGTGTTCTAATTACTTTCTTGCCCTTTACTCTGACAATTAACGGTTCTGAAATTCATTCACAACGGTTCGCTCATATTCTGAAGTCGCGTTGCTATCGATCTCTCGCGTACGACATATCGATATTATAAAGCCACGCCGACGTAGCCCCTAAAGTAAATTTTAACCTTAAATATTTTATTTAATTTTTCGCCTCACTATACAAGATTGGAATCAAAAGTATAACGCGTGATGCAGGACCTTGAAAATCATTTTAAACGATATTATTTGTCATAATTACACGCATGTCTATCTGACAACAAAGAAAAATAAGTGGAAAAAACGTCGTTGCGTCACGTTTTTTCAAACATAAATGATTTGGGCAAATTTGAATTAGGGGAGTCCCGGTATGTTTCTTCTGCGGAACGCACAACGGTCACTGGCATTGTACGGGCAATTCTCATTGCCTTTTTCACACACCATTTTCGCGTTGTACATTAATGCTATAATGTTATCTGTAAAAATCATAGCTGTATTCTGTCTTGAATTTTAATTCACCTCGGTGCGGGCATCTCATACGAAAGTTCACAGTTACTGTTAGACCGCATGTCCGTCCACAGCCCCCTCGGGCTCGTCCAATTTGTATGGGCCTTTTAATTACTTCGCCCCCCGTCAACGCTTTCAACCTCCGGTCACTTCCTGATTCGTGACCGGGTTAATCTTTTCAGTCCCTTTCTGATACCGAAGGTTTTCAAATAGCTTTCGACACGCTTCAGCTCCTCACGATAATGCCAGGATTTGAGCTATCAAACGTCTATTAGGGGTTAGTTGCCAGTGAGTCTGTTCAAAAAGTTGGATACTAATATAGATCTGTTATTGGAGAAAATTTTACTCAGAAGGGCAAACAAAACTTTCTTTCCCAGAAGTTCATTACCACGTTATTTAAGTCCATAGTGGATTACCAAAAAGCTTTTCTTTTATTCACTGTAGGATAATATTCACTTTTAAATGTTTCACACTAAGAGAAGTTGAACACATCTTTAAGCAAAGATCCTTCGTGGGGAATAAACGGGTTTAATTCCATGTTTTTTAATAATTCCACTTTTTCTATACTGTAATTATTCTGGCCCCTGTTTCAGTTTTTGACTCAAAGGATACCGACTAAAGACTGGAGATGAATCTGAAAATATATTTTTTGGCTTCCCGTTAAGTTCCGTGCAGGAATGGAAGTTGGGTCTATCCGAGTTTGTTCTACTGACGAACGAAACTTGTGCTAGAAGTTTCGCCTTTCCAATTTAAGATAATGACACGATACGTGCCGAAAAACGGTGCCCGTTACCTTATTGTTCGTCGCGATGGGAACCGGGTTGAAAGGAAACAGGAGAATGCTAGTCGCTCGCCACTCGTTTTGCGTCCCGACATATAATACTATTAGAAGATTGTTTTAGAACTCTTCGCGACTCATTCCTATGTTCAATGGGACGTATAGGGGATACTTTTTAACCTTGTTTGTCACACAACACAGAGTTGTAAGAATCACCTGCTTTTTCATATTAGATATAGAGACTTTAGTCCCAATACTACGTATAATTTACAATAGAAAAATTTTATGTCCCGTAATAAGTATGAGGGGGACAATCTGATAACATTTTTCGTGTTTCTTAAATTGAAGAATAAAAACAGTTCATATTTTCCAAGTGCTGGTCCGTATTATAATCACATGGTTCGCTGGAGCAACAGAGGGTTAAGAACCTCTGGTCTAAACAGAATGCTAGTATAGAATTAGCTCAATGCATTGTCTACCACAGTACGGGTTCAGAACCAACAGGTCATAAAAACTCTGGGCTTGCTTACAATGCATTAAACGTACCTCTCTATTGGCCACCACAATTAACAACTGTCGTCAGTGGCATCGACAGCCGTGACGCGTGCAAAACACACACAGACACAAAACACCATTAAACAGGGCCGCGTTGCAGTAAGGTGAACGTTACTTGTTTACTTGATTACGTATTCAAAGTATTTTATTTGTTAGGAAATTATCCTCGAGAAAATAGAAATCGACTGGCACTAAAAAATTGTTTTAAGGACTACACGATTCCAGATGGAGGCCAGGCGTGGCATTAACAATGAAAATATTCATTTTGCAATATTATAATAATTCTTGCATGCCCATATTTAAACAGTGGGAGCCTCGCCTTATAGCCAGTGATCCTACTGCGGCCTCGTGACCTTTCCTCATGGAAAGGACCATTAATCCAATTTATAAACCAGATAACGAACACTTTACTGGATGAATCCTATTCCCTAATTCATCATAATCTCTAACGACAATAATGTTATGTTTCTGATGATAACTAATGTGAGGTTCTATACTAAAACGAGTCTGAAGAAAAATTGTTTGTCTCGAGGCAAAACTCGGTTTCAAAGCTTCCGATTTCAAAGCGAACCGGGACTGATAATGATTTCGAAAACTAGACCAATTTCGTTTCATCGACTGGAACTTTCGGGTACGTGGCACTGGGGCATTATCATTTCCACCTTGAGAGGAATGAGGTTACTGTAGTAAAAAAAGCAATATTCCAGAAGACAAAAAGTGGATCGATGCACGGATGGCAAGTACAACTCGACTGAAACTGTTGTTAGAAGGCGAGTGCAAATTTTCAAAGGTCACCGAGAGTGAAACGAAAGCATGGAAGCGGGAATCAGGAACGGGTATCTTAACTGCCCAGTCTATCCAATTACTTTGTTTTTATATGCCAAATCACGTTTACAGTTTGAACATCTTGGGATCAGTTTGTAGCAGGCTCTCCGAAGAGATGGGAATAAATTGCGATGAGGTTTCAAAAAATATTACGCAATACAAAAGACTTTTCGAAAGAAGAAAACGGCCTGATGAAAACGTTTACCTTCTTTCATAATGACATTTCAAACACTTCACTAATTTTATATTACACACAATTATTTTTTAAGTTTCTCGATTCCACGAGAGAAATTGATTGAACGAAAGTATTAATTGAATATTTAAAAACAAAACTAAATGGTATACCTTAAAAACCTGCTGTGTCAACAACTAAAGGGAAACAGGATGATGGAAATTATCTCTACAAAACGGGAATTGCGTCAACGAACTTTTTCACTTTGGTCTGTATATATTTAACATAAAGTTGAACCCTAATTTCAACAAGAGAGCAAATCTTTGAAACAGTGAACGTAAAACGACAGAATGATATCAAAAAACAGTACTGAACGCTAAGACGCCATTAATCACACAATGATTCTACTGGTGCTTATTAATAATTATGAATTAATCTTATAAGAGATTATGTGCACATCACACGATGCATGCACTGCAAATGCTTGTTCCAGTTCTCTGTACTGGAGAGGAAATCTGCACCCAACGTCTTCCTTTTGATATAAAAAGGAAAATCCGCAGTATTTATTAAAATAACCATGAGCTGAACCTGAAAAGGGTATACATGACAAGTTCAATTGCCAACTAATATTCTTCGTATATGACTAATGATAATAAATTCCAAAGGAGCTACATTTCGAAGTGCTATTTCAACGACGATAGAAAAGTTATATTGATTCCGTTCTGTAACATGACTGGTGGTTGAAGATGGCAGAATAAAATGGTAATATTGGAACTGTATATATTCTATTCCTTCAAATCATCATAAAGGTATTATGAAACAAAAATAATTGAAAATACGATATCTTCTTATTGCGTCGCTCCTGCGACTGGAGTGTGTTCCATCGCCACACTTCAGTACGGCTCGACTGAGATACTGTCCGCGGCGGAAAGCGTATACCGAACCGGACTTTCGTAACCGTTCGGGCTATAATTCATCCGAATCGTTTCGGCCCGACAATTTATACGTCGGTCCGTAGGCCGGTATCGTCGGGGGCGCCAATTTTCAAAGGGAGCACAAACAGAAGAAGAGGAAGACGAGAACGGGGCCGACAGAGGGGGATGGTGAATCATCGGACCTTCCAGTCCGAGAGAGAGAGAGAGAGATAGAGGGAGAGAGGGAGTGAGAGGGAGGGAGATACAAACCAAGGCCTCCTTTATAAAACCGGAGAGGTCGTTATTTTGAACCCCCTCGCCCTCCCACCGCTAGCCACGACTTTACGAGTCGGGCCCTCATCGCCCTCAGACGATTATTTAAATAGCAGCCAACCTTCGCAGAACCCCTCAGTGGCGACGCCCAGTGGAGGAAGGCATTAAAAACATGCTCGTACGGGGGGGTTTATGGCTCACAGATAGCTATCGCGATTCGACTAATATAAGTAATTGCAACTGGTCATTTTATTACAAGAATGGAGTAAGCACTTTCTCATTGGTCTGATTCAGTCCACCCCCAAATAAAAATAGCTACTACAAAACTTACTATTAATATGATTCGGATAGAATCATAATCGTGAATTTACTTCTCACAAATCAAATTAAAAATTAAAATAACAGAAACATACGGAGTGTGGCGACCGATTTCTGGAGGGAATTCATGCATTATGTCCCTACATTTCAATAAATTGTTTTTTAGTCATAATCAGAATTTTGTATATACAATATGTTCAATACATGTACAATATTATTATAATAAGGAAAGAATAAAAATTTTGAGATCGTTTTTCAAAATACGGACGAAACTGTTCGAGCTACACAGCAAGTTCAGCAGAATCACACAGCTGCTACCACACTATTAATAAAAAAGGCAGTCATTCGGCACCAATCTTTATTACTCTTTGATATCCTTTTGAACCACTAACCTTTTCAGACGCTGAATTACGCCTCCAGAGACAATACCCGGTGGTTTAAATAAGGCGCTAAAGTATCGGCAAGAACATAAAGATCGCCCAGCGCACCGAATTCTTTACGGTAAGGTCAAGGATAATACGTCCCATGAGATAGCATCGCGACTTTTCAAAAGACACATAACTATATGCGAAATACACGCGGGTTCAAAGTAAGACTCGAATTAAAACCGTAATGGGTCACGTCACTAAAGGCGTTTTATGGCACTACAGAGGGTCTAATGTTACAATGATAAAAATACGTGCTTACTGAAAATTTGAACATTTTAAATATGAGAATTAGTAAAACAATGTATTTATTTAAACAAATCCCCCACACCGATGGACATAACATTTATGACCGTCTCTTAGTATGACTTTTCAATTTTGAAAAACGAAAGAACTCGATTCTCCTGTATAAATAAACAACCTATAAAGTCCATAAAATGAAAACGGAAAGTATATGCATGAGGTCTACTTTTACTTCATTGTTCTATAATTGATGTCGAAACTGCTAAACAGTAACTGTGGGAGACTAATTTTAAATTTCATAGAGCAACCCCCCCCCCATCTCAAAGCCCGACTTCTACTTCCACTTAGGTGTTTTTACGACCGAAAAAATGATTCTACGGCAAAAAATCTGGCTCAGGGGGTCAAGTACTTCTTCTTACAGGCGACGGCACAGCCTTGCTTATATACCGACAAACATTCACGACCGACAATTCAATTTAAAATGTGTTATTGAATGCAAACCAAGATACGACAACAACAGAGCAAAAAGGGCAGGGAAGTAACAGATTCATTTTTGAGGTCGCCACAATCAAGCCGTTTCGCTGTGCATCATTTTAATTCCACCAATAACAAAGAACAGTTCCGATGCTTGTTTAACGGAAATTCCAACAGGTACTCATAAATAGTCTTCGCCAAGGCTAATACAAGTATATTACAGGTCATCTGCCAGAGGACTAATATTATTTTAGTCACAATTGTGAGGCCAACCGGGGGATGAATAAATAAACTGGTCGGGTGTTCAGGTAATGAGGCAATAAGATGTTTTTGCCACGTAGGGTCCAATCAGAAAAAAATTAATACGGTATTAATTATTTGTAGAGGGGAAAGGCGTGATTGATTATGTCAATACGAAAATTATAAAAATACATAAATATTAATCCAGTGATACTGTACACGTGTACAGTGATCGCATTACGTGGGTGTGTACCTTGTTACTGATCTAAAATGATTATTTTTAACTATATGTAAATTGCGAAAAATCTTAACAAATAATTTTAGATGGAAATCTCTTTAGCTTGTTGTTTAACTTTAAATGATACCTATTGAATAAGCCTTTACAGATTTCAAAGCGTTGTTCTCACCGTTCAACGCGCGTAAATGTAATATATAATAATAAATATCTGAGACAAGCCAAGGCTAATCCCAGATAAGGGACTCGGAGACGAGGTGAGTGACTAACTTGCAAGGGGCGCTCACTTTCGTCGAAGTAATACAATGCTCCGACGCGAACCCAATAACAACTTTAATTAACGGGCGGGTTCTGAATTTAGGAGAAAGTGAAACGTGTTTGAAGCAATTAGAAATGGGGAGCAGAGACAAAGACCGGGCACCGGGGGGGGAATCGGACTCGCGAAAGGACGCCGGTAATAAACGCCGGTGTACAGCGGCCGCGTGAAAGTTCGCATTTTGGTTCGAAATGTCATTCACAGAACTTCAATCATTTCTTCTTGAACATTCCCTTTTGGCATTCCATAAAAAAGGAACACAAATTGTGTTCGGATACGGTAACCTTTGAAAACCGTATACAGAGAGCAACACTGTCGGCAGCGACCTAAGTACTTGGGCATCATGGTTTATTCTGCATGCTCATTAGAAACTTATCGATTAATAATAATTGCCAGTGTCACAACATCCCTACCATTGAGCCGGACATGGCAACTGCTGAAAATCGCGATATTCGCAATGCAAAATTAAGTTCAGGCTGATTAAAATCGATCATACCCACTTTCTAGTATCTGAAGACCAATTCGTCGACTTACTATTCCAGTATAATGAAATATCTTCTGAGCACTGCAAAACTCAGTGCCAACGTCATACTCGGAGATTCATTTACACAGTGACAGAGCATTAGCCAGCTCATCGTGCGTGAATTAAATAAATTTACATTGTCATCATGACAAATGCAAATACGTAAAACCTTAGTTTGTTGCCTCAGTTAGCACGTGGTTTTGTAATAACAAACAAACAATTTGCGCGGAAATAGCCAACGGTATAAGGTGGAATTTCGACGACGCGCGTATTTGTTGGAATAGTGGAATGACCAATTTTAAGAGATGCGTTAATAAAGACTGGTGGGAAATAATATGGTGAAGGTAGTTTTGAAACAAACTAGGACCTAAGCAGAAGAGACAATATCGTCAATTTATTTCGAATATATACGGAGGAATTACCAGGATGATTTTCCGGTCAAGTTTGGACCACGCTAAGCTACTAATGAGAAAGGGCCTTCATCATTGCATGCGAATAATCTCACGTAATGAAGAAACAGGGGTGAAAACAATTGTCCCCCGACGGGACGTAGGAACACCGATTGTCGTGATCTTCTGGTGGAGGCGCTGTTTTGACAAACCGGCCAATTAGCTAACCGCCGCTGTTAAAGAGCTGCTGCACGTCTGCCCCGGCTTATTAACGTACAATGGAGAACCGATGCGGCATAACCCCGCTCGCTCAATGACCCATCGTTTAGCCGACTTGCTACTGTAACGCCGTAGAGAAGCGTCCTTCTTCAGATCCTGGGCTTTCCACGAGGAGGCGACCATCTGGCAGGACATGGGACGCGGCGAGTACGCGTTATCGGTTATGGAATCGGCGAGGCCGACGAGAGAGAAAGACAGAAGTTTCCAATACGAAGTCTGCTATAGAAACTGCATTCACTCCGTTATATTTCTTAATAACAGATTATAATAGCTAACCTGTGGTTTTGGTAAACAGAATTGTAAAGCTTTCTGACAAAAAGACAAAGAAACGACAGAAAATCAGATATTTCTTGATTTAAGAACTAGAATTTATTTCAGTGCAAATTTGTTTAATCCTAGTAAAAAGAAGATACTTTATCCATCACCTACATGTATTCTAAAATTTAAGATACTAAAAATATTATATAAGTAGACTAGCCGATTTTCCTCATAATTGGTTTTTTTTCGCCACATTAGTCGTACATTACCACAGGACACAAAGTCGAATCAGTCTTGTTTAATGAAGGGACAATTCAGTTCTTTAGCCAAATAAATAGCGTTCGTAATTTTAGTATTTAAGCTCTTAATCGAAAAGGGAGAATCTGCAATTTTTACGTACAGTCAAATAAAACAGAAATACGACCTTCGGATAAGGTCTTACTTACATCGCTAAGCTGGACGCTCAATAAAAGAATCCTTCGAAATGATACAGCAAAGTGCATTTGATTAGATTAAACGAAATCGGATTTGGGCCACAGTATTAGTAACTGGATTACTATCCTCTATTCAGACACTCACAACAAACAAAACATTTTGTTCAATACAAACTTAAAAAATCTCATACACTGCAATATTCTAAGAAAAGAGTTGTATACAGAATGAAAAGTTTTTAAGTCTTCAGATATACTTATTCAAGAATTGGCCTTTCCATGTTGCATAAAAAAGAATTCGATAAAATTGTTACACACAATTTGCTTCAGGAATTGAAGACGCCAAAAATACGCTTAACTCGCAAAGTTGAAACTTTAATAATACCTTTTGTACATTGAAAGACTGATTTTGTTCAAACATTAATAAACCAAATCAATGAGTGGTGCTGAGTAATCGTCAAAACGCAAAGTTTCCCCACAGATGAAACACAAGAGGTGATAGATAGTATGGACCATAATGGAAATAAAACATGAATGTTTTCTTTACTGATAGAATGTAATGGGACACATAGACACGCAGTACAAACGCGAACGTGAATTACATATATATGAATCCATATAAGAAACAATGCCGGAATTCCGACCATACCGGGGACCTTTGAAACAAAGGCGTGACGCATACGCTGGCCCCTTGCTTCAGTCTTTAGGCATACATTCTCAAATGTATTACAACATGACTTGAAAATTTACTTTTAACATTTGCGTGTCGCCACCAAACTGAAGGCTGTACCAGCGAAAGGAGACCAAAAAACCATTATAATTACAGCTAACTCATAATTGTTTAGAAAAATTATTGCACCAATAATTGTCGAATCACTACGGCATTTGGGCCTGCAGCATAAAGCCCGCTTAGTTACCGGGGTGAAGTCCGTGCATAAGGCAGCAGATTATGCCGGGGACGCAAACATAATAGAGTTCGAGGTCCTTTACTTAACGCACTTTTACGCACTTCAGGGCCAGCGATGTTAGAAAACGTCGATTGTTCGTCTCTGAGAAAAATATCTCAAGGATACCAATCGATCACCGCTAAACTGAGTTTCTTAATAATTATCGAACTAGCTCTTTAATTAAGGGTATTTTTCTGATCTTTTACCCAAAGGTGGAACTGGGGTTTTAATTTTGGAAAAGCCAAATAGAAAAAACAAGCCCATTTTTTGGAGACAGTAGAATCAGTGACTGAAATCCTTCCAATCCTTAACATAAGCCTTTAAATGGGATTCCATTTGTGTTAGTTTTATCACCATTTAATTGATATTAAAAATCACACAGTGCAGGTGGAATAAAGGAAGTAGTGGGGGGAAGTAGGGACCGGTGCAACTCTTACACCATAGTCCGAAAACAAATTTTATAAAATCGATTAACAACCGCAGTTTTACAATAATATTACTAGTTATTTTGTAATGCGAAGTATAAGAGCAAATGATTAAACTAACACATCAACAAGAAGTGAACATACACACACATTTCATGAACTGAAATGTACATACAAATGTACTGAAATTGAAAATAATATTTTAATAATTCTAATATGTCTAATGTTCCAAATATCTCCTATCGCTTTACTACATTTCTCTAAGATATATTGGTAGTTAAATGATTATCTTCCTGTCCAATAATTGGAATGAGAGAAATTGAACTATTTCACATTCTTCTTACTATAAAACCGCTGTAAAGGAAATCAAAATGGAAGTGATATTATCAATAAAATGTATCTAAAACATAAGAACAAAATAGAGAACGAAGGATAAAACAAGGATGAGGACTTACCATGGGCTGTCCTCTTGACATAATCCCAAGTCTCACTTTGGTGTATTTTTTCAAAAGGACACGCCACACAACGTAAGCCATTTTTGTAAATCACTCGGTACAACAATCGCCGATAAAATAGTACACAAGACAACGGAAAAACGGTTTCAAACTCGAAAAAACGAGCGTTAAAATACCAGTCCTAGTGGGCACACGAAGACCAACAACCGACTGACTTGAGCGAGGGCCCAGCCACTAACCGACAGCGAACCCAAGCGGACTCCGGAACAATCTCAGTCCTTGACGCCCCTGAATTTCCCCCTATTTCTTGCTTAATCCCGTCATTTATTGTCTAATTTTCTAATACCAGATAGCATTTTTAATATAATAAACTAATTTCGGATCAATTGCAGTAGAAATTTCGAATTTGTATCAATTTAGTTCGTTTTAGGAAAACGTTCAAAAGGAAAATAAATTGGGGAAAAAACATACCTCTAGTCCTAACAGCCAGCAGGCCCGCTTCTTCTTTGGATGTACAGCGAATACACGGATGAAACGCACTTAACTGCAACCTGTGAAAGAGATCAAAATGGTTCAAACCAGGTGAGAACTCCCAAACCACAATTTAATTTAATTTCACTTCAGGTAATACTGTGCTGAGATAGTTCTAAGGAGAACTAAACATTCCTTTACCACAAGCATTATATTAAATTATATTATTATTAAATTATATTTTTAATTTTTATTAATAAAAATATATCATTATTATTAAATTATATTTTTAATTTTTAATAATTAAAATATATCATTATTATTAAATTATATTTTTAAATTTTAATAATTAAAATATATCATTATTATTAAATTATATTTTTATTATTAAAATATATTATTATTAAATTGTATTATTATATGAAAAGAAATTATTCACATAATATTGATAGCTCAACAATGTTCAAACCTTGAAATAAGTATTTTCAATAAATGTTGTAATATATCAACTCTTCTATAATTGTACAATTTCTAGGCTTGGATTTCAATATAGAATGCTTCAAATACTAAATTGGAACTGAAAATCTGATGTTTTAATGCTGTATTTTAATTTAACATTGTACAGAGTGCAGGAGTGCAACAATTACCTGCCTGTCTGGCCATAAGCCTTAAGGGCCAAGAGAATGCCCTTTTGTCCATTTTAATGATTCTCTTAATAACTAATAACTAAAACCAATGTATAAGATGATAATATTTTTTCTTTTAAGGCTATAAATTTAAGGGATAAACTTCAATTCCCGAACAACAGATTCTCAATGAAATTTCCAAGACTTCTCAGTCCCCAAGGTCAAATCATAACCTACACCTACATTAAGGTATAGTAACCATAGGACTGATTGTGTCTTAATAACGTGTCATAATTATCAATATCTTACTGAAGGTATTCTCAATCAGTATTTTTCAATGACTGTTCCAGAAATAATAACGTTGGTGGCTGAAATACCTTATTCTACCGGCCTCCAGCGGCTGGAGTCAGATGAATCATAAAGAACCTATTTCAGGAAAGATAACTTGGCGCACTACTATCCAAAAGAAAGAATAGTATTTTTGTACTCATATTTAACTAATAGGTGTAATAAAACGAATAAACTCTATGAAATATCTGAAACTCACCGATTCGCGAATTTTCTTCAACGGAACTCCCGAAGCCATTGGGCCAGTCTAACCAACTCAAAATGGCGGACAAAAATTATTTCAAATTCACATTTACTTTAAACAGTACAAGTATTTGTTTATAAATATATTCTAACATTACATTTACTGATGGCTTCAATACTTTATTTCAAATGTTTTAAAAATCACTATTACAAAAATTTAATAACTCGAAGTATCATAGATATACTTTATCTCTCAATTATATGTATTTTGGTAGCAAAGTTTAGATATACTTTCAAAGTTACTATTTGATTACTCTATTAAACATGGAAAGAAAAATTACATTAGCATAACCATGTGTTGACAGCTTGATATACTATATTTAATTTTATGCCATAGAAATAAAACCCGGAAATAATACCTTACAAATAAAGCCAGGGTGTTATGTTCAGTTGAACATGACCTTTCTTTAGACATTACTGTAAATTTCTGTAATAATGTGTCAACTAAATAATTATAAAACTGTAAGTTAATATCTTAATGAATTTACCAGTCTCTTAATGTTCTTATGAATAAAACATTGTTACTATTCTGTTTAATACACTCACCAAAGAAACATAAAAGGCTTAATGCATTCAATTTTTTAGCTCAAACAAAACTTCTAGAACTTTTTGAAAAATACAATGTGCTCAAACAAAACATATACATAATAGGATATGATATGAAAAGTTAATTTCATATCTCATATTGGGCATGTGTAGATTATGTTGAATTAACAATGAAATACTTACACCTATGCTAAGAAGAAACAACTGTAAATATAATAAAGGAAGTAATGTGAATGTTTTAAAATTTAGTACCATCCCTGTGCACTCACCTTATTTATGAAAGGTAACTGATAGGTTTCATAACTATAAACATTTTAATGTTTCATGAAAAAATTAATTGGTTCAAACAGTAAGGTAATCCAAAATATACTGACATCAAATTACATTCATGGGGCACTAAGCTCTGTTAACAGTTATATCTAGCCATATTACTTAGTCATACAAATCATAAATATTATGTTGTTTCAACAGTAATCCTAACAATATATCTCAGGATGTTGGATAGATCTAAATTCATAGGTCTTTAACACATGTGTATAATTATTTATTTCACATTTATTTATATTGTTCAATAATGTATGTTTCACTTTAAAAAACAACAGACAACTGATAAGAATTGAGGAAATAAAAATTTCAATTTATACCAATAATTTATTCATCCTAAATACAAGTGTATATTACTGTGCATATCAATGCGTCTCTTTATATACATGATGTTTCATAACAAAGGAAATATAAGTAAATTTTTAAACTGCTATGATTTCTTTGAAAAAGATTTATATACCTTGTACAAGAACTTTATATACAATGTGTGTGCACAACAATAATAATGTTAAAAAAAAATTACATCATTGTCATACTGCTGGCTGAGATCAATGCTCTAACTCCACTCAAGGACAATAAATCCTTGCAGTAGAAATGTATTTGAACAGTAGAAATGTAAGGAGCATAATATTATGATACAAGATAAAACATAGGCACTCATGTACCCGCATCTGTCTAGAGAAATATGAAAATTAAAGAGAATTAACTATCATACAATAAAATATTTAAGAGACCATGATATTAACCAAAGTAATCTTCATATTCAATTCTTTTAATATTACAAATTTAACCCTTTGTACTCTACAATTTTTATTTATTAAGGCTAAATTAAAATTAATGTGAATTTAAAATAATGGAATAATATTTGTGGATGCATAATATAAAATTTGATGGCAAAAATGCCTTAAAAGTAATAATCATAATGTTCAAATAATACAATGATGAATCCAACTCAGATTGCCTCTGTTGTAGTTCAAAGGGTTAAAGAAATAAAAGTAATGATAATGGACCAAAAATTCCATTTGGTCAATTTACATTAAAGACATGCTGGCATTTGCAAAATTGATATAATTAAAAACCATTAGTCTTTATAAAAAATATTTAAACTAAGTGGTAATTTATAATTTAAATTACATAATAGCTGGATATTTACAAGAGCAGTTCAATATTTTACATACTGTCAGCAAAAAAATTGTCCCACAAATAAAATAAGCACATCATAAAATGTTTGAAATAAAAAAAAAGATATAAAACAAAACAAACATGCAGGGCAATATATTTTCTTTACAGACTGAGTTCACCTTCTTTTGAATGAACATTCACCTGTATATATACATACAAATTTAGTATGTAAAAATCACATATTGGCAGGATGTATATCCTGGTACATATCCTTTTAAAATAAAAAGAATTCATTTAAGACTCTACCAAGGCAGGCAATCCCTTTAAACGGAATGTATTGGCATTCACTTAACTGAAGCGGTTGGTCTGAATTTATCAGTTTGTGCATCCAATACACACATGAGGAAGTAATTACTAACGGTCAACAGGACTAGAACTACGATTCGAGGCGAAAGTGACCATTTCATTAACTTGAGACATCTGAGGCAGAGCCTGTTTGAGGTAGTGTAGAGAAGGAGTTATCATCTCTCCTAATCAATCTGAAATGAAATTTCAATGACACATCATGCATTTTTTACAAATAGGACTATTTAAAAGTTGAAGGGGACATTTCGTTTTTAAACTTGTTTTTCAGAAAAAATTACTAAAAAGCATTCATACAATTGGTCTTCCAATTCATTAAAGATTTCACATTATTACTCGTGTAACAATTATAGTAAAAAAAAATTCTCATTTACCTTTTTCAGTGGATGGCTGATTGCAATATATGAATTGTTCCATTTGTTGGAATCTCCTGCTCAATTTCTTCTTCGTTATCTTCATCCTCCTCATCGAAACCAAAACATGTGTCCATGTCTTGCTGAACGGTTGGATGGGTGGTTCTTTTCCTCAAACTATTCTTATTTATTCCACTCATGCTGTTGTTCATACCTGTGAATATATTTCATAATGATTTATACTGGGAACTAAGAGAGTAGTTACAAAAATAAATAAATATATATATATATATATATATATATATATATATATATATATATGCATCTGTTGTAAGAACAAAATAATATCAGTGATGTAAATAAAATAATTAATAAAAATACTCACTGATATCAGATTTGATTCTATCAGGTAATACTTCTTCATCACTGTCAACCTGTCTGGACAATACTGCCACTGCCTGTTCTAGACAATGGTCACCAGTCATGACAGCTACCTGCTGCTCTTGACCGTCCCCATCCTGCAAATTGTACACGTTTTTGAATTTTGTCATTATTCAATTTAAGTAAGAAGAATGTTTGTTATGTTCAAATAGCATGAAACATTCCTTATAAATTTTCAGTACTTTACATGTAATCCACATAATGTCCCAACTACCTGGGAATATTATATAATTATTCTTTAAAGCTAATTGTAGCAAATTAACCAACAGAAAAGTACTAAGAAGGTAAATATAACTTCTATCCCACGGAATGCCTGTTGTTTATTCAAGATTTGTTGTTTATTCAAGAAAAACAACAGAGGAAAAATAAATATTGATGTAGGAACCCAATATTATAGTGTTACAGTATTACTTGAATTATTAATCAATAATAGAGTTACCGGGAATGGAATCAGTCCAGGTTCATATTTATGTAAATTAAATACCCAACGTGAGAATAAATAATAATGATAGGATAGTCACTCCCAAAATGAATTGATCAGGACCAGACTCGGATCTTTGACAAAGAAATACACAATGAATGCAAGGATGTACTATATATGTTATAAATGAATCGTACCTGGAGCTGTATGACCTCAAGAACAACATACTGCTGACCCTCGACAGCAAGAGATTTGACTGAGCCCTCCATGTCATCGTCAAGCTGACCATCATCGTCGGCCCCCGGTATCACTTCCACCTGTTGTCCGTCGATTATTTGTACCTTCTTTTGTCGACCCAACTTAAGTGCCAGCGCTTTCTCTTGGGCACTTGATTCGGGATCATGAGCCGACATGTGCCTGATCAAGTTGCCCTTATGTCTGAAAGCTCGCTGGCACTCTGGGCATTCATGTGTCTTTTCCCGAGGGGGTGGGGGTACGTAGTTTGGATTATGGTACAGGTTCTGGTGGCGTCTCAACAACTGCTTCTGCCTAAACGCCTAAATCATTCCGCTTATATGAAATTATTTACTTTTCGACCTTTTGAGAACTTGGGGGATGTTTCTTTTATAAACAAAATAAAATAATCGAGCTTAATGCACCCAGCTTGCCTTAGCTCTTTAAACTCTAGTAAATAAAGAATAAATAAGATAAACGCTGTTGTAAATAAGAAGAGATTAAAATGAAATATGAAATCTGACAGAATTATAATTAAATCCTCAGCAACCAAAAATTAAACAAATTAAAAAATAAAGTGGATTTATTTATTACAATAAATAGTAAAATAACTGTGTTTGATATAAAATATATGCAACTTTTATCTGCTGAGGTAAAATAAAATAAAACAGGTTTATTCGGGTTACTAGCCTACTTCTTTTGTTTCATATAATTATGAGAATAAATATGCTTAAAAAATATAAATAAAAACAAGCAAATAACTAAAAACATTCTCAAGTTATTAAAAATATTAAAACAGCAGATTGTTTCACCTTGCCCATGAAAGGAAGTAGGAATTATGGAGGATTAGAAGGATAACATGTGAGAATACACTGGCAGTGTATTATGAAACATGTTCAGTTTCCTGCCAGTCTCAGGTTATTTGACACTTTGTAAGTACAAAATTCATTATGTCTGCAGTTATACATCATGGTCTCAATAATCCAACTTTAATAAGAATAAAAGACATTAAATATAAAAATGTGTGGACAATAAGTGCACATCTCCTAGTATAACTGGCTTAAAAAATAAAACTAGATATTTTCATTAATGCATAGTATTAAATAAAATTACTATTTGAAATATGTGAAAGTAATTACTGAATATTAATCATCTATATACGTTGATAAACTTGTATTGAGGCAGCGACAACATTTTTTAAAGTAAATTAACTATTAATTCTTAAAAGCTTCATACGTAATTTATAGGAGTTTTGATCCTTTAAAGATATTGATGCAATTTGATGACTATAAAAATAAGAAAGGATGTTTTTAATAAAAAATATTATAAATATTCAATGTAGCTAGTGACAAAATAAATAAAAATGTACCATAAGACTTATATAAAAAAGGATAAAGGCATGGTAAATCCCTAACACTCAACACATTATTATTACCTGATCACACTGATCACACATAAATGGTTTCTGGTCTGTGTGAATGAGCATGTGGGATTCGAGATGCCGTTGTGAAACTGAAGCATAAGGGCACAGATCACACTTCCAACATTTCTCACCTTCATGTGATTTGTTATGAACCTAAACAAGACAATGATTCACACTATAAGTAGTATAAGTTCCCTTAAATCAGCACTCAAACATACATTCTAATGTAGACAATAATTCCTCACACTTTCAGTTAATTGCTGTTATAATTCCAATTGCAAACACACTGTGCGTGAACAAACCTATCTGTAGATAAAAATAAAAAATGTAACCCAGGACATATTAATAATATTACACTAGTTCTTCCTCATGAAAAGACATTATTTGTAAATTAGACATTGTAAATTAGATTAGGAAGAGAAATGAAAGGGAATGAAAAATTGATTATATCCCAAGAACAATTGTTTGTAGCAAATACACTGAACAGTTAGAGGTTTTACTAAATTGAACAATACTGAAATTTAAAGTTCAAAATGATCTTGAACTGAATAGAGACATTATCACACTAAATGTATCATTCATTACAATAAGTTGTTCATATAGTTACTATGTTAAATAAACAATATATAAGCTGTGTATAACCCTACACACAAGAGGACCCTGGACAGTGGCTGTAGCATAATAATATAAAACAAACTTACAAACAACAATAACAATTAATACAGTTTTAAATAATCATTTTAGTTTGAATTATGACCCAAAAATGAACCATAGTACACTAAAAAATGAGGGCTCCTGAAATTAAAACAATTAGTGTAACCACGCTGTTCCAGGTTCCCTCTTAATGCAGAAGTAACATTTTTAAATAAATGGCTAAATGCTCCATACCTTATAAGTGTATCTATCCGGAAATTGTTTTCCGCAACGTTTGCATTTAAGAGGTTTATCAGATGTGTGTAGTTTCTGCACATGTATCCTCAAATCAGTCTTTCGGCCACATGTTGCTGGACAGAGTTCACACTGGTACACGGGCTTGTCACCAGCTGAAAACAAAGTGTGACTCATATTTCAGCAACATAAAATAAAATATTCTGAGAAAAGTAAGTTTATTACTCCTCTACGACTGTGATGTTTGAAAATGTGTATAGCACATTCTATTTAACACTCACTTTATTCAAAAAAATTAAGCTTCTAAAAATTTAAAAATAAACTAAATGGACAAATAAATGATGTCAGCAAATAAACACTGTAGGTATCTGGCAAATTAAGAAAAATTAAGTAAGAGCCAAAGATAATATAAAATAGCACTGTTTCACTTCTTAATCTATATATAACCTTTTACCTCACCCACTATTTCTCAATAAATTCACACACTTATAGACATAAAAAACATTAATTATCAGGGTAGTATAGACATTTGGGGGAATTTCACTTACCACTATGAATAAGTTTGTGTGCCTTAAGACTATTGGACTGTGTGAATCTTGCATGGCAGACATCACATTCATACGGCTTTTCACCAGTGTGAATTCTCAAATGTCGCTTCAGCTTAAAAGTATCTGGACTTGCGTATGTACAATGAGGGCACTATTAACATAAATGTGAATTCACATTAGCACAAAATGTATTCAACACACTGAATCAACTTCACTATTTCACACAGTAAAATAGTAACACTTCATTGAAAAAAATCAAGAAAAAATATTCCAAGAAA
Source organism: Lethocerus indicus (assembly GCA_019843655.1). NCBI lineage: Eukaryota > Metazoa > Arthropoda > Insecta > Hemiptera > Belostomatidae > Lethocerus > Lethocerus indicus. Next base: position 13,316,442 of record JACDQD010000010.1, on the reverse strand, counting down.
CGAATATCCTGGTATAATTTTAATGTTGGAAGTGTGATGGCTCAATGATGTAACATGTATTTTTTTATACTATTGAAACCATTGTTGCCAACAGTTTGAATCTGCCCACAAATATTGTACACACAGGTGTATACACATCATTTACAGAGTCTACATTATAAATACTAGGATAAAATGTAGTTGATATAATAAAAGGATGATAAAAAAATGTCTTACTTGATAAGGTCGCTCTCCAGTGTGACAGCGCATGTGATTTCTCATTTTACTCAATTCAACACTTGCATAATCACAAATCGTACATTTGTGAGGTTTTTCATGTGTATGTTTGTACCGAACATGCCTGACAAGTTCACCTGAATTCAAAATAACTCTTATTGACAGAATTCATGGCTTATTATTTTTCAAAATAATGTCTCGAGGTCAAGACAAGTTCAAACTTATTCATTATGAAATAAGAAACCATGACAAGAAACATGAAATATGAATTATGGAATAATAAGTTCAATGCACCAATAATAAAACAATACAATATCTTTTTAAGTATACATAAAAAAATACCTGAAGTTGTGAAAGCACTTTGGCAATATTTGCATCTATGTGGCTTCGTGCCAGTATGTGTATTTACATGGTTCTGTAGTGATGCTAGTGTTTTAAAACCTCTTTCACAAACACTGCACTTGTGAGGACGTTCTTCAGAATGAGACTTCATATGACGGGATAACAAGTACCTTCAAAAAATAAAACCATGTAATAAAAGTCAACAGAAATTAACTGCAAATGGTGAAATTAAAAGCTCTGAACTTAATGCACCAACATTGCGTAGCTCAAAAAAATACAACAAAAAATTAAGAATCAAAACCAGTGATTAGGAAACTATGCTTGACCTAAACCTCTTGTGTACTTCATTTCATCTAAGTTAAAATTCAAAAAACTTTCATAAAATCAGATGGTATATGGAATAAAATAAACAGATGATAAAAATAAAATGATAATTGAAGATTTTTTAAGGTATGGCCAATGTTAGTTATAACCTAAGGTGAAGGTTAATATAAGGTTACTGCACACTTCACAAAATAAAAATAAAACTCTTTCCCACCTTCAATAAGATGACTTTTGATATCAGGAAAAAACTACATAACAAACTTCCACAATTAATAAGATAAAACAAACTAAAATTAAAGGAAGGTAGTAATAATAATGAATAACCAATCATGCCATATGCTACACATGGTATGCATTTGATAAAATAACCATTCATAAAAACAATGTATTCATAAGTAACCAATGTGTAAACACTAACCTAATTAATTCTTTCCTGTCAAGAGCAAATATTATTTTTTGTATTAATTCAGTATGAATTATTTTGTCATTTATATTGTTACAACCTCACATATGTATATCATGTGAAAGTCGAAAGTAAATACAAATCTATTACCGTTTTGGACTTGTGTAATTGCAATAGTTACACATGTGGGCCTGGGTTACTGTCTGTGATTTCTTTGGTAACATTTTTATAATTTTTGATTTGTCCTCTTCATCAGCTGATTCCTAAAAAGAGAAAAGAACAAATGCCTTTAGTCCAAGTAAAATTAAGTTCTAAATAATATAAAACAGAAACTAATAAAACAATACGTCACTGTATATGTTTTATTTCAGTTGCAAAGTCTTAAGTAATTGAATATTTGATTCTTCACATTAATTAATAACTAATCATTTAATTAATACAAAAAATAACCAAAACACTCAAAAATGGGACCAATTTAGGTAAAAGGTCAAAATCATTTAAAAGGGGGTTTTCGTACATAGCTGGGGAATATATTTGCCAAAAGTGTATGAGGTGCATTATTATTAACAGATAATTTCCTATAAATGAGTGAAAGTTTCTAATGGTGGATGGATACTAAATATATTCATATTTAAGTATGTTTTAAAATTTCATATTAAAAAATAAAATTAGAGAAGAAATGTCACACGTTTGGTTTGTTTCTTTCCAGCACCATAGTACAATAAGAATATGAAAAGGCTTGTGGGATCAAACTGAGTTGCTTTTATATATATATATATATATATATATATATATATATATATATATAAATTTAGAAACTTACAGCTGCTGATAATGCACTCGGTTCTTCTTGGTCATCAAAATCATACACTGTGAGGTCTTGGTCTTCATCTTTGTCCTTTCCTTCTGGTGGTTGAACAATCAACACGTAGCTAACCTCCCCCGGGTTTGTTTCTGATGGCACTATAGTAACTGTCTGGAAGGAATCACCACTGCCCAACACCACCTGACCATTATCGTCAATCACCTGGACCTATAAAATCACATATTGGATGGCAATTTGAGAGCTATTAGACCTGCAGAAGTTCCCATTATGATAGGGTGATGTGATTTACTTACATCATCAGAATTTGTAGGTTCCGGATCTTCAGATGGCGTTTCTGAAACGGATACAAACTGACTTTGTCCAGAAGAAGAAGAATTTGGTAAGCCTGCAGAACAAAGTTGCAATTATGACCAATCAAGAGCATATTTACTTTTGATAAATACACTTCACAGAACAATTACCTTGCACAACTGTCATCACTTGTTGACCATCTTCGGATCTAGATTGATAATAGTACTGTCCTGACTGATCGACGTAATATGTGCCATCTTCTCCATTTTCAGAATTTTGAGCCACTTCAGCATTATCTGAACAAATTGATCAAATAAGGTAATTAGTTTACAAAAGCATTATACATTTATTTTGCTTACAACTTAAAAGCAAAATGTATGGTCTCTTAATATAAATTTCAATCATTTCTGTGCTTAAATAATTAACCATTAAGATACTTAGAGGTTTAATGAGAGACGTAGTTGAGTTGATGTAACAACAGAAATTTAGATGTACAAAACATCACCTTTCTTTGCACTTACTTTATCACACTGAAGGGATCAATATTGTTTTTCAGAATTGAATGAGTTTGATATTACAGACAATAAAATTTTATATTTGAAATGACAAAATTAAACAGAGATCTGAAATTGTGTGCTAGTTGCACTAAATTTAGAACATATAACAATTTGTAAAATTCATTCTATGCACTTCATAATTTGATATCAATGTATAATCTATATATCTATATAGTCAAGAGGAAGATGCATAAGAGCAACTCTACGATTTGGATCCATATTGGTACACAGCTCCTATCCATATATTTCCAAATTTATACAGTTCTTACTAGGCTCAAATTTCACTCCAACTTGTTGAACAGTTGTCGCTGGTTCTCCACTGGCTATTTCCTTATTAAAAGTTTCAAGGTAATTCTGAATATCAGTGATTGTTTCACCACCTGAGTTCTGATTATCCCTCTCCTCCATTTTCACAAACCGGACTGGCCGACCTATAAGATAAATTGATGACACAAATATTTCTAATTACATATAAAATATTATAATTAACTCAAAAGTAAAAAAAGATCAATATGATAATAATACAGCAATACAATGAAACCAGACTTTTATTTAATGGGATCAACATAAATAATAATTGTGATGCAAAGTAAAAATTGGTAACTTTCCCCTTTATTTGCCAACTGTGAACAGGAGTATTCCTGTAATAAATTCAAAAATAAATTGACTAACCTATAATTCTACAATAACATTATATTAGAAATGACTGCCAGATGAATGTTTTGTTGAATGTAATAACTTGAAGTGTCCAAGAAATAGGCCAAGCCCAATGTGCTCTGACCTAGACTCTCTCATTTTAGGTTATATTTACTTATCACCTTTCGAGGAATAAAACTCAAAGAAAGTATAACTTTCCTGAAAGGAAATAAGAAGAGACACAGGGCAATCCATTCTAGTTTCAATGTAAAGCTGTTTAATATAAAGAGTAATAGAGTTTTGACTGCCATACCTGCAATTTTTTTAGCACTCATGTTTGAACCATCCAAATCACCTAAAAGAGATACGCTCGTTAATCAATCGTACATGACTGGATATTCGTCAAGCTGAATATAACAGGCTTAAATTCACAACACATCCCCGAATTTCCGAAGCGCCGATATATCGGTGATGATGAAAACCCGTCCGGAGTAACATATCCGCGGCGTTAGAAAATCACCGAAAGTTACCGAATCCGATTCGGGCCGGTAACAAAATAGTGTAAATCAAACTGGGGCCGAGGCCGAAGGGGGAAAAGCCCGTCCGGGAAATGCGAGTTGGGGATCATTTCGAGAACGGCGGAGGGGAATTCCACGGACGGCCACTCGGTCCCGGCGGCACGATTTTGGCAAACGTTTTTCGAAATAATTACTTCCGAAAAGGCACATAGATAGACGCAATCTGTCGGAGGTGTAAACAATTCTTACTTACGATTTCGGAATACAGGGGGCATTAAAAGCGAAAATTGCTGGAAATCGGCACTGTAGGCGCTGTCATCAAAATGGCGTCGATTAGACCAGCGTCCCTTTTGTCAACTTTCTCTAGCAGAAATCCGTTTAATTTTGGACCGAAACGAGTGAGTTTTCATTTCTTTTATCGATCGCGAGTGCACTAATCGAAAATGGGCATTTTCACACTTGGGAATACTGAAAAAAACCGAGACGTTTTATTACCTGATCAACTCGAATTCCGACGCTTGAGGGCGTTGCTTTGTCCGTCCGATCGAAGCTCCAAAATGAATGCGCGGAGGCCCAGCTGCGCACTTGTGTAGGTTTCCCTTTGCAATGCTTGTATAATTAATTCACCCCGCTCTTTTTAACGGAATTCGTATTTCTCGACGGCTCGCCAGCTTAACCTACGCTATATATCGGAAAATATTACATTTTTGTCAATTGTTCGCTTCCCCTTATGCGCGTAGTGAATAACTTTTACTAATGGAAACGAAATATTTCTTTTCAGTTAAATTTTTAATTGACGCTACTTGGAATTCCTAGTAACCTGTTACGGCTTCACGACTCCGTTTTTATGTAATGGAAAAAAGTACTGAGTGCAGTGTGCGAGTTATTTTTATTTATAATTGTACGCTTTGAATTAGGTTGTGGAAATAAATTAACCCTTGGTAAAAATTATCGTCGGATTGGATACGTTTATTTCGAATGAATAAGGCTACCTTTTACCTTTTCTGATAAACCAAAATTTTCGGTACAAATATTTAATCGGCATAAATTTCATAAAAAATGAGTTCAGAATCCAGAAATATAATATACATTTCTGTTGGTTTATAGAGTAATAAGTGTTGGTTCGGAAAAACAAAAAATATTTCAATTGACAAAGGTTTAAATGAAACTGGTACCTAAATAATGTGTACAAGCGAAATCTATTTGTAAATACCACCTACTCTAGGTGTTGACAAAATTTGTTCTTATTAAATACTGACAGAAGCAGACTAGTTTACTTGTTCACACAAACCACCACAAATACAATGAGTACCAATATTTATATTTTGGGATTCCTAAAACAGTGATTATGAATAATGAAATCCAATGTCATGATGGAAATTCTGAAGGTGCTAACTACACATTTTTTACCTGTTTCATAGATATAAATATAACCAATTAACAAATATCTAGTAGGGATTATCACATAAGATTGTCACATTAAGTAGTTATGGCTTTGAAGGTTTACAAACCCAACACTGAATTGTATCATGATTTTCTTGTCTTAAAGATGTTTGACAATATACGTATTCTTATTAATTAAGCTTTCGTTATACATTTATTATGCGGTAACACTCAATATGCCACAGTGGTAACTTAAAAGTACAAAACATGAGAGCTGTCAACAATGCCATTTCCTTAATCAATCTCATATAAATTATTTCCCCTTACTTCTTGCATTACATTATTTATTCTATAACATATTTCCACTTTAACTTTATGTACAATAATACCTCAATCAATTAGTATCCTATTTAATAAGGATTACATACATATATTTTTTTCTTTTTTACACAGGATAAGGAATGTGGCTGTATTTATTCTGTAATAAAGTTAATAGTGTTATATAAACTAACTCCGCCTTCTGAAAGACATACAAAACATGAATATACATAATTATTTTTTTTTCTTTACGTAAAATTTAGTTATATCCTTCAAAATCTAGAAAATTACATTTTCTCCAACTTTATCTACTTCAGTTGCTGAGGTATTTCTGCTATTTGCTTTCTTAATTTATTAGTTTATCCTATTGCTATGAAATACAGCTACAAATAATATAGACACTGGAATGAGGTAAATATGTTTCAACATAATAAGCACCTGTTAAATATAAACAATAAATTTTATATAATAATTCTTAAAACTAATAATTCCGCTGTTAATAATGCATTTGTATAAAATATTACTCAATTGAAATATATTTGTTATTATTTGATAGAATACCTAGTACATAAAATAAAATGAATGAATAAAAATAATATTTTAAATAATAATTGTATCCTTTTAATATAAACTTTTGCAAATAAATAACTTAATTAAAAATATATTCAACATTATTTAAAAATATATATTCAACAAATTAGAATCATGAAGTAGTATATATTTAATAATGGAATGGAAGAAACAATATATTGCCACATAACTAAATAAATTTAGCATAATAGGATATTATGTTATACAATAATAAATAATTATATACTATATAAAAGGAAAACAGAATTCACATTTATTATATTAAACCTAATTCGGGAAAATTTTCTATCTTGTAATTCCAATGGTAATTTATTAAATATATGACTATAAGTTGGCTTCAGTGTAAGCTAAATCAATTTTATGGCCTGCAGTAGTTTTATTGCTAGGCATGTAGAAACATCATTATTTCTAAGTTATTAAATGTTTTCTTTATTATTTGACAAAATTAAAGATTTATGGTATTTAAGGTACCAAATACTTTGAGCACTTCAGTATTTAAAGTGCTAATATACTTGTGGAAAACCAGTTTTCAGAGATATTATTGATAGTAACATAATATCACTTTTATGAGCATTAATCGGAACCCAGCACAAATATTTGACTGGCAAACTCCATGGATGCAGTCTTGCTGAATGGTTACGCAAAAGTTTACTTGCCAAAATACTTTAACAGAGGCATCCAAATCTGCAACCACATACACTTAAGTGGCAACAATAATACTATACAAAAATATAATTTCTTGATGGTTCCAAATGTGCATACACAAATTTTAATTTCACCATTACATTAATCGTTGGGAATATCAGCCTGGCTAATAGTTGCATGACAGTGGGTCTGATAATCTGAATTTTTCAGGAAATAAAATACACTTATACCGAAGAAAACGACAAGCACCATTATGAGCCAATTGAGTTGTTGGGTAAATTTCATTTCATTGCTCAGTTTGGCATGACATTCACTAATGTGATTTACCTGTAATAATAAAATAAAACAATCAGAGTTTTTAGGAACAAAATTAAACATTGTCAACATGAGCTGCAAAAGAAATATTAAGAATATTATATGCATTAAACTTACTAAATAAATATTGACAATAATTATACAGTGATGAATGATTACTAACATTCAATTAGATATACAATTAAAAAGTTCAATACTTTAAATATTTTATGTATACACACACGCAGAATTATGTTCATCCATGCAATGACACTTACAGTCAACAGAAGCTGAGACATTTTTTGTTCTATGTCTGGAGATGACTGTGATGAAATATTTGAAGGAAGAACAGCACCTGGAGACCCATTATGAGATGATGTTGCACCCTGAATTCGTGGCACAGTACAGCGAAGTCTGTGCTGATCCATTTTTTTACTGTCTGATCCCTTTATATAACCAATATAAATTAATTCTTTTTATTATTTATCCATAAATAGGAAGGTTATATGATACAATTATAAGGTAGTTATTATAGTTAGTTGCAGTATAAAAGTAGACATGAAATAGGAGAGCATACCCTGTTTTGTTTTTTACATTTTAATCAATTTAAGAATTTTATTAATTTTATATATATATATATATATATATATATATATATATATATATATATATGAATAGTCTGTTAGTAGTAGCTTTAATTAAATAATTTTAATTAATGAAAGTTGTTATTTTAATTAATTTATGTTGTTCACTTGCCTTCCAAAGATCATTTAGGTCATTGGCTGAGTAACCATCATGGTCAATTACAAAGGTCATAATAAGAAATTTATCCCGCAATATATTTGTGCCTGCAAAACCTGATTGAACTACCACGCTTATGCTCACAGTTTGGCCAGATGCAAGTATTCCACAGCTGGGTCTGACTCGAAATTTGTCAGGCGACGTTGTTTTCACCTAATAGAAAACTGAATTCATAAAAACACAGAATTTACGTCATAAAATCCCATACATTATTCAAGGCATTAGTTGTATACAATATTCCAATTTTTTATCCCGGTGAAGCAGTTATAAGAATTCAATACCTGCAGTGGTTGAATAAACAAATAACTAACAAAAAAAATAATATAAAAAAGTATTAATAAACAAATCACGCGATCTCACCAGAAGCCAGTCAGTGATACTAGTGAAATAGCCTTTGATGCTCCATATTACATATAAGTAAAGCAAAAAAAGATTAGTCAATATACATATTAAGTCAATACTTTTTCATTTAACTGATCGAATCAGTCAATTTTATAAAGCATTTATATTCAAAATCTAATAGCCACTGAGCCAGCACAGCACCAAAACCAAATTATTTGGCATTGAAGCAAAAAGAGAAATTTACAGGAAAGAACAATAATCCAAAATGATTTTTCTCATAGTAAAAATGATACTGCAAAGCCTGATACTGGTGCCTTCTGGTACACAAAGAAACATTGATAATTGTTCCTAAAATAATTAAATTCTCAATGTAATGAATTGTAAAATAAATCCACCCATTATTTATCACCCATAAGTGAGTGCTTCATACTTTTCATATGAAAAATAATGTAACATACCTTATAAGTAATGACAGAATCGCTTGAGTTAGCTATGCACAAATTTCCAAGAAGTTCAATTCCTTCTTGTGTAAAAATGATAGCATCACTGGGGGTTATTTTCACCTTTGAAGCTAAAAGACAAATGATATAAGTATCCTAGCAAGAACGAGTGAACACTGTTTGTAATTCACATAGAACTTATTAACTCTCACTCCATCCATTATTCTATTAAGTACTAATCCATAAAGGTAAACAGAAAACCAAACCTTAAAGAGGAAAAATGGATGAATTAAATAGAGCTATTAAATATTTAATAACAATGTATTCTCTAAAAGTATAACTTTATAAACTTACAAGGTGAATCTTCTTGCTTTGAATCACCAAAACTACTAGGAGGATTATCGGAAAGAGGGGAGCCATCAGCAAAATGTACCTAAGAAAAATAACTAAAAATTCATATAAAAAAGAACAAAAGCTAATTCACATAAAAGAATTCTTAAATGTGACAAATGGATATGATAAAAATAAAATAAACAAGATAAATACATGCATGAAATACTTATACTAACAAGGTCCAATTGTTTTTCTTCTACATATACAGTGTATAATCATACCCAAATGTTAATATGTCTTTATTCATTAACATGTCAAGTGAAGAATATTTATTTTACAGAAAAAAAAGAAAAGAACTTGATCTTAAGAGGCAGATTTTAGTATCATTGTCTCATAGTGTCTCATTGTTTCTTGCAGAATTATAGGTCACTACTGTGTCAAACTTTTCAATTGAGTTGTACACCAATTACATATAAATTTAAGAAATGTAGCCAATATTTCTGGAATAATGAAATTAAAATACTAATACTAGTCTGATTATTTATAGATCACACTGACAATAGGGAAATAAATTTTATTTAACTAGAGTAGTAAATACTTCTATATACTTCTTCATACTTAATCATGATTGATGCTTGATATTAAAGTACCTATCAAGGAGACTTGATATTAATCATGAATGCAAATACACTGAAGAGTGATTGCTGCAGAGGAACTTAAATCATTACAAACAAGTTGTCATACTAATATTGGCAGCACAGTACACAAGTTTGGATCATCAAAATATAAATAAATATAATAAATGAAGAGTTATGTGGATACAGCATAATTATGCAGTTTCTGCATATGAAAAATTAAGCTACTTTTATAATTGAAATGTAAATAACAAAGAATGGATGTGAGTAATAATGCAGTAATGAAAACTAAAATTTGAAAAACCAGCGTTTAAAAGCTTCCTGATTAATTACTAACCTGATGTTTTATTCAGTCTTAAAAAAACAAGACTGTATGAGAGGAACATCACATGTTACAATAGTTTGTTATTAAAAATATTAGTTACAATATATAAATCACCAAAATTAATAAATGATTGCATACCTTTTTCTTATTTTCTTCAAACTTTATACTGTCCCCGACGTTAGATTCAGGTATGAATGTGAATTCGTAATCATCTGAACCACCCCAAGATTTCAATGCCTGATCACTATCTACGAAATCCTTTAATGTTGCTTTGTGTACAAATTTTATTTTATCAATCGCTTTTGCTGGTAACCAAGTTTTAATTACTTTGAAGGCAGCTGTAAGAAAAATGTAAAATAATTCAAAAATTAATAAATATTTACCTCATGAGATAAATACCGTTTATATTAGTTTATACATGTGAACAATCTGATTTATATCTAAACATAAAAATTAAGTTAATGAAAACTGAACATAATTGAACAGTTACATAACTTACCACTCAGGACCCATGACATTTCAAATATAAGAATATAATTGAGAATGTTAGGATAGTAAAGTTTACATAAATTAATCAGGTACTTTGTATATTCCATATCCACATTAGCAAGTCCTGTATCTGTCATGTCAAAAAATAAAGTTACTTGATTGCCCTTATCTTGCCTGTAAATAATGCAAAAAATATGGGAATAAATAATGTTCAAATATATTAAATATTATGAAAAACTAAATTAAAATATCTTTAGGCTAATTTTATTTATTGTTCAAAGACAAATACTGGATTTTTTAAATTAATTTCTTAGGTTAGCAACTAAGCATCTGCTGATGACTCATAGACATGTAGTTAAACTTCTTGCAGCTGTATCAACAGCATTCCAATTCATTAAACGAACTGGGCATAAACAAAACGAGTAAGTAGTTTTAAGAGCATTTCTTCATAAAATCATACCTTTCAACTCTTTCAAACCAATATATAACATATCTCTTTAGCTCTTCAAAATCCTTTTGACCTTTTACATGTTTTTTGCCTCTGAATATAAGCAAACTTTTGCCATCCTTATCTCTGTTGTGAACAAAAAGGCTACCTTCATTAAGATAATCCATATTCACATTTTGTTCGCTGATTTCTGTAAATAATTAAAATATACAACCAATATGAATATATATATATATATATATATATATATATATATATATATATATATATTTATATAATTCCAAAAACGTTTAACAAATTATTGATAGTAAATACACTAATTTTAAGTTTGATATAAGGACCCAAGTTAATAGGAATACTAAATCACTTCTACATTACAAAATTACTGCATTTTACAGTGTCAAATAAAGAAAGAAACTATTTTAATATTATATTGTGTAAATATAATAATTATACTTTTGAAATGTTTAAGAAGTTATTTTCATTATATACCAGAAAGATTATTCTAATGGTACAATTAATTTAACAGCTTAACAAATAAACAAGGTTATAAGTTAATAAAGATACATTAGTTAGTTTCATAGTATATAAAGTTATATACTTCAGGACATACATAAAGTTAAAGAACTTCATATGTTTTTCATTTTTAATACATGATCAGATTGACTTATATTACATCTAATTTTAGGTCTTTTAGGTTTAGTTATATATAATAAAATTCACAGGTGTGTAAAGTAATGGTACTTATAAATTAATAATTACAAAATAATTAACTGATAATATGAATTTCTTTCAGGTATACAACAACCTTCCTTCTACAAAGTAATACTATTTTGCAATGTAATTACCGTTCACTCGATTAGTTTTCCTCCATTCACAGGTGTCCAAAAGCATTGTTAAAGCATCTTCCATAGCTAAGGAATGATGCAAAAGGAATCGCCTTAACCAATCATCATCATTACTCACACGAGCGGTGTCTTTAGGGTGAAATTCTGAAAGCATTATTGAATTGCTAAACAATTAATATGCACAATTCACAGTAGTTATAAATTATGAATGTTAATTTAATGAAATTTCTTGTAAATAACTATGCCTACTGCATATGTTACAACTTAATGATACTACAAACAATAGAACTCAATTCATAGCCATCCTAATGTTTCATAAATTTTTAACTATTTCAATTTCTGTTAAGATATTACTAACATATGGAATGACTAGTTTCTCACACAATTTGTAGGCATGCATTTAAGATCTAGTTTCTACATCTACTAATAGCAAACTATAAATTAACAGTAGTATTATTTCTTCAAAACTAAATGAATAAGGTCCAAATAGAATAATTGAAACATTAGACAACTATATAAAATCGTGAAACATATTTGTCCTTAATCCGATGTCAGATAAGACTTTTGGTTTTAAAGGTTGCCTTAAAGTGATTTCGTAAAACCGTGAATAACCCTGATAATAATCATGAATAGGAGCTTTTGTAACAGGCACACAACCAGCAAGATAGAGTTATAATATGTATACAGCTCATCAATCAAAATTGATTTATTGATAAACATTACAAAGTTTAGAATCATGGATAGTTCAATTTAGGAATAAATTATAATTTACTTTCCTTGGGCCATTCAAACTTATCTAATATCAAGTAGCAAGTTATGTTAACCTAAAATAACACTGGCGATGAAAAGGTCACAGAGGATGTTCAGAGTAATAACAGTGGGGCCCTAATACTTAAAAAGGTTACAGGAGATCAATTATTAACATACTATGTTCACTTTTACAACAAAATATGTTTAATTCCATAAATATAATATCACAAAAGTATCTGTACCAAATTGATAACACCACCTGCCTATTTTTATTTGCTCTAAGAATTCATTTTATCACTTAATGAAACCCTTTAATGTTATGTGTATTATTAATTTAAACCGATTTTAGTAAGTAAGATAAATTATTAATTTTCAACAAAGCCATTGTATTCCACACCTAGAATTGTCAGTTAAAGACAACTCCTACTGGGGATACAAAAATGTATAACTAACGCAGGAAATGTGAAACAAATCTTACCCTTGTTTTTCTCTTCGACCTTTTGGAAAAATTTAGACCGAAGTTTGGAAATTTCCGTAGCCGTCGGTTCCATTTTTGTCTCTAGTTAAAACTATCGCAAGAGTTTCACATTCAACTAAGTGAAATACCTTGAAACGTACTCACAGAACTCAACATAACAAGTACGAACGGAACCGAGAGGATAACTCCTTTTTTAATCAGCTGTCGATTAGAGTTGACATTTACAACGCGCAAACTCTTGCCGCTAGAATTCAAAATTTGCTTCGAAGTGTTCGAAGGTGCTTCTCGTGCAATAAAAAAGACTAATATTTTGTAAAAATATAACAGAAACGAAATCTACTTTTCCTTCCTTTTGAGCATAATTGACCGAAACTCATGGCCTTTACTTGTCGATAGTCAGTTTTGCCTATACACACGCATATATGTATGCAATGTTGCGAATTTTATCTCATTCACACATTACCGTAAAAAAAGTATCTATGTAAATAAACCCTCGACGTAAATGCTGTAAAGTGTATTGGATTTGGATTGTTGAAGATACTCAGAGAGAGCCTGTTTGTGGTTTGCCACACCCTAATGTCCATTTCGTGTCTCGAATCATGGCACTTTATAGGAATTTGAGATATTTCACAATTATGTCCGAGTAAAAATATTGGAGGGAAACGACAGAGCAGGTGAGTACTATCTCAATTAAACCGTTCAATCTGATAAATTGGCGGTACAGTTAACTTAAAATAAGATTTTTTTATTAACAAAACAAAAAAAAATGTAATGACAGGTTAAACAAATTATCACAGGAGTATAAAATGTTTTAGATAAAGGTTCAAGTTAATATAATTTGGGTCAATTTTGAATATTCATTGCGTCGTTAATAAATAAAATATTTATTATGAATAAACAATTTCATGGGGAACATAGATGAATTAGAAAAAATAAACTGTTTTCTAACCATTGGCGATTAAGTATATTTTGGACCGAGATCCTAATTTTCCTCGAAATAATAAACAGGGAATATTATTCAAGTACAAGGATAAGGTCTTTTCATGCAGCCCCTATTATATATATTGAAATGCTCTTTCTAAGAATTCTATACATCTGGCACAATGGTCTTTTTCCAGGATTCATCTGTAGTCTTCTGCCCCCAGTTCGTGGCTTGGCCACTTGCTAGACCGGTTTCAATTGCTCGCCACCTTTAGTAACTCTTTTACTGTGGTCCACAATTATTAAAGTAATTATTGAAGTATTTAAAGTGGTGTAACAACGAAGGGGATGAAGCTCTGCAGGCAACCAACATGTCCAAGTGAGTCACCAACCTACCGAAGTAAAGATGGCGTGCAGTCGAAGCCGGTTTATCAAACGACCAAACCAGCGAGTGGAGACAGAAGGACACAGGGATCGTGATAATTTAATATCGGTAAGCCGTTTAAAGCCATTTAAATTACTCAGAATTGGTTAACTTCCTTAGCAGACGATAAATCTTCCTGTAGCATGGATCTGAACGGACGTACCCGTACCTTTTCTTTGTCTAAATTTTAGTATAGATTATTATAGTAATTTTCCCTGCTTAAACATTATTTTTACTTTCTGCCCGAATCCATTGACTTCTTTCTGTCGTTTTGTACCGAACGATTTTAACCCTTTCTAATATATCGATTGTACTATCGATTGTTGCCCCCTCGTTATGATATGCAAACGATTTTGTTTCAATATTAATGGTCTTTATTGCAAAGAAGAGGAGTGTTTTTGGAGGAACTTCTGATTTATCCGAGACACGATTACTAAACGAAGGTAAACACTACCCATTACTACATCCTATAGCTAGGTTATTTTTCTAGTGGAATTAGGTGTGTGCTTATTGTTTATTCCAATTGGATTTTTCTTTTCTTTTCCGTTGGTTATACAACGCAATAGACTGCTATGTGTGGCAATTTTAATAGTCTAAAATCTGTTTAATATTAGTGTGTGCTTAATTTCCTTTTCTGAAACTGAAGTTTAGATAAAATAACATCTTGTAGTTGGTTAACTCATTACAATATATTATACTATATACATTTTTATCCCCTCTATTAATTTTTATATGATACAAATAAACCACAAATAACACAAATTAAAGACGCATTAACATTCATCTTCCTCTGATACACTCTTAGGTTTTTCTCTAATTAATTTACAACAATTATTATTCCTCTAATTATGTTTGAAATGCAATTCCTATTCTGCATTAAATAGCCATCTGAAAAGAATTTAATTAAAGACTGTTTCCCTTTTATCTTGAGTTTGATACTGGAATGTGTTGATAAACTAAGATAATTTAGAAAATTACTGATACAAGGAAACTCTTTCCGGTCACATCAAATTCAGTAATTCATTTCAGTTCTCTCCTGTTTATTTTCATTGATAAACATTTGTTTTGTGAACAACAAGATGTCAACTATCAAAACTATAGTTCAAACACATTATTTCCTGCTCTCTTAAATATTGTTAACATAATTTGTGCCTAGCTATGGGCATCACAAACATACTTTATTAAAGCAGGGAACATTTATTTAAGTATGCATATGTTGAATGTTGATTTTTCATGAATTGTATATCACTTTTTTAAAATTAATTAATTAATCAGTTTCATTTTTATTTGGAATCTTACTGTAGACTGTAACAACAGTATAGAGGGTTAATAATGGTTACTTCTTATTTAGAAGAAAAACTTACAAAGATTCTATATTTAATTAGCATTTTAATAAAACTTTTTTATTTAATGGTTGTTCTGCTTTATTATGATCTATCAATTAGGAATTATTAATTTATTTTTTTAGAACAGATATTTTTCTTTCTGTCTTTATTATTACATTAGTCATTTTTTAACAATCTACAGATATTTTCTAATAACTGAATACAAGATAAATTAATTTGTTGACCTTTGATTTACTGATAATTTAATTATTTACTATATTTGAAGAGGTGTATTGAATTTTCAGGGTGTATAATAATAATAATGTGCAATCATAAATTTATAGAAACATTATGATACACAATCGACAAAATCAACAATTAGTAGAAGTGCATATAAAAATATATGTATAATCAGAGTAGTATTAAAAGTATCTAATGAACAGTTTTTAATATCAATAGGTTATTAATTGAGTATGATTAAGAGAATATATACATCTTTATAATAATGCCTGTATATCACGTACATATTTATTATGCTCCTACACAAGATATTGACATATTCACTTCAGTTAAAAAATGTTTATTGAAAATTAATCAACATCACGTGTTATATTAAAATGTTGGAATCGATAGCTACATTTTTTGTTAAATGTTATATCTGGATTGTTGATTCAATGCCCTGACACAAATTTCTTTTTCTTATTTAAAAAAAATAAAAGTACATATTCACACCTGGTGTCTAATCATACACATATACACAACACACACATTTTCCACATCTTTAATATTTCACTTGGGATTAACTAACATAAAAAGTGTTTATGGTTACTTAATAATTTTGTACTCTTTAAGATGACTTTATTTCACCAATCTATTTTTACCTGCTTTTTGACAAATTCATTTATTTATTATGCAAGCTATAATTTTGTTGAGCATTGTTCACATGAATTTAGGAAGAAGAAAATTGCATTCACCTTTAATTTTTCTTATCAATCATGATCACTTATTCAAGAGTTACTCATATTTGCATTAGTTTTTGAGTTTTAAATGCACTCTTTGTTATTTCAAAATTACAGACAGTTTATTTTTTAGTATGGTAAAGGCATATTAACATAAATTTTTAATGATCAGGAATTTATTTTCTACATATTAAACTTATGTAAATGTAAGAATGATATTCAGCTGGTATGGTGATATTGGTTCTTTATGTCTGACACTTATTCACTGAGGAAATAAATCTTTTGCATCTAAATTGTTTTTATATTGAATGCCTAATACATAAATAAATTTTGCATTACATACAAATATAAAGAAATTAACACAACAAAAGGCATTTGGCATTAAAAAGGGTCAGTTGAATTTATGTTACAGGAACAAAATGTAGGGTAAGAAATGAAAAAGTATGCTCTTATTATTCTTTCATTCTTTTTTTTGCACTCATTGATTTGGTCTTATGCTAGACCCTGCTTCTGGCTATTTTCAATGGAATTCTATCAGTAGAAGACCACCAGAATGGTGGTATTCTTAACCCTTGTGGCCTACTTAACAGGTATCCTAAGTTTTCTTCTGACTATCTTGTCTTATTATTGGAACAAGTTACAATAACCTCCACAATTTAATAATAAAAAAACTAATGAATTCCTTTTGATAGATAAAGGTATTCCTTTTGTGTAATGATGATTGAGGCAGGATATTGGCAAACCCAAATTCTTATCCCAAGTAATCTGAAATTCTTGTTAGGGATTTAAAAAGAATTAACATTTATGTTCTAACTGTATTAGAACATTACAGTTAGTTAAGTGCTTATTTTGTTATTATTTTTATTTGCATATATTTCATCAAATACTAGTTGTATTAATACAAAAATTGTTGTTTCTTGATATTATTTTGTTTTTTTTCAAATTGCATCTCTCTCATAACCTAATTCGTGTTGTATATATATATATATATATATATATATATATATATATATATATATATATATATATATATACACTCACACACATAACGTAATCACATTCACATGGACCTGCATTGGTTTATTCATAAAAGAAGGGATATTTTTCCTTAGTTCAGTAGTAGCGTCATTAGGAGGCGCTATGTCACAAGGGGGCTTCCAAGAAGTCTGAGTAGAGTTTCAAATCCCAAAAGACGAAGAAGATACATTCACGAAAAGGGACATCCATTACAGGCTTTTGTTTTCCTAAACTATCTTCTTTAATGACTTCTGTTCCACCCATTTTGAATTTTCATGGGCCCTCTAAATTGGATCTGTGATAACTTTGTTCATTTAAAAATATAGTTTTGTAGTAAGTTTATTAATGTGCTGTGACCGAAAATAGCAATTGAAAATGGAACTTACTCAGGGATAATTTATTGTAAGAGTATATCTGACAATGTTGCTTTTTCTCAGGATTAGGCTAATAGCAAGGAAATTTAATATTCTTAGTTTGTAAAGGCGATAAACGTTTATCGTCCTTAGAGTTCAGACTACTTCCTGTAACTTATGTAATGGAGTAGGGTAAGGCGATAAGAGTTATTTCTTTGGGCTTAATTAGGAGAAATTAAAAGGCGTGGAATTGTTGAGCCCCCGCACACTATGTCTGGCTATGATTATGAGATCTTAATGTTACTGTTCTTCTTAGTTGTTTTGTAGCTATTTCATTTAGTGCATGTGCTCATTATGAATTTGTTAATTAATAATCCATACCGATTTAAAATTTACCATAACAGATATAAGAAATATTTCGCGGTTCAAAAATTGATATCGTTTACGAAAGGTACTAGGAAATCGCGATTCTAGAATTGTGACATAGCCAAACGGACGTTTTACGATGGCAATATACTGCAGTCAGCGGCACCTTGTTTTGTATTAGATAGCGGAGATATGACGGCTCGTAAACCTTTTCAAGGAAGATCATTCCCTGTAATTCGATTGTTCTAGACGCTTACACAGTGTGTTCACATAGTGCTCGGGGCTATTAGAAATTCGCCTACTTAAATGGTATTCTAACATTGTTAAATCTTTTTCGGATTAATCTTGTAGTTTATAAGATGGTTTTGTGAAGGTTTCGAGTGTTGGGTATACTCTTTTTTTTTTGAGCTTTCGAGTGATTTTCGTGAAAGAACGGGAGTTCCTTATCTATAACAATATAACCGATTAGATTAAATAAACATTTCACTTAAATATTTGTTTGCCAAGTTTTTTACCGTTCTTATTCATCCAAAATAAACTCCTTTAAGTTACTTTCTTTGTGAATGTTACGAAAAGTGTAAAGTTTAAAAGGGCCAGAATAATTTTATGAATATGTATTCGTAGCAGTGCTGATCTTGCTGTTTCAGTGGGAGCCCTTCGACCTCGGAGGGCTCTCTGACGTACTTTAATCTGTTGCTGCAGATTTTAATTTCATGAACTGTTTGCATTTACATTGATAACATTATCAACAATACATAGCCTGTACATTCGGTTTTTATTCATCGCTAGAATTACAATGGGGTACTTACACATCTCGGATGCCGATGAATTATCCTTTCAGAACAACCAGTAGTATCCAATCACACCACGGTAACAAATAAATTTACAATTTACAACTCTGCAATTCTGTACATAATTAATTTGAGCATATTGCTTATACGAGTATTATAGTATTTTTTTTAAATAACAAAGCTGTGCCACAGTATGTAGAAGTAGTTTCACTGAACCGTTGATGTAGAGCGGTCACCAAAATGAATGGCTCAACCATCACTCCCTAACCTCTTCCGGGATGTGGAAAGCATAACCGAATCATATCTCTAAAACTAGATCCTATTCCACACTGCTGGCCAACCAACTGCCACTTCATTACTATCAAAACTAAAACCACAGAAAAGGTGAATTTTGTATAGAGTTTTAGCGTATTTTTTCCCCATTTTCTGTCCGGTTTTTATTTTCTGAATTTCTTCTGTAATTAATAGATAATTATTTCTAATATTGCATACCGTCAACCAAAGAAGATATTAAATAAGAAAAGGAAAATTGCCGCCCTTCAGGTCGTGCAGTAATCAGTCTTCGATTTGTATTAACAAATGCGATGACGAAGGCACTTCTTTATCCTAAATTGAATTTTAAGCTTAAATTAATTAGCCTTTAACAGTCTTCGCAAAATGGGGGAAAACAATTAAATAAACCCTTTTTTCCACGATCAATTTAACTTTAGAGCTCAGACAACAACGACGGTCTTTTTTGAAAAGGGAAGCCTGCGCTGCTCCTTTCTTACTTCTGGGAAAACTCGGCCTCCAGTTCTGAAGCGTGCCCGCTTTTACTCTTCCTATATATACCAAAAGCGAGCAATTTAATCCTTCGTTATGTAATTGAATATAAAGTGAATGTAACTCTGCTTGGCTAATTCTTAAAGTTTGTATATAATGTGCATATTCTTGTTTCTGCATGCGGCTAGTCGGCTGAAAAAATGAAGTAATCAATTGGGTCTATTCGACAAGAATTCGAGTGTTCTGGCACCCAAAGACATCCTACTTGGATAATACAGCTTTTCAAAAGTAAAACTGTCTGTGATTATAAATGTATTGGGCAGGATTTCAGCTGTTTTACTTGAACAAGTAGATGGGCCGTATAGTTGTATTGTCTGGTGAATGGATGTGGAGGCTAAACATTGCGAAAAAGTAATTAATTATAAATTGTTCATGTAGGAACATCAACAGTTATTTCACTCATCATAGGTGTTTCATAGGTGTTTTTTTTCATTTTAGACGTATAATTCTTCTTAGTTTTAGGAAATTCAATCGATATTCGACTTTCACAGTTTTCACTATAGTATTATGCCGGATAGAATTGTCAATAATGGAAAAGTTCATTTCAGAATGGAGACGGAAAAAGTGAAGAAAAATGATGCGGATCAGGGTTGGCAAAAATCGATTTGGGAAGCGGAAACGGGCAAGTTTCTGAGAAGGACGCCCGCGAGCTGGGCCAAAATACTGTCCTTCTACGTCTGTTTCCTGTCGGGGGTCTGGCTCTACTTTTGGGCCCTGTTCATGATTTTCAACGCTACTCTGATAGAAGGTGAGCCCAAGAGGAAAGCGGGCGATTCGGTGTTGGGGACAGTTCCGGGGATGGACTACAGACCGAGGGTGGTCGACTACAGCCTCCGAAGGACCGGGCCGATAGTAGGCCAGATCGACGCCTTCTTAGAACCTTATTACAGGGCGAACGGGTCGTTCGAAGCGCTGAAATTACCTTGCACCAGAGAGAACGGCTACAATTACGGCGTAGGGAACCCGTGCATTTTCCTGAAATTGAACCGCGTCTACGGTTGGCGCCCCAGCGACTACGCCGGAGGCGACCGGGTCCCGGTCGACACCCTCGGAATCGACAACGAGACTATTCCGGTGACTTGCGAAATGCGCGGCAGCCGGGGCCCGTTAGATTTTCTCTACTCGCCGAAAGGATTTCCCAAAAGGTATTTCCCGTTCGAAAACCAGGATGGTTACCTGAGCCCCCTCGTAGCCGTCGTCCCCTTGGGCCTGCCCAGGGACACCGTTGTCAAAATCGAGTGCAAGGCGTGGGCGCCGAATATCGAACACGAACCGGAGAATTCGAAAGGAGCCGTTCGCTTTGAGGTGCACGTGTCTACGAATTAACCTTCGTGTCTTTTGTGTATTGTCTTAGTTGTGCAAGGATATTGAAATAAATGTTCTTTTAATTTTATGAACATTTTTTCCCCTCGATCTGACCGTACATCTCGATAGTCGCCGTGTTCTGTAATACACTATCGTGGTGGTCAGTGGGTTCAGAGTTGAAACCCAGTGCGTGTGGAAGTAAAATTTATTTTTCCACTGTCAATTTAACATTCAGCCGTTGAATATTATAAATGGTAACTGTTGAAAATTATCTCCCTTCGCCGATTTGATCCTACCCTAAACCGGTTTTGGCTTCTTCGCCAGTAGCATTCTATTAGTGAAATTTGTTGCGTAAGTAGACACGAGTTTTAAAATAGCGACCCTTCTGTATAAAAACCGACTACACAGTTCAGGACTGAATTCGATCGTGCCGAGTTATGTAGTAATTGCGTTCCGGATCGATTTCTTAAGAGACAGATTATGAAAACAGACTATTGTTCTATCTGACCTCGATAAATCTTCTTTAGAAAAGTATATCACGGTTCTGTTATCGCTTGTTTCGATCAACATCATGTGTCTCAAATAGTCGAAAATATTTTCAAATTTGTTTCGAATTTCCTCTTCCTTTTGTGTTTCTCCTTGTTTTTCCTGTTTATCGTGTCTTTACCTAACGTCGACACAAAAAACTGATTAGATATTTGGTTTCCCAAACTGTTTTTATTTTGTCCCGAGTAAACGCACGCATGACGTTTATATTACATACAGTTCGTACGAAGTGGAGAGCGTTTATGTGAAGGTAAATACAGATAACGCACAAGGCAATGACGCATAACATGCAGCTATTAAACTAAATGTACAATTATTCATGACACATCAAATGTTAATTAATAGCCTCTGAAACTATTAATGGATGTTTTGATCGTAGATCAAACCGTAGATTGTTCCTATTTAATTGCCCCCACGGTTAAATCTGTTGATTTATTATTTTATAGGTTTTAGATATATAACGTATTAATGGCCTAGTTATCAATACAATGACAATATCGATGTATATATAGCAGCTACAGTTTCGCAGATCCTTTGAAACCCGTATGAGCTAACTATTCATCTTACTTAATTTATTATTAATATTTCGTTTTTGGACATATTCTATAGGGTATGGACCCCAGCACCCTTTTGAATTTTTGCGCTGGCTCGATACTACTTTCGTCAAATGGATAATCAGAAAATAAACTAATATGATTAAATAAAATAAAAATCACTTTCGGAACTATAAAGAACGATGGGTGTTCTATCTATTGCGTTAGTGCTAACATGAGTCATAACGCCATTTCATAACCCAAACGTTAGCAAGCTCTATTTATAAAGCGAAACGGTTAAGTGGATCAGTCCGCTCCTCGGTGAATTATGAGCGGCATCGCTAAGCCGTTTCTGGCGCCTGTAGAAAGAAACTCGAGAATTTCTTTATGAAGGAGTTGGCTGCAGATGAATAAATATTTCATATCTCACATTTCGCAGCGTACAGCCCGAGGCCCGAAGCTCGAAAGCAATATTGTAAAGAAAAGCATTCTGTCCGGCATTTTGTTAACATTTATACCCTTTCTCGCAACCGATAATTCAATAAAAACTGGCCTCGTAAAGGGCCGTTTTCCTACTGCGTTAACAAAGTTGACAAAAAATGGGCCGAAAATCAGTACATTTAACATTTACTCAATGTGAGCCGAGATGCCTGCTTTGTGAAATATATAAAAAATAG
This sequence comes from Lethocerus indicus, assembly GCA_019843655.1. Lineage (NCBI taxonomy): Eukaryota > Metazoa > Arthropoda > Insecta > Hemiptera > Belostomatidae > Lethocerus > Lethocerus indicus. The sequence continues at coordinate 13,293,170 of JACDQD010000010.1, read as the reverse complement.
TATCAAAAATATTCTTTAAATTTTACGTTATATTTTACATTAAACTCCTTTTCGGCCAATTACATGGAACAAAAATTTTCCTTTTCAGTATGCTTGCTTGTCGTAGCGATGGCGGAGAGAAGAAAGTGGATTAGCTCAAGATCATAATTATTTTATATTTTATAGGTAGGGCAGGTCTCTTTTGTTTCGGATGTGATGTTTACTCCATACTATGTTGCTTTCAGTTCTACAGAGGTACGGGTAAAGTAAAAAAGCGACAGAGGGAAGGGGCGTATGCAGCCGTGGGGCGGATTAATCTGCGAGGTCCTCTCTTGTGCGTCGAACCTCTCTCCACGGTTATGAGAGAATTTCATTTCGACCGGGGACGGCCCTGTGTTGGGGGCGGTGGGTGGGGGTGGGGGCGATTAACTCCATCAAAAGAGGCGATGCTATGGTCGGTGTGATGGGGGAGGGGGCCTTGTCGAGGGGATGAGTGTCGGTGCGTGGGCGGCGGCGGGGGGGGGGGTGCTGTATATTGAGTCGTTAGGACGTGCCTGGGCATGCCAAGTTAGTAGGGTTGGGGGCGGAAAGGGAGAAGGGACTTAGTAATAAATCCTGGCCGTGGCGGTGGGGATAGAATGCGGGGGACAAGGCCCCCCCCTTCCCCCATTCCACTCTTTCTATCCCGCATTCGGCCGTCTCCGCCTCCCGGTTATTTACATGGGGCCGCTTCTGATCTCGACTCTACCTCCGACTCTGTTAGACTGCAGGAGGGGCCTAAAGAGGGTAATTACGTCCCTTGGAAATTTTAAGCTGGAAAAATATATAACCCCAACCTTTAATTATGTATATTAAAAAATATCATTATCAAAGGAAAAAAAATTCAAGATATGTGGTCTATGTGTTCTTAGTTATTTTTTCCTTTTCGGTAATCTCGGATATAGTATTTACCTAGGATATGATCGTTACTTTGAGTAAATTTTTCTTCGGACGAATATTCCCAGTTTATATTGACAAGCGTAAGCATCTAAAATGTCGGAGGAAATCTGGCTTCGAACGCATTTAGAGCATATCGGAAGAAATGGGCAGTGGGGGGTTATTTTTGTCATATGCGGTTGCGCCCCGGGAGGACTTTATCCCGGGGGGTAGTTCCGTCGTGGAGTAGTGAAAAAAAAATTATCAGCGGCGGCTAAAGGACACGGAAGGCAGATAAGGGGGAGGGACCGGATATTACTTGTGGAAAAGGGGGCTATTGGAGTTGTCGTGGAGGCCGGGTAATGGCTGTTAACGGAGACCCGACACCAGACCCATTGTACTAGTTTCATCGTCAATGGACCCCGCCGCGTCCCGGCTAACACCCAGCTCCGCCACTTTAATCCGTTAACGGCGGCCCAATTTAACATTTGCATTTTAGCCCGACATTCCGTCGCAAATACAGACCGTTCTGTATTAACCTCGAAACAATTCCCGAGTTTCCCTACTGAATTAAATCAATTAAGAATATACGCCGCCGTTTAATTGTAATTATATGTAAAATTGCTGCTTACAACCCTTAAACTTTCAAAGCGTAATGAAATTTAGGAAAGCTCGGAAGGAAAGCTGGGAGTTTTCGTATAGATTATATGAAATTGAAGTATGCTGATAGTGAAATTCATTTTATTTTCTGAAAATAGTGAAATTATTATCATTTAATTGTTTATCCTTTATATCTCTAATATTTATAAGTCACGATACAAATAATTGCATTATACAGGAGTTAGAGGGGCAGGTGACTTGAGTAGTCCTAGAGAATTATAATTAATCATTGCCATATTTCGTTCCAATTGAACACTTTGATGTTTCCTCATGACCCTCTCGAAAATGAATATTTATGGGTAATGAACAGTCTAGGTGTTTATCCCCCCGGCAATACGGCCAGGTGAATAATTTTCCATTTACGGCGGACCTACCCCTATATCCTCCCTTCCGTTCTACCTTGCCCGACCTAAAACCGCCCGCCATTTTAATCATATTAGGTCGGCCCCGTTTTTCAACGTTAAGTAATGAAATTCCGCTCTACAAACGTCAAAGTTTGCACTCGGTAATAAATGTGGCCGCGAATTCGGGAAATGGATGGAAAACCAAGGGGGGGGGGCCCTCACCGATTTTCCTCGGGCCAGCGAACGAAGCGGGGAAGTCTAGAAAAGGAAATGTCTCGGGAATAGTATCACTAGTATAAGGAACATTCAATTTACTAATGATTTTTAATTGTATTACTTCCATGACTCTCAGTTCTATCAGTTATTGAAGTAAGTATGTAAGGCTGGTTGCGGACAAACGCGTCACGGATTCCGTCAGTATCAGCTGCAATTATTTGTTCCCATTCGCCTATTTTGTCATAAGCTAGACCGCTGTTTAGTCCTTCCGCCATTTTCAATAGAATTCCGTCAGTTATGTAGTGAGTCTAGTGAGATTTCATGGAATCCTATCCCCCGTGCTAAAAGTCGAATTTTACATACAGCATTGTATACCATAGTGTGGTAATTAAATTAAATTTTAATTGTATTTAAAAATATATATATTTTAATTCCGGCTAATGCCCAGCGCTGACAGATTCGGATTCCGGCGTGTATTAGGTTGGGGAACTGGGTCGCCGTCGTCATTAAACTCAGATGAGGCGAGTTAATTGTCGTTAAACGCGCGGTCGGTATCCCAGAGAAGTTTTGCCCAAGACGGTCGGGGGGGGCGGCGCCAATTTCACTTTTACGACGGCGGCGGAGTCGGAGGCGGAGTGGAGGTCGATTAATCAAGGCAGCCCACGGCCCTTGAGCACCCAAAGTAATTTGTGTTTGTATCTCGAATCCGATTTATCACAAAAATATGCCTTAAATTTCCCTTTCGCGGGCTAATCTCAGCCGGCTTCCTATTTTCTCTTTTTGTATTAAAACGCGTAAACGCGTTTGTATCTCTCGAATAAATCTTTGGGCCTCCCCCCCCCCGACTTGTTTCCACCAGCTTAGCATTTAGTGTTCGGTGTTTTTGTGTCCGTACATTCTTCTCAGTAATATATAACTTGTAAAAGTTCCAAAAATCGATTAAGAACGATTTGTTTTACCTAATAATAACAATATTATTATTCATGAAAAATGCGGGTGTATTTTTTATCTGAATTTAAAATATAATTCATTCGTTATCGGAAGTTATATGTTGTGGAATATATTATTTACAGATGACCCTACGGGCCGGAGTACGTGGTTTAGTTCAATCGTGTGTCTCCCAGCTAGCATTTCCAGATGTGCAACGAGAAATATCATCTGCTGACAGTAAGTATTAATTTTTTGGATAAGCAACAGCGGCATCTTCCAGAACCGCCCTTAATTCTAGTATCCGCCTTTTCTTTTCTTCTTACTCCTATTCTTCAGTTAGCGTACAAGCTTTCAGACTCAGATGCATTACAATTCGGCAGAACCTGTTAGGCACTTATCTAGACTTATAATTTAAAGAAAAAAATAAGTACACCTATTCTATTACTTAATTTAACTTCTGAAAATGTTTTCATAACTTCTTATTTTATTTAATTTATCGAGCTGCAACTACGTTCTCATTAGTCCGCTCAATTTTTTATTTAATTTTCTTCCCTTAATGTTCGCTTAAAGTATTGTTTATAGCCGCGGAACTAAAAGGAAGGTGTCCTCCGTACCTTCCTTTATTTTTTCCAGTCTCTACTAAATCTTTCGTTCGTTCTTCCCTGATTTTCGTAGTTTTTATACACCTCATAGCGGTTTCCCCATTTAATGATGGTGAAGGGAGGAATAGTTTAGAGCACTCAAATTTATCTACAATTTATTTATTTAGTATGAGATATTTTAGGTTGGGACCGCGTGTACAATCATCAGATATGAGACTTTGTCGCAAAAATATGTATTGTGACCCCAGTCGAGGCCGAAGACATTCTCACAGATTATAATAGTATGGGTTTGACGCCCCCCCCCCGCCTTCGCGCACACCCCTCAGGTCGGTCGGAAACGCGTAATTCTCGGTTCGGGACCGCCCATTAATTAATGCGGGACCCGGGGCAACATATTTTAACGGAGTATGCTAAATGCGGTGGAGGCGCGAGCGGGACAGTTGTAGCCGCCGTGGGTGCGGGTTGCGGCGGGAGGGAGGCGGAGGAAAGGGCCGTCATTTCCGTATGTAAATTGAACCGGATAAAGGGGCCCGCCGGGGCAACTAAGAAGTGGAGTGTTGGCGGGAGGGATGATGGGTGGGTGGGGGGCGTGTGCAAATTCCACGAACCGGGTTCGCTCCGATTTGTACAAAGCGACTTAATCTGGGAGTTAGCGTTCTGCAAACACCACTTCAGTTAACACCGTCCCAACCCCTTCTCTCTCCATCCGGCTCTCTCTCTCTCTCTCTCTCTCTCTCTCTCTCTCTCTCTACAACCTCTAAAGACCTTTTCCGCCCTCCTATTGTCGTTTAACTTCGGGCCGGACTTTATTCTCGGAGTCGTAAAAATTTCAGTAACGCCGGCTAATTCGGGGACACCGGCGCGGCGATAAACCCCCATCTCCCCCCGCCCCCGCCCCGCAGTCACCCGGCGCTGTGAAACGACCCTTCTGTATTCAATTTACATCTAAATGTCGGTGTTTAGAAAATGCGCTGGCGTTGATTTCTGTTTTTTGTCCTCCCTCCTCGCTTACTTGTACGTATTTAATATTCGCTCTACTACTCCGCGTTGTATAACGTTACGGTAATAGAAATACTCTTAAAACACCTCCTATACGTACCGAGAACACCCCTATACTCTAAGCCAGACTATCGATTTCTACAGATGTTCAGAAATTAATCAATACGGGCTGAACTTATATGTAAAAGGACTGGAAAATATATGCATCGGAAGTCCGTTAACAATCGTGCAAAATTTAAAAGTTGAGGAAATAACCCACCAGGTTCCAACCGGGTTATGCTGAAATTCAGCTGATATCGGGTGCTATATTTTTTCTATAAATCCGTCATCGGGTTTTATTTATTACCCTTCTCGTGAGGTGTAGTGTATATTCCCTGTGTGTGAATGCCCAGTGGTTGTCCATGGGTTACGTGAGCTGGACCCAAATGCTATCTCCATGAATCTGATCGTAATTTGATAAGAGTACAACATTCGCAGTAACACTCAGTACGCTCACTTTTTCATATGAGCGCGAAACAGTGGCACTGGACCATTTAGGACGGGTTATGAAAGTTTGAAGTGGTTAATTAGGCGTCCGCAAGTCGGGTGCTCAAAGCCGGGATTTTGATTGTTGCCCCCCCCCCTCCTTAATGAAGTGTCACGGTCATCTGCCACTCGATATATTGAGTCGGACTGTTCTTCTAAAGTCCAAAAAATCGTAGGGCCGAATTTATAGGGACGAAAAAAGCGATCCCGTCCCGGCCCTTTCATCCGGCGTTTGCCCATGTTTATTACTTTCTATCAGCCCTCATTCCATTAGCGGGAAGGCTTTACTACTGGAATTGGAGCCGGTAACTCTATTCTATTCGCTCCCTTCGTCCTCAACGTTCCGACCTACGCCCTTCGTAAAAAGCTTATAATATGGTTAATCTGGGATGAGTATTTTATAATATAGAGCTCCAGTATTATTAAATGAAGATAGAGAGCACACTCCATCGGTATTAGTGAAAGTGATCTAAGTATATAGTATTTGGTTCCATTTCAGAGAAAACCTTTTTTTGATACAAAATAAAAATAAATCAATGGCTTGATAATATGTTATTTTTAAACATACAAAAACCTACAAATGGAGCGGAAAGAATTGCCATTCCTTTTCCACACTTTGTAATTAAATCCTTTCAGTGCACGACTTAACGTAAAAATGAATTTACCTTCTCTTATGTTACAAATACATGTTTGTGTCCTCTAATCTTGTGTTCGGTATTGAGCAACAGGGTGGAGAAAACCATGCTCCGATTCTTTGACAGCTCCGGCCAAACTTATTTACTCCAGGAATTATTGAGAGTAATGAAAATTGTAATTCTAATTCTCATTTTTTTGAACAGTGGAGGTCCCTTATCTGCGCATCGATTATTCGTCGACGCTACGGGAGATTTATCTGTATTAGGGACGGGGGAACTTCGGTTCAATATATTTATAATGGGGCTCACCGGCAATGTCCCGGCATTAAATTCAATTGCCCGACAGTCGAAAATAAGGCGAAAATACGAAATGAAAAATAGATGCTGGGGGTGGGTTTGCCGTTTTGAAGGAACGGACGGCTGAAGTGTTCGCGACTCATATTTGGGTTGGGGGTGGAGGAGGAGGAGGTGGTGGGTTTGGGTTGGTCGGGGGGGAGGTTGGGGGTCACTGAATCCCGCAATCTATTGCCCTGTAAATCAAGTGACGTCACGGGGTCGCGCAGCGCTTGTGTTGGTGGCGAGGATGGTGGTGGGTGGGGGGTGGGTAGTCACGTGACCTGCGCCACACCAGAGAATCGTCGCCGTAAATCATAATCAAACACAAAAAAGCAATTTGGCTTTTCTCCCCCCTTCAACTAGGTTCGGTCCGCCCTCCAGACTGATGGCTGTGGGTGTTAAGGGGGTTGGTGAAGGGTGGGTGGGAGGAGGCGTGGAAGGGTGTCAGTTGAATTTCTTTTCCGCGATGGAGAGGTTTTTGCCTTAAGGGCTCCTATTTCACTTGTTCCCTCTACCTTTTGTCTGATCCCGGCCATTATACCACACTTTCTGTTAGAATGAAATGTTTTATATATATCCCTCTATATTTAAATAATTCGTATTAATTTATAAAATCATATTGGCGTGCCCAAGTACTTCACCACTGTACTCACTATAGTTAAAGATGACGGCAGAATGTCGGAATGTGTGAATATCAATTTACTTATTGACCTCGGACGGACAGTGTTAAATCTTGCCGTAAAAACTGCATTATTCCCAACGTACAATATGTTAACTAACCTTAATATGTTGCTAACCATAAAACAGCATACTGGAAGCATAGCAGCTTTAAGTCATAAGTTTATTCTACATATACTACTATATGACTAGTCTAAAAAATATCTAGATCGGTTGCAAAACAAGCATCTAGAGAATAGGTATTTAGAGCTTGTTAGCGAAAGTAAATGAATTATGTGGTGGGCTAAAATTAATTTACCGAATAACCCGGTTCTGGTAATTTCGGCTGTACGTCCCGCCAATTGATTGCGAATCGTTTGTCTTGTTCTGTGACTCGTCGACCACCGCCTCCGCACCGTTGAACGATATATTCGTCAGGAGGGGGGCGGGCGCGGGGGCAGCCTGCTGAAGGTTACGTGACCTGTGAATGATAGGAAGTACCGCGTTAATAAGTGTCGAGCGGCGACCAAAACATATCACCCTCGCCGGGGATTATTTGGAAATTCCCTGGTCGGAACGTCGCATAATTTTTTATTTCGGCCATTTTATTAAAGAGGCATTTAATTTCGCGAAATAAATATACTTTATTTGATGAAAAATACAGATCGAGAGGACAATTTCATACTCTGGTTGAAAATGATCTTATCGGTGTACAATTGTAAATTGTAAGCATATTGGCGGGACCCACTAGGGCATTAGCTACAGGTGAAATAAAAAAAGTTAATGTAGAAAATAAATAGTTAGAAGATAAGCGTTCAAGTATAGAAATAAATTATGTCAGGCGTTTGATACTAAACCAGCTACGCACCTTTCATTTCCCGGTCTGAGTATAATTGGCCCCTTCGCTAGGTCCCAAAATAGGTACGCTACTTTTTTGAACCTATTTTAGGTAAAATAGAAATTAAATAAACTCCGGTTTTGCTCGAGATTCAAATTGTGTTGCCTGTGAAAAATTCCTGATGGAGGAACCGGTTTATACTGCCGGAAAATAGAAAAGGAATGTGAAATTTTTGTTGGCAATTTAAATTTTTAGAAAAAAAAAGTAAAGCCCTCGCTTTTGGGAAAAATGTAGATAGGTTTAATTTAATGACTATTTTTCGAAGATATATGACTGTGATATATGCCCTGTTTCATCTCTTCGCGGATTCTTCCGTTCTTCCCTTAATACTACAACGGAAGACAAACTGCGGTTAAAGATTAAACAGCGATCACAAATCCCGACCGCTAATGACAGTAATTATTGTCAGCGGGACAATAAGGAAATTCTACTGGACAGCCGACAATGTGATTTGAAGCTCAAATATCCTCTTGCCTCTTATTGTCGGGCCTTATTGGGGGCGGCTGTTGACCGGCCGGCGTCTTCTTAATTTGACGCTTGCCAAACAATAAATCGAGAAGGATGGATTGTAAATCTCTGAAGGGAGGCCGGAATGGTCCGGCGGCGTGCAATTAAGTGTGCCCCCTCCGGACGATACTGAACATAAGGGACGATTAGGGACGAACCCAATTGCCACGCCGCCATTCTCCTATCCAGCGGCCTATCTATTATTTCCCTCCGACCGATGACCCCCCGTTCAGACCTCGCCCGGAGAACTTCGTTGATTCGAGCTATTTAATCGCTCGAGTAATCGTTCTTTGGGGGTGGCGGGAGGAAATGATATTCGAGCGTGAAATTGCATTACTTTCTGTATAAAACCACTGTCACGCGGATGTTTAGCAAAATATGCGAGCGAAAAAATATTTTAATTGAGCTCTCAAGATCCACTTCATTCCGTGCTGAATCCCCCATAAATCATATCTTATTACATATTAATTCAATCGACTCTTAACGATTGTTATTTATCAGCACAGTCGCCATGCTATTACTACGAGTTTTGAAAGTATTTTTGACCTCTTATTGATCCTGGTTATTGGATGTTACATTTTTTCGCAAGGGCCTCATTTCTCTTGTTTATTATCAAGTAGGGAGGCGTCTTTAACTTATTACTTATTACAACTATACACGGTAGTTATCTGTCTGCTTAGTTCCTATATTAGGATTGTCGGTCTCAGAATGTATTTTCAGGATTACATTATTGTATATTACCTTTTGACCGTGTTTTACTTATGAATTTAGCTGGCTAATACCCGAATGTTATAAAAAGAGGATAGGATCGGAGGATTGTGACGGTCTGTATATATAAAACGAGACTTCAGTGTTGAAGTCCGGTTGGTGTGTTTGAATCGGGGCTGATTGGACTGCGGTTGATTTGTCGTTAATTAACGACGTGGGCGGGCGTAGGACGTGTGTGACGGTGATATATCGCGGTTGGGAAGATGTAGGCGCGGACCACCACCTGAGCATCTCGCTCTTGTGAACTATTCCGCAACTGAATTATTACAGTTGTTCCTCTCGGGCCGTATTCTCCTTCTACCAGGCGGCAATTAATTCGCTTCCCTAATAACTAACGCTTTATTATTAATTAACGTCCTCCTTTCCTTCCTCCCCGATGCCTTTTCCTTTATCCCGATGATTAAAACGGAAGGGACTACGGAAGCCCTGGGGGGATGGGGGGGGGACGAGTCTGAATTGGACTCTGAACACCTGGTCTATTAACGTCAGTAATTATAGCTCAGTACAGTGCCTTCCGATTCGGTTCCCACCAGAAATGGCGTATTCGAAGTGTACAGAAACGAGTGGCCGTCCTATGGAGTTCTAAATGAGGAAACTATGTAATTAAATGGTTTTATTGTCATCACTCCCCAGTTTGGCGCGGTACAAACGTAAAATTTTTTTGTATATATCGCACAATCGTTCTTGTCGCCGATATGCGCTAGTTTAAATTTTATTTATCTATTTTTTTCTCCTTATTTATTCTTTCTCTGTTATACTTTCTACATTCCATCAAAGTATGTTTCATCGTTATGGTCTTTATTTTACTAGCCGAACCGTGAAGTCTGATGAGTGAAAGTCTGAAAAGAGTATAATGGCACGCTTTGTTTTACTTTCTACGAATTGCGGGCCGGTTGTTGAGAGGGCCGTCTTATTTATCCGTGGGCCGAGCTAGAGGCCCGGAGTTGGCACTCCGGCATTTGAATTTAATTATTACTGGGTACACAGCGGCTAACAAGTTTGTTCGGGACCGGCTGTCTATAACAACTACCAGTTGTACATTATCCCCGGCTCTGTTTTAGGCAATACCAAGAACCTAAATCGACCCTGCGTCCCCGACTCAGTTCACCAATGATAATCGAACCTATAATATCGATATACTAATATCGATACTCCTTTTATTCCCTATTTATGTAAATTTACCAATTCAAAACGAATAACATCTGAGGTATACAAGGTCAGCAAACTCCTCGGGCATTAATAAAATGCTAAACGGTTTTTTGTAGAATTTAAACAATGTCTTTTTCTGAACACTATTTCTGTTACAACAGTCAGCCATAGTTCGACACCGCTCACAACGTTCGACAATTCGAACACAAATGAAAAAGAACTTATTTCATGTGAAAATAATGTTTGGTAATATATGAATGATGAATGAAAATTTTTCTGGCCACAAATTTTTTTTAACTGTCAAATTTTTTGTGTGGTTAATATGAGGCAGCAGATAGAGCAATTATGTATGTATTGACGCAGTAGTTATATATATATATATATATATATATATATATATATATATATATATATATCTGTTAGTTTTTATATTTCAACTGTGGTGCCTTTGGATCTGGAATAGTCTTTAAACAGGAATATTGGAAACGTTAAACAAAAACATAGATTTATTTTTAACAAAGTGCGAAGTTACAGTTCTCAATATACGACGGCGATTGTTCCACTGCTATCCTTACTATGCCTGAAACAAAATTGTGGGCGAATCTCCGCCATCTTTCATGACGTCAACCTGACGTCACATCGAACGACTGGAATATATGAAAATGTTCGCCAATTTTAAAAACCTTTCCCTTAAAATGTTTGAAAGTCCACGCCCGCGCAGACTTTAATAAATGGATTTTTCTAAATATTGTTCCAGAACTGGAGCCTGAAGACGTCGTATCGACGAGGCCAAAAAGTGTCGCGTGAAGTGTGATAAAGTGGCGAAGTGATCAAGTGTGATAAAGCCGGGTAGAAAAGTTAATCTGTGTCGTTTATGTGCGTACTTAAAATTGTGAATGTTCGGTCGAATTCAGCCGGAAATTTAGTGCCCGTCAGTGAATAGTAACCAGACCCTTCGATGATCGAGTCTTTGCCGCTACTGTTGTGTACTTCTCGCTTCTACTGGTAAGTAAAATTATAAGTTATATTACTGTTTAATATTTAATAATTATTTATAATGCTTCCCTAATAGCCTGACTGTTCGGGGATTCGGGTTGTAGGGATTGATTAAGAATATGGAATATCAAAACTAATTGTAGGAGTGGGACGCGTCAACTGTAAATATTGTATAAATGTTGAAATCTAGTAGTCATTTCGTTTCGTTGGTGAACATTATCTCACGATGTTTGAAATACGTCGTTAACTTTGACCCGGGCGATTTGGTTCAATGGCGCTGCGAGGATAGATTTGTTATTGTCATAAGAAATACACAATCCCGGGCTAAATAGTTATTAAACCCCGACGACAGAGCTCCAACTCCACCCTCGAGGGCGTCAAGTCGCATTGTGCAGAATTAAATTCCTCGCATTTCCCTGGGAGCGTCTTATCTCCATTCGAGACGCGCTGCTGACCGCTCGACTCTGCTCGCTATTTTAATTGTCATGCCCCAACCCCCCGGGTGATGGGGAGGGAGGGGCGAGCGATCAAATGACCGGGCCGCCGGGATGGCCGAGTTTAATCGCTCGTGACTACCCCTAGACGGAGACCAGCCTGTGTTAACGCTAACGTCGGCCCATCCCCGCACAATCGATTATTTAACTCTTTAATCCTTGTATTCAGTTTTGTGTTAACATTTTAATTTGACTAAGAGAGAGGAATACGTTTCAACCGTTCGTTCGGACTTGGTTCGGACTTTTTTTTAGTATGTTTGCACGCATTATCTGGGATTTGGTGTTGAGCCGTTAGTCAACAGTATTGGAGTGGAATGGAATTAGTGCAATTTATTTTCTCGTTATAAATCAACACCGCCTTTTATCTAATCTCTCCCGATTAATCCGCATCGCGAACGTCGCCAATATTTAATATAATTATTTTCGGATTGAACAATTTTTATATATTGCTACAGTACGATCTTAAGTTTCTGGCTACAATAGTTAGTGATTAAATCAGATGAGAAATGAATCCTGTCTGAAGAATCGTTGTAGTTTATGGAGGGGGTCCGCGAGGGTTTGCAACATCACTCTTCCGTCTCTTCTAACTTATTATCACTTACTGCATACAGTTTCGGCGTACTTAATTGTCACGTCAAGAGTAAGTACGCAAAGAGGAAGCGGTTAATTATTTCCCTTTTGAGCCGGAGTACACAAAAATTGTATTGTCACTGTTATATTTCAGGCGTCAGGTTTGAATCAACGTTTAATTGGTGGAAAGCGTCAGTGTACACTGGGGCCCGATTGTACGGGGACGACTTTACATTTAATCCTCTCCACCCCGCCCCCCCGCTCCTCCTACTTCACCCCCCTCATCCGGCCGTAGCCTGGCGGGCTTCCATTTGTTTTAATTTATCTCCGAGCCGGCTGAAGAATGACAAACAACCCAATTATAGGAGGCAAATAATAGGGCGGCGAGCAAACTGTCGGCACCCGCTCCAAATAATCGCCGCAGCGTTTTAAACTAACGCCGAGAACCCGACCGTTCTGTTCTGCCAGGCATTTATTAATGGAGCCAGGTAGCGGTAATAAGGGAGAAGAGGGAGAGCCTGTTATTTTACAGCCCAGACCGACTCATTAGTATTACCATCAAAATTGTGTCCCTACCAATCGCGTGTGGGCTTACTCCTATTGCCGTCTTCCTTGTTAACCCGCCTTCCTGTTTGAGTGCTTTTATATAAACTATTAAATGCTGAATTAATTGAAACCTGTTTCTGACGCGAATTTGTTTTTACGATCGGGCCAACAGTTGAGGTTCACATTCGGAAAACGAATCAGATTATAATCGCTTGTTATTGTGAAACTACTTAAAGTAGCTTCGTCACCCGATATAGGTGTAAGATTTTTCCTAATTCCTGTCAGTACCATTCTGTCAGTTATAATGAAGTCAATATGCCTTAGATGCAGTGCACAAAGTGTAAACCCTATGCTACTTTACAAATTTCTTAATTCACACTTAATGTATTCGAAAAATATACGCCCCAGATCGGGGGGGAATTGGTATTGTCAGACAGGGAAATAAAAATGTAAGAGAGGGATTACACTTATAAAAGGAATAAAGCGGGGGGGATAATTTGGAAGTTTAATTCGAGTCCAATAAAGGCCTGTTGGGACCCACCTGTACCCCGCCTTCTAATTCAGTTTTACCCCGGCACTTCTGCCCGGTCCCAACTTGGCTCATAAGTCAGGCTTTGTTCAGTATCCGGCTTCATTTTTTCTTGTAGGATAAACGATTATGAAGGTAACTTTAATGGGCGGCCGATCCGAAAAATCAATTTCAGTCGTGGAAGGAAAATAATAGTGAAAATCCGTTTATGCCGGTGACGTTTAAAGCGAAAATTAATCGAATTCGGTTATAATTGCTACAGAAACACGGACGGTGACATAAAACAGTTATAATCCTTTTGTTCGTATAATTTGAGCCCATCAACCGTCTGAAATGAGTATTTGTAAAACCGACGGTGGACTTAAGGGCTCGACAAATGGGGCTCGACAAAATTGTATCCACAATCCACCAATGTGTGGGCATTTAAATTTTTTCCGGGAGTTCGTTTTAAATTGGGATAATGAATAAAAATCCCGTAACTTGTCTAAAATCCGAGATTTAGATTTTTAGGCTGTGGAGCAGTTGCCATGACAATAGTGTAACTTCGAAATGCATATTGCTGCCAGTCCTGGGGTGGGGGGGCTTCATTATTTGAATAAAGTAGCCTGTAAAACCTGTACGCCGTGGGCTGTACGGGGAGACCGAAATTTCTTCCGAATTAATATAGACGGGGAGTGTTTGAAAGGAACAAAAGGGCGGTCGGTTGCACGGGGGCTGTCGGTCTTGTTCATGAATCAATCAACTTCATAGGGGCTGTCTTTTATGGCGGGCGGCTTGAGGGGGGAGGCTTTTTAAAATGCGGCCCAAATAATGTCCCGAGGCCGGGGCCCCATTCACTTGACGTACAAGCGACCTGACAACCGTCTACCACCTATTTGATAATTTACCGGGGCCGCTAACCCCCGCCCACCCCCGCACAACCCCAACCCACCCCACGCTAGCTCTAGACCCGAATTGGGTTGAAAAAGTTAATCTATTTTTAATTGTCCCCTTTTCTGCCATTGTCGTGACCCCGTGGTTAGGAACGATACAGTATAAAAGTGCTTTATATAGGCCCTGTCTTTTTATTCAAACTTACATACCACAGAAAAATACTAAAAAAAATATAGGTTAGTAATCCCCTACATTAAGACAATAGAGCAATAGGATCCCCTCTGGTATTTACCAAAGCCGACTGAAAAGCAACTAAACGATTCCCTCATGTGATGTACTTAAATTGACTGTAGAGTATATAAAGTATTTTTAATTCTTCATATAAATTTTTTCATGATCCGGAATGAATTCTCGAAATATTTGCCATTTTCTAACGTTTTTGTTTAAATAAAATTAGAATTAATGGAATATACCTAAAATAGGTGAACGTTTTTAAGAGAAACTTTTAGAAAGTAAATGTTTTGATGAATGTTATGAGAATTATTACCAGGCGGATTTCTATCGATTTCTCTAACAATACGAGTACACAGGTACATATATGGTCAGTCTGAACTGTCATATGAATTGAATATTAGGGATATTGGACTAAAGGGACGTACGACTGTACATGTTCTGGGCAATTTCCTGGAGTACAGAGCCGACCATTCTGTTTCCTCCAATATTGGACAGGAACCTTCCTTCACCCCCGTCCAAGATTGCGTCCTCCCGTATCAATCATCCCGACGGGATTACCCTAATCGATTAATATACCCGGTAACTCTTGGGTTGCCAACCCACCTCCCCCCTCCCCGCCGTCCCCCACGATGCCGCCACGAGTCAATATTTAGCCGGAGACAGCCCCACCGACGAATAAACATGCCCGATATCGGAAACGGTCCTAGGAAATTAAATCCGGGTCCAGCGGAGACGATCTTGAGTTTTGGGATAACCCGATTGTGTCGCTCGTATTAATAACGTGGCCAGGCGCCGGTTATTCCCTGCCGTCTTGTATCGGTTCTACAAATGTGGCTTTGTACAGAATTTATTAGCGGTTAAATCCATTTCGTGAATTGATGGCGACTATTGAAATGTATCCTTACAAAATTCTGAATTTCAAGGAACAACATCATCATAAAGATAACAAAAACGCTCCGGCTCATAATAATCTCATTTAGATAGTTTCTGACGAAAGGAGGATGGAAATAACGTGTAAATATACACTCCGTATGTTTTGCTCTCAAAGCCTTTCAACAGTCGTTTATGTCATTTATAAGATAATATAATTATCTTATCTTTAAATAATAAATTATTATTTATGATAAGATTTTAATTTATAAATTGAATTATCAATTACTGAACGTTACTTGGCGAATAAAAAATACGGTTTGAAAATTATAAATTACTTCTCGAACCAGACAGAAATTTTTGAGTGACAACATTTTTTATGCATCGATCGTACACATAGGAATTCCTTCGACGTTTTTAAAACATTGAGTGAATTTGAGTAGGTGCAGCTCATATATATATATATATATATATATATATATATATATATACATATATATATGTGTGTATATATAGGATAAATTCTTACGTATGGCGATCAAGTGGGAAATTATATATTGAATTATCGGACCGTGAGCCGTTTAAACGGTGATCGATTCCAGCGTGTTCCCCTCGGGCGGTTTTCGGAATTATACGACTGTTGATTCGGCTCCATATCTTTGCGGAGTTTAGGCCGAGCGGAAAGTGTGGCCAATTGGACGGAATGTTTGGCGCGAACAAAGCGCCGGAAACTCACGGATGACGGGACAACTCTGTTGAATGGGGCAACGAAGAGTGGAATAAACGCGCGCGCACGCACCCCACGCACGCACTCACACACAATTACATTGGTGGAAAACCAACGGATTTGAAAATTTGAATAAATTAGTTACACGAATATATTCATTCTAAATTGGGACAGTGCTTTGAGAATAAGGCGCAGACGTGGCAGTAACGTATTTCATAATTGGCATTGTATTAAAAAACGTTTATTCATTTAATGAACAAAAATAACGTTGGACGAATTCAACAAATTTCACTGCGTTGTCAAACAAGATTAATGTTCAGTAAGTCGGTTGAGGGTTATTTTGTTTTGACGAAGTAAATAAATTTTACCATCAATTTCCCCCCGAACAACAAACAGCATTGGTGATATAAATTATTATGTGTGTGTGTGTGTGTGTGTTGACCGCTTTAGTGTGTGTGTGTGTGTGTGTGTGTGTGTGTGTGTTGACCGCTTTAGTCTTCTCTAATGAGGTCGCAATTCGCCGCTGATGAATCGTTCTGTCAGCGCTGTCGAGAGGAGCCAAACCGGTCTGGATTTTGTGGCCAGAAATTGTAAACGGGTGAAATCGTGATATTTTTTTATATCGGCGAAATATTTTCGGACGGGAGGAAGGTGGCAATAAATACCCGTTTTCGAGGATCGGGTTCCGGGACTTGGCTGCCAAGGGGGAGTATTGGGTCCGAAAAAAGGGGAATATCCCGTTTGGGGGAAGTCCGTACAGTGCTTTTGTAATTCGACCAAACTAATATCCCTGTGATAGAGCCGCCCCCTGCGACTACGAGGGTAAGCTGAAAGGTGAAGTATTATGAAATAATTTACATTGCGCACTACAGTAAAACAAAAAAGGTATTATGGTACTCCCTGAATTCTTCAGGGCAATTACGAAAACAATTTTTTGAGCGATACGATAACTCCAAATGTAATTCGGCAATTCTCTTTTTGATTAATATTTTCCAATAAAGCCCTACCTGGTCTGATTTTATTCGTCTCTCATATCGGTGTAATCTTACTATTGAACCTTGTGTGATACGTTCTGCGTATTAATCTGGAGTAAATAAATTGCTAAAGCTCAAATTTGAACAGCTGCTTAAAAATCAGTATTTTGTCGACTGCTTTTACAGTGGTCCAGTACACGTTTGTTTGGGCATTTAATTTGGATTTATTCCACCTCCGTTTGGCGATTATTTCTGCTTATCTCCGGTCTCGGAGAAATGGTAATAGTGATTTCCTGTTGAATAATATACATTCGGTCATTTGTGTTTTGGATATTTTTGAGTCGGAATATTAAATGTGGTGTCTGGTATTTGTCTTATAGCAGATGGTAGAGAATTATTTATTATAATTTTTATAGAGAATTATAATTAGTGGCTATGTTTTCGACCAAATATAACATGCGAGAACTTCGAATCCTTGTTTTGAAATTGCAGGCATACCGTTTTTTTCGCAAACATTAAATCGCCTAAAAGAGTTCGGAACAAAGGCTTATTCATATTACGGGTTTAAAAAAAACACTAGGTACAGAGTCGGGGGTAGCCACTGCTCCGGCTGGACCATTTACATTAAGCCGGGGACATATACTAAGTAGTTATAAAGCAGCCCTGCCTCAGTTCTCCCTCAGGCACAGTACCACCTCGTGTACGAAATTAGTATTAATTTCGTCCTACGGCGACCCTCAGGTTTATAAAATACAACCTCGCCGCGACCCTTTTGTTTTAATTTTCAGGGAATTATCTCCGCCGAAAAGCCGCGGAAGTTTTGGCTCTGTGGCAAAGAGACTGACTGTTTCTATTCAGATCTATAAAAAATAGAATCCCTGTCATTCATATGTAAATCGACAATATGTACAGCTAAATTATAATGTGGAAATAAAATTAAAAAAACTGTTCTCGATTTCCTTCAATTGAAAATTCCAGAATTTTTATTTATTCTGAAATTTCTGAAAATTTAACTGATTGTTAAAACAAGTTTAGTTAAAATTTCATAACTAAAGTAAAATATGTTCGCAGCTAGTTATAACTAAGATATATATAACCTAGTGTTTGGAATCTATATCCGCGTATTGCGATAATAACCTCGTATCCTCCCCGCATTACCGAGACGAATTATTTATAAATTTTCAATTCCATTATATCTGCATGGTTATTGTAGTTTTCCCCATAATGCCGGTTCGATGGTATAATGCCGCGTCCATCCTGTATTAAGGTTGGGCAATATAATTAAATATGCAACATAATGTCAGTTGGTACCTTCCTGCCCTCTCCCGGCTACCCAGTGGGACCTACAGCGCGTGCCTCACTAAACATCCAGTGTATGGCACGTTCATCGTTTATTTTACTTATATTTAACAATCTTATTATAGAGGTAATCCTAGTGGAATCATTTGGAATATTTTGGGAGGTTTTTATTCCTAACGAGCTATAACCTACTCGTCAATCATATAAAGTGTAGTGGGAAACAATTATTTTCCATCATACTATTGGGTTCTGTAATAAATTTATTACCTCAGTTACCTGTATACATTTTTGGCGACATTATTTTCTGCGATTCTACTGACAATTAGTGGCCGATCACTGGCTAGAGTTGTTAGGCTGGGAACCACCCCCATGTTACTCCGTCTCTCTGGCCGGCCTGAGTCAACATTTGTGAAGCCTAATGGGAAAAGATATGGGCCAAATCCAATCAGGGGCCGAGGGCTGTTAACGCCGTGAGCCGCCCCCAACCACCCCTAGCAGTCGGGGGGGGGCACCTAATCGCTGCTAACTACTAACGCCCCCGAGGGTTCGTTCACCTGTCGGTTCGCGTCCCGATGAATATTCATAAGTACTCAATACCGGCCCCCCCCGCCGTCCTCTCCTCTCACCCCGCTGGCCCCTTTGGACGTTTAATATAGGCCGCGGGTTTGGACACCCATCGGGGTGATGATATGTTAACCCGAACCTAATGTTAACACAAACCTGTGCTTGTCTAGTTTCTGTCCTTGTGTTCTTAGCGAACAATTTGGGGTCAAAAAATTGATAACACACTAAGTTAATTCGGTGTATTTTGATTTAAAAGTTTTGCTAAAGTACTAATGTACAATATTTTATGAATAAATCGCAACATCGAACGGTAATGTTCGACATTGGAAATTGTCCTGCTTTATGTTGTATAAGATATTTTAATTTTGTTCGAACAAAATTTTGTGTGGGTCACTATCGAATAGCCTTAAAATGATTAGTGGCAATCCGAAGATAATTTCGGATGTCCCAGAACAGCCGGCCTGATTATCTTAAACCAATAATTTCACCAATTCGGCATTCAATACAAAGGAGACGGCTAACCCTGTCCCGAGCATTAAACTCCGACGTGGGTACGACCGATAAGTTGAGCGGCATTGTTCTCCCCAACCTCAATGGGGTAGGAACACGAATGGATTAAACAATAAACACCCTCTCCCATTGACATCCGCTTACCTAATAAATGCATTAACGGCCTTATCGGTTATTTAAAAGTCCCGCCATCACCGTACCAAAGTAATTCTTCTGGGATTAGAACATTGAAAGATTCTCAGCGTAATGGAACTTATGTGGTCGGTGGTTAGTACCGCAATTATTTGTCTTGACACACTTGAAACACTTTTTGCGGGTCCTATTTAGAGAGTTCCTATAAAATAACACCTAATTGGTAACCACCGAATTTCACCAATCGAGTCCTTTATAAAACGGATTAAACAATAAAGATGTGCGTTGAGTGTTGTTACGGAGTAGGTAGAAGAAAGCCGGGAACCCTGTTGTTTTTGCCGCGCGATTCAAATGCTAGGCGCGCAGACCCGCGGGGTTTTGCGGCCACGTAAAGGCGCCCCGGGCTTCTTACAAGAGAAACATTACACATAAATATAAACAGGAGGCTAACTCCATTTCGGGTGTTCTTTCTCATCTTTTCTTTTCCATCTATGTATATGCGGTGTACTACAAAACGCCCTAGAAAGTTTTTTTAATTAGACTGTTTAATACCATTCAATTAACTAACGCTATAAAGCTATACTACCCATCTAAATTTAAAATAACATACACTGAATCAGTTACAACCCTTGCATATTACGCTTTTATTCAATACATCACTATGCCAGTTATTTGTTTGAATATCTTGCATTTACTTTTATCAGCCATACAATATATATTATATCTTTCTTCTTTATTTATCGTGCAAGTACTCTTTATAGTTATAAATACAATTGCGGAAAGTATATTTTTTTTATCACTTGTTTCTCTCGATGAAGAAGCTACTCACTGACATGTTCTTAAACAGCAGCACATATAAACTGCTTTATTTCTGCCCTCAGCGTATACACTTAATTAAATACAGGGGGCGCTGGCTGGATCCCTCCGCTTTTCCCACCCGCCGGGCCTTAATATTCCTTGCGGGTTGTCCCTTAAAAAATAAGGGCGGCATTAATTCCGGGCATCGATCCCGGGAAACATGTCCAGATTTTCATATTCTCGCGGGCCCCTCCAACCATCCCCCCGTTTTCTACCCCCACCCCCTTCTATCGGATCGAAGCTTCAAATTACCCCCTATTACCTCGGCGGCTCTCTGCCGATAACGGGTCCGAATTTTTTTTTTCCCTACGAGGCTCATTTCCTTCTTTTTCGGACGGGCTATTAGCATTTTGTACAGGATATTGATTTTTATGAGATTTGAAGGGCGATGTTGGAAGGCATTTTTGGCGCCCATCATAAAAAAAATCCATTGTTTCAGCTAACTTAACGGTTTATTTAACTAGTACCAGTGAAATTGGATCCTGTTAGGCATTTTATATTTCTCTGTATTAGTATGGTTGTAAATAATTGTATATTGTAAATCAGTGAGCGGAAACGGGTGCTCGAAAGACTTTATTATAAAACAATGTAGAAAATAAACGTAACGCAACTTAGATATTATTGAAAACTGCACTAATGGGTGTAATAATTAAATTCAAATTATATTAAACCATGAAAGCGTAACAGGAAAACCTGTCATTCTTACATTTAGATATCACTGTAAGGTAGACTGTACCGATAGTTCTATTTAAACTATTTTTTCTTTTATGCTTTCAAATAATATTTCTGTTTTGTTGGAAACACGGTAGTAACCAATGGTACTGCAGAAAAGCGCAGCAAGTTGTACAAAAATGTCTCAATTAATTATATTAGAAACACTTCTACAACGTAGTTTGCTCTTTGACTGCTGGGAGGATCGTACTTATTAATTTAGTTTGTATAGAACAAGGCTAGGTCCGGTCTACAGGTTTCATTAGCCCCCTCGGCCCTCCCCGAGTTCAGAAATGAGAACACATTTGCCAGGTTCCTTACCTCGGCCGGGTATCGATTCCGCGCCGGTGTGTTCGAGGAAAAGGCAGGAAAAAGGAAAGTTGGGGGCCGGGCAGGGTGGAAGTGGGAGCGCGGGTCCATTTAGAACTTTGATGGAGAGCAGACACTGTACGACGGGGGTGCCGTAGTAATTGAAACGGGCCCCCGCCCCCCAACCCCTCGCCACCCCTGTCCTCCAGTCGCCGTCCTCGCTCGCTCGGGGGCGGCACCGCTGAATTTGCTTTCTTAATTAATTGAAAGCGCTTTTCCCTTGCTCGATAGGGGCGTTCAATTTTATTCGGCCCGGGGGAGCGCCCGCCGGTGTATGGCCGAGCTTCGGGGGAACGACTTAGGCACATTAACACAGCCCCTCAATCAACCCCCCTCCCCCCAAGCTCATTTTACCTGCAGCCGCGCACCGGCTTCTTTGTTCGCCTTATATATACTTATTATTTTGTATCATATACGAGGACCCTTCAATAATCAAGGCACCTAATTAAAAACAGGTTGACAACAATTTCATTATCAATAACGCCTAACCCTCATTAAGTCTCATAGAAATCCTCTCGAAAAGAGCGCATTTCAACATGAATGAAATTTAGTCTGTCATGAACTAGAAAAATTTGAAAATTGAATATTGAATAAGCCACATTATACGGTCGTTTGTCTTCTTTGACTATTCGCAAAAATTACTATTACTTTTTAAAATAAATGGCTGTTTAAACATAAAACCTGATAAATCAGTAGATAGTTTCTTCAAAAGTTCGGTTTTCTCATTTCATAAATCTCATTGGACTCGTTCGTCCGAACCCGCATTACACGCAGCGAAACACAGGTCGGGGGATGAAAAAAATGAAAAAAATAAACGAAAAACTGGTCGTCGATAATTTATGCGCAATTATCGCTACTCCCCGCCCCCCTCATAAATAATAATCCGTTTTAGTCGGATTCGCCCCCCCATCCTCCGCCCGCGCTTCATTTAAGTCCATTGAGTGTCCCGAGAGCTTCACCCCATCCCCCACCCCCTCCAATGGGCTCCCGAGCGTTGACATTCGGAAGTAATTAATTTATACAGAGCTACGGGCAAACAGACAAAGCGGGCTGGAAAAAAAGAAACAACGATAAATTGCTATTCATTCGGTTGGGGGAGGGGTAGGGGAATGGAATTCGAACCCCGCCCCCGCCCGTAGCTCTCTGTATAAAAAAAAGAATATTACGACCCGATAAACGAGTGTACCGAATTGTTGGATTCGTTCTTTTACTGCCCGGATTTGATCCCGCACACTATCTATATTCATCTACAATAATTTCATATTTGTCAGATATTTGAGGTAAATATTTGTCGGCTTTGCATTTTTGTTTATTGTTAAGTCCAAAATTTTCTGATTTAGATTTGTGGTTTTGAAACAGTGACAAATCAGGATTAACGACTGACAATGGGCTAAAGTCTAGGACGGACCAAACAGAATGGAATGAATTTAAAAAAATACCTCTCTCTCTCTCTCTCTCTCTCTCTATCTCTATCTCTCTCTATCTCGTATGTATCTAGACAAGCCAAGTGCTCTAATTCGACTCCATTTGCAAAATGGGACGAAAGAACCCTCTGGAGGGTTTGGGGTATGAACGGGGACGGAGAGGAGGGGGTCGAGTGGACGCGGATACGCCAAAGTATAAATCTTCATCCCCTAGCCCGAGCGTCACCAACAGCCAACCCCCACCTCCTCCCTCTCGCATAATACCACACCGCCGGTCCGCATTCAAAAACTTGGCCTATGCACATCCCCAATACCAATTCACTTCTCATGCCACTACTATGAATCTTAAAATAGTTTTTTATCTTCTTTAAATATATTTTTAGTATTAATATTCATATTTCAATAATGCGTAACGAGCTTGCGTTGCAAAATTGAGTTTATAAAGTGATACTTAATTTTAAATAGGTTTTAAGGGTTTTAAGAACGGTGAGATTTTTGATCTTGAATCATAAAACCAGGTCCCTGATTTCGGCCACCTACCTTTATTATACTTGGATAAAGGGAGCGAAAGCGGTTACCGGAATGTATACATCGGTTTAGGTATATAATGTATAGGTTTAGATTCGTTCAACGTATTTTTTCCTAAACAGTTTTCATTTCGAAGTATAACCGTTCCAAACTAAATAAGTTGCTATCGGACTCGGTTTCGACAGCAATCCCGTTGGACGAGAGGCTATTAGGCCGGGGAGCCCCCTGCCCACAAAAGACTTCATTTCTAGAACAACGCTCTCGGTCAGCGTAAATACCCGGTTTTCAAGTCCGGGAATCGATCCGCTGTCGGAGAGACAGGGGCCCCGGACGGGATGGTGGCGGGGGCGGGGGGGGGCGGAACGACGAAGACGGAAGCCTGGGCTCCGACCGCTGAGCGGGCCAGAACAAGTTTGCCGCGCGCTACGAGGTGATTAATGGGAGTGGTGGGCCTCAACCGCCCCCACCGCCCCCGCCCGTTGTCCCCCTCCAGTTAGGTGTTTGTGTTAGTTCGGCCCGCTTTACTCAGACTACCCCCCAAGGTCCTCCCAAGGTTCACAACATCTAAGTACCCCACTTACTTAGATATCCTCGCACCCTCCTCTTCGTCCCTTTTTATTTGTCCACCCAGAAAGCCCTCTGTAACCTTCCTGTGTCCTGTACCTACAGTATAGTAGAATGGGAATTGGTTTATCACCGTACCTGTTAACGTCCTAACGCCCTGAACTACAAATAACATAAAGATGCAGTCAGATTATTATTGATATTGCAATACTAATCATCAGGATCATCATCCTGCCCGAAGACTCTTGCTCAGTAAAGGTATAGTCCTCCAAATTCCTAGACGTGTCTCTCTCTGTACCAACTTCATTCCGTTAACAACTCCCTTTTTAGACTCATTTTACGTCATATGCTTTATTATACCAAATAAATCACTAAGGTGTGCATTAAGGATTATTAAAAATTTCAATAATAGATGACGGAATTCTCTATTTATTTGTTAGGTTTGTAAAGATGTTTGGGTCCATTTAGAAATTATTAATTATTTATTGCGAATGTGAATGAACTGGCTAATATCCCCCGCCATTAAATTTGGCTTAAATTGTTTTCTGTATCGTAATTTCTGTTCATAATCCACAAAAGTCGATAATGTGCGCAGGTATAGTCCCTTAGGTATTCTGTGACAGGATCCCGGGGTTGGCGGTTAAAAGTGTTACGGCGGTAAGGTATACCCAGCCCGCATAACGGAACGGTTGTGCGGGCCAAGTATAACCGCCGCGCCCTGAAGCAAAAGATACAAGACGAGGTATCACGGAGTATAAAAATATTAGTTCATTCATTCATTGTCGTAATACTTATTGCAATTAAAATGAAATAATTTTATTGCGGAAATTTAAGTTCATAATTATTTAAATAAATAAATTCACTGGTCCCGTATAACAGTTGAAACACAACCAGGATGTTGTAAGACCTTACAACAACTGTACACAAAGGCGATTTATTTGTTCTTATTATTTTAAAACTCTTCTGAAATTAGGGCTCTCTGTGCACGTGTCCATTTCTAAATATTATAACAATGCTTTGATTGTTGAATTGTTCCTGAAAGCAAGGTTGCTTATTTCTCTGCGGGAATGAGGCCGAGTTCTGCCGAGGGTATAATATAAATGGCGATGTAATCACTCGTTACGGGGCATCAACTTAAAAGCAGGTGTTTCTTCTACCGTAAAGTAGACATGCCCTGTTTGTTTCCCCGTTGGTTAACCTTAGGCACACTCGAGCGGTTCGAGGTGGAGCCCCACGCAATAGGCAGTGGGCGTACTCTTTCCTGCCAAACAGTTTCAATACAGCGCTTTCGTACACGGCGGCAAACATTTGTACGGTGCCCAATATTACCTTTCTCTCGCCGATTGTGAGACATCGATTCTCAGTGACTGTCTAGCATGCATGTAAAAGGACATGTAAAAGGGGGCCTACGGAACCAGAATTTTATAGCACGAACGCAAATATTAAAACTTGGGTTCCCATTTCGGTCATGACTTTGTAATTACGGAGTATATTAATATAATAGTTTTTGCTTAATAATCTCGACCGTTTTAACATAATGTTCATATTTTTAATATCTCTGTTTCTTAATTTTTTACTATCTCTCGATATTTCACTGCAAGAGAAGTTCGTTTCAGTCAATTTTAATTGCGAAATAATCGACAAGTAATAGAAAGTATGTTTATGGTCCATGAGTCCGAATGGAGTGTTTATTTCTAGAGAGATGATGATATAGCCTAATCTAATAGTCGGCGCCTATGATCGATGACGTTGGGGGCGTGTGCTATATATTTATACAAAGATTCGGAGAAACTTTGGGAACGACGTAGGGGAGTTTTGTGAGTTTAAAGCCGAATGTTGTGGGTGGGGAGGGGGGGGGGACGGTCATGTTATTATTCAGCTGCACGCTTGTCCGGGTCCACTCTCTTCAATTGGGCCCCGGACTCCTAAGCTGGGTCCCCGGGCCCGATATCCCTGCAAACAACTCCGCCGGTTAGTACATCCCACGAGAAATCACCGTCATGCATCCAGATTGGAGCGCAGACAGTGTCCAATCCAGTTCTACAATTCATTGTACTGAAAGGAATGGAGGAGACGACCGCGGCCAATACCCATCGAGCGCTCGCTGTTCATAGCTTCGTGATGATAACATATACAGTAACAATTTTTGAATTATATTTTTATAAATTCTGAAAAATTGCAGTTGGAAAAAATTCTGACTCCAAGGGTCTTACCACTCCTGTTTGCTTCCTTCCACTGTTGGTAGTTCCCTTTGGAGCGACTCTAGGTGGCGGAACAGTGACGGTGTGCATTTACTCGGAAACGGCCATGTTAAATCGACCCTGCTACTCGTGGGGCTCAGATTTTAGTTCCGAGAAGGAATTGACAATTCCATTCAAGAGTATGACGTCAGGCACTACTGAGAAAGGTTTCTCCTTCGTTATATAGATAGCATACTTTAGAGCCAGTAACAAAATATTTACTCCTCTAAGAACTAAATTCGGCGGCTTTATTTTTTCACTTTTAGGGACGATTTATTTGAAATTTTACAATGCCTTTTACCGCTCATAGCGGCATCAGGCACATTTCCGTGCCTTACAAAATTAATTGTTATTAGTTGTTTTTTTGCTGCAATAGGAGTATTAGTATTATTGGATAGAATAGAGAAACCGGTTCAGTTTTCTCAAATATTTGTACAACAGGTATCCGTGAGTTACCCGTAGTGTCCTTTTTTCAATATCGCGACGTCGCTTTGTTGTCGGTCGTCGTGGATGGGCCGACAGACTTAAAAACCCATCGACCAAACAGGAAGATTCGGCGCCGAGCGAACGCCCCATTAAAACTAACTGCGAATTCTAAGCGATGCCCCGGCCATAATTGGAAGGTGCCCGCCGCTTACGGTGAAGGGCCCGGCGAAATTATCGCGTCCTTCTAATATAGAATAAATATACTCCTTCCTCTGAGGCCCGTACCATCCACAGAGGGAGGGAGGAGTGAGAAAGTAGAGAGAGAGAGAGAGAGTGAGAGAGAGATTGAGGAATCTCATTAAAGTACCCGACGGTACTTTGCATAAAAGCTGAGTGGCCCCTCTCGATCGGCGGCCGCGTAATGGGTATTTTTTTTCGCGCCCGTTGCTTCATTGAAGCGGTTCATTATGGTATAAATTGCTTCTCCATTTTGGCCTCAACTTGGGAACTGTCCGTGCGTACTATCATCGCGAGAGTGGTCTTGAGTCCGGTTCTATTTTAAACCTGTTGATGACCCCACTTACAGGAACTATTAGTATTAGGTGAAAAATCCTACCGGCCAAAATTTCTACCGGCAACAAGAAAGCTACCGTAAACTGTGTTTGACTGATTCAATGTCCGAGAATGACGCTGGCAACGTGCAATATGCACAGACATACTGAGAATACGAATGTTAGAGTTGATGAAAGAGTTAACGATTTCGCGGTTCCACATTTTTTTAACGTCTGTTGACACCGTGTGGTCTACTTAATTTCGAGTCGTCACAGGGTTTTTTTATTTGTTGTTGTTCTTTATAATGTAATTATAATTCCTCGATTCCTACGAGTTATTCTTGTAGGACTTTCAAGACGTCTATTTTTTTATCATTATAAGACTCAATGTATCCCCCTCCTGAAATGAATCAGTAGGTCTCCACGTGGCAGTACCCTTGTCCTCACACGAGTCATTTAACGACGGAAACCGGTCGAAATAGCTGTTGGTGTAGGAAGATAATTCAAAATACATTCGCGAGGCCCCGAAAGCGAATCGCCCTCGAACACCGACAAGACCATTTTGAGGGCGGGAAAAACGCAATTAGGGGAAGAAAACCGGCCTTATCACTTTGATTACAGGAAAGCGAACAGGCCCCGTTCGAGGGGGGACTGATGTCACTCGACAGGTAGATCTAACTGGGTGCGCTAAGGGCTGTGTTATAACCCGGCTGGGGTTGGGCGGTTGGGGGGTTGGTCTTATCTGCGTTCGGGAGGCTCATTACTGGCTCCTGGGGGTGTGTGGTGTGTTGCGTGCGGCACTAGTTCGTGTCGGCGCCTGCCCCAGCCCCCCGATACGGCCTCATCCCGAGGCGCCCACTGATACGCCACCCCTTCCCCTCAAGCCGCCCCAACCAATCGCCCAGCCCGAAACTAGTCGAGCACAGATCTGCCGTGTACGCGTTCCCACAGCCTAATGCGATTGATACGACATCGGCAGTCGAGTAAATACTCGAATGTAAAACGAGTTAGTTTAGATTATTTTCCGGACGAAAGTAGGAGGCATATTTTCGAAGTCGTATTCGAGTTCTGAAGTCACTCGCTTATAGCGCAGTGAAGAATTCATTGTGCCCATTCAATGTAGGTACAAGAACAATAACTGGAAAGAAAATACAATTTTTCTGCAATATTTTCTGATCTCTTATCAGTTCTCCTAGACTGTTTGTTTAGGAAGTTAAATTTCCAAATCATATTCTATTTTTCATCTACTCTTTCAATACTGGAACGTGTTGAGTACTTTCTAGTAATCTCGAGACATCAATTATATACGACATTTAGCTAAATGTGTCTGTCCGGCGGGAATATAGTACCGCCCTTTTAAAAGAGAAGTTTTAATTTCTTAGTTCGCGTGATGCCTCGGTTGAAGATTCAGGAACACTTAGGTTAGGGCTTCCCGCCAGTAATGATATTCCGAAAAGATACATTAGGCTCTTATTTATTCCCAATACCGCAATTCAACCCCGGGAATAAATATTGAACGAAAAATAAATATTTCGATTGTATACGTTTTGCATAATCTGAGGGGGCTGGGCGGAAAGCACTTCGGCGGCGTCTTGTTGAGGTCGTTTTACCGCCGATAATTCTTCCGGTGGAATTTCGAAATTTCATCTTTCACGGGGAAGCGGCCGGCCGTAACTGATAAAACGCCTGGGACAGGGCGGGGAGGGGAGGAGTAGGGTGGTGGGACATTAAGGAAATACAGGATTGGAGCGAAGGAGGCGAAGGAACCTGCAATCAGAGCGACCATTCAGAACCGCGTTTACCTCCCCAGCGTAAATCGTCGCTGGGACGGCCCCATCAGAATAATATCGTCCTGGCAAGCCTCTCAGTCGCAGTTGTCGTTCTCTTGTTAGCGCGGATATTCCACTATCTGGGTTCCTGAATGAGGTAAAAACATGGAAATTGTTCAGGACCTTTAAAATTTGCGAATCGTTAAATGGTAGCGAGGGAATTAGTTAGAAAAAACGTTCCATCCTGCCAGGAACCTTACTAGAGAGTAAAACAATATATATATATATATATATATATATATATATATATATATATATATATATATATATATATATAGACACATTAATTATCCGACGAATTGTTATGAGTCCCATAAATTATTCAATGTAAGGTTACAGGTAGTTACACAACATCGAATCACTAGATACAGTGGCTCAAACTAACCTTATTAGGTAATATCGAACGTGGCCAGATGTCGATGAGAAAAATGTAACAATAACAACTTACGGTAAAGAATAGCTGCAGTGCGGCGTTCGGTTCATCCCTTATTTCACCGAGCATCCCTCTCGAGAATCGAGCCTCGGTAATTAGGGTCGGCACACGAGAGGTCGGCCGTTATAACCGTCAACGGAAGGTATCCGGTTTCGGGGGCCGACTTTCCCGGAGTTTTCAACCGGGATAACGGAAGTTGTAGCGGAAGTAGAAGAAGAAGAAGAGTAGGAAGGCGTCCAATATGGTATAGCGGGAAAATGATACCGGCGAGAGGGAGACAGAGCGAGAGAGAGAGAGAGATGGGTGGAGGGTAAGGCCACGTCTTATTGGGGGGCAGCACGTGTAATAACACACATTAGGCCAACGCTCAACCAATTATCGATATATAAGAGCCGAATCCCCGGGCCCCCTAAGAGTTGAGAACTTTTCCTTATATGAAGCCGTACGGGGAAACGGATATCTGGAACATCCTCTATGATTTATTGGGGTACCGTCTGATGAAAATTGAGAATGCCCGTCTTTGTATTGTGTTACAGCTCTTATTTATTAACTCTAAATATATTCGATATGATTTATATGACCGGGACCTTTATATTGTTACATTACCCACTATGTGTAAACTTTTAGCAGTGGACTGTCGTCTTAATATCGCCTCATAAGGGCTGGCCATATATTCATTTTATGTGCGCTGGAGAGTTCGGTATAACCCGGCAGTTATACGGGGGAGGGACCAGATTTTATTTTTTTTGCAGATTTGAATCAAACAAAGATTGTGTTAGCTAGATTCTATTATTAGTTAATGACATGCAGAAGACTACCTGCTAGTTATTGCCCGTTCGTTCGAATAATTTATCTCCCTTTAGCGGACCCCGAACTGCCGGCAGGCCCCTGTTTTGGGCCCAGATCCAGTTAAATATTCCACCGCTTTAGTCGAACCGGCATAAATAATACTCGGGGCCGAATTGCGATTTATGTTTCCGGGCAAGTAATTTGAAGTGTGGACGGAGCCGCACTCCAAACAACAGTCAACAGCGAGCCCAACCACAGTTAGTCAGTTCGGGATCGTCCCTCGAATATGTTTACAACTTACAACACGCTTCGCGTACTATAACACAGCCCGACAAGGAACTCAAACTTTTAATCTATTGTAGCCCCTAGAGTTCGTACAAGCTGCGTAGATTTATGCTTCCGGTATAATTATTACTATCCGCGGTATAAATATTAGAATATTTCAATAAAAAAAGTTTAAAATGTTCTATAATTATCATATTCGATGTTAAGTATAGTATTTAGGTAATTAAATAAATTTCTGATAAAATGCCTTAAGCTTTTACCGTATTTTTATGAACGGAATAGGGAACATGTCGCCCACCGGTTATTCTTTACCCGAACAACCGTCGAGCTCTGAGGGTTTAGTATCCTTCCCCTTGTCCAATCAATATTAATCGCCTGGAGGTGACTTTTCAGACGGGAGGCTGAGTTGTTCGTTAATTAGTTCCATGTCAACAAGTAGCTGTCTAAATTATAGAGCCATTGGGACCCTCCGTCCGAATCTTCGTACTTATTTGTTGGCGATTCGGGCATAAATTCAGGATTATCATCAATAACGATTGTCCCGTCAGTAGTGTTACCAGTTTAGAAACTCTCAGTACCGCGTGACGTCATACACTTGAAGACCATCGCCATAATCTTCCCGGATCTATAATTAGAGCGCTCGAAATGGTTACAGTAGTGGGAGACGGTAAATATATCGGATAGGATCTGTTACGCCTGCTCTGGATACTCGACCTATATTCTTTCTAATAATATTTTTCCATTGCATTGTATTGTATCCTTGGCCAGCGGCAAAATACAAATAAGATATCTCAAAGACCACCTGTAAAATTAGAGTTTTAGCAATAAATTATCGCATAGACTATTATCGCTGTTTTTGATTTAGTCCACTCGGATATTGAAAATTCTGGCTTTCGGTCAGGCTGGAACATTAGGTATAATTTAATTTTTTGCATAAATTTCCATCCGTTATTGATTATAATCGACGAGTTCACCGGGGGCTACGCTTAAAACCCTTGTCAGGGTTGTGGAGGGTTAGTACGTGTTACAACTGTTTATTAGTTGATTAACTCTGTCCCGGGTGTTGGTGGGGGATCTCCTCCCTTGCCGCCATATGGTGCCCGGGGGGTAATTTGCATGACGACACTGACATTGTAGAGGTTGGTAGGGGGGTAACTCTGAACTCTGGACGGTGCCTCGAGAGTGCGCCGCCGACGCCGACCGGTGACCCGACATTATCGGCCGAGTTTTACCCAGTTTTACCGGCCGCCGCCAGATGGGCTCAGCGTTTGCTGGGAACCGACGCGACCTTTTACCTTTGGCGAGACACCGTGACCTCGACAAAAGGCCGGGGCCGATTATATCCTGTCGGCCGCCACAGCGGTTCCGGAAGGACTGGCGTGACCTAATCATTTTTAGCTCGTTCTTCCTAAACAAAGGGGTTTATTTTATCCTGACGTCGGACTTATCTAACTACACTATATAACTCTGGATAGATATAACCACATATAAACAGACATAGATAAATATAATTTACATATATATAATTCTTAGTAATTTGAAATTGAAGTTAAATTCAGTCCGAGCGTATTCTGAGCCAATTAAAAATTCGGACCCGAAAATAACCTAGTCGTAGGCTAAACAAGCGAACATATAAATTCAAGGTATTTAAGATATGTCTCTCCTTATTTGGCCCTACATGTTGATAACTATTTTCCTAGTTTAATATACCTGTTTTGCGGTCTGCGAGGGGTTGGAATACCGTAGGTTCGTGGTGTTTCTGTCTCCACTCGCTGGTTTGAAACCGGTCTAGCAAAAGACCAAACCAGCGAGAGGAGACAGAAACACCACGAACCTAAACTATTTTCCTTTTTCGGCGAAATATACTTCATTTTAAATAATGCAAGGGAAAATTACATACGATGAATCGTTTCATATCTAAGAAA
Organism: Lethocerus indicus; assembly: GCA_019843655.1. Classification (NCBI taxonomy): domain Eukaryota; kingdom Metazoa; phylum Arthropoda; class Insecta; order Hemiptera; family Belostomatidae; genus Lethocerus; species Lethocerus indicus. The sequence continues at coordinate 13,260,800 of JACDQD010000010.1, read as the reverse complement.
TATATGCGACTATGATTTGTCTTCGGGACGAAATATATATTTTAAGCAATACCAATAGTAGGATTATTAAAAGTAGTCTCTGGTAATGCTCAAATTCGAATGTATGAAACCGTCCTTCGTCGCATCCTCTGAATTTTGCAGTACTGAATTGGTATACTTAGTATACCTTTTTGAATTCGATCCGATTATACATGCGCGCCTTTTGAATTCATTGTATTCAAAAGGAAGGTTGAGCGGACAGCCCCCGAGACCATAAACCCTCGGGATATGAACAAGCACCTCCGTCCCCCCCACGCCCACGTAGAGGTCCTCCGTGGACATTGTAAAATTGATTCCGTCGGTCAGATATAACCCGGGTGTGTCGATAAAGTGGGGGCGTCGCGGTTGCATTATTCAGTCGGGCTGCATTAGCATGAGTCTCCTCCTCCTCCTGGGCCGACTCCACTCATCGGCTACTCATCTCAGCCGCAAATAACGGTATGGCCCTCTTAGCGGTTTTGCCTTATTCAAGATGCGACAGCCCCCCGCCCCTCAGAACTTCAGGACGTCCCCTAACTTCACTCTTAGGGCTCACTCCACTCGTCGAATGTTTAAATGACCGCCCTAACATCGTTGTCTGGCGTCTATACGGCCCACTCTAACTTGCCCGTAATACAGGGCCCGCCAGAGGGGGCCTAACACCTCTTCTTTCAGCTAATTTTAAGATGAGGCCACATCATCCCAACGTGTTAAAACATTGACAAAATAATTTATGAAATTTAAAAAGGATCGTGACTAAACAATGTTCCGAGTTGAATGGAAACAAGTCAATTAACTATCCCTCAATTCGAGTTTACGTACTGCTCTGCAGCGATAGCACAGATTACTTTTTCCAGGATACACTTGGTGAAGATGTTCCACTAGAAAAATGTTATTATTTATCAGAATTATAATTAATTTTCATTGTTGGGTTGGAGGAAGTGCACGTCCCAAGGGGCGGTCGGAAGAATGTTCATTCCCGGAAGTAGATTGGGAGACAGAGTGGAGGACACCTATGCCTACACAACCCCTTCCCGAAACCCCCTCCAAACTCAATTTCACCCCCGACCCCACCCCCTCCTCCCCGCCGGGGTATATAATACAAGCCCCCCCTTCGCCTATAATGCTGTTATTATATGTGACCCGAGACACAATTCGATCTGGTGAAGGAGCGTGGTATCCATCAGTGCCCCCGCCATCCTCGCTTCCCATGCTAATCCTATTTGGTCGGGCGGGCGGGGGGCGAGGGGTTACGTCCCCTTCCCAGACAATAATATCGTCCTTTCTCCTTCCTCTAGCCCTTCCTTTTACTCTACCCAGCTCGCTTAAATATTGCCCACTCTGTGGGGAACTGTTCTTACTCACTCTGTCTTTCTTACTGTGTTTCCTCTCGACCCCTCCTAGTTGGACAAGAGAGCAACAACCCGAACAGACAGTCAGCACAGCAATTGATTTTCTAAAGTAAAATTATTCCATTTAAGCAATTTCCAGAACTCGCCCAGATTTTTCTTTCGCACGCCTTAATATTCTACGATTCGGGCGCAGCAGTTATACTTGACCGTCAAGACCGTCGTGCTTTGCGGGTTAGAGGAACTGTGCGCCGTCCCAATTTGCGCTCCTCCATAAGGCTAGGCCCATCGAATTTTAGTACGGGGCACAACTCCAGTTATAAACTAAGTTTATCTATAATGATCAGATCTATATGCTAGATTAGGTGTTGATAAACGAAAATTAGAGCTTTAGCTTGTCTTCGTCGTCTATTTTACAATAAGTTATGCACTTCCTAGTTAATAACCTCCGGATCTTCGGTACATTTTTCTTGTTTTCAATGTTATATTATTAGAATTTACTGTAGAGTTTCATTAGATCCGAAATTTTTAGTAAGAATTTCGATTGTTAAAATCCGTTAGCGCCCTGATGCATTCATATTTGAAAAATCTAAAGATATACTGTTTTTGTCTCTAAATATATTTGAATTTTGTTATTTCTAATTTAATACACGAGATAAACAGGTCATTGCCTCTGAGTAGTCCGACTTGTACAAAAAATTATTTGTTAACAGGGGAACGAGCGTAACTCTAAGGAAAGAAGGGAGGTAGCGCCCATTTCATCAAAATCACTTCGCGATTGAATTTTCCACAAAACGGGCGCACACACAAATGAATAACTCGGATCTCTAATCGCGCCCGAAAACCCGTAAATCTCGGCGGTCCTGTAACGTTGGGGGAATTTTTTTTTTCGTCTGTAGCCGAACAAATATCGTTAGGTGAGCGACACGAGCCGGTGATAAATAATACTCGGCACTTTTTGGATGGCCGGGGTGGGAAATTGAAACGCGGCCGGAGGGAAAGCGAACTGTAAATGTAGCGGGGAATAGGAAGCGAAAAAAGGGTTCGCTGGCGAGCATCAATTAGGAGGCCGGCAGTGGCGGGGAGGGCGCGAGGAGACTTTGTTTTCGAGCGTCGATATGTAAAAACGAGCGGGAGGGAGGGTAAATAAATACAATTAGGGGCGCGACCGGGAGAGGGCGGCGTTCGGAGGGTTGTTTGTTCGAAAGCCGGCTGGCAACAACGGGAAAATAATTTGCCGCGATTTCTCTCTTTGTGTAATAATGTATACCCCCCACACACTATATCTATTACTTTTACAATTATAACATTGCTACTGGTAATTAAATTATATTGAATTGAAATAATCTAAAGTGGCGCCGGGTTGTGAAAGTTGAAACCAATAAATAGTACGACCAGCCTTTACCGGATAAAAAGTGAGTTAAAAGGTTAAGTTAGGACGAAGGGACGAAAGGTTGCGCTTCTCCCCCGGCTTATCTTTCGAGACCTATTGGCATTTGAGAGAGATATTCTCCCGTAGAGTTGAATAGTCTTCATCTTCTTTCTGTGGGAAGTTGTAGCGATTCAGACTTCCGCGTATTTTCACCAAGGACTTTCTTTCACTCGTCGACACTCGTGTGGCCTACCAAATACATTCAGAAATTTAAAACCCTTTCAAACAAGTACAACTAATTCAGAGATTCGCTATGATTGTCTCAGATTTAAAAAAATAATGATGGAGTACAGAGATTTTTTCTTTTTATTTATTGTACAATCAACCCTCATAGTTATGAGTACAATTGCGGAAAGTGTTTTATACCACCTGTTTTCCCCGACAAAGAATACACTCAGTGACGGTACTGTTGACGTGTGATCGTTATTTTGGGAATAAAAAGTACCATAGAAATTTCCGTGTACAAATGAAATACATTCGGGCTTGTACTGCAACGAGTGATGATCCTCGATAGTATTGGACAATAGCATTTGTTCCAAAGTTATAACAAACGTAAATCCTTATTTGTTGTTTAAAAAATTAATGTGTTAGGAAACAAAATTGAAGCGTCGTAATTAAATAAAAAAGAGTTCCAATGTGTACATCGAGTCTGTGATTGATTTGAAATTTTGAATACTTCACCTGGGTAGTAACATAATTTTGTTTATGTTACTTGTTAGGTCGGTATCATTACGGTTGTTAATGATAATTTTGTATGAAACTCTCGCAGAATTGTAAAGGGAAAGAAACAAATTCGCGAATTCAATCTCGAAGCGATTTCGGGCCGCTATGAGACAGGAGCTCCCCCCGGGTTGAGAAGTTTGAGCGAACCCCCTCCGCCCCCACCAACCCAATCCAATCGGTATTCATTTCTGTGTCTATATTTCCGCACTTCTTTCCTCAAAGTAACTCCGCGTTATTCCGACTTTCCGAAAGTTTTTCACGAGTCCCCGTGAAATATCCCGGTGACCCGACCCTTTCTCCACCCCCTTACCCCCTTTTGATTCTGCACGGCCCAATCTCACTTCCACCCGACATCGATGTACGGAATAATCCAATGGAATACTCGCTCTCTTCGATTTGCGTTCCTGAGAACGGATGAGTCTCGAATTCTAGAATTCGTTTCAACGATTACTTTTTTCACAAATTGGAAAGCAGAGAAAACAAACAGCCGGAAATGGTCAGCGGAAACAGAAAACGGCCTTTCATTCCATTGTAACCGTATTCCTTCTCGAACAGATTCGTAAATACAACATGTACCCTCTTATTCACGATTCTAGGATTCTAGGGCCAATAAAAATACAAGTCAGATGGGGAAATATTATATCGCTGAATGATGTTTTGTCCATCATTAGACTGGTTTCATGACTCGGCCCCGTGAATGTTCGAAATCGGGATTTTCAGAAAAACATTTCTCCTTCGAAATTATTTTTGAAATAGCGGTAAAGTATATGTATAATGGCATCGAATCTCCCCCCCGCCCCACAACCAAATTTTACCGCGTCGGACACTGTTCGATGGATTTAATATTTTTCTATTGTGAGCAAGATAAGGTGAAAATTAATATCTCTCCGGTTATATAACTGCTCTTGGTTCAGAGTTATTTACTATATTAGTTTGGCGTCCACGGTAAAAACTGAGAGCTAGGAGGATTTGGGCAATGGAGTGCGTACGGGGGGTTGGGTTGGTGGTGGGGGATGGTGCGATGATTAGCCCGAGGGAGTCGAACAATGGTGGCGGTTAATTAACCGATAAAACCGGAGCCCGGCGGCTTCAAAGCGGTAGAGTCCCCCTAAAGCGCCCCTAGACCAGCAGTGTAATATCCCGGCTCTGACGCACGCACCGAAACATCGCATGAAAAATTTAATATTCCAGAATGTAAACCGGAATTCGCCCGACCCGCTCCAGGCATCCGCCTCGCGATTTAGCCTTATCCGGCACTCATTCCTGTAATAAATTCCTCTACCTTAAGGGAAGGAAGACCCGCAGCCATGCGCTTCACGACGTTAACTCCCAATCTCCTTGAGAGTTAACAACTGACAACTAATATTCGCTAGATTCCCTTTTTCGGAGTTTAGATTTTTTGATTTGTGAGGGAATGTTGGAGAAATTATTTTTAAATGTCTTTAAATGAATTAAAATTATTTCTGGTAATAAACCGACGTAATCGGATATGCTCGGCAACATGCTTCAGTTTTTAGTGTCTACTGAAATCGTAGCCGCCAACATTATATTTGCTGGCTGCATTGCTAACCTTTGTTGTACAGGAGGCGAACGAACAGTAATTCTCTGTAATCGCCATGACGACAACTCCCGATCCGAAACCAAGGAATCATCAATCATAGGCCCCGGGCCCCGGGTCCGTCCGGCAACCTCCGACCGATAGGTCCCGCCGGGTTAACGCCGAGGCGACGGGCCTGATTGATCGCAACTGTTGACTCTTGGGCGTTTGTGACGTTACACTCGTTCAATATTGATTATTGCGATTACCGGCCGATAAAATTTGATATCGACTGAGAACTTGCCTGTTACATTCGGACAGAAGTTAGATGATATTTTCTACCGGCGGGATCCAACCGGGAGGGTAGCCGTGATCGAACTTAGCTTCTAGTTTTCAGTTTGCCCAATAACAGTGTGCGACATCTGGCGCGTCGACGTCCCCCATTACGCAATGTCCTATTATTGTATATTGACAAATATGTTGCACAATTGATAGCAATTCATTCTAACATAATTTATGCTGGCGAATCAAATTATCAAAATTACGTTAAATTGAATTTCTAAAACATTACAACCATTGATTTTCTATAATAAGAATCGTGACTTTCGGGTCATTTATTTGAGTATTTATATATGCAACTAAGCAACAGAGCTGTTTGAAGAACGATTTTGAAAGTGGATCATTGAGTTCGACATCTTGATTTGCACTATCGTAATAGATCACTTAATGGAGTGATTGATTACCGTCTGCTCCCCCAGCTGCTGTCAAACCGAATTGTGTTGATGTTTGATTAAGCGGCCCTTAAACTTTGGCCCGAAGCAATGTTCTTGAACATATTGTTTATGAACTTATTTGACTGAAAGCGCTTTCCAATGCGCTGCAGAAATGCGTCCTTTAGTGTTTACTGCGCATCATACCTAAAATACTTTGCTGTGATCATGCGAGCAGGATTTTCGTCGATAGGCAGTTATTCTGTAAAATAAGAAATTTATTTTGTTACCTGTCGAAAACGAGAACCAGTCATAGCGTAAAGTAAGCCTCACAATGATGAAATTAGCAGATATCTAAAAATGATAATGATTACAACTGACTAATAAACTGTTACATGTTAATAAATACTTCATTACGATTCCAATTAAGTATAAATAGATAATCAGCATGAAAGTATTACTAATGTATTGCTATTGACGGGCATAACGTGAAAACTTGTCTAGAAAAACGATCTAAAAAGTTATGGTATTATGAATGACCCCCGCAAATGGCAAATGCATTACAATATTAAGCTGTAACATTTTATGGTAATCATATCGACGGTTTCATTTTATAAATGTTGGCCCAGGTGCTTTGCATTAGTGTCCAATCATGGAATGGTGTGCTTTATATCTTTATATGGCGTCGGAATATATCTGAACTCAAAAAATTGGAAACATTCAAATCACCTTATATATATATAAGATTAAAACTGGATTACAAATAATTATTGTTACTTACCTTTGTGGTGTACTAAAGAATCTTCGAAGTCATTTCAATTTCTGGATCTGAAATTGATTTTCACAACTTGAGGAATTGAGCACTGCGTTTTAAAGCACCACCACCTCCCAATCCGCTCGATCGAGTTACCCGCTCGATATAGCCTAAACGCCAATAATGTCGCCATGATTTGGTCTGGATTTGTGTGCAAATAGTAGCAGTAGCAGTAGCAGCAGCAATACGCCTCCGATTGCCTATCTGAGCGTTCGGCCGGGACGAGTCTCGTCTGCCTCGCGTGACACTAAAGGGACAATCCTCGCGCGCAGCATAAGCAGGATTCGATTCTCAGAAGGCATTTGCCGGGTCGGAATCCGAATTAATATCACGCATCTCCGCAAACAACGGGGCTGTTCTAGTAGCCTGATGCTGAAATGACCCGATTCATTTTAAACACTAAACTCAAATCTGAATTAATATGACCAAAAACAGTGTAAATAAATGCAAATTTTCAACTGAATGAATCGGACAAGGGGTAGAAGCAATTGATTGCGGAGTTAGCCGTTTTACACCCTAAAGTGGTTTGCAGTAAAGTGGTTTGTCTTACTTTAGAGCGGTCGCCCGAATTTACCCCACGCAGAGAACATTCAAACAACGACATGTAACTCAAAAACACCGTCTACCCGTCTCCTACAGACTTTGATAAGAACCGTAATCCAGTCAACAACAACAGCGATTGTCCTCCTAATATTTGAAGCCGTTCCTGATTGGTAATGCGATACGCGGTGAGGGACTTCGGGGTCGTCGTAGGGACACATGTAGAAACCACGGGGGGGTACATCATCGGGTTCGGGTTCGGTTTGTCATAGAACACTTATTGGGTGATGGATAGGAGGCGAGTTGTGGCCGCTCCATCAACTGCCGGACTGTTTGATTAAACACCGTACTTAAACACTCCTCATCTCCTTTGCAACCTCGGGCCCCACACCTGTGCGCCCCCATCGATTATGTATACCGCCAACGAAGACGTAACTTATTTCCGATATTCGGACGGCGAGAGGGGAATAAAAATATTGATTTTAATTTAAGGTGTACGCTCAGCGCGGGTCCAAACCTAAGCTGTACTCAATTTATGTTTGCCATTATTACACTAGCAGTTACTGGATAGTACTTTTTACGCGAAGACCAAGTTCTGTATACAAATACCTTCTAGTTATGTAACCCTAATACTTCTGACGATTGTACAATTTTTTGCTTTAGTGTTTCTACCTACAGTAGAAGCAGGCCAAGCAATATTGAACAGTTTTGTTAGTGTGAAAAAATGAAATAATTTAGATAAACTGGTCTCGTTCCTTCTATTGGCGAATAAGTTCTCCTATTCCTTGTTTTATCCTAATATAGACCGGTTTCGGTTTCTTGCTATACTGTCAGGAGTATTCCGTTAGAAATACAGTGAAGTAACGAATTCTAATGAGTTCTGGTTACGTAATTACTTCATCACATTCCTCATATAATAAGGGATACTTGATACTAATTTGATTAACTAATTTGGTTAACAATATTTGATACTAATATGATTCGATAGGAACACATACACGCACGAATCCTATTTTTTAGTATTAATACAATCAATACTGCACTAGAGTTGACAATACTGTATTACTTGTTTCAGATCCTTGCTGTGCGTACATGAGTGCTGAATAAGGTAAGCTGAAACTATTTTTTTATTGTTGTACTTTTTCCTGGGCCACAATTTTATTCTGAACTTGCATGCTCTATTTATGGATATAGGTCTGACACTCGGTTCATCGTTTATATATGGGAGGTCGAAGAACTTCCTGTTAAACTTCCTCCCGGTTATTCGAACCGTTAGAGCCGACCATGTGAGGTGGAGTATTGTGTATTCATTTATAGCGTAAAGTTAGTAGTATCAAGGATTAAACATCCCCACGGTTAACTTAAATTTAGAATTCAGATAGAGGAGACGTTTGTGGCCGATCTGTTAACAATCTCCAAGGTAGGGCCAATTGTTGTTGGGGGTCCAAGATTATCTTACCACCGAATGGCGACCGCCTGAGTGGGGGGGGGGTTTAATTTTCCGGCTTTCGGAGTGATGGGGACGGGGTGAGAGTTTCCGCCAACAAAGAGAGATTGAAATGCCGCATTAAACGAATCCCCCGAACGTAACCCCTCCATCCTGGAGCGCCACCGACGGCCCCGGTAGCCGACGCCACTTTTTAGGAAGGAATTAAAAACAACAATATAGGTCGTTGAACAGGGTAGTGGGGATGCGGCCTCTGGGGTTGGCGGGGCTAGGGTCAGGCCTAACTGAGGCCTCGAGAGTGAGAGTGAGGTAGGGGGCGGTGGGGTGGTGGGGCGGCGAGGGGATCATTGACCTAGCTCTGCGGTCGCCATGGCAACCATATGGATCCCATCTCGCGGCGGGCACAGACGCGCACGCACAGACACGCCGCTGCGTTAGGGCCCTCTGACGTCACGCTCCCCGCCGCCCCGCCGCCCCCACTCCGTCATCTCGCCCAGTCCAAGGTTAACACGACCGCCGCTGCCCCCCTTCGGCGCCACAACAACCCCCCAGACCGACCCCCCGCTCTTCTACCCTGGTCGAAAAATATAGCGAAATAACTGAATAAAAAAAACAACCGTAATAAAAAAAATCAGAAGAATAACGAAAAATATAAAAAAATATAAAACGAAGAACATACAACATGTTATCGATTGAAACGTTAAATTTTCCTATTAAAGGAAAATTCATCTCGCCTCGCGTTCACAGCCGCTTCCATCCCATTTTACTTTTAATCAATTTTTATCCCTCATTATTAACTGCAGTATTATTTTTATTGAGAGCGGCGGAATTATATCTGCATTATTGCAGGGAAGAAAGGATTATCTGGAAACAAACTAATACATTGTTACATTGTAGTACATGTGAGTTAGTTACTTTATTTTGCGATTCTATTTACCACAAACACACTATTCAACTTGCGCTCGCTATTTTGAATATAAGTCATATGCTTGTCTAAATGATTCCAAACGATATTTCGGATATCGTTCCGTTCTTTTAAATTGATTTCATGATGTAGACCAAGCGTGGCCCGCCGTGAGCCAGATAATTCCGATTGTCACGAACCGATTTGTACGATTGAGGGGAATCCGAATCCATTGGGGAGGCTTAACATAAAATTGGGAAGGACCTTTTGCAATTATTATGTTTCATTAAACAAAGGGATGCCGGCTTTCGCTTTGTCTGGGCCGTCAGATTTACCTTTGATACTAATCAATTGAGCCAATTGGTGTATAACAGTATAATGTGATACTTTTTTGTGAGATTTTCATTTCTTCTATTTTTTAATACGTGATTAACTCCCGAATAAACAGTTACCTCCTTGCACAGATTTCTAATTATATATCTAGATCACTGGCGCCATCATCGACATTTTGGCTCTTTGACTGACGTCCAGAATTCGAGTTCGAAAATCCACACTGGTTCCATGCTTTAGACAGTTTCGTGTTCCTACAAACTTTGTCTGACCCGTAGTAAGGGGATCCCAAAAATGTTTTGATTAAGTTCCGTGGATCTGAGGTTTTTTTAATGCTTCTCTTTTGATTTTATTTCTCCTTAAACTTGAAAGAAATGTTTCGAAATTAACGCTTTTCTATAAACCGAGTATTCTTATTTCGAACTGTGTATCCTTCGGCCATGTTCATTCTAATCTTTTCGGTACTTTGTTCCATTCAGTTCGGCGTTCCATTTACCGTTGTTTCGGCACTTTGGATTCGGGCGATTGTGTACCGCCGGCCAATTTGAAATACTGCACTCGACGAATCGGACAACAATGCTTCGATCTCTCCGGGGCACCGATGTCACTTGCCCGGTTGGTTTTTCGACAAACTGCCATTAACATAGGAGAAAGAGAGAATCGGCACTTTACTCTCTCTCCCTCTCTCCGGTTTTATTTCTCCCTCTCCCTCCCTCCCTCCCTCTCTCTCACTCACCCGTTTTAAAAACGTCTCTCTATCTCTGTCGCCAATTGTTTACGTTGAGCCAATTGTCCAGGGACCACTGGACTGAAACTGGAAGCTACACGGGTAGCCCTCCCGCGCGGACACAGTCACACAAACAGCGCACACAAACACCGTCTGGCCTTTGTTCTGCTGGCTTATTTTGAATTATATGCAACAAAACCCCCTCCCCCGCCCCTACTATCCCTCCAGCCACAGTTTGCTTTTGTTCCGGCGCGGGCCAAAAATATTTGACAGGAGTTTCCGATATAGCGTCTGACTCCCGGTGTGAATTTTTTCTGCTGATTTTTGCCCTTTTCCTCCCTCCCTCCCTCCTCCTCCCAAAGCGTTGGCAGTCTTTTATTTATTTACCGGGATTAGTCCGGCCGAAAGTTATTGGCGGATGAGTAGTACGTTTTGAGATCACAGGAACGCTGAATTCCCATTCAGGAATAATCCGTATTGGCGAAAACTCAACGAACATCGAGTAATCGACAACACTAATAAGTCATCGTAATTGCGTTACATTAATTTAAATTCGGCTCGATGGAATGAACCGGGCGTTAAAAGAAATAGGGGTTTTAGGGGTGTTGATGGTTGGAAGGAAACGCAACAAAAGGATTGCGGGAAGGGTAATGGAACTTCAGGAAACAGGATTGGGCAACTTGTTTAAATGTTTGGATTTGGATGTCTTTATGCCGGCTTTGGTTGGAAATGAACCGAGGTGGCGGCGGTCCAACATTTCATTGGAAGGTTTGGATACGACGGGATGTTGAAACTTTTATCTGTAACCCTACAGTTCTATCAGGCCAATTGTGAACATCCATGTAGCGGTCTTAATATTGAGGAGTACTTTTAGTTTACGGACGGTCTTTGATAATGCCGTTAGATTTAAAATTTTTTTTCACTCCTTATTTATACTATAAGAAACGATAAATATTGCGCGGAACTCGATTCAGCCTACCGACAAATGATCACTTGCGGAAGCTAATGCTCGGTATTTGGCGGGCTGTAAGATATATAAGAGAGGGGGGCAGGACTGTAGGCACAGGTTGGATATACGTCCGGTTGGGTCACCGCGTTCCGGATAGTTGGGGCCCACTCAGGTGCAATATACAGTTGAATTATTTATGACGGGAATCTCCCATATCCATTTAGTGGGTGACCGGGGGGTTCTGGCACAATAGAACCGGCCGGCCCCGACGCCATGGGGCCCCTTGTTCTATTGATTAGATGATTACGTTCCCGCTCTGTGGGGCCTTTCTTCATCCGCGGTCTCATTAAGCCCCCACCATCCAGGGCGCCTCCGAAACTATTCTTCATTCCGTTTACTGCTAGTTCAAACTATTATATTATACTATATTCAGAGAGAAACTCGTAAAATTTGGTAAATTAGGCAGTCAGTATTTGCCACTCAATATTTGGAAGTGGAGGATCGTTCTAGGAAGGATATTCTATTCGTTCGGCGGGAATGAAGAAAGACGTGGCAGCAGAACGAGGAAAACTTGCCCAAGTCCGTAAGAAGTCGTAAGATGAGAGGATAGAATATTAAGAAAATTAAGAGGAGTAGCGCTCAAGAATATGCGGGACTGGTTTTTCCCGCACCCAGATCCAGTCCGATTTACGGCTGGGATAAAGGGTTTTTCTGAGGAGATATTCAATTATATGACGCCAGGCATTACTGAAGGGAATCCTATTACATATAACAAGCCAGTGAGCAAATAACTAACTGTAATATTATAACTCAAAGAACCGGTCTGCTTCAACTATATACTTTGAAGGACCTGCCAACTAGTCAGGATCTATTAAATGCTGTTTAATTTAAAATTTTAATCTAAATTTCCTTAACCGACATGTCCCAGCGCCGCTAATAATCCCCCGGAAGTTTGTCCTAGCGAATGTTTGCCCAACTATTCCAATAGCGGGTACAGTTCGGCGGTCTGCCACGAAGTAATATCTAATTAAACCGAGACCCGGATCAAATCTTATCTGGGCGACGAATTCGACTGACAGTATCTATTGGGATGACTCCCAAATTTAACTCTTAATTTGACACTTTAAAGTACTCTCTGAGTACTATCTGAATGCACTCTAATACCTATTTATGGTATACATTACACTTCAGGGCCAACTGTTGTATAACCTTTACGGATCTCGATATTTTGTTAAAATAAGTAATCTTTTTCTTGTTCATTCCTTTATTTGGGTGACGTGTGTGAAAGCGTTCTGCTTTCATGCCTATCATCTGAGATTATTAGCCCTTTTTGTTCCCCAAGAACTACGAATGATAAAGTAGCTAAACACCGGCCGGTTAAATGAAGTTACTTCGTCATCGGTACCTAATTTAGCTGTTGAAATAACTGAGAATGTGCTGCGTTGCCCTATCCTCGCGTCCTCCGCATAGCACCCACGTACGAGATGAATTGACTCAACTAATTTACTAAATTATATCCTACATAGCGCCCATGTGTCTTACCTATATGTTTACGTGAGACAAAGGAATTATTGTTTAATTGTGGAGCTTCGGCCCATTTTCTGTTCATTTGTGATATATAAATAGAGCTTATTTCATTTAATAACTATACGTTAATTTTCTAAATATCTCGTCGAACGGAAGACTTGAATGCAGACTTTGGCGCCACCACCCAGCCGGCATTCTCCGCTCAGTTGCAATTTTATTTTTATTATATTTTTTCCTCCTCATTATTCCTCCGTCTCAGTATTTTAACTCGAGGGGGCAAAAGTCAAAAGCGAGTTTTAATCCGTCGAGTTATCAGCTGTTGCCGGTTCAGTGTCCGGTAAGTTTTAATTGCCTTCTTGAGAGGAGGAGTATCTTTAAATTATGGGAGATCGTTATTCATCGTAAAAGTTATTAAAGAAAACGTCAAGTAAGTGGTGGCGGCGGCGGGGGAAGGGCGAGTTACTGGCTGTGCCAAACCAATTAACGATCCTTTTAAAGGGAAAGGCTATTGCGATATGGAGACGTTTCGATTGCCTCGGTATCCAAGAAAGTTTCATACAGTATCTTATCTTGCGCCAAGCTCTCATATGTTTTATATTTCTCTTTACCATTCGACCATTTACAAAACGATGTAAACTAAAACCACATGTCAGTGTCAAAGGCCCAGTCGCTGCGATTCATAGAACATGATCATGAAACACTTGTTCGGGCATTTCTGTAATAGAAGTCTATTTACTTTTCCGATGCCCGGAGCTTGATATACTTCTGAGTTGGACCAACTTTGTATCTGTAAATATTTTAATATAGGATACACTATTAGAATTATTTCAACCCAATGATCGATACTTTAATAATAATAAGCGTTTTTAGTTAGTTTTGTAATGAGTGGAAGGGAGACGGAGATGACAGATGTAGAGTGAGAGGGAGAGATTGTCCCGGAAAAGTGGAGAAGGCTGTTAAATTATTCATAAAAAATAACCTCCGCCGGGCCCGTGTTCCATTTGTTGACGATATCGGACGGGAGGTGAAATAGAGTTTCGTCTGACTCCATCCTCTCTCTCTCTCTCCGTCTCTTTCTCTGTCTCTGTTTCTCTCCCACTCTCTCTCTCTCTCCCCGTTTCACCTCTCTCTCTCTCTCTCTCTACTCTCTGTCCAACAAATCAGAGGGCAGAGGGTTAAAAATGGAGCCGAAAAATCCCGGCCTCGACACATGTGCCTCAGTTTCAACCCGCCGGCAGATACCGGGTGGAGAGGGGGTACCCAACCATCCCATCTGTGCAATGTTGAACTTCACCGGCCCTAATTTGATTATGCTTCGTAATTTAAGGACTTTAATTAATCCGACCGCGTGAAAGTGATAAACGACCAAGGGCAAAAAAGGAATATTTGTCATTCATTACCAGCTGTTTTTTTATTATAGTTATAATTAGGTGGAGCCCCCAGGGATTATAGTAGGTAGATAAGTCACCCATTGCCATTAAAGTCCAACAAAACATAGAATAGCAGTATTTCACGTACTGAAATTGTACTCCCGGTATACTAATTGGTTGATATTTTAATTGAGGATTGGTCGTGCGTTGACTAAATAATAATTAGCGGATTAATCGCTCAATTTTCCTTGGTGTCGGCCGATAGCTCGACAACTGGACGTAATAAGGCACTGTTGTATTGATTAACTCCGGTTGATGGGGCCAGAATTAAATCAGCCTGCCATTCGCGGGATGCACAAGCCTTCCCACCCCCTAGGTCATTTCAGCAGTTAATGAATGGAGCTACCCTCCCCTCTCTCCCCCCCCCCCGGGCTACCTCGCCCCTCTGACCAGATGCAATGTCGGCTACTGTACCTGGCGGGCGGCTAATTCAAGTATAAGAGGACGGGGCAATAAACGCGGTGTCGCCACCGGCGTTAAAGCCCCCGCAGCCGGCATCTGTTTGTTTTGTAAGCCACCGGAGAATTTTACAGTGTATCCGAGCTTTACACAGTGGAATAGAACACCCCGGTAATTTTACACAGTTCAGTGACAGATCAGATAGGGGAAAAAGTCCGGCGTGTGTGTTTTATCTCAAGTCTGAGCTTTATTTCTAAGAGAGTACTCTCTGAGATCTTTATCTCCATTTCAGAGTAATAACCGCGAATTACTCGGGGTATTGTGTGGCCGAGTCGAGTTGTGAGGATGCTGAAGAAGAACCCGTCCGGTTGGCGGCAGTGAAATGCTTTCATACAATGAAGTAATTTATTATTACCTCTTCTAGGCCCGTTCATACCGTCGGTAGCTCTCTGTCGAAGAATCTTTGTCACGTTTCCTCCTCCAAGTGACAAACGACACCAATGCAAATGCATCGCACTAGTTAGTTGCCGTTAGGGAGATGATTATTGCCGACATGACTGAAATTGAGCCGGGTGGTAATCCGGAGGGGGGTTAGGACGGGGGCGTTGAGGTGCCGGCGGCCGTCTGTCTCGCGCCCAGAGTTACCCTAACGGTTAGTGCTACCTTTATAACCCGGGGGCGGCCCACTGAATTAACTTGTATATTACTCAGCCAGTCGGGATTAGGCTCCCCCTTGTTAGGCCCCCCTCCCCTCCAACTTTAACTTCCCGACCTTACCCCCCGACGACGTTTCACCGCCCAATAACGAGTTTCCTATCCCTGTTACACCCCGCGTTTAATTTGCATTTCCCCGAGGCCCTGATTTTTCTCTTTAGGGGTTGCACTGATTGCAAAGCCTATTGTGCTGATGGAAATGTAACGTTCGATCCAGAGCCCCTCGGTACATTACGGTAATTCTTCGAAGTGCAATAAATATCCATTTGAATCCGAAAACTATTTTATGTAAATTAATTAATATTAATAATATTAACTGAAATATATAAGAACATAGAAGTGATGGAAGTTAATTAGACATTAATTATAAAAATTGTTGATAAAACGATACTTCATCGGCAGGAGAGGGTCCGATGATAGTGTAGGATTAAATTTAATGCTCAATCGTGGGAAGAAATGTCTAATGGGTAACGTTGATCGTTACAGCGCTAACGGAGGAGACAAGATAAGAGATTTGTTAAGTGAGGCCTCCGGGGGGCTATTCCTTAGGGGCGGATTATCCCTGAGTGGGGCGATTTTTTGAAGCTCTTTGTCCCTGGCCGGGGGCGGGCGGGGATTCAATTTGCCAATTGATCTGAGTCCCCGAATCCGTCCGCTCCATTGGCCCCGTTGACTCGTCGTTTCCGCCGTCGCTTTCCCAAACCGAAAATATACGCCCGACGGCGCGGGAACACTCGGGATGGGTTTTTCTCCCCGAATTGCGATGCCGAACCGGGCCCGCGTTGGCTCCGACCGAGGCGGTTGTAGATAAATCGGCCGGTTAGAGACTTTGTCAACCGATGTACGAGATGAAATGCGCCGCCTGTAAACGTATTATTTATATAGTTTATATAGTTAAGAAAGAAACTTTTAATACGGCAATATATTTCACCACATCAAGCGTCTAAATTACGGTCATGAGTATAACTTCACGTAATATCCGAATAAACTTTCCTGCGATTTTACAGTAGAGTACACAATAACCGCGATTCCTATGTATTAATAATCCCATCAATGTTTATTAAGCCTTCTTAAGGGAATATATGTAAAGCAAATAATTTCCAGTTAATATAATTTCATTTAATGCACACACTGATGTTAGCGGGCTCCTCCCTTTTCATCGGTTGGCATAAATACATTTCATTTGGTATGAAATTCAATATAATTATTATCTGAACTGTACATTTAACAGTGATTTTGTCTCACTTATACATATTTCAGCACCAATTTATTTCGAACTTGAATGCATTTTTTAGGATTGTGGAAGTCTGGATTTGACTTCAGCATGTACAGTTTTTTTAGTTTCGGATTTCGGGCGATATTATTGCAATGATTAACATTCAATATCTGGCTACTCACATAGTACTTCCAGTTAATTTATCCCTTCAATTTATAGATATATATTTTTATTACTAAATTAGAACATTCTAGTTATGGCTGCGGTTCCGGACAAAATATTACATCGATAGATTACAACTGTGTAAAATACTTATCGCTTAGGAACAAATATTTGGGTGCCGGGCAAGCTCAATGGACGGCGCGGTGGTTATACTAGACCGTTAATGAGGGCGCGTATTGCGGGTCTAGTATCGCAGTGCCGTTTAACGCCCTTTACATATTCAACGCTCAATGGGCGCCTGCTTATCCGAAAATTTATCCCATTTAAACGGTTTTTGATTGAATTTCCATTAACACAGGACCAAATAGGTGTGTGCAGAGTGAGGCCTTTTATTATTCAAGTCCTTCCAGTCCTCAAATCCTGAAATCCCATCTTCAGTTTGCGCCCACACGCATACTCAAAATTGTTATAACATAATCCTTCATCCACTAGTCCGGGGATGGTGGATCGCTGGGAAGATAGCGTGATAGGGAAGGCTGCGTAATAGCCGCAAAGAGCCGACGTCGTAATCGTAGATGGAGTATCCCGCAAGCGCCTAATCCCACCTCCCCCGAACACTTCTTCAGTATGTACAACCGAAGAAACGCTAACCCTCCCTTGCCCCCCCCCCGACCTGCAGGAAAGAAGGCCCAAAGGGAGTAGGCTCGGAACTCTACACCCTGGGGTCGGTGCTGCCGCTGACGCTAATATACCCGGACGCCGACGTTCCTCCATCCCGGATGATATTTCAGTTCCACCCCGTGGGATTTGTATCGGTTATCCCGTCAGAGCCAATCTGATGCGCTGATCGTTCCTGCCACAATGCATTTATCGTATTCCGCAATCCTGAACTGCAATTTTTCTGTACTATAAAAGAAATGTCCGAATATATTAATTCGAAAAGAGGCATTGTAGTAATAGGAAAAGAAGGTGAAATTTTTTCTTATTTGAAAATACGTGTACTTTTGACGGATAATTGATAGGTGGTAGAGACTACGGAAACATTGAGCCTTGTATGTTGATTCCGTGTCAATCTTCTGTCCAATTGTGGCTTTATTCTTTCTGGACTGTGGATACATCAAGTACGGTAGAATATCAGTCAATATGCTGTGTGATGAGAACCATTGGAGCCCCATACTCAATAAACCGTTATCAGGGTTTTCATTGCCTCCCGAAATAAACAATCTTTCGTGAAACTCATGGGGGGTTAGGGAAAATTTTTCCATGAAAAAGGATCTCAATGGTTCTTTATTCCCTTCCACTACTCGGTGGGGGTTGGGCATCCACTTAAAGAGGGTCAACTTTTATTTTCGGGGCGAAACTCCGGGCCGTGTGTTTAAGGGGTGAGGGGGGTGGGGGCGCACTCAATTCCGGCCCGAGTTTCCGCCCGGTTCAAACCTCGCAGAAAAAAGTTCCTCCCGGGCTATCTTTCAAATATAATTCCCTTTGCCCGGGAGTGCCTACGTCAGGGCCGCCGGCCAAACACCAGAACTCTTGAATCCGTTCGGTTTCATTTCATTTAAAACTATCCCCTTATCCCCCGAAAGCGAACGAAAAGGACAATTGAATATTGTTCGACCCCGATTTTACTTCGTGGGGGGGGGGGGTTTGGGTCTGTTGACGTTGCCAACTTTTAAACCTCAAGCTATGGCTCTAAACTTGCAGGGTCCGAATCTAAAATGTTAAAAATTCGTTTCGAAATTCAAAACTTGGATATGGTATTCTTCCTTCGCTATACTTGTTTAAAATAACAAGAATTCACAGAACGTACAGAGAAATATTTCGGACAAATTGATTCGTCCGATGTCTGATTGAAATAAGGGAAAAATATAAGTCATCATTCCTTATAATCAACAACTTACTTTAGTTCATTCTATAATTCTTCTCGCGATATTCCATCCGAGGCAACATGATATTCCAGACTTGATTGATTGATAAACAATATAATGTCACTATACAGCGCTGAAAAAAGTCTAGATATTGTGGAAAATAACAGCGGGGATTACTAACTGAAGAAACATTCTAAAGCCTTATTCCATAAATTTACCTGGTGTAAATAATTATAATTTTATAATACCTCTTAATACAGTGTCGGGCTCTTAGTAGCATTTGAGGGGAACTCTCTCGGGAGTAGGGGGAGGGGTTATTATTCAAAATAATTCCCGATATAAAACTGGGCGGCTGAAGTTGTCTTTGAGTACTTTGGACGGCTTAGTCTCAGTGATTTTCAGCTTGTTTCCCCTCCACCTCCCCTGTCCCCGTCCCCTTCCCCTCTGGGCATTTATGGGTCATAAATCTGGTCCGCGAACGCCCATACAGTCATTAAGTTGAACTTAACACTACAACATATAGTCTAGCGGAGGGAGGCAATAAATAAACGCGGGGACATATCTCGCGGGGAGGAAATATAATTCTCAGCTCGTTTCGTGGAGGGGAAAAAACAATGTTTTAAAAATAGCGCTGCATTGATCGGCAGGAATATGGCTGGAAATTAGAGTTGACGTCCTGAAATAGACAACACTTTGTGATCAGTTTCGTTATTTTTATGTCTCTCTTTGTTTGAATTTTGAATGTTATTCCTGAATTGCCCTTGACTGTGTTTGAAAGGAATACCGGTAATTGGTTTCCTGAAAAAAAGTGCAATTTAGGATATCCTGTCGCTACTCAAATTAATGTCCGCGTATATATGGAAACATGTGACCTTTTCACTGTCCCGTCCCGTACCGAGGGAGAAATACTCCGACTTTATATAATTGGTGGATGCGTAGCAGAGGTAGGATTGTCGTTGGGGGAGGAAGACGGGGGTGAGTTGAGAGTGATAGGGTGGCGTGGCCGGGGGCAGTAAAACCGTTGACGGTGTGTGTGTGTTTTTGTGGAGACGTGGAGGCGCCTTGAGGCCACCGCCGGAGACCATTAGGCCCTCCACCGAGTAACTCACCCCCCGAGACCTTAACATTAACCCAAGGCTACCTCCCCGAAACTCCCGCACACCTTTGGAAGACAATCTAGGGGAATAGTAACGCCAAAGACTAGCCCAGTAGACCGCACCGCTGTGTATTCGGAACTTTTATTGTGTTTCGTAACTATTTCGAATAGTTACATTCGGGCTCGGGTGGACTCCAAGAATATTGGTTCAATAACTCCGGGAAGTTTACACACTCCTCCCTATTCGGTTTTCGCCATCGTCAGTAATACAGTCCTGACAAATACCTTGACCTAATTTTTTACAATATTGGTAATTTAAATATCTAGTCTAGGTACAGATACAGTTGGTGAAAACAATTTCCACAACGTTAGGGTAAATTATTTTATATGCTTATTGGGAAAACTTAGTGAGTTTGATTGTATTCATTGTAATAATATAATAGTATCTAGTATTTAAAAATTGAAGGTCAAAGTACATATATGTTTCAACTTCTTATAGTGGTGGAAATAACATCGCATTTAATACCCGGAATACCACTACAAAATGCGAACATTCCTTGCAGAATTAAGTTGTCTCACTTGCTATATAAAGGGGGAAGATCCCCCCTACCCCCCCAGTACATTCATTATACGTATTTCCCATAAGTTATAAGTAATTATTAATTTGGAAAGAATAATAAGTTTTTGTTGTCAATGTCTTGCGGGTTTGCCGCCACAACGGATTACGTGGCATATCTGACTACTGAAAATTCGGTTATAATAGCGTCAAGTAAGCCGTATAAGAAGAGTTGGAACAACCAGTCAAGTTCAAGCTCCCTGAAGTCCGATGGGGATTCGTTTTCTCGATTTTATTCGGCCGCCATCGATCGGCTGCCGTTTCGTTCGATTCACATTGATTAGTGCCTCCCGGAGAGACAATTGCGGCCCTCTTGGGGTACCCGGGACCGATTCGTTTTCGACCGTTAGTGCCCGAGCAGGAGGAGTAGTAGTAGGAGTGGGATGAGGATGAGGATGAGAAGGAGGAGGAGGAGGCCATTTGGTAAATTGGCGGAAGCCGTGTTGCGGGCATTATTTCGAGGAGATGGCCCTCCACTCTCCGCCCCCCCGCCTCCTTCCACCATTTAAACGATTCGGGCTATTGGTCCCAGAAACCTTTTTGGGACCGGCTTGATATTTTTTCGCCCCTTTCCACTCCTTCGATGCCCCTTTTTCCTTTTTTTTTCAGTGGGCTATTCGAAATGAATCTTAAGGGTAGTTGCTAGCGCTATAATAAATTACGCTATAAATTGGCTAGGGTGATCCGCCTCGATTGGGCCGTGGAATATTTAATGTCTCCTACCGTCTGGGTTTTTAATGTCCGGGTTCCTAATTCTCTCTCGGTGTTAACGGGCCTATTGATTAAAACACTGACATTCTGCTGTTCTGAACTAATTTGCTCTTCTTCATTTTTGCTTCGTTTTTACCCCGCGAATCATCGTAGGGATACAACGTGTAGGGGGTGGTATTTTGATTACGTAATTTGATTATTGTTCCATAAACGTACACAGTCAAAAGTAATGGATAACATAAGGCATAAATACACTCGGTTACAATTTAATCCAAATAGAATAGTATGAATAGAATGAATGAATATAATCTGGTTTATTGGTCCTCCTGAGCAATTGCGGATTTCACAATTCAGCCGTCCGCTAACACTAGTCAACTGCATATATATATATATATATATATATATATATATATATATATATATATATATATTCATGTACCAGTAGACATAATTGCGTATATAATTAGGTGCATATCTTTGTAATTACATTCGCGTATTAATCATACACCTATTTCAGGATATATGCATATATATATATATATATATATATATATATATATATATATATATAATTACTACATTATGCTTTAGTGGTTAGCTTACGCAAGAGAGTGCTCAATCGAATTTACTGCGTCTGATGAAGAATTAAGAATGAACCGCTGGAGTCTGAGACCCGGTGAAGTAGAGTCTACCGGGAGCGTTCGGGGTAAATATTACCATACCGGAGAATAACGGGACGCTACTGGGCGTGAGGAAACCGCTATACTAAAACAACCAATTTGGACATACGGATTCAAACTGTGGGGTTCGGCCAAACCGAAAAATATCCACAAAATCCAAACCTTACAGTCGAAAATATTAAGGACAATAACCAACGAACCCTGCTATGTCTTCAATCTCACCCTGCACACAGATCTTAAAGTCCCGTTTGTCCGAGACCTTGCCATACAAAGACACAGCAATTTCCACTCACGACTCAACCATCATCCTAATCCACTAGTCCAAACCCTACTATCTCCCGACATCCCAAACGTTCCTTACAGACGCCTGAAAAGGAAGTGGCCACGCGACCTAAATGTTTAAAAAAAAATGTTAAAAATAAAACACAAACTAAAAAAATAAAAAAAAGTAATAAATAAAAGGGGGGAAACCAGTGGGTTTCTCCTCCAGTGTAGTTAGTGCTTGTATCAATGTTGCTTATTGTATTTTTTTACAGTTGCAACAATAAAAGAGAAAAAACGTATATGTACATTGCAAGTAGTATGCTATCACTCTGCGATCGTAATTAGGGACCGTGTAAACGAAAATGTATTGCATTGTCGCAACGAATGGTGCAGAGAAAACTACAAATAAAGGAATAATTTAAGAGAAATACAGAACGTTCTAAACATTGTATCGGTGTGGCGTTCGCCACAGTAACGTATCCAATTCGGACTGATTAAAAGGAAAGTTTAATATTATTCTTCAATTATCCTAAGCCAATTATAGTATCCAAGGGGGACTGTTTTCGTTCGGATAATGATCCTAATGCAAAACAAATATTTTGCCCACTACTAGTCAACTCAAATATAGCAAACTCGTCCGGGACTCCGAATCTGAAAGACCATTGATTCATTCACCGAATGTGGCGCCAATCCAGACATGTTATATATTCAAATTAATTATTCGTCATGTAAATCAATATGAATTCTTTAATTATATGACGTTATCCGTCAGTTAAATATAAAGCTCTTTGTAGATTATATACATATACATATATATATATATATATATATATATATATATATAAATAAATAATTATTTTTGCTTATATACTGCAATTGGTAACTGCGGCGAGGTATGCGCTTATATCATAAATTAATGTCAGTGGTTCAGGTAGGAATATTTCACGAAGACAAATGAAATAGATAACGTAAATTCGGTTTGGTGAATAAACCGAACTCTATATATAAGCGTCGATTATCAGAATGGTTAATAATACGAGAATGGCATTAGAATTGTATCGTTCAGAAATGCTATTCACAACCCCCACACACACGCACGCACACCACCCCCGGGCAGGGTACTTACCGATTCAAAAGGGATTAATATAAGGAAATAATAGTTTGGCGCAAACCTCATATATCCTTTGAGCTCCCCCGTTCCGGATTCGGTTGCTTGTTTGTAGGCCGGGTAGGTTGGGGTGGCCCGGATCCCGCCTTGGGGCTATATTGTTCCAGCTCACTCGTGTGTATATTTCATTTGTATGAGTGAGCGAGATGGAGAGGGGCGGCTGAGCGAGAGAGAAGTGATGATATTATCCCGGGGGTCCTCTTCTCGGGGCATAATTCCCTTAGGATTCGGGTATTTGTTCTTGTCCCCGGCCGATCGAGCCGCCGCGTGAATCCTAATGCGAGCGCCGGAGCCCTAGCCGCCCGCTAATGCGATCCCGGCCCACCAACCCCTACAGACCGCCAATTGGATTTCGGACAGACGGGTGCGCCCCGCGATGAATCCCGGTGATTAGAACAAGGGTTCACCCGCAACACACGTCCTTCCATGTAGTAGCATGTTGCGGTGGTGGCAACATAACGACATAAGGAACGACAAGACCGAAATGAATCTATCAGTCGATACATCCATCTCGAGAGACATATTACCGGTCGAAATTACCGGGTACCTTCAGAGGTAACCCAGACAGACGGTCGGTCAATGGAAATTTACTGGGCTAAGGTAGACGGCCGGGCAAGAGGACACCGGCAGAAGAGAAATTTGAATTCAGTTTAATTTTCCTAGAGAACGACAGAGGTCAGTTGGAGGTGACAGGGAAAAACATCAATCTGTTATGCGCGGTGGCCTACGTGACCGGCCGACCTCCAAATGACCTCTGCCGTTCCCTGCGAAATACGACTCAATTCAGATTCCCTTTCCTAATTCCCGCAGCCCCGGCCACCGCTACTAGTTCATAACACCTCTGACCTCTGTCGTTCCCCGATAAATTCGGCCCTTCTTGAATTTATCCGTTCTCTTTCCGTCGCTACGGCAAACCTATTTGTTTACTCCCGACTTGCAATTTCTAAGCTCATTAAATTAAAGTTAATAAAAGAGGAAATAACTTTATGACATTCCATACAAGTCTGATGACAAAGGCCTCTAATAAATAGTGGTGTCGGGACCCGGTCCGGCTGACGAATTGGAAAGGGGGGACATTCATTTAGGAGGCGGAGAAAAAACATAAACTCGTTTCCGAGGAAGGAAAGTTTTTTCAGCTTGTAAAATTGAAAAAAAACTCCCCCGCTAAGGGATGCGGACAGACTGGAGGAGGGTCGGGCCTCGAATAATGTAACTCTGAGTTTTTAAATACTCCACTCCTCTGGAGCCTTAATGATGGAATTGTCGTCTCTGGAACTTTTGTCAAAACGGATCTCCTGCTCCCTTTTATTATGCAATGAATACAATTTTCACACTCCGAACCGGACGGACGTTTCGAAATATCATAAAATATTAAAGAACAGCGTTCACGGCAGAATTTTGTTGGTGATTCAGCATATATACATATTGGTAGATATAATTCTTAAATCCAGAATTATTAATGTAAATCATGTTTCGTCTCCATTCGCTTATTTGTACTGAAGAACAACAAAAGCCTCATTTGATTTCTGGTTTCTTTATTGGTTACGCCATTAATTAATTAAGGACCACTTCCAGTACTGTTGAATAGGTACCAAATTGAGCCTTCTTAAAATCACTAAAACAAACAATAGAAAATATAAGCGATATTTCTTTGTCCCGCCATTTTGTTTGATGCACTTTCCAAGGCTCGACACCTTTTGTGCCCACTCACGACAGTTTTGATTCAGCCAATTTCCTCGCCCCGGGTAAAATGCTCGGCTTCCGCTACGGAAAATTAATGTCTTTCTGTATTCAAAACCACGAATGGGAAAGATCCATTATGATTTCTGGAACAATTAAACGAGGGCATTGTTCCTTGACGCGGAGGCAGTGGACCTCTGTCGTCGGTGTTGATGGTGTGGGGGTCAGTTCAGTTTATAAAAGCCCCTCTTCAAGTTTTACTTCCCCCATTGGAATATCAGGAAAGAAAAGAAAAATGAACGCCGAGCAACGAATTTAAAGTTTTTTCCGTAATTAACTTTTACCGAGATTTGCAGACGCATTTCTGAAGTAACGGAGAATTTTTTAAGGGAAGAACCGGTTTTGAAATTTTCTCCCAGCGCTGCAAGTTATATACGTTGATTTACGTAGGTTCGCCTGTGTTTTCACAGTTGTTAGCATATTCCGCGAGTAGGATAATTGCGTCTGTTTAATTGCGTTTCATCGGAGGTGTTGGATATATTTTAGCTCTTCATTCCTGTAGGGGTATGTTTGGAGCGGACATACGAGGAGGTATAGGACATGGGGATAGAATGAATAAAGAAACAAATCGAGATGTCCTCAACGGGCCTAACGCGAGACAATGAGCTGAGAGGAAACTGAGCGACGATGTAAATTCGATGTCATCGCTATTCAATTGGAAATATCGAATAGTCTCGGTAAACGATCAACGATGATCGAACGGTGCAGTTGGTGATGATGTCAATTCTTTCCGGCGCTCGTTTTTCGAACACAATTGCGAATCGTTCGACTTAGGCCGCAAGAGAAAAATCGTGCTCTAGAAGTCTGAAAGGGGTCCGAAAGAACACTTTTACAACTGCAATAGGCCAGATCTATTCGGTGGGAAGAGGTCCTATTGAAAGATTGAATGCAGAAATGCCGGAATACAGGCGGGAGGCGTGTAAATGAGCG
This sequence comes from Lethocerus indicus, assembly GCA_019843655.1. NCBI lineage: Eukaryota > Metazoa > Arthropoda > Insecta > Hemiptera > Belostomatidae > Lethocerus > Lethocerus indicus. The sequence continues at coordinate 13,234,799 of JACDQD010000010.1, read as the reverse complement.
GCGAAATAAAGTGGGTTCAGTTTGGGCACGGCTCTCATTTTTTACAGCGAGCGCCGAGGATCACTCATCCCGCTTTTCCCAACTATTTTTCTTTTTACCCCGGTTATAAAATTTACGCTTCCAGCAATAGGGGGCAAAACAGTGTTATTTTCTTCCAGTAACAGTTCAATTCGAAGCCCAGCAATTCGGCTTGTATTCCCAAGCACAATGATCCAGAAGGTATTCCTCTCCTAATGAAACAGTTAAATTTCAAATTTTCATTTCTACATTAATATCAGTCCTTAAATTTTTGGTTTACCTGAACTTAATTCACGGCGAAAAAAATCGCGCTTATTCGTATTTACTGACCTCACGTTACACTCTATTTCTAAAATTTGTTATGTGTGGTACGAGGGTAGTTTGGAGTGCACTAAAAAGGTCGGCCGACGAGTGCTACACCACTGCACCAATTTCACTTCGGTCCGACTGCAAAACGCCCCACTAGGTTTTACACTAAATTGCGGTTTTTACAGCCGGCGTTAATGAGCCGCGGGCACGCCACAGGGGCATTGCGGTACCGGTAATAGGGCACCCCCCCTGTGCCAATAAAAACCATCATCATCATCGGTTCTTTGCTCACACTCACACATTTGGCAACGAGCTGCGCCGATTTCGGATTCCAGTGAAAATTCCGTGAAATTCATACTTATGTCGGTGGCCGAACATTCTTGAAACGGCGCAAGTAGGTTAAAGTGTGTATGTAAATTTATGTCATTGCTGGAGATAAAAAGCATAGGACCAAACTACTGCAATAAAATTATATTTTTGCTCAACTTTTTTGCCTTGTGGGGCTCTCAACCAACTCGCAGCTCTCCCTCAAACCGAACGACGGATACAGACCGTGGTACGGTTTAGTTCCTTGTCAAAAATTATATTATGTACAGTAGTAATTTAATGATATAATTTTGTGAATACCACAAATAACTAACAGTAGATAGGGTGTATGTGATGGTATGACGATAATTACGTACGGCGTCGTGTCCAATAGACGGGTCGAAAGCGCAGCGACCGTTCTTTAAAGTCGAGGAATACCGCGCAGAGAATATGAGGAGAATGGCTGGGAAGTAAACTGAAAGAGAGAAAGGAAAAAAAAGTTCATTTTTGCGCCGGTCTTTTCGGTCTTTGACGGTCGACTACACAGAACGGCGGGGGCGGTTCTGGTGCGGGGGCGGTTTAGGTTTAACCCTTGGGCAGGGCTAGCGGCAGCAACAGGTACGCGAAATAATGGGGGATCGTCCTCACTCCACTCACGGGCCAATCGAGAGCGTAAATAGGCGCCGGTAGCGTCTCATCCGCCGGCCCCGCCACTTCCCTCTGATTACAATTGGGAGAGAAGAGAGGAAGCAGTTTAAAACACTGGAAAACACCGGTTCTTCCCCTTTTCCGAAAAATAAACCCTTCCCATCGCCGTACACAAAAGAGTGCGGCTTTAATTGCGCAATTTTTTTCCCCGTCGTCTTTGGTTTTTGTTTCCTGTCCGAGTCATTGTTTTCGTTCGACATTCTCGAAACTAGGATGACTCGGGACTTGTCTCAATTTATTTACATTATAACAAAGAGTAATAGTTGTTATTGACTACTAAGTTTATTGAGGACACTGCCTCTGAATCTTATAAAAATAAGTCGAATATATGCGATACATTTTTTAAAACATCGCTATCCAAACTCATTTTAATTTGTCGAGATGAATAGCCTGTATACGACGGTAAGCCGAATAACAATATAAACCATGGAAGTCCCCTATAACCACGTTAAATGAAGTCAACCGATCAACCAACCTCCTTTATTATGTTCATCTATAATGTCATATTCATTTTTACGACAATTTTCAGTTTTTGGGTAGGCCTTCCAATTAGAATTTGCTATAATGTTATAGTTACGTTCGTAACTGCAACTCTTTCCTAGAGCGGTAGTAATCGGCCAATCTTATATTAGTCTTGTACTCTCTTGGCTATTTTCGTTAAAATAAATGCTCCAGAAAAAAAAGGGTGCTTGGGGGTAAGTGGGGGCGACTCTGCGCCTCGGTCGGGCACAAAGTAATAACCCTTCCGCCGACTGTTAAACAGCCGGCAAGTTAAATGGCGAACGGCGCCCTCCAAGAATTTTAATTAAAAATTCTTCTTCAAGGTAAGAGGGAAAGGAAAGCGTTGTGGGGGGTGGGCAGGGAAGGGGGCTAGGGGCGATCGGGCCCTCGAAAAAGGAAACCGCTCGCTGTTGAGGGTGGGGAGGGGGCGAGTTTTAAGGAGCCGAGTCAATCAAATCGTCCAGGGGTTGGGCAGGAAGGCAAGAAGAGGGATGAAGACGGTAAGGGAAGCAGACATATAACCAGCGAGAAGCTGAATTATTTGAAAAAGCAACCCGAGCGGAATAATAATTGTTATAAAATCAACGATAAAAACACGCATGCCTTCCTGTACAAATTCTCTGGTTTCCTTTTTTTCGTCGTCTTACCATTATCAGTAATATTCCGTTAAAATTACAGTAGTATTATACATTCTAGTGCCCGTCCCATGTTTATTACTAATGGTTTATCCCACGATTTATCTATTACACTGCGTATATTAACGCGTATATTGTCGATGCGGAAAACTTGTCCAACATAAAGGATGTTACACAAGTAACATTTTGAGAAAAAAAATAGTTATTAGGGTAGAAAGGTATCTCCGGGTATTTTTTTATTCTACTTTATTTGTTCCTTTAATCTGTACCAATTATGTCAATATCGCTGTATACAGTATGGTAAAACAGGCAGTTGAATGAAATACATGTATAATCTGTTAATGGAACATTAAAAAGTAAAAGAAGATTGGGCTAAAGGAACGGAGTTCTAAACAAAGAAACGAATTTTGTAGTTCCAGCCTCTACTTCCAGGAGTTTCCGGCCCAAAGTTTGCATATGCAGATTAAATTATTGCACACGGTAGGAAAATGGTAGGACGCGACTGCGGCCGAAAAAGGTAGGACCTTCTTACTGCGTAATTTAGAGCAAGTCCCGAAGTAGCTCGGGTCGGCGGCCCCCGAGCCGGACTTCGTTAAAGCCGAAAGAGGTGAAATATTAAATTTTTTCAGAGGGCGAACTCCTCCCCCTCTCACCCCTCATGGGTGCCCGGGCGCGAGAATTAATCCCCGGCCACGCCGTAACCAAGGCGACCGCGTCACCACCAGAACTAATTTCCCAAGGTTTTGTGGCGGCCACGAAAATAAACCCTCTTCCTTCGGAGGGAGGGGGTGGGAAAAAGAGAGAGTGGCGGGGCATCAATTTATGCATTTCGGAGGGCGCCGAGAGAAGAAGAAGTAGTTGAAGGAAAGAGAAAAAAAGAGTGAGAGAGAAAAATGAAAAAGGGGGGCTCCGAGTGGAGGGGAAACCAGAAAAGGTCTGAAACGCGCACTGAAAGCGTCCCGCGATATCTTGACGCGTGAGCGGTTTATTTTCAAAGTGACTTGGAGGAAATCCGCCGGTGATTTATAGACCACTGCGGGGCCCGCCAGCCAACACTAGACCAAACCGTACAAAGAACTTCGCGAAGATAAAGACATAAGAATAACCCCCAGAATGTTTTCACTATACCCTCACTTATAAATTTATCATATTACAACTCGTTTTTAGGGTATTCCTGGGGTATTTCGTTTCTAATTAATTAGGCCAGATTGAAGAAAGATCCTGTTGAAGAAAGTCATGTAGAGAACTCAAGTGGGACGAACATAGATTCGGTTATACTGATGAAGTCATTCTAACTAAAATTTTTATTTATTCTGATGTTGTAAATTCTGAAATACTTCGTGACTGCATCACATAATTACTGCCACTGTCATCATGACTTTTTTTTGTAATGATAAAGACTTGATTTGGTCGCTTCAGTCGGGCGATGGTTTGAAATCGATTCATGAACTATTGTTATTAGCGATAAATCGAGGAGCCGACGGTGTTGGGGAAGGGGGGGGGGCAAGTGCTGAGGTGGCTTCAGCCGAGTCCTATATTTGGCAAAGAGGAAGTTGAAAACTTTGGCCGCGAGGCCTCAAAACTACTTGGAGTTGTTGGGCCAACTCTCACCATCCACCCCCAGCCCCCTCCCACCCACCACTCAGCCAGGGCCCGGGGTTCAAACTCGTAATGAAATCCTCACCAACTGCCCCACAGTTGTCTTGTCCAACTTATTCCCCTCTGTTATGGAACAAATCTATTAAATATGTTCCCCCGTGGGGGGAGACCGGGCCGGCAGCAGGGCGCGAACTGGGGAAAAAACCGGCCTGAAAACAATAGGGACTGACGTTTCATTTATGTATTAAACGCGTTGAAATGTGTAACGCCATCGTCATTTCTCAATAAAATTTTATGGCCTTGTAAATGTAATTATCGTGTCGAACTTGTTGACAGCCAACAAAATTAAGTTACTCTGCCACCTGCTCTGTTATTGGCGAAATATTAATTCTTAACGTAAACACAATTGATAAACACTGTTTCTGCACTACTGAATCAATAATTAGATGGTAATTTTTCTCATCATGTATCGTTTTAGTGTATCACATAGACTCCAGACAATGTTATCCTGTTCTGGCAATTTAAACAGAATTGTTGATGGCGAAACACTAGAAGAATTGTAGGATAGTATTCGAGAGCAGATATTACCTTAAATGCCCTTATATAAAACTATGCACCGTTGACCATAAGGAAAGTAACGTTCAACAAAGTCCACGCTATTTCGAATCCGAGTGCCCTTGCATCATTCCCTCGGGCAGAATATAAGGCAGTAAAAACTCTACCTTTTTAAGAGTAAAGAGCGCTGTGCAGGGGATGAAGGGGGAGGATCTGTTTTTCCTACATACGTTTTATCACCATAACGGGCAGATTTGGGAGCCGGGAGTTATGTGCCGGCCGGGTTGGGGGCGGCAGCGGGGGCGGTAATCGGATTGTTTTTCGAGAGAGTCCGTCCCAGGGTTTTAACTTTCCCCGTCCGCCATTATACTGTTATTGCTGCGGGGCCTGGGGTTCCGCCTCCGGCAGAAACAATTGTTCTCCGCCTGCTGGCTCTTTACTGTTTTTTTGCGACTCTTAGTATTTACGAAAACTTTTAAAACGTACGGTCTGCTTTTCCCGGGCACAAACGGCTCCCCGCTGGGGCTTTTTTGAGTTACGCCCTCCGGGGCCGCCGACGGCGCCGCGCAGTCGCGTTCAGGCAAGCTGTTCGTAAAAATATCTTATTTAAAGTAAATCTTACGATTCTCCGGAAACAAAACGTTCGGAATACACTGTCGTTCATATTGAAAACGTACCGTGCCCTAGCTGCAAACGTGGTTAGACAGAATACCAATTCCTTCTAAAACAATCCCTTCGAGTTATAGTGACATATCCTCACTTTTCTGATTGGTAGATGTAGATTTCTCGCTCAACTCGAAAGATAGGAATTCTTGTTTAATATCAGCTAATATACTTCGTTTTTCTTAGTACGAGTTATATCATTGAAAATTCGAAATATATATACATATGTGTGAATGGAAATATTAGGTTCGTTGTGTTTTTTGCAAACATTCAATGTAATTCACCCCGCTAATACATTTTAACAAAAATAATCAGTATGACTGTTAATGTATACTGAAAAAACATGAAACTGATTAAGAATAATAACAACCAAAACGGAATGGTTTCCGAATCCTCAGTGTGATATAAGTAGTACAGTGTCGATAGCTTTGGTGGTCTATAGGACCTCTAGTCGAATAAACTAGAGAGAACAAAAAATCAGACAAAAAAAATGTATTGAAAATCCTTAAAATCGCTGTTTAAACTTTTTTCCTCGCCCCGCTTCATTTTTAAGTGTTGGAATACAAGAATATATATTGTTAAGCTGTGAAAATGGTGGCAGTTCATGGGGTGGTTGGGGGTAGAAGGGCTCCGTCGTTCGCTGGTGGGGCCGATTCATCGCCGCCCATTTGCTAAACTGTCGGCGTCGCCTCGGGGCTCGAGCCAACTTTTTTTTTCTTATTCTCCGCCTCACTTTATTTCTTTTTCTTACTTTTTCAGAAAAAGTAAGGCTCTCAATTAATACCGTTCGAAGGCCCGGCGGCCCCGGAGGCCGGCCATTTAGCCCGGTAAAACTTTTTTGATTGGACCCGGCCCTATTTCGGTTTCCCTCCCTCAAAAATGTAATCCCTTTAAACTGTTCTAAGCATTATGTACATACATATTTATAACATCATATTCCATAGCGCTAACTTTAGAATTTACGCTATATATGCACACTCCTTCTCGTGTAGATATTTATTCATCCTCTGTTTTGTTGTTAATCGCCGTTCACTCGTTATGTGTCCCACGTCAGGAGAATGAATAATTTCGTATAATTTGTATTTTACGATTTAAAATATTTTCTCATTGTACTGTGCATTAGACCACTTTGAGTAAGAAGCAGTTCGTGAGAAGATAAAATATTTTTTTTATTCAGGGTCCTAAGAGATCTTCTCTGTTCATTTCCATCTTCTTTTCCTCTAAATTCTTCTAAACTTATGTCCTCGGGAAAAGTATTCTATCAGGGCGAATTTCCATAACTGTCTGCAAATTTGAAATTAAACTCTTACAGCGAGTATTTCGGCCTCTCAATCAAATACAAATTTTTAATATTAGTAAAATATAAAAAAATATGAATTAGACATGGTGCGATAGTAAGCATTTACTCCCCTTCCCAGTATCCCTAACTTTGGCTAATGCTAATCGTGTCTACTTCAACTACTTCAACTTCCGGTCTATTGAGACTTCGTTTAAATTTGACCAGAATAACAGGTGTTGGCGACTTATCCTTGCACTGACAGCTTTCAGAAGGGTGGAAGCTGGGTTAGCGGCGGGCCTATAATCCTCCCCCTCCCCCAAACACGAAAAAGGGGTTCTAATCTGCATAACCACCGCCGCGGAACGGACGTCCGTCGGGTTTATCGTCAAAAATATTAATTTCTGGACGTAACAACCGTAAGTGATATACAGGTTTCGATCCGATTCATATAAATTTTAGGGGAATAATACTCTAACGGTTGTTCCAACAAAGGAATAATGTTTCCTTAAAGAATGTTACCAATACTTGATATGATATCAACGGACTGAGTCCGTTAATAAGGGCTAATCGACAACTGGCCGAGGTACGTATTGCTGTAATTGAAGCCGGAGGTAACAGGATTTGCGGTATCTGGGGGGGATGACGCGGTGCGGAAATGCCCGATAGTATTGAGTAATCCTCCCCCATGAGCGGTTATAATGAGGCTAACCTGCTGGCGGCGATACCTTCCCCTTCGCCCGAGACCCTTCCGCTTGTCTGATGAGGTAATCAATCTCAGAATTCAGTTCCTGGGCGTGGATACCGCTCTTGGCATTCTGGCTTACCGGCCGCAACCTCAAATTTCAAATACAATAGGAAATAGATCAGATTAAGATTTTCCTGACTAAAAGTAAAAATAATTATAGTTTTATTTGCATGTGTTACAACATTTGAACCACTATCCGAATCGTTCCTCAAACATCTCTTATTGTCTAGTTAATTGGGGTCTATTTTGGACTGGAATAATCCAGCACTGGTCAAGAAAAGTTTTCGAACAACCGTTCATATCCTAACTTACTTTCATTAGGCATGACCACAATTAATTGAGGGCTTTTAAAGGGCTCGTTTTTTCATCCCGGGAAGATTAGAAGGTATTAAAACCGTATATTTGAAGGCAGAACCGATGGGATCCTGTCACAAATGCTAAGTTAAAAAATGATGTTAGTGTTTCTATTAATGAAACATAAATTTAAATATTGTGTAACGATTTATTCAGAAATAGTGTTTCTGAAAAAGACTTCCGTCTCTGAAATTGGGAACTGTGGTCACCGCCTCACTCTTTGTCCTATAGACTTTACTTCCGGGTGTTCCAGCCTGCGAGTAATTCGCTCGAGGAGCGGGACTCCGCCATCCAATAAGGAACAAATCGGAACGCCCCAGACTTCTTAAACAGTATTGCCCTTATTTAAAGGGTGGAAAGGGCTCGGAGCGGGCGGTCTGAGGAGGGAATCCCAATTCTCTGGCTGTCTCGATAAGTCGAGCCGATGATTGGCCCCGCCTTGAACAACGTGGGGATGGTGAGGGGTTCGGTGATGGTGTTGAGGGGGTGGGGCGAGCCGGTTCTTCCTTCCTTCTTCGCGAATTTATTTTTCACCCCCTTTCCTCCTTCGGAGAGTCCCGATCCCGGGGGCGGCCGAGGGGTTGACTGACGTTAAATAAATTAAGGGATAAGGGGCCGTCAATATTATGCCGAGTGACGAGGTGAACCCTCCTCCTCCTCCTACCGCTCCTTCCTATCCGTGCGGCCCCTCTGGCGATTGTTTCAAACTCAGACTCCCGGGCCCCCGGAATTAAATTCGGCGTTCTTCTTCTTCGGCCCCGGGAGGATCGTATTTTGGTGATGGGCGGGGGCGGAGGACTCGAAGTTATTCCACCTGTCATTTGGGTCTCCCACTCCTTCCCGGGTCGGATATTCAGCTCTTCGCCCGCGGTACCGTCGTCCCCCGCCCCCACAACCGCCGCCGCCAGCACCCGGCCCTCCGCCGCGACTCCCAACGACGCCAAGAATGCAATAACAGTTGTCGGGCGGGCGACACCCGACATCCCGGCAATTACCGGAAAGCCTCTCCCCGCTTCCGCCCCTCGCCTCCCGGCATAATTAAATATGGAATATTCAATTATCCGCTCCGATATGAGTTTGGAGGCGGAGGGGCCCTCTGGATTCTTTCGGCTTCCGATCCTCCTAGCATCCCCGCCGAACGCGGTCGACGTGGAATTCAATTATGAAATGTGTTCTCCGACGGTACAAATATAAAATATTTTTTATAAATTATTTTTTTATTTTAATTGTGACACGTTTTGGCGATCGTTAGTAGCATTCTGACTTGGTCCACCGGGGTGGAAGCCGGTTCAGGACCGTGCGGGCGACTGGAGAATGAAAGTTACATGAGCAAACACATTAAAGTAAATGAAATTGTTATCATATTATAGTATATTTGACGGACAAGCATGAGTATATTAGCTAAGACAGTATCACGTATAAATTGCCTATCAAGACAGTTTATCATAGCAGTTTCCCCGTTATCATCAACTCCCATTCACTGAATTATTACTTTCGCACCTACTCTATCGTTATCGAAATTGATGGCTCCGATAAATTTGCATTGATATTTAAAATCACTGCAACCTATAAAAAATATTAATATAATAATGGGAGTTTTTAAATCGACGAGCCGTAACAGTTTGGCGTGTCATAATAATTTATGCCCAACGAAATCTCATAATATTCGGACGATACATCATCGGGAATATCGCGACAATTATTGGAATGATTCACGTCCAACATCAAGCTGCCAGCGGACATTGCACTTCCAGTTAATTTATCGCTCAAGTTTATAGCACATGGTAATACTAAATCTGCAGCCACCCGAATTGTAACTGGGGTAGTTAGAACATTCTTGTTGTTACAGGTACGGTTCAAAACTAGACTTTGCATTAACAAATATTTAACATTTTTTAGTGTAATTCTGTTATCATGAAACGCTGAGAAAATATAATGCATTACGATATTTCAGTTATTTCTATCTCTTAAATTATATGATATCAACAAGCTCAATAGCGGGAGCGGGGACGTAACGAACTTGGCCGGCGCACTGGTTATACTAGACCGTTAATGAGGGCGCGTATTGCCGGTTTAGTATTGTAGTGCCGTTTAATGCCCTTTACATATTAGGGACTCGATGGATGCTTGCTTATCGTCAAATTAATCCCATTAAACGGCTTATGATTAAATGTCCATACTGGTAACATTATTGACGCCTCGACCTGTTTTGGTTTCACACATTAAATAACAGTGCATGATATTAGAGTAGCGAATACAGGACACGGACAAAGGCAATAAATAAATAAGTAAATATTTAAATAAACGAATCCTGCTGAATTGTAGGAAAGCATGTACTCTGCCCCATTAAAGAGCGGTGCTACAGCAAGCGCTAATACAAATGTCGCAGTAGCTAACTGATAATTTTGAACGCAAATGGAAAAATTATTCCATTCTTTAGATGTGAATGAACAAAAAATCAGCCTAATCAGTCTAATGTCCTACACGTGGTTTGTTCATTAATCATTTAACCGTGTCTTATTTCTTCCGGGTGCCATTATCGACCCAATATGTATTAAAGGGGCTTGAGGGTTTCGTGTTTCTCTTCAATATTTCTGGGCCGCGTCGACATCCGCGTTGTAACGAGATCAAAGTAACGGTGCCCGCTCTCGTTGACCGCAAACGTGAAAACGTGCGGTAGGTAAACTGCCGGGAAGGAGGGACGGGGTCGGGGGGGGGCTTAACTGAGTCCTGAAAACTTTACTCGGGGGTTGAAAGTGCCGGAGAATTAAACAAATTTGTTCGAAGGGGTGAGATGGGAGGGAGGGAGGGAGGAGGAGGGAGGCGTCTGACAGGTCGAGTTATTGGATTTTTTCTTGGCGGAGGGGGGGGGGGCCCTTCGGACGTCACTCATTTATAAAGTCTGTCCGGATATTTTCGAGCCGCGGCAACCGCACAAACAAATTTTCAGGAAAATACGTCCGGCGGCCGACCGACCCTTTACCAAGTCTAAAATGTCGAATTGACACTTCGGTCAGGACTGATTTGTCTGCCCGAGTAATGCAGACATTTTGTCTGTAAACAATTCGAGACCATGTCGGCGGCGCATAAACATCAAAATACATTTTCTTCTAGACCGGAGAGAAATCGCTTATTGCTGTAAATCGAGCCTCAAGACTCAATATTACGCGGATATAAGAGAAATTAGTCGAAAAATATTACCGTTATTTTGAATTTCATAAAGGGCTCCCGTTATTCAGTAGTTTCAACACGGCTTTCCGGGCCCTACATAATGCGCGGACATTTAAACCGCCGCCCTCTCAAAGTAGCGAAATGCCCGGTATAATGAGAGGTGGGTAGAGAGGAAAGGCACAAACAGTATAATGCAGGGACCTTGTAGTTGATTTTTTTATTCATTCCATTCTGTTTGGCCTTTCTTGGGCTTTCTGCTCTTGAAAAACCTGTTTTCTTTACGATAAAAGTACATAATATGATATTTTATATCGCGTATCTCGTATAATGTTCTACAACATCCGCTCTATTGCCTATAATACTGTCGGGAAATTACGACGAAACTTTTTACGTCATAGAAATTTTGAACAGTGTACATACATCGAATGTAGAGACAAAAAATTATCTTTCACTTGATGTTGTGCTAACTTATATTTCAAATAAAATCCAATGAGTAGATTCTACATCAGAACGATGATTTATTGGGAACAATTCACCGTGAGGTGTTCTCGGCCCTAAATAACATAAAGCAGTTCCCCCTACTCGAGTGCCCGACTCGGGCTTTCGCTTTTCAAAATCATTATTATTATTCAGGAGTTTTGGGCGGGGGCGCCCTCACGGCCGGGAAATATTTAGGCCGTGAACGAGCCGCGCGGTTCGTGGGGCGCCGAATTGAATTTCAACCCTTCGGACAATGGCCGTCTCGCGTTTGTCCGAGACGCGCTAATGCAATTGGCCGGGCCCCGAGTCCAAAGTAAACGCGGATTTAATTTTGAGGAAACACTTCCTGGGCGAGAGGGCGGGGGCGCCCACCGGGGGCTCAGAAGGAGCCCTTAATGGAGATAAAGGGCGGCGGCTTCCACGGTCAAAGTACCGCCCGCAGAGAGTATCAACGAGCAGCGCATTTTGAATTATGTAAGATTATATAGCGCATGTATCACTCGTGTAAATTTCGGTGCTCTGTGTCGTATAGTAATTAGGTTAACGTCGAGCAACATTTGTACTGCAGTTACACTGGTGGCGGCCGGAAACCATCCTGAGTTTTGAAATTAGCCGAATTATAATCTCTGTCGGCCCCTTCTATTTTCACGACGAATTTCATCTGTTATCTACTATCAAATTATAATCTACTATCGGTGCACATCCACATAATGATATAAATAAATCGATATCAGGTTTCCAAAAGTTCACAGGGTAGTATGTGTGAAATTTCTGCTTTCAATACTGCCTGGTGACTGATTTTATCAAGTTTATTTTCTCAACGAATTTATTTGTGATTCATTTTTTCAAAAATGATAAAATTTTTCAAAAGGACTTATAACGATTCAGTCTAATTATTAGGCGGATCTAATCGAGCGGTTTCCCTAAGCAAAGTACCGTTTCTTTAGCGTCCCAGGCTTCACTTTATTATCAGGCTCGTCTCTCTGTTTTATGTCCTTCCAAAGATCACAGAGAATTGTATCCCTCGGAATTCCTTTGCCGGCAGACGGGTCATGAATATTTCATTCACTAGGAAATAAAACTGCAGATGTCTGTCTTTTTATGTCTGCTTATGTTCGACGAAATTATGAGTGCTTAAATAAGGTGATATTTACTGTACAATCTGCACATAAACAATGCGTAGGCCCGAAGGAGAGAACAGAAGTGTGAACTCAGGATAGGGAAAGGATTAATGTAGACAATCAATTAGGATTATACACGACGTAAAATACCCCCCTTCCCCTCACCATCTTATAATGTACAAACTCTGCCCGAACGTTCCGAGACAACGGAAACAGATGGGCATATAATGCCTTTTCATTCCTCCTCAACCCACCACCACCACCGCCCGACCCCAACCTCTCGCAGCCCCTAAGATAATCAGAGCTTTAGTCTGCCACTCTGATATAATTTACGCCGCAACTGAAAACCGCTGAGAGGCAAATGCAGTCCGCGGAGTGAATAATGCCTAGGTCTAGAGAGCGCGAGTAAATAGAATTTTGACGCTTTCTTATCTCAAAGACGAACGGCTGGAACGGTGCGTTCTCGAAGAAGCGTTTACTGAATTGAAAAATAGAACAGCAGACATTCTCACGACAGCGGTGAATTAGCTCTGAAAGACAAATATTTGGTCATTAAGTGGAACGTTTTCTATTGTCATCAGTATTTCTTATTATCTTTCTCTTTCATAACAATATTGGAATGTTTCACCAGACAAAATATTACACAGACGGAATACTACTGTTTAAAATACTTACCATTTTTTAAAAGATAGTACCTGATATCTTCCAATTTTATAGTCAAATTATTAGTTAATTCCTCGATAAATTCGCGTAAACTATTGCCCTGATTATTAATATATTTATAATATTACATATCATTCAGGTTTTGTTGCCTATTTCTTGAATTATTCGGTATTAACAAATTCAACAGTGGGAGTGGGGCTGTGACAAAATTGGCGGGGGCAGCGGTTATACTACACCGTGAATGCCGGCGCGTCGTGCCGGTTTAGTATCGTAGCGCCGTTTAACTTCCTATAAATATTAGAGACGTAACGGATGTTTGCTTATTCCCAGGATGTATTAGTTGTAATGGTAATTTTTTAGTAGGTAATACGTAATAATTAGAAGAATATTTATGCCGGACCCATAATGTTTCTTAATTCAGTGTATATATCCGCAAGTATATCGCGCATCGGGTCGAACGGTAGTTACCCGATTTAAATCGCCCGTGCGATATGTGCCGGCCCCCTGCTGAATTACGAGTATCATCGGATCGATTGTTTAAACGCCGACAGACGACCGGGGCGGAGTCGGTCCGGGATGGGGGCCCGGCGTTCAGAGTACAAAGGCGGACCAGCCAGGGATGACGTCCCGGGGGCACAAAACCAAAGGGGATTTAGTGCGGGATCATGTAGGACTGTCAGGGCCATCCCGCACCCCTCCCCCTCCCCCTCTCACCAAACCCCCTCCCGTCATCAATTGCATGCAATACGAATGCAAGCGAGCTGCCCTCGGTCAGGCACAGTTAACCCCGGGGTCACCAAACTGTATCTGACCTAGCGAACCGGCCCGCCGCCGCTTCACCTTCTTTATCGCAATTCCACACTTTATCCCCGCAATTTTGAGCTATTTTTTTATAATATATATTTATTTATTTGCATATACGGAACAATTAACTACATACAATTAATTACATATAACGCTAACACATTTACCACCATGAAGACGTTTTGCTCAGAAGCAGCCTCACTAGGAAATTATTGTGCCTTGTCAATATGTATATACGTATGTGGGTAGATCTAGTAATCATGAAGGGGACTGTACTTTAACGCGACCTCGTTTTTTAAATATTAAATTTATAACCTCCAAGATGAAATCATCACCTCTAACGGTATTATTTGTCCCATTCGTTTTAGTAAAACGCGAAACTTAAAGTGTCCGACTGACGTTATACGTGTAATAAACGGAGGAGTAGGGAGTAATGTTTCGTTGACGCGAGGAAGTATGGCCCATATATTATCATCACCCTTGTCATTTTACTGTCTCTATTGATCCCTTTTCACATTTAGGGGCGTGTGATTTATACAGTATTTCGGATGTCTAGTCGTACACTGCGTCTCAGGCAGCGAATATTTTGAATGGATACTAAAAAGACCCCGGCAGACCTTTACAAAAAATTGATTTATTTTGTTTTCACGCCCCCTTCAAATTCAGGTTAGAGGATACTATTCTAAAATTTTCAATTAACTCTATGCTCATAATTACAATAAAAATCAGTGGTTGTTGAACAAGAGTATGTTGGCCTCGCTCCGGTACCTGAAATACCCGAGATTGAAATTCACGATTGCCCGATTATCTAACAACCTACCTTAAAAATATCAGAAAAAAATAACTTTTTTAATGTGAACACAATTTAATACTTGCCAGGTTGATATTCTCCGGAAATTGTCCGGAAATCCGAAGGAATGCCCGAATCGTCCCGACCCCGAGCCCCCGTCAGAGTATGCACAATTACTGGCCCTCAAGGCTCATGCATATGTATGCTGCCGATGCCGAGTAAACCTGATCTAGGCCTCCCCCCTCCCACCGCCCTCCACCCGGCCCGGTGCCAGACATCCCAACACTGACACCGATAGTTTGTTTACCATTTTAAAGCGTAAATATTTGTCCCGCGTTGCTCATCCGAAGCGTAAAACATATGGCATTCCCTCGGACTGTATATTCAATAACAAAAAAAAAACAATAAATTTGCTGGAATGTAATTGAAACGTTCCCAATAATATTATATTTTGTAAATTTAATATTGAGGATAAGGACAGCAAACGCGTAATAGCGCGTATTAATGATAAAATAAATAGACGGAATGTCTAAGCGAATTGTACAATGTAATTTTCGTGAAACAAATTTTAAAAAATGTCTATTCACTAGAAAATTCCCTTTTTATTAAAACAGTTTTTAGAGTAATTTATATTAAGAATATATGAAAAAACGGGCCGTACATACTCCTGCCTTAATATTTAAAGGAAGAATAAAATTTAAAGTCAGTTCGTAATCCAGGCACTACAATAGGTGACTGCAGAGACGCGTATTTCTCAGAGTTTAATATAGCCCCGCATTACTATTTTTTGCTCTTCTACTCCCGGCCCGTAAACGAATAAACCAAAACCTATTGTGTGTCCCGGGCCGAGTGGAACGGTTTTTCGCGCCGGAGTGAGACAGAGAGAAATGCTGGGGGGGGGTGGAGTGAGCGAGAAGGGAGGGAGAGGACAAGTGGGATCGAATGGAAATTAAGAGCAATAGAAAGGAGGGGTAGGGGCCTCACCGAACAAAACGGCGGGTAAAGAGGCGGCCGGCCCCTGCCGGGACACGTCAGTGCCAGGAGCTGGGAGGTCGCCCGCTCAGCAATGAGAGGAACTGGGAGAGAGGGAGGGAGAGAGGGACGGAGAGAGAGGAGAGGAGGGAGAGGGAGGGAGAGAGGGGAGAGAGGAGGAGAGGAGGAGAGAGAGAGAGAGAGAGAGAGAGAGAGAGAGAGAGAGAGAGAGAGAGAGTGATGAAGAGAATGGAAGTGGGGTAGAGAGACGGGAGAGGGATATTTTTTTTTCATATCGGCGCGCTTCTCATCTCTCTCCACACTAAGCAATGCCTCGTCTCCTCTGTCCTTTATAGCGGCAATCACGGTCCGCTAACAATTGTAGCCCTAACGGTCAGAGGAGTGACTGTGTCGTTTATTCGTTCGCGAATTTCAAAATTATCTGTTTACAATTTTGTCCCAGAACATTTAGCCCAGCATTAACCAATTGTGCCCATACACTTTTTATCCCAAAATATGTCTGGTTGGGTATAAAATTTTCTGTAATTCGTTATTCCAAAACAATTGTTTTAAATTAAATTTATAATGCAGATAGATGATTAATTTTTTTGTTAAACATAAACCGTAAAATAAGAGTAATATGGGGGATGAGGATCGATAAAGAGGGTGGGAGGGCGGACTCTGGGTATTGTGATGCGGAGGGTCCCCCGGCTTCGCCACTCGTGTAAATCCCAGCGGCGGCGGCCACCCCGACCGCTCTTTTTCTTCCCTTATCGGAGTGGTGCGGGGGCGGGGGCGGCGGCCCCAGGGTGGCCCACGTGCCCTGCGGGGGCCCCCCACAGCGGCCCTCTTTATTACCCCCAATAACAGTTCCATATCGGCCAGTGCGCCACCGCTACACCCACCCCCCTGTCCCCCAGCCCACCCACCAAAGAGGGCCTAATTATTCAGGGACCGAGGGCTCTTACGGGCCCCCGTCTGCTTTGCCTGCGCTTTTCGCCCTATTTATTACGCTTATTTGAACTGCAAATCGTGAAGTGGGCGTTCAACGTTCTGCGATCAGAGCGTATAACGATATTATAAAATACTATATGTTTGGTCAGTATTATAGATTCACTTCCAGTCTGAAAATACCCGTTCTGAATCTGCTAAAATCGTCTTTAAACCGTGTATTAACGCATTAATAACTTTACTTAATTTAGACGTTGTTTATTCAATTTTTAAATCGTTATATTGAAATAGTTTATTTTATTCGTTTAAATCCTCGGGTTAAAATAGTGTGTTTTCAGTTCCAACAGTATGGCTTCTAATTACTGACTGTAATTAACTGAACTGGTATAACACGGTGCTAACGGCAATGGCGAAACGTCAAAATGAGAGTAAGGAAATATAAACGCGCGGGGACGCTTCTAAAAAATGGTTCAATGAGGTTTCAACGTAAGCATTTTATGTAATGTTCGAAAATAGGAAAAAAAGAGGCATTAGGTGCGCGTTGCAGCATTCGTTTTTATATAGGTTAATGTGGGGGGATTTTGTAATTAAATTTCGCATTTAATTAAACAGTAAGTAGGTGAACGAGTTGGTTCGCAATGGAGAAATAAGTAGACGTTACGAAAAACCATTACCACAGAATTAACTAACATTGAACCGACTAGTATTAGTAAATACTAATTGGAAAATAGAAAAATCTTGCGGATTTTGTTGGTGAATTTAATTATACTTGTATCTGATCAAAGTTCCATTCCAGTCTGGAAAGCATTGAACGTCAGCCGTCGTATAACTCCATCTCTAGTTTGGACTGAACGTTTCCAATATTCCCCTCGCCGCGTATTCTAATTTAACTAGAAGACAGGGGACTATAGAACTCCCTTGCATGATTCAGTATTACAGACCCAATAATTCTTCGCCCCGTCCAAGTTGAAAGGATGGGAAGCCCTTGTTTTATTATTTATATAATATATAGGTCCCAATTCAGAATATTCAGAACATTTTCAGGCATTAAAATATTCGGCGCTTTTTCAACGACTGGTATATTGTATTCCATATCCGATTGATATGACAAGTAAATAATAAAAAACAATCAGCGAGTTTTTATAGATAATTTGTTCGTTATCGATTCACCTGCGGTGGAATTGGTATAAACAAAGAAAATGTGAGACACCCGGATTAACATTTTTATGGATATGCATGTGGGTAATATAGGAAGAATTAAAATGTATTTCTTATCTCATAAAAGGAAGTTGAAACATTCCAAAGTGGTTGAAACCGACCTAGCATAAGACGAAAATCCTGTCCTCCGAAGCCACATTAGTTTCGGTGTTGTTCTTTGAATTGTTATTCCGCCTTCTTATTTACACTTTATCAATTAATGGATATTAACACCGCCAACATGCCAATGAATGACGTGGCGTCTCCAAGATAATTGAATTGACTGGGCCGATGAAAAGAAAATGGCGATAATTGAAGAGGCTGTGGCTGCGCCTGTCTAGAGAAGGCGGCGGGAGAGGTTCTGGCTGGGCAGGGGCCCTATCCGGGGCGACGGAATTGAGTATTTAACGCGGGTGAAGTGGAGCCGGGGGCATTGTTGGGGGCCGGCCGCTGGAGATGACAAACCCCACGGCCCTCGGTCATATTCATGCCCCCGAACCTAATTAGACCCGGTGTCCTTTCTCACTTTCTCAACTGCGCCCCGATCCTCGAGCACCAGGCCGGCGGATTCAGCGGCCGGCACCAATTTCACCGCACGTCTCTAGAGATTAAATTCTAGGGCCATTGTCCGTTTCCCGAAAAGGGATTTCATGCTCGGCCCAATTTCGATATGTCTCTTATTCGACAGGTCACGGCGGTTAGTGGTTTCCTCTTGAAAAAGTGATAACTAACCGAGTTAATCAGTGTAATGGAGTTTGAAAAGTTTTAAAAATGATTTTTATACGAAAATGGTCTGTTTTTCCTAGTAACAGGAAACGGATCGCTCAATGCTGCTCGAGGCGTCAGAACGTTCTGGAAAGTGTCCCACCGTCAGCATATTTGACATGTATACCTACCCGATCTTGCATTGATCCAACTACTGTACATTATTTTTAAGAGACCGTGTTTTTAAACAATGTTACGCCCCTAACGTGGCACATATAACATCGAACTGTAGTATTGTCCTTTGTTTGCATTATATTGAACGTAGAAAATGCGCACTCAGATTCACAACGTCGTAAATATAAAACGAAACCAGGTCTAGATTGCGGACTTTCCGATTTCAAAATAGGACTCATATTTGAATCGGGATGGAACGTTTTAGTTCATTTCGAGGCAGAAATTGAAGTTCTCCTACCGTGGAACCTTCCGTATTAAAATCGATAAAAATTGAATCGTTGTTGATGTGGGGGGGTGGGAATTGGTGGGATTGAGTCGCCTCGAGCAGATCGGGTATGAGACTGTTTACTGCAAATGAATTGGAAAACCGTTCTTCCTTTGAAACCGTCGCTGGATATAATCTTAACGAATGATCAATCGGGTAAACACGGTCTGAGCCGGCCAGGAGGGCTTTTCGGCCGCGGGCCACGCAGAGAGGAAGACGCCGACTGCGGACCACTGATCCTAGTTCACGCGGTTGGAATAATAGCGGTTGAAATAACAGTATAACATCTTCTGTCTCGAGCTTTCGCCTTTTTTGCGTCGTTTCGTTGGTATTGTTGCATGTTTTGCTCAACTAATTTATTTCCCCATCCTTGTTTGCTAATTCTTGACATTCCCGGTATCTCCCAGCCAACCTTCGTTTTCCTCGTTTCCTGAATCGTTCACTGAATGTTACTTACCGTTACTTCGTTGCGAAAGAATGAATTCGGACTATCGCAACTGAAAATAGGTCGAGTGTCGTGGGAAGACTGCGCGAAAGGCGGAGGCCGCGGAAGAGAAAGGGGCGGTCGGAATGGAGGTAGCGCGGCGGGCCGGCAAAGGTGGAAAGGGTCGGTTGGGATTTATTTAGGGGTGCAACGGGGTGTAATCTGGCGGTGACAGGGAGCCGCGCTATAAACTAGTTGTGGAGGAGACCCGGCGCAACTTGGCCGACCACCGGCTCAGATAAATCAGGAATCTAGTTCAACTTCGTCTCGGAAAAAGTTTGCCCCGAGATTTGCGAGCGGTCCTAGTCTGAGGGCCTACTTAAAAACCGGGCGTTTGCCACCCCCCGACCCCAACCCTCATCGCACAACTACCCAGAAGATATTTTTCCACGAAGTGACGTTCGCATCGATAACTTCTATTTTTGTCTGTAATCCCGTTGAACTTAAAGTCAATTTTTGTTCGATTCCATCAAAGGGCATATTATTGCGATACACCGCAACTCGAAAGCTAAACATTATTAGTATTCTTTTAGAAAGACGAACATTTTCAGAAGTCAGAGTACTATCAGAGCAAACAACTAGACCCAGTAAAGGCGGAAGGCTTATAAAATAAAATAGAAATACAATTTTGCGAACCAAATCGCCTATTCCAGTCAAAACTCATACAATCTAACAGATGCTTATGCGCCAGCCTACTATCCATTATATGAAAATATGGGAAATATTTAACAATTTAATTTAATACTCAATGTAATTTGGATTAAATATAACACATTTTTGTTGCTATACGGTTAGCTGTTCTAGTGCCAGAGTCGTAAACCCTTCACTAGGGGGCAAACCACAGAACGGTAGAAAAACAGCGAGCATTTTAAGCGAGTAAGTGAGCCGCCGCTCGACACGACGGTTGTAATTGGAGTGGGTTTTGCGGGCGGGTGCGGACAGTTGCCGGGGTTGTGCGGGGGAGGAGGGGGGGGGGGGGGGGGGGGGGGGGGGGGCGGTGCGGGGCGGCTAGGGGCGGTGCGGCGATGTAATGAATGGGCCAGGTATGCCGGCGACACAGCACACGGGGTGGGGGCGGGGTGAGTGTTGCGGGGTGGAGGGCGCCTCTTCTCATAATTAACCGCCCATTTATGCGCGTGTCCGGCTTCCCTCTCAGACCCCGACGATTATTTAAATAATATAAGCTCGTCATTTAATTCGCCTCTACACCCGGCCTACCCCCGTTCACCCTCAAGCTCGTATAATTCGATACAAAGATAATCGTTACTCGCTACTCTAAAAATCCCCGGTTCAGTTGACACCGGATGCTTCTCGTTATCGCCAATACATCGGAATAGTATTTTATTTATTTTATGCATTCAAATACGTATTCATTTAACACATAAACGCGCATTTAACACATAAACAAAGGAAATAAAATTACATTTTCTCGCTTTAAATTATTTATTATTGTTATATACAATTATTTATAATGCCGGAATTTTCACCGAAGCAAATACACCCGAAACCGAATCTACGGTCCAATGCCTCGGTAACCCTTTCACAAGCTCCCGCCGCTAATGCGTGGTACTCGCGTCGAATGAATCTCCATTGAACTGCGGCCTCCGTGAGTCGCCGCGGCGCCCCATCCACTCCTTCACCACGATCGGCTCTCTAATCCTCATTTACATGGTCGCGTCGGGACCAATCGGAAAGACGGGAGAGAGAGGGAGAGAGGGAAGACGGACGGACTGAACGTTAAAGGAATTTCAATTATAGGCTAGGCTGAACACGAAAAGCGGCTCCGGTAGACAATTTTACACCGCGTCCCTTACCAGCCCCCCTCCAACGCAGCTCTCCTCCTCAGCCGAGACCCGGGAAGGGGAAGAACCAAATTAACGCCGAAAAGGAATAGAAAGCTCTTCCCCCCGGAGCCCGGCACAGATATCGATTCCCGCGGAATTGGGGTAATTTCGCCTGGGGAAATTACAGTAATAAGCATGGGACGGCTTTGAGTCTGCCGGGTTTATTTCTGAAATTGTCGTTAAGAATTATTCCGGTAATATTCTCCATTCCTTTCGCCATTTCGCGGGTAATGGAGGTTCGACCTATCCGCCGACAGTCGTTTTTTCTGAAATTTTACGGCTCCCTATTTTTTGCATTTATTATCCGGTCGATATTACTGGTTGATTATATCATATATAATCTGCTAAAGCGCAATTGGTGCGTTGACACATTGGACAATAGTTTTGATTGAGTTTTATTCACTGTCTCAAATAGTACTGATGGGCCCAAAAGCCTTTCCTGGAATTCTCGCATATTTGCTCTGACTGTCTGTTATAACATCTGTGCAAATCCTAAAATAATATTATCTCATCGCTATTTAATTTTGATTTCATACAACCGATATTTATTTATTTAATGATAATTGCGTCCAATTATTTACATAATAACTACATTTCTCCGAAGCAATTAATTTAGGATAAACAAATAAACTGTTAATTTGAGTTTGTGTCGGTAAGAGGTGATTCTAAATTAAGGAAAGGAAATTTTTGCCGCGTTTCGTAAAATTGAAAAACAAATTATTTGTTACAGATTACTGTATCAAGGGAATATAACGTAAAATCAAATTTCCCGATTTGGAGATTTTAATTTAATACTTCTACTCCCTAACGTTTCTTTCAACGTAAATACTTTAAAGGAATTCATTAACCATTCATCGCCTGAAATAAACTCGCTGCCAAAAATAACTTAGTACCAAATAAGCGATTGGAAATTTCATTTTCCGCTAATTATAACCGCTATTACCTGTTGAACCGTCGTACGATTCTTTTATACTTTGTTATTAACTCATTTTCAACAGAGGTTCGGTAAAATTGTCCAAATATACGTAATTGATAGATTTTGTAGACGATTGGTAGAAGAGTGTTGAGCGTCGTGACAATAATATTAACACTGATGGGGATCGCTGGGCGCAAAACTGTGGGATTACTCAAGAATATTTCCGCGGGTTCGGTCCGCCCCCGGAAGAGATAGCCCAGCCACATCGGGGTAGACGGCGGGGGCTACAATGCATTATTCCGCTCAGGCACCGCCCCCGCCCCCCGCCCCCCGCCCACGAGAAGGGGGCCAACATCATGCCAGATAATGGCAACTTTTATTTGTTGCGACGTCTGTTATTCCGGGCCGGAGGAGAGGCTCCATCTTCTTCAGCGTTATCCGCTTCATAAATCTTACGCGCGGGCCGACAGGGGCAGGGGCCCCCCGCGAGGGGACCAGGTTTTTAGGTACTGAATATGAAATATATGCCCGGTGTATGTGTGAGATAACTGGCCCTTATACTGCTGCCCGGAATTTCGATGTGAATAACAGCCAAATTGAAATGCCGTTATTCACGGACCTAATTCTGTGCGAATATAAACCTACTTTATTAATAGAATTTACGACAAAAAGAAGTTTCATTTTACTTTTTTCTTCTATCAATTAGTGCTGTAATTATTCTGTGTACAATTACCTAAATTAGATAAAATAAGAAAAATCTGCTGTTTTCGATCTCTTATTTAAAAGCGCATCGGTGTTTTAAAATGTAGTTGGAGCTTGACTGTCGTTATATAAGATATCATGACTGTATGAATATTTTCGGATTTTAAGTAAGTCTATGGAAATATATTTATTTTCATCACCTAACACGTGGCTATGTGTGTCAGTTAAAATTCTTCTCCGGAAAGATATTTATCGTTTTTTACGGCCGTTTGCAGTTAATTCATCCGGTTTGAAGTGCACACAAAGCCGAGGGACAGAAAGGGCTAGAGGGTGAGCGAGTGGAGGAGCACGAGGGGGGAAGTTTGTAGTTAACAGTTTGGACTTAATTGCCGAAGCGTCGGGTTTTTGCCACGGCCCGCGCCGACCAATAACTCTCAGACGTCTGAGTGGGGCCCTCTCATCAGAGAGCCCGGGGGTGGGCTGCAGGGGGCGGCTGGGGGGTTGTCGTTCGGCGGCACCTCGTTTGCGCAGCCTCCGGCTTGGATTTCACACCGCCCCACGACCCGCACTGCGTTTAATCACGCCTCCCCCGTGTCGGCGGGGGCGGGGGGGAGGGGTCGTCGAAAAAAATTGTAGCCGCGGTGAGGATAATTTGAGGGGGTGGGGGGTGGCCCGGGGATTGAAAGGGGATACGCCGTGAGCCCTAGCTGCGACACGAGCCGTTCACCGGAGCACCGCTTCATTTCCTCCCCCCAACACTAGGGGTATAAATCACCGCCCGGGGGTGTTGGACACCGCACCTGAGATTCACATTGTTGAGGACACAAGAAAACAATTGGGACCGTATAAAACTAGTGTTCTTCACTTGTTCCATATCAGTTGAAATGCGCAATTAAAAATGGCAATTCAGTTTGAATTAGTAACATCGGCGTTACAATACGTAATAGTAATATAATGGGATATATTAGGCGTTACCGTTCTCTACTGGGGAGCCCCTCCAGTTTCTGATTGGTGAACCTTGTAAAAGCGGATGGAATATTGGGGAGAAAATGTGAAGAGAGGCGGAGATGCCGGAAGCGCCGAGTCTATAGTTTAGGACACGGATCGCTCAATGTTCATCTGCACGGGGGAGGCCGGTCGTATGGCCGGGAGGAGCAGGAATGGGATCACGTAGGCGCCAGAACGCTTTTTGAGCCCGGGACCCTGCTACGGCGACACTTTTCAGAGTTCAGACAATTCGCGGCAAGAGTTCCTTTTCCCACCGATCCATAACTCCCATATGAAGTGGATTAAGGTTTTCCCTCTGCGAGGCTTCTCCCTCCGCCAGTAGGCAACGGGAATGCTTCCACGTGGCGAAACAGGGGCGGGATCATCTCTAACCTTCAGCATAGACATATTTACGCGATCTTCACTATGTTGGTGGACATAAATACAGACAATTAGGATATCTAATTTGCAACATTTACTCGAGTCAATTGTATTTTGTGCCGAGTTAGGTAAGCGGTTATAAAAATATACTGATTTCACACAACAGAGGTTCAAATAAATATTACAGTTTTAGTTTCCAGCATAATACTCTAAAATGTAGTGTAAAATGTACCGTATCTTTCGTCCTGTTTATCGATATTATTCCGTTAAAGTAAATGGGTGTAAAAAAGAATTGTTTTTTATCTCGGGTCCCGCTTAAATAGCGTCGCAATAAAAAGGGCTGAATTGTTGTTATACAGAATCCTGCGTTGTTTGCTCTCGGGCACCGGTATCGAAAAAGTTGGTTTCGGCGGAGGGGCGGGGGCGGCGGCTGTGACGGGGGCGTATATTGCAGATAATCCCGCATCCCCAAGGGGCCTCCCAGACCTTACTTTTTAAAACTTTATGCCGCCGCCGGCCTGCTCCGGCAGTGACAGCCGAACCCGCCTTTTGGACCCGGGCCCCAACACTTGTAAATACAGCAATAATGACCGCACCGGCGGGAGGCCCACCCGCTCTTCTCTATCTCATCCCCCACGTTCAATATTTAACTCCGCGTTACATATTTCTGTTAAAACTTCCGGGGGGGAGGAAGCAATCCGTTCTGATGACGGTTTCTAATCAAGCTTATACCGCAGTATATTATTAACAATAACACATATTTACAATAAGAAATTAACAATATTAAGACCAGTGAGAACTTATATTTTCGGAGAGTATTATTTAAGTAGTTATTAGTTTGTTCAAGTTTTTCTAATTCGAAATTGTAAACTGTAGAACTCATTTTAGGACCGCTATTTCAACTGTACTCAACACATAACATTTTGACCTCCGAAGAAGTTTATTGGGGAAGACGCTGGGAAAGGGCAACGCGTGAGATATTAACGCAATTTACCGTATGGGACGGGGTCGCACTCTCTCCTCCCCCCTCATCCACGCTCAACACCGGCGTTATGAGTAAACAGAGAGTGCGCATCTGATAAAGTGGGCCTGCAGGGGGGATGCGGGCGGGTGGGGATAAATTGGCTTAGGGATATAGGAGGCCGTCGCGAGTAGAACGGCCCCGCATTAAGCCTCATATACACAAGAAGATGGGATACGCTGCCCGCCGGCTTCATTAGGTTTCGCCGTGGCCCCTAATCCAATTGCAGGCCGAGGGAACCGGACGAAACTCTTGCTGACAATAATGGAACTAAAAGAAAGCCGAAAAAGAACAAATTACCCGTTTCGAAATTACGCATTACAGTGCCACCAATGCTGTGCCAGTACAGTGCCACCTGAATCATGAACGGGAGTGCGAACTGACTGTGAGCGTTTCATATTCTGGGAATCACTGAAGCATAATGAATTTGTATTAATATCATAAATAACAGATCTTTTTTTCTATAATTATCCCCAGAAACTGAATCTATAAATTACCTATTGGATTCGACTAACCGCTCCCAGGATTCGTGATATTTTGATTTTCGGTGGACCACGCAAGTGGACGCGGGGGTGGGGCTCAGTACTTACCGAGGGCGGCTAAGTACGAATTTCTCTCGGGTGCGAGTATATACGAGATACGGGGACTTGGCGGCGTCTTGAGGCGGCTGAAGCGGGGGCGGTGACTGTTGCCGCCCCAATTTGCATAATGATCGGCTGGGGGGCGGCGAGTCTTCCATCATCCGCACACGCTATCATTCCCGCCCCCGCGCGCGCTTCATTACCACCACGCGCGTTACAACACCCCACTGTTACTTCAGGCCCATAGAGCCACGCCGACGCTTAATTAAGCTCCTTATTAAACTGTCTTTTAACTGCCACAGTTTATTTGTTTTCTTTAGTTTCTGTCACCAACCCGGCTCGCTCATTTCTCGGAACTCGGAAATATCCGCCCACTCTCCACTACCAATTCATACAACTTTCAATGTTCCGTTCGCATGCAGATATTTTTATCTTCTTTCTCAAATTCTCTTAAAAATATTATCGTTTAAGCATAAGGTATACGCCTCAAACACCGTATTATATCGGAACAACTCATACATGTTGGTATTTCGCTGGTCGAATGTGGGGGGGTTAGGGGGCACGGTGATTAAGAGCGCTCCTTTCCTCCTCTGTATTCTCCTGGGCGGCTCATTGGGACAGTATTCATTTGAAAACCGAAATCCAAAGAAACTTGAGGGGGTGGAGATGGAGAAATCGAGAGGGAACGAAAGGCAAAGGAAGAGAGACAGGGCGTTGCATAATTCAATGGGCTCTCTCTGTCCCTGGCCAACTGGAGCAATGGAATTAGTCGCCCTCTGAGAAGTTTGTCTCCTCTTTTTCTCAACTGGCCGCCGCCGATGTCGGACAACCAATTTGTAGGACCTCGAGTTATTTTAAATTCATAACGTCATTTTATTCAAGCCACAACCTACATATACATTGTCTGTCAGTGATCGAAGAGGACGGGTCAATTTAGACATTGGTGGGATCAGAAAATATTGTACACGGGGTCAATGATATTTTTAAACGATTAACTATTTGATTAGTGGTATAACTCATAAATACATTTAGGCATATAAATGGTACGTTCATATATGAGCGAACAAGACACTACAAGGATTTGTGACGCTGTTTGTATAAGTGTTCATTATCGAATTTCCTATTAATAACAGCGTGCAATTAACGCTCCGCCGAAAGTTAGACTTTCCGGAGCCGTTGAATCGAGTTGGTCGCGACTTAATTATCTTCGTTGGCTTATTCATGCCGACTTTCAAGGAACATCCACTTGTTTCTCCGCAACACAGTTCACAAGAAGTGGGTCCCGAACAGTTTTCAAACATGTTGCGCCGTCCATTCGCCAGTGTTGCAAAAAGTTTCACTCGAAATCTAGAGCACCTAGAACGTGTTATAAAGAATACATTGTATATTATGGAACTGTTTCTGTTGATTGTTATTAACTCATTGAACTACATAAGAAAAGAATAAGCTATATCGATAATTAGGTTAGAACTGGAATCGCGCATGAGGTAAATTGTGGAATTGTAAATAAATCAAACATTTGTTGGGTTTTTGTTCCCCGTTTACAGGCCAGAATAATGGAAACAGGTGGGGCTGCGGTTGCGGCGCAAAAAACCTAATTAATTGCCCCGTTATACCCCGCGGCTGATTCGATTATAAAAACATTTTCCTGAGAACATTTTCCAGGGGGTCGTAATCATTGGAAAATAAAAATTTCACCCCTCACCGTCAACTGTTTTACTTTTATCCCCGGTTTATTGATTTGGCGCTAATTGATTTATAATTTTAATTTAGACGGGCGAATGAAATTTCAGTTTTAAATAATTCGGTCGCGAGTTCCGCTAATACATTCAGTACAACATGTGCTAACAAATTTGCACGGTATTTTGTCCTATTTGAGCCTCAAATTCAGAAAAAACATCATAACATTAGCCATTCAGTAGTCGTGTAACATTATTCAATGAAAGTAATTTGTCTCCTTCTATCGGCTTTTTCTATTGCAGTGAAAGCGCTGTCAATGCACTATAAACCTAGCGGTCCTCAGGACAAAAGCCTAAATTACCCGTTTTATTTTCCACAATGGTGAAGAATAATATTTCCTCTAAAAAAAAACCGCTGTGTACCTATAATTTAATTGGTATATATAGTATATTATTTACGCTGAATATTATCTGGGGAAGGTGGGTAGCATAGTTAATATCGTGGGGTTAGGCATCCCCTTTTTCATATCGGCCGGCACTATTTCGAGGCCTTTGATCTCTGAGGAAACTGTCGGATTAATCTGATCACCCATAGGGGGCTTCGACAGCCCAGTTAGTTCCCCGTCTAATTTGCAGGCCCCCAACATTTGTGAGGCTTCGATCCAAGGTCGGTTGTCATGTTTGAATTGGCGGAAATTATCCCCAAATTATATTTGTCAATCTGGCGTCTCGTGGCAGAGCTCCATTCGAAATGCACAAAATCGGTAGGCCTCTATAAAACGGGATTCTCGTTCTTGAAATCGTTATTCAAGCCATAAAAGCGTTGATCGAAAATATACTGAAAATTTTAAAAAGCATTCCCGTATTAGATTTTTGTTACTCGTTACAGAAATGAATACGTTATTACAAATGTGAATATAGTTCCGAAGTACCTGAGTTTTCTCAGTCGAATTTACAGTAAATTTTTTTTTTAATTTACCTCTGCTTTTATCAGCTCCTGAGTTGTTTCTTTTGAGTGTTTTCGCTACAGTATCCAACTGGTGATTTCGCGTCGAAATTCGTCTGTGGCGGAAGGCTTCTGGCCCCACCTAGGCTTACCTACCACCCACCCCCATCCCCTAACCCAGTCGCACCAGTAACGCGGAATTATTCAAACTGTTATAAATACGATTATGACGGCGTTTCATGTTTACTAATGAGAGATTTGAATCTAACCACCGGCCGGCTCTCGCGGCCCCGTGCTCAGGACCGGAGGCCTCACACATGACAAAGGGAGAGCGGGACCGGCTCCCCCCCTCCCTCCGCCGCCCCCATTACGTATGCATTCGGTGAACCCAGTTAACATCACGAGCGAAGGTTTTTTCCAATCAAATCCCCCTCCCCACTCACCCGACAACCCATGACTAACCCCCTCTTTGTTTATGCGCATTATATTCTACCCCCCGGGGGTGAAACTACCACGCGGTTAATTACACCTTCAAAGCGTTTTCGGTGGGCCACCGCAGAACGGGGGTTATTCCTAACCTATAAACCGCACCGATTCTCTCCGTTCGAATAAACGGGGGCGTTATGGATTTTTATCCAGATGTAACAACATTTGCTTTAGTTAATACACCGAACAAAGCTGTATTTTTCAGCGCGCGAGATAACATTCAATTTTCTCTTCATTAACCGGACACAACTTTAACGGGGGAAAAATTAAGCTACCGGGTATTAGGAAAAATGAACAAACTGAAATTCAAATTCAAAAGTTGATATTATGTAAATATATATATATTTATACATAGTATTCGGAGTGATTAAGAATTGCTAGGGTGGCTGGAATTTTATAATATTCTAAATCGTCTCCCTCTGCCAATTCATTTTGCTAAACCCTAGACGAGGAGTTCCGACCAGTCCCTCGCCCTTAGTAATAGTACGTCAATAACACAGTAAACAACTTATTTATATATATTTGTGTTCACATATCGTAAATCATGTGTATACCGTATTTTGGAAAAAGATATTCCGTAGACCATTCTCTGGAGGTTTGCACGTATGTATGGCTCAGTCTGACTACGAAGGAGGGGGATACTGTGTGGCCCTCTCGATTCGGGACTGCTCGTTAAATAATTGAAGTAAAGGCCTCCATGAGAGGTGGTGGTGGTGGTGCGAGTGTATGACCCCGGCGTGAAATAAAACGCCATTACTGGGCCGGTGGTCGGGGCGAAATGTCTGGTGAAGGGGTCGGCGGGGGTCGGGGCGTCATCAGAATTCCGCTGGGGGCCGTCCTCCTCGCATTCCTACACTCAATTCCGAGTCCGCCTTCGAGTCGCAAGAGTCTCGTAGACAATTTGAATTTCAAGAACACCCAACCGTCACCCCACCCCCCGTCCCTGCACAACTCTAATCTGTTATGTCCTGTCCGGCCTCCTCCCCCTCTTCGCCGCTCCCCTTATAAAAGTTAGCTTAAATCAAATTCCTCCCCTGTCAAGCGCTACAACTGTAAACGGGGGTCGGATTTCTCGGCGTTTAAACAACTCTTGCCAGACCTCACTTTAGATTCAAGTATTTCGGTCTAATCGCCACCGGTATCGTATTACACACTACGCCTTTTTGAAAGATAAGTTTTGTCGGCAAAGAGCCGTTGAAAATAATCCGACAGAATGCTACGGGAGGCCGTAATAACTTCTACCCCTCGCCCAGGTGACGGTAGCGTATTGCAGTATTAAAACTGGAAACATCTGCTTTTTTTATCAGCGGTGTACATGCTAGACAACTTATACACGCCTTGTATTCTAGATATATTAAGTCTTGAATATTGTTTCACTAAGGATTGCTCAAAAAAACACGATTTATTCATAGGGCGTTTAATTTCCAGAACAAATTTTCCGACCCTCCAATTTTCCACGTCGGGGACATTAGCCGCATTTATTATTGAAACCGTTTTCCCGCCGCCACCCATAACTCACACTCGCATATTCGAGTAATGATTCCCGTCTCGAAAACCCATTACGGTGCAATCTTGTTTTATCCAATTCAATATTTTGAGGCCCCATAAATAATATTTACGAGTCGACGTGTCGGGAGTGGAAGAGGGCCCTTTTCCTTCGTGTCGAGAGAGGATACTTAATGGTGGCAACTTCCTCCTTCTCCTCGAACTGTCTTCAGTTATATACAAGTCATTTAAATTTACAATTTGTATCGGTAATCCTGCCTTTTCTGCTATTTTGAGAAAGACGACTCTAGATGTTCTAGAGTTTTTGAGTTGGAATTTATTCGAATGAAACAATAACCTCCATCCGATACATA
The DNA here is from genome assembly GCA_019843655.1 of Lethocerus indicus. Taxonomy (NCBI): domain Eukaryota; kingdom Metazoa; phylum Arthropoda; class Insecta; order Hemiptera; family Belostomatidae; genus Lethocerus; species Lethocerus indicus. The sequence goes on along the minus strand of JACDQD010000010.1, from coordinate 13,203,888 downwards.
TTTAGTCAGCATAGTAAGTACATTGCAAAATATTAGGACTTAAATTCTAAAAGCTAAGTTCATTCCAAAATTCCACACCTTCAGAGGATATGCATTCAAAATACCTTATTCCTTGTGTAATTCACGTATGCTTTAATCTCTTCTCCTCTTCCCTTATTTAAATGCACATAATTTAAAGTGTTTGCATCAGTAACCTTGCTAAATTCTAAGCGTTATCCTAGCGCCTTAAAAGCATAAAAAAACCATTCCGCGGCTAAGCATTTGCAAGTTTTTCTTCGGAACTATTAAAACTGAACAGAATTTTCTTTAGAAGATTTATTTCGTTTTTTTACTTTGTTAGATTAATTAGAAGATTTATGTTTTATGCTTATAATCGGTGTTCTTAATACAGTAGCTGATAAATGATGTTTTATTATAATTTCCCATTAAAATCAATTCACTCTGAAAAATGTTATTTAGTTATATAAATAACTCAAAATATCAGAATTTTTACCAAACTATATTACTACTATTTAAAAGTTGGCCTTATAATTTATGGACTAATTACTTGAAATGGATTAATAGTTCTGAAGACTATAACAAATTACACAAACATAAAAGGTACTTTTGTACGGACGTATTAGTATTCAGTCGGCTTCTTCTGTTCGAGGGCGTTGAAATCAGTTTTAATAATTCAAGGCTGCCTTTATGGAGTCTCTTCTGTCCTTTTCATGGGCTGAATTCGCAGCCGGAACTGTGGGACGTAGTCAATGGGCCGGAAGAAAACTGTTAAGAGAAATGGGCGAAGACTCTTCACCACTTCGGCTTCTGCCGACGACTTGTTTCATCGACTCTGATCCGTTTCCGATTTTATATTTACCATATCGTTCATGCTGGCAAATCGAACAACAAATACAAATCGACTCCTTTCGGAATTGCAGAATATAATGTGACTTTGAGGGCCGAATACTCAGACAGTCCTTGGAACTGGGAAAGTATAAATGAAGTTGGGTAAGATTCATGTTTCGTTGGAGCGAATCGCCCGAAAGTGAAAAGCAACTGATTTAATTAATATGTAAAAATAAAATTGATTATTAAATAAATTCCTACACGTTCCCAAACTGACTTAGTTCCAAGGGGCGCTTAATTTATATAATTCTTGTAAATTGTTCCTGCATCAGATATCGGATATCCGAAAGATAAGGGATATAATTAAATTCCTTCGCCGAGCTTTTAATTACACGGCAATTATGAAAGGAGCCTGCGGTCACAATCCGAGCCGAGCTGTATCTGATAAATGGAATATAGGAAAATTAAACCGTCCAGAAGATTTCCAGGTTTTTTTGTGTTCGGGACTGTGCCAACACGGAAACCGCTCGCTGTTTCAAAGTAACTCAATTTGGAATATTAGTCGGGCGTCGATAGTCGAGGTAGCTAATATTTATTTTTAAATGGGACTATCGAAATACGAATTGCCGGAGTCTGAGTTAGAAATCCTGAGAACGGCGGTTGTTACAAAACTAATTGAAGTTTTCGATACATTTTTTCATGCTTCTCTTCTTGTTTCTGTCGTGAGTCCGACAGGATACGTTAATTTAATTATAGAAAAGTTAATTCTGAATAGCAGAGAATTCTTCTCGTTCTCAGTAGGGTTATTAGCGAAGGCCATCCTTGAATCTTGAATCTGGCGAAGGCAGAACAAATATTGGCTCCTGAGATCTTCTGAATGCCTTCCGAAGAGTTTGTTGTACAAGTCTACATAATCTACCCGACTATGTAGATTGGGGAGTTGACTGGGCCCGTATGACGTTCGGAAGCGAGCGTACAACAAATTGTCTTTCATTCATTGAGATTTCCCCTCCGCTGAACAATGGACAGAGTCGAAACTTAGGGCCCGGGAAAGTGGAGACTGTTCGGAAACAATTCGATGGTTTAAGGGTTTAATTATTAAATTGTGAAACTCGAACTTATAATGTGTCTGATTCCCTGCAACATAATTTGTCTTCCTTCTACACTCTGATCTCTAAAGGGATTTAAGTTATTTTTTTTTTTAGTTTGATTTTAATCGTCGTATAATAAGTACTGTCCGTGCGCAATACTGAATAAATACGACAGTACAGAAATACATTTAAGAAATTAAAAAAACCGATTAAATTCGTGAAAATATTACCTTTGGGGTTCGTCCGCAGCTGACATTCAACATTCCGTGTCACCTCGCAGTAACTCAGATGAGACTGATGTCTGTTTCACCCTTCGAAATGTTAGATACAGGTTAATATTTTATTACCTCGTTTATTGAAACCGCTGCAGCACTAATTGATGTCGGCGGAACATAACGGCGGACGAAAATGCTACCCGTCTAACGTCACGATCACAATATTTCGTTTAAATTGTAATTTCGTTTCCAATCCAATTGTATCTTTCCTGCTCGCTGTCCCCGCGCTGCGAGAAACTCCATTTCATTTCCTTTATTCGGGCACAAAAGGAATACGGTATAAGTAATTTCCGTGAACGTCCCCGGGGCGTACACAGCAGTGCACTATGAATACATTTTTCACCCGTACAGTTTTCGAATTCGAAACAAATTATTAACATATTTTTCAGAATATAAATTTTTTTTAATGGACATATTACATTATTATGAAGGTAATGTCGGCTCAAAGCCAAAACTTATTCCTGCTCAATGCCTAGTGACTCCTGTTGTGTCATTATCGTCTAAATTAATTGGGCCCGATTTAGAAGGCTGTACCTTCCAGTAATTGGACTGACTTGATTTATTTTCAAATTAAACAATGTATAACATGTTGTATAACTGTTTTCTTTGCTTGCTAAACCTGCCGGGCTCATGTGGTAGCCGTATGATTATATTTTCTATGGCATTAATTCTCTGCGCAATTGTGGCCTCAAACTGTCCAGAATTTGAGCTCTCGCCAAAGGAAGAGTTCAGGGAAGAAGAGGGCAGTGCGAAAACAAACAATTGTCCGATTCAACGAGGAACGTAAATTTATTTAGTATGATCTGAGGGGTGAGACAGATTATAACACAAGTATACAAAACAAACACCACCTGCTGACTACAATTATAATACTTTTAAAAATTGTGCGCCAATCTTCTTTTTTCATTCAAAAAATCGACAGGGCATCTCGCTCAAGAGGTAATCACAAGTATCATATTTTTTATACATTTTTGTTTTCAAATGACATCATTATTATCGATATACAAATATCCGAAATTACAAAAAAGTTAAACACCGTTCGGGATGTGGGGGTTTTTGGTTTTTTTTAGTCTAGGAGGGAGGATCGAGCTCTCATTTTTCATACTCCGTCTTTACGATGAATAACTTTTTTTGTGACGATTTTTTTTTCAAAGTTTTTTCTTTGTCGTTCTTTTTTGTCTTTTTACTCCATGATGAGTCTGTCGATCAGCAGGATGGGGCCTGACGGTTACTCAGGACGGGAGGACTAAGGATATAATGGTATGTGGTGACGCTTTTGTGAATATGGTACAGAGACATCTGGGACTGAAGGTTCCGGGGTAACTGGGCTCACTTATAAATAACACCGTGAGTGGTTGTTCGGGGGTGTGGAGGGGAGGGGGTTAATATACAGAAATATAGAACACAGGGGGTCGTTGGTGAGGTCTCGGTTGGTGAGGGTAAAGGAGGGGGTAGGTCACCCCTTTTTTCATCTTAACAAAAAATTAAATATACAATCGATTTACATCAAGATTCAGAATTTAATTGAATAACAGTACGAGACGAAGCGAAAATATAAGAAGCGAATGCAAATAGTGAATGAGAACTATATATAAACAACTGGAAAGCTACTTTTTTGATGGGGGAGGGGGGAAGTTTCTTTCATTAGAAATGTAATAATATTTTTTTTCAATCACTTTTATGTATTATCTTTATTCGTTGGAAGATCATTCACTTTGGAAATCGAATGTTCGAACATTAATTTTTAATTTTTTTAACGCTTTTTTTACCTTTTAATTGTTAAACGGTAATTAACTATTACGAATACGAATACCTATTTACGTTTCCGATATAAAACTTTTTTGTCCTAATTGTTGTTCTCTGTCGAAACATTGAAAGCATCACATTTAATATTAACACTATATATATACTTTATATTTATATTTATATATAATCCATTCTGACTTAATATACAAAATGTTTTGACACACTTTGCGAAATAAATGGTTTAAACCATTATTTTATTTCTTTCAATTTAGACGCGAAATATACAATTCTATATTATTTAAAATTTGTATCGTACACACAAAAAAACTGGTATTCATGCATGCCCGAATACAATTATGTACAAAATGTTTACGAGTACTAAAATATTAATTAATTATATATATATAATGTATATATATTAATTATAAACTTTGTTCGCACTCTTTTCTTATAAACAAAAATAATCGCGAATAAACATTCTACAGAATAATGAACAAGGAATGCATATACATAAAATACAATTTAAAATTAATGTAATAATCGTAATAATATATCGTAGTAATAGCATTTAATAATAATAAAATAACAATGATAAATGATCCGCCGGCAAAGAGAGAAACGCCAGCGGACCTGCTAACTCGAAACGAACAGAAAAATATATCTTATATATTTATATATATAATATAATTTATTCGTAATTTAATCAATTTATTATTAATTTTTTTATCGTTGTTTTTCTTTTCAGCATACAAAGAGAACAAATTCAGTCGGGCGGACGGCCTTAGGGTGGCCCGTCGGCCCGACTTTTAAAAAACAATTTCGCATTTAAAACAAAAAAAGAAAAAGGCCCAACAAGCAAAAAACGAACAGTCAAATTCCCTAATAATAATTTACCTAATCGTTAATATTTGGGGATGGGGTCGGTTGGGGTGGGAATAGGAAGAAGAGGAGGGGGCCAAGGGGGGGCCGCCCCTCTCGTCTCGCCTTCAGACGATATATATAATACAACAAATAAGAAATCGATAATATAGAGTGATCCGGTATTAATATCACAATCTGTGTTGCAGAACACCTTTGACGAGAGGTACACACGAGGTAATTATACTTACATTTCTTTTAATTTATATTTTTTTTTTATCATTTTGTCGAACAATCTTCTAATACGTACATTTATTTGGTATAACTCCCGCCCGTCTTGTGTTCCCTTCGATTTTACCGGCCTTTCAAGTTAGCGAAACGACGCAACTAGTTTACAAATCACTACGATTCGCGTAAATTTTAATTTTTTCCTTTTTTTAATAATAATTTTTTTTTCACAATTTTCCCTATATAGTCGAGGCGGCCCACTCGCGACAGGCCGGCAATCGTCCAACTTAACCACCACCTTAATTACTATTGTTCTTGTTTTTTCTTCGTAATATATATGTATATACCATTTATACATAACTACAATTTTTTATCCTAGAAAAAGTTTTTTCCTCAATTATTTATCTTAACAATATACAAAAATATGACCGTCTCCACCACCTTTCTAAAAGTGATTATTCATTTATTTATAACTTTTTTTTAATTTAATTTTTATTTTTAATTATTTAAATCGTCCGGTGAAAAAAAGACTAGGTTATATATATATATTTATATCGAGTTAATGAATTTGGCAACTGCGTGTACACGTTAGTGAACGAGGGGAGGGGTCGTAGGGGTTTGGGCGGGGTTAGTGGGAAGGGGGCGAGGGTGGGTTGAGGGGTTGGGGGTGGGGCGGGTCGGGGCGGGGCGACCCCTAGGGGCGGGCTGGGTTCAGGCGTGCCGCTTCATGTGCAGGGCCAGGTGGTCCGACCTCGAGAAGCAGCGGTCACAGTGGCGGCACTTGAACGGCTTGGCCCCCGTGTGCTTCCGGTAGTGGCGCGTCAACTCGTCAGACCGGGCGAACGACCACCCGCAACCCTCCCAATGGCACTTGTACGGCTTTTCACCTGCAACAACAACAACAACATTAGAACAATTTCAGAAATAGTATTTTACAACAGTTCAGAATACCTGTTTTGTGGTCTGCGAGGGGTTGGAACACCGTAGATTTCCCGTGTTTCTGTCTCCTCTCGCTGGTTTGGTCTTTTGCTACACCGGTTTCGGCCGCTCGCCAGCTTGAAAATGTTCAAGAACAAACAAAACAACATTATAAATGAAAAGATACCAAAGTGACACTATATTCGCCCCGCTAATCCACTGAAGAACTTCACCCGGCCAACTGCCCCCCACCCCCTTTTGACCGACAGTCCGACATAGACTTAAGCCGATCGACAAAATCCCACCCCCCTCAACACAAAGAAGACATAACACCCCAAAAACATGATAGCACAAGTGACAGTGACAGCGCAGTGAGGATGCCCAAAAAACATACAAAGTGCCAAAAGTGACTAACACCGCTACTGAAGATGGCGACCAGCCGAAACCGGTCTAGCAAAAGACCAAACCAGGGAGTGGAGACAGAAACACACGAAAGCTGCTCTTCTTAGATCATCCTGTCTGACTAGTTGAGTTGCCGAATTTTGGAGCGCGACCATTCTCTCTTATATTTCAACACTAGTAGCCACCAAAAACGCAGTAACAACTTCAAAGAACTCCGGAGAAAGGCTCAAGAGTTAACTTGTTTTTTTTACGGCACTTCCTTTTAACTTCTTGTCTCGGGATTTGCGTACTTCGTAAATCTGTTTCGGGCCCACCCGAACCGCGTTCCACATCCGTCTCCATAAACGCGTCGCCGAACGCCCGACTTTACCTGCGCCCGATAAATTACCCGGGTCGCTATAACCGAGACCGCTTAACGATGATATACGGGCAATAAACGGGCATTAAAAGCTTTCGGATTAAAACCGTTAAGAGTAAATTAAAACATTATATTCCTCGCCCCCCGCGGCGAGAGGAGACGTTCGGGGATAACGGCGATTAAACAAGAAAATAGTATCAAACTCTTTCGCCTTATGAATGCTCACCATGCGACCATTTACTAAACCGAGAAAGGAGCCTCTTTAACGAAATGTTAAATAGCACCAATTCACTTAATTGTGTCCTAATTTTGTGACACAAAGCCTCTATAAACGTGTCTATCGGCACATTCAATCGCCAAAGTCCTTAAAATGCAATAAATGGTTTTTGATGTTCTATTATAATTTAATTTCACTCGTACAGTGTCCAGGAGTGTTAGTGCACGCGGAAGACATGATTTAATAATGAAAAACATATTATAGTGAATTTAATTTAACCACACGCTTTCAGTGGGGTAGCTATATAACAGACGAGATTTATCATTATCGCACTTCTTTCTTTTTATAAACCGGTTTCGACTTTCCGCCAATGCATCTTATATGCAGTCGATAAATATCTGTGCAATTAGAAGCTTCTGGCACCGGTTTGTAAAAATCGAAACCGGTTTGCCACGTATCAAAGAGGGGATGTTGGTGCAGAGGTCATCAATCTTCATGATTTTGACCGCACGGAAGGCGGTCATCACGGGAGATCCACGAACGTTGAATCATATTGTTTTTGTACTGCACAATCGGTAAACGGCGTTTTCAGAATGCGAAAGTAGGTTTCGGTTTTACGGCAACGGAATAGTGAATGCTCCTACTTTAAACTCTATTTTCATCAAAGGGTTGACTGGGCCGCGGCGAGGGGGTGGGATTTGAGGGGGGTGCGGCATCGGCTTTCGGGCCTTCCCTACAGCAATGGCCCGGCTTCCTTTCCTGAGCCCATGTACATGTGGGCGTGTGGAATTTCTTTGATCCATTGTTAACGAACAGTCGTTTGTGGCCGCCACAGCCGGGGCCTTCTGTAACCTGATGCATTCCTTTGAGGAGGGAGGTTGCAACATTTTCGCTACCCTCGAAAAGGGGAATCATTTGCGAACCCTTATTCAGCGCAAGTTTGACGAATTTGAGACTCATAAAAATGCTTACTCATTACTCGCGTTTTCCGTTCCAATCCAAAAATGCTCCGCGAGTTCTGTTCTCCTTTCTTCTAACTAAACGGTACAACGTAAATACTTGGCGCATGTTACCGAAGTAGACCTTGCGCAATATAAATTACGGTTATTACATTTTTGAGATTAGAGCACAAATTAAAAATTGGCGAGTGTTTAGGTAAAGTGCGAGAATATGCTTCCAATATCTCCCCAACAGTGACAGTATTGATGTATATCAAATGAGTTTGTTAAGAATACCCGCTCGCTATCTTCAGTAGCGGTGTTTGGCACTTTGGATGTTTTTTTGGGCATCCTCACTGCACTGTCACTGCCACTTACTGTGGTGGTTGTCTGTTTGTCTTGTTATTGTGTTTTTGGGGGATTTTGTTTGTCTTCTTTGTGTTGACGGGGGGGGGGGACAATAACAAGACACGCATACAAGACAACCACCACAGTACAAGTGACAGTGACAGTGCAGTGAGGATGCCCAAAAAAAATCCAAAGTGCCAAAAGTAACCAACACCCCCTTTTGCCCGACAATCCGACATAGACTTAAGCCGATCGACAAAATCCCACCCCCCTCAACACAAAGAAGACAATCATAACCCCCCAAAAACACAATAACACAAGAATATATACACACGACAAACAGACAACCACCACAGTACAAGTGACAGTGACAGCGCAGTGAGGATGCCCGAAAAACATACTGAAGTGAAAAGTGAATAACACCGTTACTGAAGAAGGCGACCAGCCGAAACCGGTCTAGCAAAAGACCAAACCAGCGAGAGGAGACAGAAACACACGAAATCTACGGAAATTAGTTTATACAGGATAAACATTTTTCGCCCTACCGATTAGTACGATGGAACGCTGAAAAAAGTGTAAATTCTAGGGCTATCACCGGTAGGGGGTGGTGTGGGTATGTGACAAGGTTGGGTGTGGGGGGGGGGTGGTCGTCTCATGACTATTCATGGTGTAATAACGGATATAAGGGCCGAAGAAGGGAGGAGCGTCCTGATGAAAATAAGGGGCGCCTCCGGCATACGCAAGGAGGGCTGGCCTGGGTCCCGTGACTGATTCGCCCCCCCCCCCGCCCCAACCCCGACCCATTTGTGAGGATCAGCCGCGGACGACAAACGCCCCCTCCCCACAACCCCGTGAACCCCTTTCTCTTCCTTAGGGGCCAGGACGCGGCCCCCGGTGAAATCCCATTAGGCAGGATCCCAGGAGTGTAGGCCCCCGGTTCGGCCAGGAAATAAACATTATACACCGCCATCACTCTTACGATTACCTCAAGTCTCCACTTGTCTATTTGGTCTTAAGCTAGACCACTATCTGGATCAATAATGAAGTGACGTAATTTAAAGAAATTATTTATTCGGACGACTCATAATCGAACCGGTAAAATTATGTTATGTATGGTGAAGTTATGCTGGCACTCAATTATTGCAAGAATATAATTTTGATAACGAATGGGAATATTTTATTGCATAACCAGCACCTTGAGAAGGTAATTGGTTCACAGATAAAAGAAGGAACATTTCGCTTTTCCTTAGTTCATTTACTCGTCTAGGGCAATTTTTAAATAACAATAACGAAACATAAAAAAGTAAACGTGTAATAGTTATAATGGCTTCGATGGAATTAACACGTCTCACTAATTGGAGTTGCGAATAAATAATACTTAGCCGCACTTCGCTGACGTAGACAGAACGTGTCGCTACGCTTTAGCCGGAACCTCGTTAGTGAGCAGGGGGAGTGGTACCAGTGGAACACGATGTTAATTGTGATATGTTACACCCTGCGAGAAAAACAAGGGGGTTGGAAAAGGAGTTTTTTTAATGTCGAAAGGGAGCGTGTCTTCCGGCTTGTTCGAACCCCTCTTCCCCGCCCCCCGCGGCAAGACAAACAGGGAAGCGGTATTATGGGTTTTTTTTCATACTTTAGAAGACCTCAGAAGTTCAGAAATCCGATACGGCGTTCGCCCTTGTTTAGGACCTCATCATCCATCAAGAGAGCTAGAAGGTTGAGTTCAACAATTCCGCATTTACATGTAAGGTCGGACAAAGGTTTTTCTGTTCGTGCCCCCACAATAATCGCATGTCGGTTCTAGGAAATTCGGTCTTTGAGATTTAAATTCAGCGCAAAAATAATCTGTTCCAGGAAAAGAAACACTTGTGCGCTAAGCTGAAGATCCCGTTATGTCGAGGTAATTCTTAATAACTGCAATAACAGTAATGAACTTATAGATTTTGCATTTCCAAATCGGTCTCTGCGCAGCGGTGTACTTTATTCAAAACGTCGCATCTCCCCAAACGACAGAGAGCAAAAACTGTGGTACAACGGGAGCCAAACACACGTGTCTCCGACCGCATTAGGCCAATTCGCCTAATGCGTTTCTTGGCCGCCACCATACCGACCGCAAGTCCGAGTGCATTTTAAATCAAAATTTCTGCCTTCCCGTCTCAGGGCCGCGTATAAATAAAGGCAGGCCGTAATTGCCGTTGCCCCGATTGTTTACCAGGGTCAGGGCGGGTGAAGGGTGGCGGGGTGGCTCAAAGCCCGCCGACATCGAACTGCCCCCAACCCTCACTACCACTACCACTTACGGATGTTGATTTAACTCCAAGTATTTGTTGCCTCCCCTCTCAAGCGAAACCGCCGAAAGCCCCACTCCCCGGGTTACATCACTTGTCCGAAATGTACATTTCCCTAATTGAGCGGGTAAACAAACAGACCGCGATACACGGAACCGTTACTTCCGCCTTTAAATAGGGTCAAGTATTGGAGATAATTAATGGCCGATTTCATTTGTCAGGGCGAACTGAGACATCGCTGAATATAAAATGATTCTTTCCTTTCGAACAGAAAACCGGATGTACGCTAATTAAATTCTATTTATACGTTATAAATAATTACTTTATCTGATATAATGAGAGTAGGTCCTAAATAAGAAGCAACTGATTGCGGAGTGGGTGCCAGTCCAAGGTTTGATTTCCTGTATTTTCTCTGCATAATTATGCACGTTAAGTGATCGCTATTTAAATAAGCCAGGTCAATCCGCCCATCAGAAACGAATGAAATTCGGGATCAAAATCCTTTTGTGTCGCTCCAAAATGTTTGCCGACAGTCTCAAAACCCCCGCCGGAATAATTACGGTTCTCAAACCGGCGGTGGGCGGAGGGGGCGGTGGGGGTGGTCGGGTTTAAAATCCGCCCTTGTTGGCCCACTATGAAAGAGACAATCTCCGTCTCGCTCGGTCCCGTTCGGCGCTCACTGTTTCCCCCCCTCTCTCTCTCTCTCTCTCTCTCAGCGCCGGCTGACAGAGAGGCCGAGGATGGGGGACGGATGGCTCGGTCTGGTTTGTGCGCGGCCCCGTGAAGCTCTACCCTCCACCGCCGACGACTTTTGTTACCCCCATTAACGGTTCCTAACCCCCCAAACCCCGCCCACAACGAACAATGACTCCTATAAAGTGACTCTTCCTCAAACCCCACCCCCCCTCCTACTGTTTTCACCTAATTGTTGTTGAGCCGGCTTCGCAATTTCCATTGTCGAAGGGAATATCCCCTTCCCCCACCCCCGCAGTCTTGGGAAAATTTCGGGAGCGTTCAACCTTCCCTAGCAGGAAGGGTACTGCGGGAAGCTCTCGATTCTCCTTCTCCCCAATTCATTTAAGTTGGCTATTGTTTTGCTTAAAAAGAATATTTAGTACCTGGTAAAGAACAACGATGTTAATTAACTCTAATATTCACCCTGACCTTTATATTAATAACGATTCGGATGGAATAAGAACAGCATTGTTGGCTTCGCGGGTACTTTAGGAACAGATTCGATGGATAATAGTAGATATGTAAACGGCCAGATAATTATAGACTGTGGCAGATTCACCTATAAGGAAGGTCGGGTGTCTGTGGACTGGCAATTCGCCGGGGCTGTATCAGACATCGGTAATTGTCTTAAACGGTAATTGTCTCGTCGGGGGTTTGAACTCGACGGCGGGGTCCGAGTGTCAGTTCTAATTGGTAAAGTTGGCGCTCCGGCAGTCGTCGCCCTTTGTGATACCGCCGTTTGATCGATTGTCACCCCTGAGCGACCCCCAACCCCGGGTCTGCTTATCGTTAAGGCTCTCGTCGGACAAAAGGATATTGTTATAATCGCACTGAATAAAATCGGAAAGGGGCTCCGGTCTAGAATTTTGCTCCAGGTCTTGCTCCGAAATAACATTTCGCTGATTAGGCATACGGCAGGATAGGGAATGTGAAACGGTAGCGGCCTTGTCAGCCGTTTTTTCTAGACATACCCAATACCGGTCTGGGTGACTCAGCGGCCAAATTGGCCCATAGGTCACATTATTAAGGGGGTCGCACTGCTCCTCTGGACTTGACCCCGTACAATGAGTGACCCCCCTCAACCCTCCCCCCCCAGCACCTCCCAATTGCTCGATATTTGAATTCGGCCTCTCGTACGACCGAATGACACATAACTGTAATATTCACTCTTTGCGTCACTCAAGACTCGGTTGTCCGTTACTCGGCGACAGTGAAATATGGCTGTTTGAACCGGCCAGTTGTCGGAACATGACCTCATCACTATTATTCGTTCTATAATTGTCCAGTACAGTGACGTAATAACTGATCCATTCAAATTGCGACTATTTCCCACGGAATGGTAACTGTTGCTGGGCAAAATTTGCTTCGGTATCAAATGTAGGGCGGGGGGGGGGTGTTTCAGGACCAATTTGAAAGGTTAGTCTGTCTATTGAACGCTGTTTGAACACAATTACCCGACGTCGGTAGGCTGCCGATCCGGGGGAAAGACAGGACCGGGTGTGGAGGAGGGAACAATGTCGGCCCGAAATGCCGGCCTGCTCCCGGCTGAAGCGTCGGCCAATCCCCTAGATGGAGAATAATCGCGGATCGTAAATGCGGACGAACGGACCGGGGCCATCCCCAAATGGGTTCCCTCGTCTGGAAAACACTCCCCTCTACTCCTCGGTTCCCCGACCGTGGTGCGCTCTCCCCGAATCCTCTCTTCCATTTGTTAATCTAAAGAATCCTGTCCCATTTTAATCATCTACGAAAAAAATATTGAAAACTATCGAACCGAATATTCGCTACCAGTTTATTCAGAATATCTCTTCAAAAACAGGTTGCAAGATATGAATAAATATCTCACGAAATCCGGAACAGCTCTAAAAACCGAATTTCAAATAAGTGACAACGTATATTGGATCCGCCATCGGAATCCGAACCCGCATCGTCGCGTTTGGGCCGCTATTCCCGAACCCTAATTTCATTACTCACAATTATGACCATTTAAATAAATACTGAGGTACACCTTCGAAGGGTAATTTGGCAGAAAATCTTGTCTCGTACGGATGAATAGATGAGGGGGAGAGTCCAATACAGAAATCCAGCTAAAGGGTTGTTCGATTCTTTGTATCCCTTCAATACTACTCTTAATCTGGATATAATTTCAACAAGACTAATTAGCTTTATAAAACCGAACTCGATAAGGGGAGAAATTAATGATCCTTCTCTTTCGCATTGCCTACTATAATTCGAGTGGTTGGCTACGTCCCGAGAATTGCTCCGTCACAAATCTGAACAACTCGCGGGTAAAGAATCCGATTTTAATTAATTCCAATACCCGAAGCTCGCAGGCAGAGAAAACCCTCAGCACCCTCCAGATAAGGACGGCTGCCCTTGTTTGAGCAGAAACAATATATAAATAAGACTACGGTGAAGAAAATGGAATTCGATTTTCTTCGGAGGGCGGCTTATTAAACGGGATTAATTCCTGGGGAATAAAATCACACCGACCCTCCCTTCGCCTTCAAGTTTATAAGGATTTGAATACAGTAATAGTTACGATACAGGGGACCTCGTCACTCCCCAACCCAGTGGGATATTACAATGTTTACACGCTCCGAGAATCCATTCCGGCTAGAAGAGGAAGGACTGAGGGTGGTCTATGGCGGGCCGAGGGAAGAGGGATGAAAGGCCGTCTTTTGTGCCTCCACGAGGAGAGCTTCTTCTTCCCGCTGTGTTCGACACACTCTCGCCCCCTGTATACAAACCGATCGACGCTCCCCTTTCAACAGAGTGCCCGTTAGAAACATTGTTTTAATCCCACAAGGAAAGAGAAAATAGAGACTTTACTATACCATAACATTTTGAAGGATTACGCGTTATCGCTGAAATCAATCTTTCAGTGAATTAGTCTCATTTTATAGCAAAAAGAATCTGTATAAGAACCCATATTTTGCAACTGCCTAAGTTTAAGAAGGAATTAAATATAATATTGCTGGAATCAATAAGGAAAAACAAAATATTAGATTCTACACTTCAAAAAATTACGTTCTACTTATCCTACGATATAATTTCTCTAATCAATTAAAGAAATTGAATTGCTCAAGAGCACTCTTTCTTCTTCGAGGAGGGAAATGTTGAAAACACGACGTTACGGTCGACTTACGGGGGATATTCACACGGTCGAAGAATCCTTTCAGGTCGGCTGAGAGGCCACAGCGGGATAAGTGAGCGGGAAAGGCGAACTCAAGAAGATTAAACCCATCAAGGGGAAGTCTTAACAGGCCGACTGTCCTGTTGGACGTGAGACAATGGTCGGGGTGTACAGAAAATGCGGGTGGACGGGTGGCAGAAGGATATCTTGTTCGTCTTGGTGGGAAGGAGATGCCCAATTAAAAATGTAGAGCCCAACGGGACGAGGTGGGCCACTTAACATACACACGTACCGGGCCCCGAGATGCGCCCCCGCCGCCGCCCCCGGGGGCCGTTATTATGCAAAGTTAATGGGGCGTCGAGGAGCCGCCGAGGAGGAGGGACCGATTCGATTAGACTTGACATCTGCCGGTAATTTATGGAAATCTAGTTTGGAAGTTAAACGCGTTTAAGGGGCTACTACCCGACCCGAAGTGTTAATGCAATAGGGCACTGGGACCCCCAAGAAGACCCTCCCGGCCCAAGGGCAACTAATAGGTCTCTAAAAATATAGTCGCGTCTTATATAAAATACCCTCTTAACAATATATCTCCTTTTTCACTTTATTTATCGCAAAGTGTAATTTTATGACTTTCCGTTCGGGACCTGGGACTACCGGCTGAATTCTGAGCACGTTCTAACTCTATAAAATACTCCAATAATCCTTATTACTCTGAAGGTTTATCTTAGATTATTATTATTAAGTCAGTAATTAATACCGAAGTACGTTTAACTTCGATTAACTGTAATTACTCAAGACTATTTAATCTCATCCTATGATCATTCTTCGGATTATAACGGCGGAAAAATCCATAACCATTTTCAACATAATTTAAACCGTATTTCTGTCGTGTAGGTGGTGACCGATCCAAGAAACTGGTTATCCATGAAAGATTCTTTAGTGATATAATTTAAAGTATTTCCTGGGTGTTAGAGAGGGTTGGGAAGATTAGGACAAGAAGCTAAAATCAGTCTATTCCAAGTAATCAGAAATGTTTATTAAATTATTACTTATTGTGTATATTATTGTTTGTATTATCGTCTTGTATACCACACACCCATCGGCCCCTGAGGGCAAAATGTCTGCGGTTTCACACGATTCCCCGCAAGACAACAGAACTGGAGGACTTTGACGGAAGAGTTTTGCGGGTTCCCCTCCTAGGTGGGACTCAGATATCGGGATTGCCGGTAACAAATGGTCGGGGAGAGTCTACTTTCTGCGGGACAGTCCGGGATCGATAGACCGGGGGCGGGGGCGTTCTGAATGCCAAATCCGTGGCGAGGGGCCCGCATCCGAGTATAATATATGATCGGACTTTGTAACATATGCCGGAGAGGCCGGTGCCCGGGCCGCCCCCGGAGAACTTAGTCTAGGGTGCCGACTGGGAAAGATAAAGCGGTGAAACTTAATTTATGGAAGGGTAATAAGTTAGCCCCGAGCGACGACTTGAGCTCCCGCTCGTCCGTCCGATGTCTTCCTACCTTACAGCATCGACAAACTAGATCGACTCCTGGATATTTTGCCTTTTTTGAATCGAAATCAGCTAAAAGCTTACAATTTTTATATTAATTAAATTTTGTCTAAACCATAGCGGAGACCCACAAACAAGTAATTTATGAAACCACGCAGTGCACATATTATATGAATAAGTTAAAGATAAACCGCAGGGTAGAGAATTTTACAAAGCCATTTTCTCCTTTCTTTTTGTATTAGACGCAATTTCACTAAATGACCCATTCCATCGTCGTTACTTTTGAAACACTTGCGGCGCAGATAATTCGGACAACAACCGGGTTAAGTATTTTCAAACGGAGCGATAACGGCCCTCTTTTTTTTTTTATTTTTCTCCGCCTTATCGACCACCGGGGCATAAAAGCGAGCGTCTCCATTTTCAACGGGACCGGTGCCGCCTCCGCGGGTCTGCCCCCGTGACCCGGGTAAAATGAGAGGAGGCACAAAGGGAAATGTAAATGATCGCCGGGAAAAGGAGCGTAGGGGAGGGGCCGGGCGTTAGGGGGGGGGCGGTTTTTTGAAATGTATAAGATAAGGTTATATAATAGTGGGGACGGGAGAGGGACAACAAACGGGGAGTCGACACGAATAAAGAAAAAAAAAAGAAGAGAGGGTCCGTGAAGGGCCCTTAAAGTCATGAAGGTTATAATCACATCGGGGGGTGACTCGGCTTTCAAAAGCTTTAATTATAGTACAAAGCCGGGTCGTGCGAGGTGGGGGGTGGCCCGACTAAGGGGTTGACAGACGAAGCAAACTCCTTTGTGACGGGGCCCGACCCTCACGGCCTAATGTTACTCGCATTCCGGGCGTTCTTTGCATACGTTACCTCCCCCTCTCTTCGGGGGGGAGGACGCACTCCGAATCTTACACCTGGGTCCACTATTGGCTTTTCTTTTGGATGAGGTCCGGTGATAAAAGGCCGACTGTCGTTGTCAAGACAAATATCTACCGTGATATCTAAAGAAAAACTAAAAATGCAAACTGCGCTGTATTAAAGTTGGCTAAAGTATGCTGGCTACATCGGAACACAGTTTCGCATGTAAATAAGGTTCTTCACCGCTATTTTGATCTTTCCAGTCGGCAGAAATGCAAAAACCCGGTCCCTTCCACCCCCGCCGAATGCATACGATACCAATGCCGCTTGAATTATTTCCGATAGATATATTGGAGTCAAGAAGTTTCTTGGCAAGTGCAGTGTCAATTGGCCCCCACGTAAAGTGCCCCTAGATTGGTTTCAGCGACCGACATTTCGGTTCGTAACTTTCCTTCGGAGAATGTCTGGGCCGTTTGGAAATAGACCAAGCCGGAACAAGAAAACAGCCACGGCTATGTGATAAATACGACTGAAAGCTCTGCAGAATCTCCCACAGGACATTTTAAACATTAGCGCTATTTTTGGTCAAATTCTAGACCTGCAGAGTGAGGGGCGCTTTTCAAAAACTATAAATAGAAACTAATATTCTTTTTTTAATTCTGTCTCTTGTGATAAATTATAAAACGATAATGAATTCTAAAAATCTAGTGTAAACCAGTTCATCGAAAATGTCCGAACACTTTTATAACGCATTATTTCATAAATAAGAAATTAGGACGATTTTAATTATCATTTATGAGAAAAAATATTTAACATGCTAACCTATGGTAAATTAGCTATATTTAATGTTTCAATTTCGCAGGTCCATTACCTATACCGTTTTGGAGCTTGTGCTAATTAAACCGCAAAAGTGACGCGGTTCAATTATTACATTTTGAGGGTTTTCATCGGAATATATTTAATTTTTTATTATATTCCGCTGTATTTCATAATTCTAAAGTCCGCAGATTCATATATTGGTTGTATTCGAACTATAATGATTAATTAATATTGGTCAGATATGCTAGTATTGTTAGTTTCTCATGGAAGCAGTCATTCATGGCTCTAATAAATAGCATCGCGACTAGAGGCGTTGTCTTATACTAGCTGAAGGGGGTCTATTTTTCTGAATTTTTTTTATCTTGCTTGCAATACCCAGATACTTGGAATTTTAAAAGGGTTCAGTCGTTAAATTTTGAGAAATATCTTATTTATTCAGGAATTTACCCGAGGGAGACAGCGAAATGGTCTATTTTCTCCCTTCCGCGTGGAAGGAGTCGTAATGGCAGTGGTGTGGGTATCACGTGATCCAGCGATCTGACCATGTGAGCTTTATGGTCAGGGAGACGGTGAGGGCGGGGGCGGAGGCGGTGGCAGGCAGGGCGGTAGCGGGTACCCAATAGCCGGGGCCACCTATTAGCATGCATACTGCATAGTGGGGAGTTCCGCCACGTTGTCCACTGGCCGGCTTACATCATTTATGCTGCGGCGCTACCGCACACCTATATATATACACCGGCACACACACGAGCACATACACACGCTCGGCAGATGCCGTCCAGAACGTCCCCGGGTCGCCCTCCCGTGGGACAGGGAGGGTCAATGTCCAATTCCAGGGTCTACGCGAAAGGAAAAAACCCCGTGCAGAAAACATCCTGTTTACGGCCGAGAATAATAAAATATTTAATTTAACGTTATCAGAAGCTTTCCGATTTATGCTCCCACAGAATGAAGAACAGATAAATACCGATAAGGGAGAAGAAGCACGGGGGGATAATTGAAGATTCTCTATACGTAAGGTAAGCCAGCGGTGAGGAGGGGGAAGGTTGAAAAAATAACGCCGAAAAAAGTTAACCAAATATCGCTTATATGATAAGGGCAACGTAAACCGAGTGTATTGATGGGGGCGGGCGAAACACCCCCAGATATAATATTCATTTTATTCGGCACGCGCCGCCGAAAAAGCAAATTTTACATCGGACTCCCCCGCGGTGTAAACACCGGGCCCGATGGGGGAGCTAAAACAGGAAACGTGGCCGGGGGCCGTAAACAAATCGCGGAGAGGGAGAGGGACCGAACGCCGCCAGTTATTTCAGAAAGGCGAACCCGAGCCGCTCTCCTGAGAATCTCGTGTTCCTCACAAGCGGACCTCTTTACGAGAAAACTTCGTACTTAAATATCCCGGGTACTGAGAAAAAGGGGTCGGTAATTGGAACCAGTGTCATTTTGGCATCTCGAAACAATATCGAGTGAACAACTTCGGAACTTTAAAATTATTCTATCCCGTTTTAAAACCAGTGAGTGTGAGACACTTTAAAAAATTTTCTTTACGACGACTTTGTATTATCACTCCTGTGGGTCTCCACTTGCGTGTTTCATATCGGTATAGTCCCGCGATGACAAATATGCCTTTAACGAATTATCCCCTCAATAATGTCAACATTCTGCACTTGAATTCCAATCTCACTATCTTCATGGAACAGAGTTCAAAACGATTCGGGGAGTAGAAACAGTTTTTATTCCAACAAGAAATCTGAAATACATTATTTGGTCTCAACCGGTTTTGCAATAGTCATTCCGTTGTGTACTTAAGCCTGCCGATGAAGCATTCCGTCAGCAGTGTCATTGTGCCGCCTTCGCGGAAGTATAAACAGTTCCGAATACGGTTTCTTAACCCCCAGTTTCTTAGGTACTCAATCCCCACCCAACAAGTCGGAGGAATTAATTATATACACGGAGGGAGGGGTGAGGCTCAACGGACACCATAACAAACAAAGACCGTTTCAAATTCCCCCCCTCCATCCCCCGCTTAGGGTCTGGCGTGCGCAGATTTCATTAGAGAACTGTGTTGAGGGGGCGGGCCTAGGCAGGCTGTTAATTGGGAATCGCCGCCGCCAATTCAGACCGGCCGTATGAGCCGAATAACCGCATCCGGGCGCCGGGTTTATTATACGGGGGATTGGCTTTCCAAAATCCCCGCCGGCCGGCTTTGATTCCCGACCGGCTCGGCGTGGGAATTATGCTTGACCAACTGGCCGCGACCGTCCGCGGAGGAAGCGTGAATGTCACTTGACATCTGTCCCGAACCAGCAGTAAATAAATACGTCAAAAGCCATGTCTAAATATATTGAATAGCATATATACATAATCGGATTCTATGAACATTAGAATTGATGGAGATGCGCTGAATTTTTTAATTTCTTTGTATATAGTCCCATCCGTCCGTTTTGTCTGACGAGGGGAATTATCTGGTCTTCCGGTTGTCCGTGAGGCTACCGTTAGAGGAACAATGCTGGGAAACTACAATAAAAGAAGAGTGTTGTTTCACTTCTTTCTGGGGCAAGAGGGTGTCGGACGGAGGAGCTTCGGGCCGTAAATGGACTCACGCCAGCACCGAGTCACGCACGCGTTTTGCCATGGAAACGCATTCGAAAATTAATTAACCCGTACTATAAATTAATAAAGCAATTTATCTGGGTCAACCCGTTCACGGGCAATATAGAGCGCATCTAATTATTAGCCGTTCTGTGATACAGAGAAATGAAGGTTTATGAATATTTAATCCGGTTGTAAAACCGGGTACCGCAGAATAAATATCAATTGTGCAATGGCCCTAGTCGGGATATAAAGAGATACGGGGGGGCCCCGTGTCCGTTTCATTTTGCGGGTTCTCTATTTGCGGTTCGTGTCGGGGGTTCGTTAAAAGAATTGATTCATTAGTAGGGGTGACCCCACAGGGCCGGGGGCGGCTATGTATTTGTGCTGTGTACTCGGGGGACCTCCACAGCACAGCCGGGTAAGGGAGAGGCGGAGAGAGAGAGAGAGAGGGGGGAGGAGGGAGAGAAAGAGAGATAGAGCGAAAGAGAGAGATCCAGCTAATGAAATAAGCCGCCGTTAGGAGCGATGCAAGAGGCAGGAAGTGGCCGTTCAAAATCGAATATTGCGCCACGCGGTGAAACCGAGACGGTTTCCACTGACCTATTTTTAGAACTAAATGTTTAACGAAGTTTACAATGCAGTCGGTTCCAACAGTATCTCCAATTTTATTTCTACTTGTATCGTCCAACACTATTACGGTGTATCGTATGTAGCAAATAGTGAGGTAGGCGCTCAGTTATCAAATCGGAACCTGATGATGGAACCAATAAGAGATTGGAAACGCCGTAGGGAGGCAAGACCCGGGAGAGCTCCTGGAGAAAAGGAATAAAAATTTCCACTGGAACTCGCTGAAGTCTTCCAAATATAGGAAGAATCTCGGACAGATAGGGAGTCAACCCCTACTGCATTTATAACATAAATTACAGCAATTACTCATCCGGCATAAATCTATAGCAATAGTGTGTGTTATTATCGGGAGAGATTAAGGCGGGGAAAGGAGTGTGGGACGGGTTTAGTCAATATATTTTAAAAACTACTCCAGACCTTACAAGAAAACCAATTTAACTTCCGCAGGAACTTGGGAATTTTCCTTCCTCGATAATGTTATTTTAAGACCGGATTTACTCTGTGCCTGCTCCTTATGCGCGCGGATTGTGCAACACAGCTGCTGCGGGGTACAGAGTATTGTTTTATTTTAACATAAATTTGTGTACACTCTGACTCACATAATTTCAAAATTAGGTACAATATATTCGCATAGTTGTGTAATAATTCTATTCGAATATTAAGAATAACGTGTTTAGTAACAGAATCCTTTCTTGAAATGTCTAAGAAACCGTATTCTATTGTCTATAGGCCTTAACGAATAGTTACCACATAAGAGTAGTGTGTTCTGTCATCTATAAACGATAATATGTATATACACAATTATGGAAAACCTATTATTAAAAGATTGACTACCAAAGGAAAATGTTTACTCTCGATGTAATGAAGCAGGTAATTGAATTGGGCAAAAAACAAGGGGAGTCGATACGAATTATGCTGTCGGGGGTTGAAAATGCTACAATTGGCTGGGGAAAATTTCTTCATTAATTCTTGAGGTTAGGCAGACTTTTTTGCCCCCTTCGTTTGCCCTACTGGGGAGGAACTCAAATGAGTCGGGGAAGCCGCCACTCTCGGAAGGCTAATTACATTAAGACATCTTCCTTGGGGAAGATTCGGTATTCAGAGCTCGAAATAAGGCCCGAATTTTATACTCCTCGAGTGTAGATCTTTATTTACGCCACGGAGGCGTAAAAATAGTCAGATTCGCGGGTATCGACCTAACTGGCGCTAATTTCATTTGGAACGGTAATTGTGAAAAATATTGTTTAGACTATTCTCTTCTGATCACATCATGTCATTCAAAACGAAACGAGGAAACAAATATTGCATTCGTGATACTAGGTGCTGCATAATGTTATGCATGTATTTTGTATAACATTGACATTAGATATTTCATATTCCTATGCTGACCCACTAGACTACTCCCTAAATAAACACGAAGAGTATGTCTGATCTTGTTATTCTGTTACTGCTGATATGGAAGTGTAGTTCTTTATTAAGATGATTGCCTATTCCGGCCAATATCCTGAAAGTACTTTTCTCTTCGTTCAGGGCCCTTTTTCATCAATGGTACAGAGCCGCAACTGCAAGTTGAGAAGTAACTGGAATAGGCGGTGGTACTCGGGTAATGACGCTATTAGAGGGGAAGAGTGCCGGGACCCTTTTGCGGGGATTATTCTCAAAGTAATCGAACCGGTAATTGAATTGAGGAATAAAAAGGGGGGAAGTCGATTAGAATTATGCCGGGGCGCAAAATAGCGGTCTACAATTGGGGCGATGGCTGGGCCGGGGCTCGGTCCCGCTTTTTTGTCGGGCGATTCTCCCGGAGAAAATTTTGAATGCCGTGGACCCGTCCCCGCGGGCTAATTACATTAGGAAGGCTTTCCCGAGGAACGGAAGGAGGAAGAGCAGGAGGAGGAGGAGGAGAAGAAAATGACGAAAACTCCGGGAAAAGGGGGCCGACTAGAGGGCCGCAAGAAAATAGATTGGTCCGCTCTTCCCGAGCCGGGCCCCCGGCGCTCACTGCCTTGAATAATTCATAATTAGCCTAATGGAGTGTAAAAGTCTCAAAGGGAGGAGAGCGGACTCTTCTTGGGGGAGTGGTGGGGGGTGAGGCCCCCAAATTAAATTATTTATCAGATTTTCATCCAACACCCCCCGCCACCACCTACTCAAAACGGCAAGAGGTAGATCGCATTCGTTGCGAGGATGTTGCAGCTACATCAAATATTCCAACTAATTTTTATTTAAAATATGTCTACCGTGAAGGAACAATAAACAGGCACGGAGGAAAATATTATTAATGCGATATACCATAATTATATTCAATACGCTTAATGATGAAAGAAAATTATGAAGTTAATATAAGCATAATCTATCCTACATTTATTATATAAAAATATTTAAATTTCGAATTATACACAGAAACTGTATTTCCATGAAAACATCAAACAATAAGGTTAATAAGGTAAACATAAAAGGTAGACCTTAAACAATTAAGTTCAAAGGGCAAATTGAATTAAGTTATTTACTTAGCATAATCTGTATATTACCCAATAGTGGAATTATCCTCGCATTCCTCTATTCGTAATTATTATTGAAATAATAGGACATTCGTAAAACAAACAGTCCGTAAACCAACAGAAACGACAGGGCCCAAAAACGTCTGAGTACACTGAAGAATTGTATTGCGGACGCGTTAGAAAGGTGAAAAATCGAACCATAAACCGGCCGGAATATAGGACAAAGTGGTACCATTAGTTTTTCTTCTCTGGGGCCCCGGTAAGCGATGCCAATAAATCAGCGGCGTGTGGCGGGGAGGGGGAGGCCAAAAGCCTCCGGTAATAACTCCGCGCCGGCTCCTCCTCCGGGATAGCTTAATGGGAATAGGGTCCGAATCCCCCGCCCCCACCGGCTCTACAGTCGGCACCTGAAAACCCGCTTTTCCTCGATTTCGATAGCGAAAAAACCTTTATTCGTCAAATATAGGCCAGTTTCTGGGTCCCCAGGGTGCTGGTGTATGTTCCTATATAAATAAGTTGAATACGGTCTTATGAACCTGACCTCGATAGAACTTAATCGCGAAAGAATGCAACTTGATTTGTACGGTTTAGAACGTTCAATGAATTTCAATCCTGTAAACAGAAACGTAAATACAGTCATGTAGACACGCGTTAAGAACTAATAGAAGGGTGATGAAAGATTAATTACAGAGAAAGTGTTGAGAACTAAACCGTATCAGTACATTTCTTCGCTTATAGGCCGCGTAAACATCTCATGCTACTAGGTTCAACGCTGCTAGTTAAAATGGATCAACTAAAAGAATTTTTCACATACGAATGCCAAAATATTCCAATTACACCGATGATTTTATATCCAACGCCTGTGAAAGGGAAAAAGATGGGAAACAACCGTCGACTCTGACCGAAGTTATCACTCCGAACCTCTGTTGCCGCTTATTATATTCGGTCCAGATTCAGACTCATCGCCGGGTAAAATATCATCTAAATCGGTGCCTGTTCCCACCTCGGCCCGTCTTCCTCTAATGGGGTTATTTGTCGGGGGGCTCTCGCCCGCTCCGATTTTCGGGGGGAGCGGGGGCGCCTTCGATTTTTCACCTCTGCCCCGTTCCCGAATATAATTCCCGCGCTGCTTTACCCGAGTAGAAGGTCTATTTGAAAGGCGGCAGCGCGTTTTATTAGAGCGCGGGCCTCTATTTATCTTCAGTGGGGTGGGAGGAAGCGAAGAAAATGTTGATTATCCTGGGAAGTTTTGAGTTGTTCGAGGAGGGGTTTGGGGCTTCGCAACCGACGATTTGGGGATGATTTCACGATCCCGACCCTCGGAATGCTTTATAAAGCCCCCAATTTCGCCTGTTCTAGCAGGTACTGACGCGATGTCGTTTCTTGATTTAGCGTCCTGTCGGAACTGTTACCCGAATCTGTCCTGAATAATAAATTCTACTCTACAGGAAACTGTGCTATTTGCTGCGGTTTATTTTTAAGGTCAGTAACACCGCTGCGGCTCCATATATGATCCTAGCTCGCGCTACAGTGAGAATTATCGAGTATATCCCGAGGGCAAAACAGTCGCACGAGTATGTTGTTGTTCGAAACCTTCCCGGGATCGAGCGGTAATAACTTTAACTGGGTCGCATGTTGAACGCATAGTTCACACTATAGTGCAGGCGATATGTAATTGTGGTTGAAGAAAACCTCAAATCTCGGAAACTTCTTATGGGGATGAAACTGCACGGGAGATCCGAATGCAGTACTGGTGTTTTCCCCGAGGCACTTAGCATTGCGGTTCGGTATCACAATGTTCGCCGACTACGTGAAAACAGGAAAACCAGCGTGTTGCAAGATTATTCTGTTGTAACCAACCAGGAAACTGTAACCAAGGACTATCTAAAGGCACGTAACATATCTAAGGGAACGTCAGGGAAATTCCGATTTGAAAATTTGGGTTCATTTTAAATTCAAAATTCGCCGCAGATTTAAATTTCTTTGAGGTAAAATTGCACTCAGTTATAGCCCTAAACAAATAAATAATAATTTGCGCACTCAAACAATATTCTAATTAAATAGAACTTGTTTCTGATAAGAGTTGTCTTTAGATTCGGGGAAAAATACTTCAATTTTTAACAACTTCAACATTACAGAGGCCAGAATGTGTTCAATTTCAGTGGTTTAAACCGATTATCGTGTCTCGAAACGGACTTACTCGGAGATTTAACAATGTTTGTCCACACCCGGTTTCAAACTCGAGCGGCTCTTTTCGGGAATAAAAATCGGCGATAAAAAGTTCTTAAAGGCCGACCGGGCGCTGAGGCCGTTCAACAAATAACGCCATTAAGGAAATGGAAAGAAGCCCACTGAGGTGGTGGCAATGGGCCGCGATTTCCCCGATATTTCACTCGGCCGATCTCCGAACATTTTCCGTCTCGCGACTTTCCAACCATGTCGGGCTGCACTGTTTAACTGAAACCGCTAGATATTACCATGCATCAATTAATTCTTTTGTTTGTTAACTGCGACACAAAAACCTGAAATTACTAATATTGAAAAAGTAATTATTCATCATATTTTTATTGTTAAAAAATTGTTTTCCTTTAAACTGCAATTTCCTTACTTAGACATTTTTTTTAAATACGTTGAGAGAGGAGAAGTGGAGATTACAGACTCGTAAGATATATCTGTCACAGATACTTGGCAGTTTACCTTCCTCAGATTTAGCAAAAGACATTACTTCGTAAGTGAAACAGTTATTCATTATTTTGTAGTTTATTTACTATCTAAACCTGTTTCTAGTTGTCATCGATCTAAACGTCCATTGACGTTTATTTCTTTAGAATATCGCACTTAAATAATTTTCTGTAAAACTGTGTCTTTTATAATTTATAAAGGCAAACTAAAAATCGATATTGGGAATTCATTTTCGGAAGAACGAAGTGCACGGTGTTTCCAATTTGTTTCATATCAGCCGTTCGCGGAACCGGTTGCCCTACTTGTCGACGACATCTTGAGAAATGATCAAGCATTCAGACGTCAGTAAAAGGCGGGCGATTCCGGCCATTAAGATACCGGCGCGGATAGCGAAGCGCCCCCCTACAGCGAAACACATGTTTGTTTATCTGAGGTAACTCGGGGATGTTTTCAGAGTTGCCGGCGCTCCTTTGGGACTAAAAATAACCCTAGCTGCGATAGGTCAAAGGTTAAAAGGTAAATAAAGGAGAGGGGGGAGAGGGTGGAAAGGGGGCGCAGTTTCCTTCCTCAAGCGCTCCCGGAGATAGAGCGGCCCCCCCCCCGATCCGTGTCGGAAACAAGACTAATGGTTGAAATTTCAAAATTCCCAGTAAAAGATAAAAACCATTAGTGACGTTTATAAATATACCGGGGAATCGCTTCCGCTTCGTTTAAATACATTTATTTTCCATTCAATTACCAGGGAACGGCATTTTAATATCCAGCCAGTTGTTTCAGTAGAATTCCTTTGCAGACGGATTTTTGCTTTAACTATAATTATTCTCTACGACATATTGCACAATACACCCCAACTGAGTTTTTATCACAATTTTTATCGCAATTTACGACCTTGTTGCCCCCACAATATGTTTTTCAACCGGCGCTGCACACTTCCGAAGGAGAGCAAAAAAAAATAGAAAAATCTTCGTTCCGGTAACGTGCGGAGCAGACAGCGGCCCGCTGACAAATTTCCCTTCCCGGCCCAAAGGTAAAGTCAATAATTCCCGCCTAAGTGTAAATTTCCCGTAAATTGAAGTCGTGTGCTATCGGGATCTGGGACTTTTTGTCAAAAATAATCCCGCCGGGTTCGTAAATTGGTTAAAACGTCGACGGATAAGTCCCAGCTCCTTATCGAGCCCGGGATGGGCAAACAGGGATCTGAAGGGGGGGGGGGAGTGGGGGTGGAACGCTTTCAAATTTTGTAAGGGCTCGGGTTCGGCGAGTGGAATACAACATCAAACAAATTGCACTTCTCACCTCAGAGAAAACAATTTTAGAGTTATACTTCATATTTTCAATTTCAAGATCAGTGAGTGGGTTTGAATTGATATTAAATGAGATGATACCTATTTAATCGTTCATAAAAATAGTTCCGGTGTTACTTGGGTATCAGGCTATGTCTATCCTAAATGGTGTGTACAGGGTATGTTTTAGCCTAAAGATGAATATTTTGAGTCGACATTTGATAAACTAAGTTGAGAAACGTGTAGGATCCGGATTATGTTGCCGAATACGCCGATGGGGGAGGGAAGGGAATGTTACTCTGAGTGGCTGGTCGGGTAAGTAACGCGGGAAAAATAAGACGCGAGTCACACTCCGCGTCTCGTTAGGTCGTTAGACGGCGGGAAGGGGGGTGGGACTCTAAGGGCTCGTGTTTTACGATGCCCCGGCTTTTATGTTGGGGCGCGGCGGCGACGTTACCGTGGAATTTATCAAGCCGTAAAATTTGAGCCGGATTAGAGTAGAACAAAAAGTAAGCGCCGAACTGAACCGACAAAATGGTGGTACGTGCTTCGCCGCCCGCGCGTTTAAAGGCTTCGGGATCGCCCGCGCGGGACAGGACGGACAGAGGGAAATATCGAATGGGCACAAGTTCCACCGAGTGAAAATTTATCGCCCCGGGTTTTACGGCCATTGTCCCGCGGCGGCGGCCCCCCGGCGAGGATATCGCGAAGGGATAAAGGAGCAGGGAAATCATCGTACACGCGGCGGCAAAAACGCTTCGGCGTCTGCATAAAATGCATACTCGATACAATGCTTTAAACTTTCATGCAACAAGGAAGTGGACAACTTTCTCAGATTGGCGAGCCGGCATATGGAGGACGTTATGTAAGAAAAATAGCGCTGAATGAGTGCCATTTTACATCCATAGAAACATCTACTACATGGCCGTGAATGTCGCTCTGGTCCTTTCAATACGGGACTTGATCCCCTGAGAATGTTCATTGACGGGGTACGGGAAACTGGATACTCGCTCTCAGTACGGTAGTTGTTATCGACGTGCGGCTAGCTGGCTCGGCAATGACGGGTTTCTCAACGTCGATTCCCAAACCGTATCACGGCTAATTGAAATTAGTAATTGAGCTTTCCGGGTTTACTGAGCTATTTCGGATCTTTATTATTCTTGTTAGCAGTAGTAGATCTTGAGGATAGAGAGAAGCAGATTAAACGCATTGAAGTTAGGTTCACCCTGGCGAACTCTAGGTAGTACGGAGAAGATTCCACCCATTTAAGGCATAATATTGAGTCTACAGATAAAATAAATAATGATTCAGACTCCAGAAGGAATTTTCTTATTAAGTTCGAAGTGCTATGTGGAGCTCATGAAGTACACTGCGGGCATTAAAATTCAAACCACGTTAGCTCGTTGTGGCCTAGTAGACATAATCGAAATACATTAGACCGAAACGCGTAAGTTTGGCTAGAACTAAATGGAAACGATGAGGTCCATAATTTCAGCTGTCTCTTGGGCTTCCCCCGGGTGGTTTTCGTATTGTGGTAAGTTGTTCCAGACTTAGAAGGGCACTGTGTTGATTCGGCTCAATGTTTATAATGAGAAAATGAACTGTTCTCGTCATAGAATTAAATAGTCCGGCGCTGTTAAGATGCTTCTTTCGCAAAATTCGGTCAAAACTGTCCTTTCTTAGTACAAAAATGTATCGTTGTCGTGAAAGATACGTACACCCTTAGGAAGTACTTGCCCTGAACGCGATCCATTTGTCCAAATATAGCGGTAGTATGTCATTGTGCCGCCCAAAATCTCGAACCGTAACCGTATAAGCTCCGTCCGGGTTTCTTTTTACAGCGCAATCCTCGAAACTCGTCCGGGGAGTACACGCCGAGGCGGAATAACAAAAGAGGAGAGGGTTAATAAAGGGAAAAGTAACGGTGGTGGAGGGGCGGGGTTGGGGGGGAAAGCCTATAAAGAGAGGGCCGCCTAGTAACTCACTTCCGCGCCATTGCCTCCGAGATAAGGGGCCCATTAACATCCCTCTTGTCGGATTTGATGGTCACCGACGCCGCCGCCGCCCCCGTATCCGGTTACCTGAAGAACGCCGAGGTTGTTCGGTAATCCGCTCCCGTTATTACGCTACAAGACACGTCGGAGGGGTGCCCTACCCTACCTTAAACCTCCCTGGCCCCAATTAAATTAAATAGGGAATAGTCGCCAACGAAATTTCAGTTTGAGGGAACATAACAGTTAACATCCGCAGATCTGAAGTAATACCAGTATAGTATCTCCGGCACTTCTCGAACTACCAACGATGCGTTACGTTTCTGAGCTTAAATTTCGCCATTTATCGATACCTCGTTCGACTAATGGCCCAATGCGAAAAGCAGCACGAATTGAGGCTGATTCCCAGTTTTATCACCGGCAAAAACTCGTCCAGGGGATGAAGTCCGCGACTCCCTGCCGTGCACTGCTTTTTACAAGTCCGTCCGTCGGACGGAAGAGTATTTTTATTGTTACTGCCGCTCTACGTGTTTTAAAACTGGATAATTCGCATTCGCAATATCCGAAATTCATGGGGCGTGCGGGAGAAGAAAAACTGAAATCGCTGTTAAACGGGGGTAGATGGGGGGGGGGTGGGGGTGGAAAGGTGAAGTTTTACGCGGCAACAAGCAGAAACGGTGGGCCGTTGCCGCCGGTTTACAGCGGACTAACGGGCACCCGGATTGCGGCCGTTTTACGGTCGACGAAACTCCCCTGGTATATGAGAGGGAGCAAACCTTACAAGTTATTAGCCCGAAACGCGCAGCCCCACCGCTGTTCCTACGTCATTGTTTCAAGGCCCTATTCGCAGGGATTAGTCATTGTTGCTCCTCGAAAAGTATGTCCACTCCCCACAATGACTATAGGGCTTATAAACTAACTCTTTGTGACGTCAATTCCAATGTAGCGAGCGATGTCCTAATACGCATTGTAATTAAGGTGATAACATCGAGGAAACAGCATTCAAAAATCGTTTTAATACACCTATACAAACTTATCGATTATTGATATATTTATTGAATAATGATTAGTTATTGCTATTATAACTGTTAGTGTATCGGGCAAATGTATAAACCGGTAATATAATAACTAATTCAACGCCCTCGCGAGTATTTATATATAATGCAAACATCAATGTGTAAGGAGACACGGTTCTTAGACGGTTCTGGCGGACGAGGCTTGTCCCGGTTCGCTAGGTAATTGTGCCCTAATTAACTGACTGGCTGCGAGAGGAGTTCAACCCCCGAGTACTTAGCGCAGACGGCAGAGAGGTAGTTCGGCGGGCTCCTCTTCTGTCGGCGGCCGAAGGGCGAAATCAAGTAGGCGCTAATTAATATTTAAGGGGCCTCCCGACGTCGTGAAATTAATAACGCGCTCAATTTACCGGGACGGTAAACAAAAGGGGCGGGGGGACGAACACCCGCATACGTCACTACCCCGAAACTTCACCGAATCATCCTATTTTCTCCCATTAAATCTAACGCTGTACAACTTCTTGTTGTGGTCGCGAGAGACATTTTTTCGTCCGGTTTGAATTGAAATTATTGTAGTCGTCGCATCGCGATCAAGATCTCAAGCGATGCAATTATCGGTACCCATTATCTAAGCCGTTTATAAAACAAAGTTAGGCCGTTGAATAGGAATGAATATTCATCAGCGCGGGTGGGCGTGTTGCAAAACTAAAGACGTTTGTTGTAGAACTCGGTTCGTGGAGATTCAGTAGCTCACCCCCTCAATTGTGTTCAGCACAATAGTTTCGGCATAATTTTTCAACACACAAACCAACGTGCACTCCGCTTAATTCAGCGCCAAGTAGAATGGGCGGCGGGGGCGGGGGTCGTTCCGGGCACGGCCACCGCCGCCTCAGGGCCCCAAGCGACGACCGCAATGAACACAAACACATCCCTTCCAGCCCCCCATCCCGCCCACGCCGCCCCGCCACCATGAAAGTTTAATTAGCAAAGTGGGCCGATACTGAGCCCGAGGGGAGGCGGCGTGGGAGGGGCGCCGCCCCGTTACGCCCCCTGCCCCCGCCCCGACACCGCGAGCAACAGATGCCAGTAAATCTCCAGGCTCGAGACCAGTCTAGACCAATTCAATCCAGTCTTAAAGCAAGGTATAAAATACTAGGTTTGGCCTTTGTACTTTTTTTCAAAGTTCACGAAAACTTTTAGTAGAAACACATGAAACAAATAACGCTTAGCTATCTCACCCAACATTAAACTATGATTTGAAAAAAGCTACTGTATAATTGTATAATTCCTCCGAAGAAACATTTCGGACGCATTTGTATTTACCCATAATCATTTATTCGCTGAAATGGGCGTTTCAATTATTATAATCCATTCTAATCAATTTTTCTAATAAATATTAATTTTATACTGAACTCAAATCAAATGAATTGTCGTCGGCACACGTTTATTTTGATAGTAGAAACTAAATCAAAATAACGTTTTCTTTTTGTACCTCGTCATATAATAGTGGATAGAGTAAAAATTAAACCCGTTCCGGTAGGAGTATGTGTGTGTGGGGGTGAGGGGGGTGGGACACTAGTGTACGAAATGCAATTGGACCCCCGGGCGGTGGGCTCGCCGGCGGATTCAATTTCGAGTGGCGGACTGCGGCATCGGTGGCCGCACAGCGCCCCTTCCAATTATACAGAGTTTGTTCAGTTAAATTAAGTACCGCGGGCCGGGAAACATCTCGAGGGCTGAACCCCTCAATTTTTGAAGGGAAGCTCACAACGGGCGGGTGGACGCACGTCTCGCCCACACAGTCGGGGGCGCCCCATTTAAAATCCGGGGCTTTATTAATTTCTGCCCATTTTTCCCGGTGTAAGTACACACTCGGGATTATATTTAATGAGAACAAATATTTCACTTTAATTTAAGCGCTCTTTTCTTTCTCCTTACATCCGTCACGGAAATATTCTTCGGCCTTATAAAATTTCAATAGTCGACGCCGGTCTCTTTCCCGTCTTCCCGGTACGTGGCTCTGGCGGGGTTAGTTTTTGAAATTTTCATTAGGCGTCTCGCCCGAGAACGGATCGCGCGCCGACTCGTTTATTATAAATGAGACGCCCCGATCCGGAATTGAGTTTTGGGGCCGAGGGCCGCGGACGCGTGTTCTGAATCGTCGGTCGTATTGAAAGGAGCGCCCTGCTAATCCGAGAGCCGCCGGCACACCGCTCTCCGGTATTCGCAGTCCGACTTGTCATAGATTGGCGGCCCAGCTCACGTACCTACGCCCAGCCTTTGACACCGCCCCCATAAATATTTGTCGCCGGAGCCGGCGGAAATGCGGACGCCTTTTTTACAACTGCAATTCGGCAATAAAACTTGTCATTTTTATAGTGACGTAAATGTCTGCTTTCCGAGAGAAGCGTGAAAACGTCGCGTTTGATTTCCCATCCAACTCTACGATGGTTATACTTTAATGACCGATAAATATACAGTCGATATATGGTCCTCCTGCGGTTTGTTATTCGTGAAAGCTATTTTGTTAAGAATAGCTACCGTAAAGTAAAAGTAAAATGCTTGGCTGCCCAAAAATTATCTAAAATTTTGTAATAAGGATTTCTTCGTTATCATAAGTATGACTTCGAAATTAAACTACTTAATTTTGAAGCACGGGAAAGAATTTGAGTTAAATCGCGTTTTCGTTTATGTATTAACAGATTGAAAGAAATAGCAATAGTTAGTAGTTAAGAAAAAATTTCAATCTATCGCAGTCTAGGGGGCCGCTTAATCGACTTAAACAGCGAACCGGTATTGGAATTCAGTCGATCGAAGGTTCAAATTTATGGTAAATTTATCTACGGGCCATTAGGCGCGCGAAATGCACGCTCGGATCGTTTAATTGCAGCCGAGATGCGGCTTAATTTCAGCGCGGTGCATTTGCGGGTGCGGGGTATTAACGTGGCCCGGTGCAGGAATGTTCAGGCGTCATGAAAGACCGAGCGGCCCAATTAGCCGGCCCTACAGGCCAAACACTCGTACCGCAAACCCCCTTCCCCCGATTACCGGTAATCCAGAAGGGTTCAATGCATTTTTCTTAATGAAAACCAATTAAACATGAAAAATGAAAGAGTATTTTAAAATATTCTTATGATATTTGAAGCACGTTAGTAACCACTATATGTATAGAATTAGTCAACGAATTATTGGATGCCTGGACTCCGCATAACTCAAGCTGTATTGGGGAGAGTTGGTATAAAAACTACTGTGCAATTTAGTTTCCAGAAATAGTGCTGTGTCACCCCGGCCTCCCAAAAAATATGCGCGGTAGGAAGACGCATATCTCTAATGGGGTCTGAGGGGACCTGAATTTCGACGAGTTATTCATTGGAGATCGGTAGAGACACCGCGTATATTTTTTGACACCCAATTTGGCCTACAGGAGCGCGGGATATAACATCGGAACATGTTATAAGGGACATATTCCCTGTATGAAGAAACGCAGAGGAAACCAGCCGGAGTAATTTGTTGTGGGGTCCAGAATATCATCACTCTCCTGTAGTGCGGATATAGAACAAATAAAAAATCAGGTAACATTGGTGTTTGTCAGTACTGAATCTTATAGCAAACGAGGGAGTAATTTTTAAAGAATAATTTCGAGAATTACTCGTAACTGAAAAATTAAGGGCAATTAAAATGTGCCGAACGGCCTTCTTCAAAATGCGTCAAAACAAATTCAATTAAAACTGAAATAAACCGCCCTTCGTTTCTTAAAGGGCGCGAGTCAATTTAGAGCTGACAACGGGGAGGGAGGTGAGGCGGCCTCTCGAGACTGAAGTGGCGGAACGGATAATGAACCTCGGGCGATTAATTGTGCCCGAAGACGCGGAGGCGGCGGCGGCGGCGTTCAAATATTCATGGGCGGGCGGCCGCCAGAGGGCACTCGAGCCCTCCACGAGTGTCGAGGACGCTATTCGAGTTAAAAGGGCGCCGCGGTAAAGGGTTTTTTGAAGGGTGTCGGGTGTGTCGGGGGCGGCGGACTTGTTGCTGTTGTTGAGGAGGCGCGGGCGCGATCCCCGGCCCAGATTGGCGCCCACTCCACAGCCGACCACTTAGCCCCGGCCCACTCTTCTCTCTCTCTCTCTCTCTCTCTCTCTCTCTCTCTCTCTCTCTCTCTCCTCCAGCCGAAACAATGCCGCCGGCTTTATCCCATTAGAATACTCGACGGCTCTTCCACTAATGACCCCGTCCCACTACGAGACTGTGTGTCGCCGAGGGAGGGAGGGGTGTTTATTCCCGCGAGAGTTACTTCACGCCAATTATAATATTGGTTTTCATGCGGAGTTTTTTCAGCCTCATGTCCCGCCCAGTACAACATGTACAACAACCCCCAATGTTGAGCGTTTTGAAAAAAGTTCGTGCGTGCCCACTCTAAAGGGAATTGAAGGCGACCCAGATATATGAAAAGTGATCTGTCATCATCCTCTGTGCATTTTCCAACCGGACGGACGTTTTTGTCGTATGAAAGACCCCAAAAAGAAGATAGGATAAGAATGAATACGGCTCTGAAATATGCAGAAGGTTCCTGTTGTTTCTAAGCCAAGGTTAATTTTCCGAGAACATACTGAGTAAATGGCTAATCAGTTTTTTTAAGTTTCTTTTTAAACAGTCCAGAGGCCGGTTCTTTAAAATTAATATCCGAACTAATTTATTTCCTGAGGGAATGAAGGTTTCTGTTCCCGACGTTTCAGCGGGAAAAGGGAATACACCTTTCTACTGGAACTCGTTGAAGTGTTCATAAAAACCGGGAAGAATCTGACGCACAGTTCCCGGAAGTTAGAGAGTAATCTTTTAATTCCCTGGCTTGTACTGATTAGCATAGAGAGATCCGTGTCCTGTTACTATGAACAGCGGGCTCACGGTCCACTCGGGTGGATGAACGACTGCGAAGGAGGTCACACTTGGGCCCGAGGCGCATCTAGTTTGTTCATTTCCATTTTCCCATTCAGTCCTCCTAAAGAAGTTTGCCTACCACTTTTTTTTATGCCGCTCCTGAAGACTCTTCTTCCCAATTCTAGGTCCCAGGGAACTGTACGATATCAGACATTACTGAGGGGATTCCTTTCATATACGCCAGCCTATAAAAAGTTCGAAAGCGACATACTTTAAAAAATCTACAGCTAATTAATTACGGACAGACTACTATTAGAATGCCAT
Organism: Lethocerus indicus; assembly: GCA_019843655.1. Classification (NCBI taxonomy): domain Eukaryota; kingdom Metazoa; phylum Arthropoda; class Insecta; order Hemiptera; family Belostomatidae; genus Lethocerus; species Lethocerus indicus. The sequence goes on along the minus strand of JACDQD010000010.1, from coordinate 13,168,441 downwards.
TTGTATTATTTCTCTGAACAATGAGTATCTGACGTGATGCTCCCAAATGGACAGGTATCCCGTACCGTTGAAGCCAAATGGAATAAAAGATATCCAGTGCTTGGGAAGCTAAATATTATGCCGATCGATGACTGCCCAGACTCCCGAACCTCGCTGAAATATTACTCTCCAGTGGAAATCCGCCTTTGTAAAGTCTTAAATTAATAGCGCGATCTTGTAGAACAGAAGAATTGTTGAAATATCGTTTCATTGATTGATATCGACGGAACCTTTTTTTCATCCAGTTAAATGGCCCCCGCTGTCTTTATTCCCTCGTCCGCTTCATTTTTTCTACCGAATTATTTCAAGTCACAAAGCGGGCGTAATTGCAAAACTACGGAAAAAGAATTACGGCGGGGTTGAAGAGAGGACGGGGCTCGACTTTTAAAAAAGGGAGCAGCAATTACTGAGCTCCTTTATTTTCACCCTCTTCCTCTGAATAACACTATATTTTATTAATTCTTAATATTTTTAAGGCCAACTTCGTCCTCTTCGAGACAAAATTTAATACGACCGAATTTTTCCTTATATATATATTTGCGGTAATCGGTCTACCAAAATTGGGGACTTTTCGGAAATCTAGTTACCCCTGGACATCGGAAACATACTACCGGACAACATCCAAGAATGCCAACCTAATATCCTAGCGCGGATATTTAAAGGTGCTACGGGCGAAAATCCTTGTCCCGATTGCACCCGGAAAATAAGTAAAAGAAGAAGAAGACGAAGTAGTAGAAGCGAAAAGAGTAAAAAAGCTGCTAAATATTCAGGAGACGAGCCCGAGTGTTGATTCCCGCGGCCTAATCTCGGCCGGGGGCGGCGTAGGGGATGGCCGCCCGGTATTTCAACCTCCCGTAAGATAAATGTCCGCCCCCGGGATTGTTCCGTTTATTTATGTGTTTACGCCTTGACCTCTTCTGGGCTCTGGGACCGATTTGCCTAGGGACGGAGACGCACATTGGGGCGCTCAGGTTGAGGCCAGAAAATGAAACAAACAACCGGCGGGCGTGATTCACGGCTGATCGCCAGCCCCAACATCAAATCGACAAATATTTCCGAACCGGAATTGAAAAACAAGTCGCCTGTGTCTACCTGCATTCCATTTTTCAATTATCGTAACCATAATTTCTCAATCTTTCCGAAGCGATCTCTTAAAATTATCTCGTCCATCTAGAGTGTTCTCTTGTGCGTTATTGGCGTGTTGTACGAAATATGCCTCCTTTTTTTCCGCCCTCGGGGTATATAAAAAGGGGTGGCTTCCCCCCCCCCCCGCGAAATTAACCGTATTGAGAACGTAGAGGTGGGGCGGGGGTGACTGTGACGGGGAGCACGACCTCATGAATTTTTCATAGTCGAGGACTCGTTTGTGTTTTGGTGTTGTCCTTAAAGCCTCGACCCCCCCAGGGCTACAGCCCTTACTCGGAAGATTCTTATTTTTCTCCAGGGCGGATAGAAGGGAGAGGGGCTAAGCCGGAGGGAGTCGCCTCACGTCCCCGAGATCCTCCCCGTATTCGACATCAATTATAATAATGGTACCCGGCGGGACATTTGCATGCTATCGGTGCCGTCTCCGGGCCCCGATGACCGGCCGGCCCCCCAACGCCGGGTATGGCAAAATTTATCGCCCGCTCAACGAATTGTCGGGGAGATACCAAAGCCCCCCCACCCCCGTTCGGGTACGTCACGGACCAGAGTATATAACTGTGGGCATATGTGTAAACGTCGTCACATACGCGGCCATTGGCCAACAGCGTACGGAAAAGCAGGCACTGCGGTGGAACAGCCAGAATTGGCAACAATCTAATATGGGAATTATCGATCAGAGATTTGAATGACATTTTTCTTATTGTTTGAATTATTTGCTAATTGTGAATAATTTCACCGAATAAATACAATCACGCCTAATTGTAATTACAATATGATAACACCAGTCTCCTGTTTGTCGAACAATGAAATGTTCGATACTGGAGCTGTCGAGGCCCTTTTCAATAAAATCACAACGCTCCTCTCAATGGAAAGAATTACGGGTAAACGCTCAATTTCGGTGTTTTTTATCCTGACTTTCAACCGGACCGGACTCTAATAACTCCACTGAGAGCAACGCGGAGGCGGCGGTGTCCGACGGAGGCCGATAAATCACCGAACCAAAACAACTGAACCGATAATTGAACATTATTTTTCACGCGACAATATCCGCCCGCAATTACACCGGTCGAAACCATTCGCCAGTTGTGGCCACTGTACGATCAAATAACAGCCCAATAAGTAACAGTAAAATGCGATAGTAAATAGGTAATTTCATTTTAAACTTCTCGGTACATCATTATCAATCGTTTCACTGTTAGGTTTCCCACCAAACGCCGTCCAAAATTCGATCAGAACAACACATTCCTTGAAATGGAATTTAGTAAATGATAAAAACTAAAATATATTTAATCTATTTTATTTCCAAAATTTCAGATTTATATTTTATATGCAACCCACTGCTAATCGTGAAAATTATTTCAGGGAAAAAACTGTGAAAATTAGATATGTGAAAATACGTGTAGAAATTATAAGCCCCCGCAGGTCCATTTTGTGTTTATTCATACATACGATATTGTACGAAACTGATATTTTTTTATATCTATCTATATGTTGACAATGTTTAGTTCTGCGAGCAAATAGAGAAATACTTCCTTGTTATAAATTACATTTCTGCCATTTTCCGATAAATACGAATGCGGTGTGTTTCATTCGACCGGACGCCTTTGTACTCGCCCGCACATTTGTCTATGCGCTCCCCGTTCGACACCTAATTCCGAAGGCAAACACATAAACTGATAAAGTTGTTGTTCTCAAAATGAGGTTTAACCGATATTTCGTTTGATTTATTTTCGAAGCCACGTACACTAGCCTCCCCCCCCCAAACGCGGGCTGCAGACAACGGGAAGATATATTGGGGACGCAATTTACGATTGTCCACGACCGTATCGGATTTAGGACTGCCCCCGGAGAGCCGAACCACTTATTCGATTCATCTTAGATACAATAAACAATTTATAAACTTGTAAAAATTGATTTTGGAATTTAAATAAAAATATAAGTGTGCAGTGTATTCACAACTTTTTTATGTGCAGTTTTGCTGAGCAATCTATTAGAATTAAGCGATTTTCTTAAATAAGTTTACTTAAAATTATTATTTAAACCACTTTGTGTGAACTGCAATATTAAATATCTAAAATATACTTTTATTATATTTAATTAATTTCAGGATTCAAATAGAAGCCTTAATGATGACACAACTTATACCATCCTTCGCAAAATACTTTCTCGAATATATCCCACGAATATAACTTAATTAAAGGACGAATTCCAACAATATTTTTATTACGAAATTTTTTTTAATATCTCAAAATAAAAACTGTAGGTTCATATTCGCATTTTACTCAGATATCGGGTCCGAGTTGAGGCACCGCTAAATCGATACACCTATAGGTCACCGGTTAATTCCCTAGGATATCCTAGGTTAATTCCTCCAGAACTAGATTATTAGGTGCACAGCCTGTGCCACCTGTTGTCCCAGCCAGATTATAGGCCGCCCCTACGCCAATGGATTCCCGAATCCCGGTCACAATACACCGGCGTCGACAAATCAATTGACTATTTAATTTCAGTATAATGATATACACGCGAAAGAGCCGTCCACAAAACTTGAAACTCGATTTAAAGCGGACACGGTAGGACGGCGTGCCAAAATTGGAGCGGTTGGGGTGTAAGAATAATGACGGTATCGCAAAACGTCGCGTACCACAAGACTGGTATCTCGACAGATAACTGGTAGATAGAGTTTACAGTTTCGGAAAATACGGGATAAAGTAGAAAATAAGACTGGAGAAAATGTAGGCCGGTGGAAAAGAAGGACAATAATGAAATGGCGGCTACGTTCACCGGAAGATATTAAATTTGCCCCGAGGGAGGAAACAGAGAAAAAAAATTGATAGGCGCACGGGTAATGAGCGAGGGAAAGAGGGATTGGGGTAGTGGGTCTTCTTGGGGGGGGCTTCTTTCAGACGGCATACTTAATGGATTCTGATTACCGATCCAGAGGGGAGAAATTTTCGGTCTGTTCTCTCTGCTTGAGGAGACAATGGCGGACACAGGATTAAATCTGTGTTCTCATAGATAGATATAATGTCAAAACACAAATTTTTGACTACAAAAAAACATTGTCAGTCCACTTCGAGCATTTTTTTCGGTGTTGAAAATATGAAATGCACTCGTACATTATTGAGTTCATGGGACTAACTAGAGTTCCTAAATCATAATTTTTCTCCTGGCTCTCAACGCGACACCATAATTTAGTGAACGAATAAAAAAAACCTTTGCGTCGGTGCGCGGGAGGGGGGCATCAAAAATTATTCCCCCGAGAAATCAGCCAGAAACCCTTTTAGGCCGGGGGGACAAAGCATAATGAGGCGTTTTGCATTTATGAGATAAGGAAAAAATTAATAAGGGATTGCTGGGTGGAGGAGAGGTTGGGGGTTTTTCGGAGACGATAGCGGCCCGGCGGACTTCGTACAATATTTAACTTAGGTCTAAACTCTAAACAGAGTTGTGTTCTTTCAATTACTTGTTATGATTGCTATTCATGTAAAGAAACCGAAAAATGTCAGTGCATGAAATTGGCAGTAATATTACTTTCGACAGGTGCCGTTTCGTTTGTGCACTTAATACAATAATCTTGCACAATGCGAGAGATACCGCCATTCTAATAATCTGAAGATGATTCCCGTTCTTTTAGTCTTAATATAACCATTCTGGGTAGTCATATCGGGAAGTCTCCATTAAATCTAATACCATCGCCTTTATTTTAATCATCACTTGCAGTATTCCATACGAGAAGAGTTGAGATGCTCGGTTGGTGATTTCGAAATTCTCAAAGTCACGATTCTTCGTCGCTTACACCGCGTGTATAGCTCTCAGTTTACTTTGGGAGTAACTGTGCCCCGAGAATGTACTCTGGGCATTATTTTATGGTAACAATAAACTGAAATTGCTTATGAAGGACTGTACCGTTTGCCATAAGCCGGCCAGGAGAGATCAATGCCGGAGGAATGGCACTCGGTCGCCTTGGTGAATTCTGACGTCACAGTTATGATCTTCCACGGCGCCGCCAACGCCTTTTAAAACCAGCCATCTATTTATAGCTCAAATCCTCTCGTAGATAATGGATCGATCGATTTTCTAATTTCGATGAACGGCCCGCCGTCGAATAAACGGAGCACTTTATCCGGACCTAATTCGCCCCCCGGCCCGAGATTCTCAAAAACCCGCCCCAAGGCTAAACACCGACTTTGAAATTGGCTCAAAATGTTGTTCAAAACGGAATTAAGTTTAAAGGAGTTTCGTTAACGAGATCGGACGCCGTTACCAATTCCGTATTCTTTGCCGCTTTCCGTGATCAAACTTGCCTGCGCTCTTGCAAAAATGTTATTTATTATTTGGAAATAAATTTGTTGTTATTCGGTGAAAAGTGGCTCCCGGGGCGTCGCCCTGCAAATTACCTAGTTCTTCTTAAACTAGAAAAGTTCGGCCGAGGAAACTTCATTCGACTCCGGCGATAATCCGGAGTTTGGTACTCTGGACTTATTTATGCTAACTTCGATTATGATATTTAATCAGATAGGTTTTCTTATTCGGACTACGAAATTCAATAAACAAATTGTTAAATAAGTCGATTAAAGTCGTAGAGTGAATTCACGAAGAGAATTACAATAAGGAAAACACAGTAATTACTCACCTATAAAAAGTGATCACCCCGACCGTAGGCCCGAGTAGTGATTTATGACTAAAATAAGTGGAAAATTGAATGTGCGATGAAAGAGATTCAAGTGGTAAAAATATAATGGCGACCTTGAGGTATATTCATGACTGAAGTTCGTAGTTTGTGAGAATTTCCCGGGGAAAGTCGGGGCCGTTTAAAGCGTCGGCGATTATAGGAGGGCGTCGTCGGGAATGGGCCCTCCTGGAATGCCCGGAACGCGTCCCGCCGGCGCTCGGCCCATAAGAATTCTTCCGTTTGTCACGCAGCGGAGGGAAAGCCGGCCTTTTTTGCCGGGAAATCGGAGGTGGCATTTTTCGCTCGCATTAGAGACCGGGGCCCGCTTTTGTGCCCCGTGTCTGGGAAACCGACAGTCGGGGAAAATATTATTCCGGTGTTTCCCCCGGCGGCGCGCACCTCCGCCCCCCAAGTGTGTTTAAGGCGCAGCAAAAATAAGTCCGGCCTTTTCAAGCCTCGATTTTTGGTTTCCTTTGGCCCCCGCCCCACACTCACGGTGCGGCCGTTCCCTGTTATTGTTTTCCGTCCTGTATAAACAATTGCCATAAAAGGGTAATTCGAAAATATTGTCGAATCGCGTGCATATCGTAATTGGCGTTAATGTATGGCATCGGGACACGACTGCGTATCACAGTTTAAACGGATATTATCAATACTAATCTTAATAGAGATGTGCGTGGGATGATGTAGGACTGAGGTGTGACATTCGAGATCGATTTTAGCTTTTCGGATTTTTGGAAATATCCGAATCTATCATTTATTCCAAACTCGAATCGCTGCACAATTCCTGGCTGCGATTCCAATTTACTAATAGGACGATCGGATGAGGATCCTGGAGCTGTGTGATAAAAGCGATTCCAGCACCCTCTAAAGTAGAACCATATTGGCCAGGAACAACCTTTTAAGCGGATAAGGCGGAATGTTTAGACCACTTTGCCGGTGTCTAATTATGGAGCGGTATTACTGGGAGCCAATTCGGGGGGCGCGGTGGCGGCTGAGGAGACAATCGAACCAAAAGCAATTTTTCTCCCTTCCTCTCATACCCCATTTCGCTGGCTCTAATAAATTAGATTCCCTTTTAACCACAAAGGGTGGGCAAATAATTGGTCGACGGTGTGCAGGTCCTCCCTGCCCGCCACCTCTTTCTCTTCCCTATATATGAATCTCAACTTTAATTAAGACGTCTTATTATTCTCCCATTGTTCTTCGGTTCGTCGGAATAATTGCCAGAGAGGGTGGCTCTGATGGGAGGGGTGAGGGGTAAGTCCATTCATCCTCCCCGTTCACCCTCTTTCGTTCTTGTATATTCGGAGCCGGCAGGGCGTTTCAGTTTTCAGTTATTGCGGCGTACACAGTTCACCTGAAGTAAGTCGGAGTGAGGGTTCAAGTTTATATAAAGACCCCTCCCGGTACCGTCCTTTACGCTAATCTCGGCTTCCCCATCACAACTTTCACTGTTGGGGAATCGATGTCCGGGGCCGCTATAGAAATCCGGGCGACTGTTAATAATATTGGAGGTCCGCTTACCTTGCTTCTTTTCTAGTAATGAAAGTAAGTAACCTATTTTTACGAATCGAGATTGATACCCTATTATATACAGTTTTATATCTCTGTAGGATATATCAAAAATGAAAGCCTGTGTACAATTGTTTTTCTCCACACCGTTCACCATATGTTTGAACCAAAGTATTTCCAGGTTATTCTCTTCAATCCAAGTTTTATAATCATTTAACAGAATATAAGTCCAGTAAAGTGAGTACTTTACTGTGAAATACTGGGGCAGAAGGCAGTTTTCGCGTGAGACCGCGTCGAGGTAACTTCGGCTTTGTTGGCCGGAGGAAAAACGGTAAACGGTTTTGGTAAGAAAATTACTCGGTCTTATAAATCAATTTGGCGTAATAACGGCGGTCATTCCCGAGGGACCGGCTCCACGTTACTGGCCGCTAAATCAATTAGCCGGTTCCAAAAGGCGGCTGATAGACCCGATGTGGGGGGACTGTTCCCCGAGGGCTTTTTCCCTGCGAATTTGGTTTCGGTTCCTCGGAAATTTTTGATGACAGGACCCGATTCAACAGTAAAACTTCACGATAAAACGAAGTCACAACACTGTAAAAAGGATATTATCCGCCTAAATTTAAAGGAACGCGGTATCTATGATTGATAAACCTAGAAAGTACACATTTTGAGTACTACGGGGTGAGGTCAAGTTCTGATCCGTCCAGCAAGCTACTAACCTAATGTTACTGCAGGTTGCCTGCTTGGTCCTGGGATGGGGGACCGCCTGCAGTATCCGAGGGCGGTAATTTCTGCGGCGGTTATCCTATACAGGGGCCCGTTCGGAACGTGTGGACCGCGTCTTATTGAATGTTCGGGGTGGTGGAGGAAGGCCGCCGGCGAAACGTTCTCCGATTGGTATAGGGGTAGTGTGGGGGCTGGAGGGGCTCTCGAGAGGGACGGGACAGACGTGACGCGGCCCTCGCAACAATTTCTTAACAGTGGGGAAACGGCAGAAGCCCTTTATTAAAGACATCAACACGTACTTGAAATTGAACTGTAACTGCCACTGCGTTTGCTCTAGAATCGGTCCCCTTATAGATCAGGGACTGAGTTATTAAACTGCTTATTACATTCTCGAAGTACGCGCAACGAATATTACAATTTTCATTATCATTATAGTGAGTTATATAGATAATGGACGATTTATTAATAATGTTAAATTAGATATATTCGTTAGTTCGATCTGTACTAATTTAAACATTAAACATTTATTAACCTAATATTTGGTATGTTTAATTTTCCATCCATTAGAAGCATGTTCTTGTGATGTAGAAAGAAGTTAAGTGAACTCCTACATTACTGATAAAAAGGCATTAATTAGTCTACAGAATGCAAGAAATATAACGTGACCAGTAAAACTTCGTAACAAACGATATCACTCGTAGGTTTATTAACAGACGCTGAACTTTGAAATAAATCAAATTATATTCATATCAACATTACAGTTTAATAATTAGGTGTACGGCCCAAAGTTGTTTAAAAGTCCCGCCCGGTAAACCGCAAAAAAAATTGGGCGAAAGCGTACTTTTGCTGGTATCGGTGGGGCCCTACATCTGGCATCCTTTTATTAAAACAACACTCCCTGTCCCCGGCCTCAGCAACAACTGCCAGTAATTCTTAAATAATTTCGACCGGAAGCCGCTCCTCTCGGCCCCCTCCTCGCCGCAGAGCGCGTCTCCACTGATTGCCTTTATATTGGTTCCGACTGGCCAAACGCTGTTACGAGGATTTTAGGAAGACAAATTAGAAAAAAACACAGTGAGTTAACCCGTGTACAAATTCAGTAACAGGGTACTAAAACATAAATTACAACTGCATTATATAGCGAGTGCCTGATATAATTAACGCCGAAAATTTATCTTATCTTTATAATTAAATGCCACCATTCAGGCTATAAACCTGCATTTCTGTTCGTTTATTCAACACTAGATAAATAATTTGACCACCAATCTTTTGCGGTGGTAAATTCGGACGCGTTCGGACTTGAAATTTCCGTCACCTACAATTCTAACTGACTACGGCATTAAACCACCATCCAACATCGATCGGACATATGATTAGGTATGCGCATAAAACGGTTTCTCTTTTTCTTTTTATACCCACCGAATAAATCCTCTTATATATAAATAATTCACTCGAGGGGTTGGGGGTCCCCATTCGGGGGAAAGAATGGCGGAGGCCCGGTAATTCTGATTAAGTGCCCGGGGTCACGGAATAAAACAATAAATATTTCGTCGGTTCCTCCCTTATCCCCGGCCCGGCCCCGAACTGTCTCCGACACGGGGGCCCCCGAGATTATTCCGGCCCCGATGTCAGCACAATGCTGATACCGGACCCCTGGAAATATCAATAATTCCCAGAGGCAGTCTCCAGTTAGCATTGCAACCGGCATTACAAAAAGTGCTGATTAATAAACCATGTCGAAAAATTAGGACATACGGAAAACCACATACTGATAAGACGAACTCAAACTTTAGTTTCACTATTTTACGTTTGATTCTACAAGTCTTTGCAACTTAACTCTGAAAATTTTGTTTTCACGAGAAATATAAACAGTGAAGAGCAGTAGCAATGGGACTAATATTTAACAAGTCAGAAAAAAAGCATAATTCTTGAGCTCAGATCTTTATAAAGAAATTTATAACTTTGTGTATAGCTAGTATTTAGGACAAGTATTGTATTACCTCTATTAAACAATTCTCCCTCCGGTTTAAAATCAAGAGCATACGGAACGGTCGACAGTTGTCAGCGGCAGACAGAACGCATTTCGCCGCCCCGGGGTGGAGGGTTGTGGGGGGAGGGGGCTAACCCGGCGCTACTGAAAACACGACAAACGCTTTAAACTAGTTCTCCTCTCTTCATTCATTTTCACGGCAGCGGCATTCTTTCCAAAATAAAAAAAAAACGGTCGTACGCGGGGTGCAGACGGGCGAATGCAAATGGGGGCGGGGCGGGTTGAGTCCCCCCGTAATTTAAACACCAATTTACCATAGCTTTGATATGGCGGGACGAGGGGGGTGGAGCTAAATGTGCCGGAAAATTAAAACCTGTCCTTGCCCCTCCCCCTTCGGTACTCTCGACAGCAACCCATTATTGCGTCTCTTGTCGTAGCCCACTCCACCGCCGCCACAACCCCCTGCCACCCTCCCCTACCACCCTCCCCCCCTACAACCCCCGACCTCCTTCCCCGTTTTCCTATTGTTTTCTCGGCCAGAAATGTAAGAGCCGGAGCCGGAGGATGAACGGGAGGGTCCCCCGCTACCCCCCCGCCGTGTTCATTGTCGGTAGAGTGGGGGGAGCTGCTGTCTCGGGCAGCAGGAGCGGTGCCCTCGGTGGTTGGTGCGGCCTCTCTGCGGGACTTGTGGAGGGGACCCTTCGATCCCGGAGATTCGGGATTAACGAGGCCGCAGTCGGGGCCATTAGGGGCGGCCAAGACCAACTTCTCCGCGAAGAGGTTGGGGGGGGGGGGAGACAACGTCGAGGACCCGAGACGGGCACATTTTCGGGTCGAGAAAGATTACATTGACTTCTGTAAACGCGGTAAATATTTAATTGATTTTGAAACATTCAACATATCCCAGCTGGACTCGATATCAATTGCTTTTTTTAGTTCATACACATTAAAACTAACTCTTACACTTAAAAAAAGTTTTATATTTCACATTAAACGTGGAGAAGAAATTAATACCGAAACTAATAGTCTTAATTTCAACAGAGGATAGTTTCTTCTCGTCCAAATTAGTTAGAGACAATTTCCATCGTTTCCGAGCAAAGCACCCCATCCCTGTCCCATTTAGGGGAGGAAGGACAAGATCAAAGTTGTGTACAAAGACTTGACAGGAGCACGACTATATTTTCCGAGGTTCCACTGTTAGCACTTCGTGTACTGGACTTTATCGCATATCACATTACGGTATACGAACTACCCGCAATTTCATGATAGTCTATACAAATTCGTACCTGATCGGAGGTTTACTGTTTCTATTTGGTTTTTTGTTGCTGAGAGGAAGACATCTATATGTCCTGAGGTATCCCCAAAAGGCCGGCGGCGCCCGAACAAAGACAGGGGTAATAAGCGGGAGGCGGGGCGGTGGCGGGGGCGGGGGCGTACACCCCCGGGGGAGTGTTCGGCCCCGCGCTCCTATAAATTGGGCGACCGTAGTAAACGGATTACAAAGTTGTCTTTACACGGGCGGCTAATAGCGGGTCGGTTCCCTCGGCGGCTTAATGGTTTCATGACCTAGATAGCTTTCAGTATGTTTGTACTCTGGCCGAGGGTTGGGGGCGGTCCGCTACTAACAAATGCCCCCTACCCCTCCACCCACGACGTCCGAGTGTGTACGCCCGGCGCTAATTTAATCCCCCTCTTTGCATATAATCTTTACATATTTGTGTGCCTTGATCCCTGCCCCTTTGGTGCCTTATATAATCGCGGTCGATGGCTTGCAGAGATTCGCGGTCCGAAATGTATTGGGTAGACATTAGCGGAAATTTTAACTGCAGGCTTTAGCGTTATTCGGGATATAGAATCCAGCTTTGAATCGGTATATCGTAGAACAAATATGAAGATATTAAAACGCCGATTCTCTTAATCATAGTCCTGCCCTTAATTTATCTAATCATTCTTCGCGCAACAAATTTTGCTTATAATAAAACAAAGATAGAAGGATAGATTAATTAACAAATTTAATCATTTTTGACATCTCACTCCTGTGGGATTGTGTAGAACTGTTCAACTTGGGGACCGACAGAAACGGTCAAAGAGACGTCATATTTCGTGATCGTAAAACGGGACAAGACAAACGGAAAAAAAAGATAATCGGCGGGGCAATAAAACGGATTTCATCGACGGTCGAGGAGGATTTTATTTAGTCAATAAAGAAATGATTTTTCCTTTTATGAACGACCTTTGAACTCACTCGGTTTTACGATCGGTGCTGCGTCCTATCACGGTGATGGTACCTGCAGTATACTTTTTAAGAGGGGAGCCGCCAACCTGTTGGGACCAATTCCGTTTAACGACCGTCCATAAAAACAATACAGAAAAAGAACGCCGGAAGTAATTAAAATATAAGTTTATTAAATTCAAAAATAATAAAAAGGCCAGGTATAGAATTCCCACCGTAATAGAATCCCCGATCAATAAACAGCGCAAAAACAATTTATTCAAAATTTATAAAATTCCATTATAAATTTAATGTATGATTTATTATTTTAGCGATAGTTTTTGCTGGATTAAATTCAATAAATCCCTCGGTGGTTTATTTACAGGATCCTACTGACAGTGGCGAGAACTCTTGCTATGTCCAACTACTCTCCATTGCGGTTTCACAGCAAAGACGATGAATCAAAACCGAGACTTCCAATAGATTGAGCGAGGGTAGAATAAAAAGAAGTGTAACGGGTCGGAATACATTATATTTTATTGCCGATATTAAACGAACGGGGAAGAGAAATGGGAGGGCGGGGAAGGGGGAGAAACCGGGAGTTTAATTTGATGGGGTTTGCCGAGGGAGGCCGCAAATGGGTTAGAAGTGAGGGCCCGACGATGTGTGCCCGTGTGTGATCGCACCGTGTGGACAAAGTGTGCCCCCCCCCCGGCCCCCCCTCTACATCGGTGCGGGGGTGGAGCCGGCCCCCCAACCTAATTAAACAGGGACATCGAATCATCCCTTATTGAGGGCGAGGGTGTGTGTGTGAGGGGCGGTGTACCTTCCCTTGGCCCTGTCCACTCCCGCTACCGGACTCCGGCTATATTCGGTTAATTAAAAACGGTACGTTTACCGATCCGGGGTGGTTGGGGAAGATCGCTCCTAGGACACGGACAAAAAAAAATTGTTTAACGTCAGCCCAATGGAACACTGACCGATATGCCGCAAACTTCATTCCCCTTTCTTTATCTCAAATATAATTGAAATGAACAATTTAAATATTTAGGTTTTTATTATTCAAGTATACATTGAATTACCGTAGATTCGTGTGTTTCTGTCTCCCTCGCTGGTTTGGTCTTCTGCTAGACCGGTTTCGGCTGCTCGCCATCTTCAGTAACTTTGGATGTTTTCTGGGTACCTTGACTGCACTGGCAGAAACACACGAAATCTACGGTATTCCAACCCCTCGCAGACCACAAAACAGGTATTCTAAACTATATTGTGGACGCATTACCAAAATATTTATTTGAAACACAAATTCGTTAGAATATACATAAGAATAAATTTTCTTCCGCTTCGGTTCACACTTTATTAAGTGTAATTACCACGCTAGTCGTATATTAAATATTTCTGAATAGTCATTAGTATAAATTCAGATTGGGCCTATTCCGAGTTCCTGCAGCCATTTGTCCGACCGGGTTGAACATTTTTTAAACGTCCGCTATCCCCCAACAGCCGGGCGGTTTAATACTCCCCGCCCCCCATTTATGAACTAATCCGAAGCCGCTAACCTAAATAACATATTTATATCTGCGATCTTAATTAAAATCTTTAAAACCCGACTCTACCCACCGTCAAGGATTAACGGCCGAATTCATCCGGCCTTGCGCCTCCTGTATTAATGGCGAAAAGATAATTTTACTGCCTTTCCCCTCTCCGTCGTAAATCAAAGGCTATTCACTATTATACACCGAGTATGCTCAATGTGCGTACCTCTATGTTTAAGTACTATAAAAATTGCTAAAACGAAATTTAAGAATTTAAGAAGACAAATACTGATCACTCCTCATCGAATTATTTCTTTAGAATGTGGAGAAACTTGCACGGTTTGAAATAAAAAAACTCGCGGCAATTTCCTAGCGTAATATTTTTATGAGCCTGAATAATCATTTGATCAATACCTTTTTAAAGTTTAATTCAAATGAAATACGTGCAAAACGAATAATACCATGCGAAAAAAGTCTAATGGACCGTTGAAAACACGCGTCACAATTTAAAAAGTGCGAACCTAGTGGCAATTTTTCTCTACGCCCGTTTGAAATTCATTATTTAATTCCCATTAAAACTGTACGGGCCCGCTATATACATACAACGCTGGAAAAACAGAATCGGTGTGGACACGAGCCATTTGCATATCGAGGGACGCCACTTTTTTTACGACTCAGCGTCGATGGTTCAAAAGAAGCCGCCAACGTTCATTAGGCCGACAGTCGATGCGATATAACATAAAACGGCGGGTTCGTATTGACAGAAAAATTGGTATGAATGTTCAATATAAATAATAGACTGGACACGTCAACTCCGAATATCGCTCATCATACAGAGGAAACAGGAAAATTGATTAATACAATAGTTTTTGCTAAATGTTTATAACAACACAGAAGCTTAATAAGTTTTAAGGAACTCGTGTTCCTACAACACATAGGCATGGAATAAAAGGAAATATCATTGCAAATAAAATAATTAAAATTCAAATTCTCTTTAGTATGTTGCAGAAAAACAAAAAATGTATACCCTAATTGTATGTGTAGCACAATTGCGTAGGCGTAACGCATAAATAAAAATAACTGTCAACTGAGTTCAAACAGTAATTGATTCAACTCCAATTGTCGATTCCCTCTTTACTAGACAAATAACATTTTACTAATTAAATGAGCTACTAATATTCCCGTAGACTGAATTTGATGTCAGAGACGTTACGGAAAATTTAACATTATTGAGCAGTTCTTCGAGGAACGCGGCGGTGGAGGGGGAGGGGAAGAAATTAGGGAATAGAAAACGGCGGGTCTAGTTTTGCATTCAAATTTTCAATTAGCGGGAAAAGCCCGCCGGTGGTGTACGATATCAATTATATCGATGATTGTAATTGAAGTTGGCGGTGGCGGGGGGAATTGTAAAATTTAAATGATCCAAAATCGTGAGTTTCTGGTGCGCAGAGGGTTGCCCGACCCCCCGCCGCTGCCGGTTGTACAGTCGAAAGGCCTTTGTTTATCGCCGCTGTTCAATACCTGGACCGCTAAACAGTGACCGGGATAATGCAAACGTGACACGGTTAGCGGCGAGCACGCGCTGCAACTAGCAAAGCCCCCAAGCCGGTTTCTCTCTCTCTCCGGTGAACCCGGTTCCGAGCATCCATATTCATGCCGACCGGTAGACTAGTGATTGCTCTCACGCCTTAATTGCTTTCGATCGAGAAAGAACTCGAACGCGCGGTCGATTTACATTAAGAGAATTTGCGACAGGACTTTGACCGGAGTCTCGGAAATTGAAATAGGTTTGGGCTTAAAACAAGTCGCAAGACACGGGACGAGTGGACTTCAATACAGGTGGAGAGGTTGAAATTATTAGCATTAAGTGAACGCTTCGGCAAGTGTACATCTTCAAATTTATGATTGATTTAACGGAGAAATAAGTACGTCGGAGGTTAAGTCTGAGCGTAATACCTGATTGGTTTCATCAAATCAATATGCGATCGTTCATATTCACCTATTTATGGAGAACTTACGGATCAAATTATTTTACAGATCGGATTATGATTTTCAATAAAACCGTATCTGGACGCGTGTAGCGTCCAATTTTGCACCTGTTGATATGGACGGAAATATGTTTGGGCAGCGAGTTAAACAAAGAAGTGGACCAGACATCGAAACTCGGTTGGGGGCCGAACGTGCAAACAGCCGGGTAGGTCAGCCAGCAATAAAGCCGGAGGCGGCGCCCCAATCGTAAACCTGACGCCTCCGCCGCCCCCACTGTTCCAGTTAGAGTCCTTGAATTTCCCGCTATTCCCGCCGCCTCCAGCGGAACGATATCCCCCCGGCGGACGAATTATAACGCGGAATCGCAAAATAGAACAATTACAGTGAGGATGGTGTTTCTACAGGAAAACGGGCCGTTATAAGGAGAATGACGGTTTAATATTGAACCATTGACCTTGTTACAGAATGCCCAGCTTAATGCTGTACTACTCTCGGATCTTACGAACATTTCTAATCCCACTAATTTTAAGAGGGAGCGAAATCTCTTGTAACCATTATTATGAGAAACAGCCATAATAATACAATTTAGGTTAGGTAATAATTAATTACCATTATTTCTCCTTCCTTCTCCCGTCCGCCCACCCCCCCGTGAATAATGGTCTTAGGGATACTTTCCCGAGAAAAGCGCAGTATGCGAGTACCGCCACGCGGAGGCGAAACCGCCGCGCGCCACCCACAGCACCAGAAATTTCGTTAATAATTTATCCAATTATTAAGCGGGTAGCGCCGGTGAGAGAAGGAGGGAGGGAGGGAGAGTGAGGCGGCAAACACGTTGCGACGCGGCCCCGACAGTCGGAATTGGGGATATGCGAATAATGCGTCCCGGGTTTCATTCCTTAATGTAAATCCGGGAGAAGACGAGGGTTCTACCCCTCCGCCCCTCCTCACTTGCGGCGAGTAATTAGGAGGTATAGTATAGACACGGGGGGAGGGGGGTACACATAACTTAGCTGCTAGCAGCAGCATGTGCGCTGAATCTAAGCGGGGGCTTTTGACAGCCAGCCTCAATTACTAAACTTCTTCTGCAAAACAAGATTGGAACAAGCCCGATGTATTCAGTTCGCTTTTAAAAATTCGATTCAATCCAATAGGTTTTAGTTAGAGTGTCTTGAGGGAAGGAAGAATATACCAGTAGCGAAATTATAGAAATGAACTCATATTTGAGATCCTGATTTTTAGTCAGCGACGGGTTTTCCCCCCTTTCCCCAGTTAAAACTCTGTAACTAGTTTTGAATACCTGTCATGTGGTTTGCTATGTGGTTTTCTCGGTCTTCTGTTCTTTTTCTAGCAAAAAAGTAAACCGAGCGAGTGGGACAGGACTCTAGGACGTAGGGTATTACGCCACCCTGTAACTCTTATGCGGAAGGAATTATTCGCAGAGATATATATTTTTTTCGACGCTCCAATACCAGCAGTCCGATAGGGTACTAATTAATCTCCCGGAATCCCGGGGAGAATGGCGGGCGGTTAAAAAAAGAAGGGGGTTGCGCCGGGCGGTAGGGCCGAGGGGTGGCCTCCGAGGAGGGTCGGGGCTAAATGGCTCAGAAATTATTCTGGAGACGGTCCAGGAAAACTTGTCGTGGGCCACCTGGGGCCCCGGGGCTGGCACGGGGCCACTGGTCACTCGGCGGGGGCGGGCACATCACCGGCACGCTCGCCCCATTACACGCCCGCCTACAGACTGCACACATTTTATTTTCAGGCCCTGCCGGCGGGGGGCGAGGAAGGAGGCGGTTGGTCGTCGAGCGTGAAAGCCCCCCGCGCCCTACACACCGGGCGATAACTAATAACTGGCGCGGAGTCGAACAATGGAAGTGTGAATCGAATAGGCCCCAGCGAGGGAGGGCCGGTTCGAGCTACGTAAATTAGGGCCCGCGATAACTAATTCGGGCATTAACAGTTGTTGCACTCGGGCGCTAGGTATTAACCCGCGGCTCTCTTAGGTATGAAGAGCGTGGGGTCGCTAATTACGTCGTGCAAAACTGTATCTGTCCAATCGCAGTGTCCATTATACTGCAGTAACATTCTGCGCAATTAACGTTAGTTGCAGTCTTAAGTTAGAATCTACTGTCTAACGGGTAATGTTGTAAAACTATTTATAATATATCAACAACTCGCAAATTGTTCTACCTAATCGAATTTATTTGTGCTCGACTATTAAATCTGGAATTATCTATAAGTGAAATGGTAATTAAAGGAAAGTTATATATTTTCTCCCGAGGTTAAAGAATGTGTCAGGCGCAGTTTCCAACTATCCCGCACGGGCGCCCATCCTCCGGTATTAATTGCGGGGTTCATTAGGGGGACCCGTGCGCGGGACAAATAGGGGGCGGCGGTAGGCGGTAGGCGGGACGCCGCGGGCTTTTTAAAATAGCGGAGTCGTGACACGCCGCCCCCGGCACCGCCTCCGAGAAGAATCGGCGCCCATCAGTCAGAGCCGACAATAACCGGCTGCGATCCGTCACCGCCCGACCGAGCTCCAACTTAATTTGACTTTATTTCCCACCCCGCCGGCCGCCCGTTGTAAATGTCGCAGCCGTGAAAGAATTCGCAGGAGACCCACCCCCACCCACCCCACCTCCGCAGATCGAAGGCTGAGAGGGGGCAGTATCGATCAATACAAGAGGGGTTGGGGGTATATAAGGTGGAGGGCCGTTTAAAATAAATTTGTCCCGAGAACAGGGCCTTTTTGATTGGAAATTCAGGTTTTCTCCCGACTCGTGATAATGTAAATAATTGAAATTAGCTGTGTAATTGTCCCGACCGCATTCAGATTCATTTCATTTGGATCGTCTTTTGGGACGTGGAAGAAAGTAAAATAATTGGCAATATGAGGAAGGCAAAGGCAGAGAAGAGAGAGAGAGATAGAGAGAGGGAGGAAAAAGGTCCAGGGGATCGATTCAGGAGGAGGGGGGAAATCCAGGATTCAATTAGGGGAATAAAAATAACCCCGGTATTTAAACCCTTAAGAAGACGACCCCGACAGTAACAATTAGATTTGCCGGAGTTTCTAAATGTGGACGCTATGAGACGGCAGTACAGAGAACAAACGACTAGAAATAGATCTTAAAATACATTAAGTATTTCAAGAATACAGTTTTATTTCGCTAGTTTATCGGTGCAAGTGCACCCAACGAACTTTACTTAAGTGCATCAACAGGAAAACTTTTGTGATCGTAAATACAAAACCGGTTTAGCAAATGACCAAACCAGCGAGAGAAGACAGAAACACACGAAATCTACGGTATTCCAACCCTCGCAGACCACAAAACAGGTATTCTGAAATACCACACTATTATTGGTAAAATTGTATTCAGGGTGGCGGGAATCCAAAACAATGCTGAACGAGGAAATTATTGTATTACATATCAATCTTAGCAATCAGCATATCTTATCTTGGGATTTAATGTTGGTTTCGGTAGCAGATTGTGTCGGAAGTCAAAACCGAATGATTTTTCATTCAAGTTCAAGGTTCAAAGAAGGATAGTATAAGTTTTACTTAAAATAATTGAGTCGGCTAAAGCGATTATTTAGGATTACTGCGGATTGCACAATATTGACTATGTTTATGTGTAGAAGCGGACTGCAATGTACGTAAGAAAGAGGTCCCGGGGGTTGCGGGAGATAACGTCGTAATTCCGCGCACTCCGCCAACTCCATTTAACTAAATCTTCCCCGGGCCCCGTTCGGAATTTAAATCGGTCCTCGGTCCTCGGTCCGATCCCTCTCTTAACTGCGACTGCGAGCCGCCTCACCCCCCCCCCGGCCATCCCGCGACAAAACGATTCCCAGCCCCGGACACAAAGTCGCCCCGGGAAACTGGTATTTTGTTTAGCGAATTGTCGATTCAACGCGAATCTCGTCCGATGTCCGAGTCATTCATTTCAAATCACCGTCATTTGGAAACTGTACTCTCTGTAGCAACCAGTTTCAGGGGATAAAAGCGTATAATGATAATACCCCTAATGGCTGAAGTGTCTGAATGGATAGAAGTCCTCGGAAAAAAACTCAAGAAATCGACGTTTTCCGTTAGTGTAGAAAATGTCGAGTTCACATTTTGGTTGTCCACATAAATACGGCTATAAACAGGGCGCGGTGGCTGGGCGGGGGCCGCTCGCTGAATACTAAACGCAGCGCGGATTAGGCCCCCGTCGGGCCACCGAACGGGGCCTTAACTGTCGCCAACTTAAACAAGAAATAAACAGAATAGAGGAAAAAAAACCCTTGTCGTAAATCAAATATTTTTTTCCCCCCTTCGGCGGCTCCGTTATTTTGTTCGGCGGCTTATTTGTCGGCCCCTCCTAATAACTGGGGCCGTTCGAGATTCGGGAGACGTCCCCCCGGCCCGGGGCCACGTATGCGTCACGGAACGTGTTTACGCCAACACAAGTGACACATTGATTTGTGAATCGTGCCCGGCCAAGAATAAAAACATAATACGCGTTATTATTAATTGCGTGGCATTGCGGCAAGACACTTCAAGCAAATGGAAAATTTTATTTCACATAATCAGATAAATGATATTAAATGTCGAACCCAACGTACCAGTGATGGCCCTTTTGATGTGTTCGGACAACAAGGAAAGAAAAAACAGGGATACCATAAATTCTAAATTTATAAGACGTTATAAAATTTCTATTTCTATTTTAAACGTCAAATAACATAACCTTACTGCCAGATTAAAGCCTTCTTTGGTCCACAAAATATTACGATATCTTCAATGCGGTGACGAAGTTGTGAACGGAGTATCGGTACGGCAATGCCTAATTTCAATCGTCAATAATGATAAAAATTTATGAATACTGAAAGTGTATTAAAAAAAAATTAGGAATTGATCCCAAAAATTAACGATACACATTTACGACACCGCCTTCCTTGAATGGCTAACAAGTATCTTGAATGTTCCAAGTTTACAACGCTCCGAAAATAACCAATATTACCTGAGAATGGCAATTACCTGGAATTACAAAATCGTTCCCGAACATTGTTTGTTGAGGTAACAAAATAACAGTAAAAGGGACTAATTTATTTTTGGTAAGCTTGTCAGCTTGTTGAAACGGTCGCTATTGTACCGATCAAGGGAGGTAAAAATCGTTTATAGCGAAAAATATACAGAGCCCGTTAACTGCCTTGTACCACTAAAAACGGCGTTCAGCTACTTTTAAATAATCGATTTTAGGGAATATTTTTTTTTAATAACATTTTTGCCGTAATCAAGGAACGCTAGTGACGAAATGAAGCCGAAAATGAGGCATATCCGACTCAACAACTCAAAGCGATTCGGAACATATTGCAAAATAATTACGGGAAGTAAACATTAGAGTGTGTCTAATTCACTGCCTGATATACCCGGCTTTAGTTAGCTGACGGTAAGTAATTTTGAATCCGGGATTAGGGGAGGCGGATGTACAGATGTAGCCCGAATTATGACTCAAGATTGAATAAAATTAATTCAACCCAAAATACACCGGGGTTGGGGGTTGTGGAGGGGTGAGAGGGATTGATTAATCAATTTTAATCAGGAGTCCCACCGGCTTAGGAATGGATTGAGCGGAGGAGCTATAGCTCGGGGGCGGCTGTGAGGGGGCCGGGGGCGGGTAACGCTGTTGCCGGTGTAGATGCGGGACCGAGAGGGAAAACCCCCTACCTCCCTCCTGTATTGTTCATTATGCTAAACGCATATGTGCCCGTGTTTTGCAGGCGCGCCGGGCACCTGCAACCCCGCGACATAATTTATCTGCGCAATTAATTTAATTATCACGCTGTATCAACAATGGCTCTTGGGGGAGAGCGGGCAGCGCGGGGAGAGATAAAGCTGGGAATGGGCAGGGGGTGGGGATGGCGCGAGATAACGAATTTAGTTCGTTCCGAGTTCAGTGTGTGTACTCTGAATTAAATTGAGCCCTACCTAAAACACCATAAATATGGCGCCGTTGGCCGGAATACCGTGGGGGGTGGGTTTGGGATTCGGTTGAGGAAGAGAATTTTCCTTCAGGGTTGAATTTATATCGTATAGATTTTCCTTTTAGTCGAGATCGCGTAGAAAGCATTCAGATTATCGATCTGCTAAGGAATTAAAAAGGTTTTCAGAAGACACAGTATCAAAATATTTTCTCGTCAATGTTTTTTATCTTCCTACAAATTGAATATTAAATTAGAATAAAAAAATCCCTTAAACTTTGGATCTTCTGGGATTTTTTGGGATGAGGCCAAAATCCAATCAACAATGATATATATACAGTCTTATGCATAATTTTTAGAAACGGTTTCGTTTCTTGTATAAAATGTTCGTCAGTCTGCTTATTGGGCAATGCTGCAATTGACAGATTGGGGAACTCCAAGAAACCAGCTGAAGATCATGTTAGTTTTCGGATGTGTTACATCCGTTCTCAATGTTCATACACGAAGGAATATATGATGACGGTTTGCGTAGGACCGAAGAACCGTTTTGACGCCGTAAGAAGGCTGTACACAGCGCTACTGACCAAAAATTAAGACCATAAATAATTGCAGCGACTGGCTGCTGGTGCCATACCGATTTCGTTAAATTGGCGTGCTTATCGGCCATCGCGAATAGAGAACCAATCCCGTAAAACAAACATAATTTGCAAACAGCGACCGCCAATTACCATTAATTTCGAGCGCTATCATGCCATACGTTATTTCGCCCCGCTAATATAGTGGAAGTCTAATTAAAATGGGGGGGGGGGTGAGCGGGCTTTAAACACAAAGTATTTTCTGGATTAAATAACGTGTCAAGGCGGGTTGCACAATTGAAACCACGAGTCCCGTGCTGTTAAACACATTCGTATAATTACGTTACAATGCGTGAACTATATACCCCCAATGATCTGGGTTATTATTAACGCTGTCGAGGTATTTACAATACCACACACCGTCTACATTAAATAATAATTAGTTTTGGCAAAAAACATATTTTATTATATATTTCTGATTTCTCTTTATTATTTCAATATCAGTTTTTACCGTGAACTGCTGGTCTTGGTCCAGCCGAATTCCGATCTGCCGGTCGAACTGGTCGGCCTCTTGAATTTCACAATTGAATTATTGCTAATCGACTATTGAGGCCCGAAGCAATGGGCGGTCCGAAAAAAATGGACTGATAATCGGACAAAAGTTTACTCCCGTTTTTACCTTCCTCCACGCCAGTTTTTAATAACGGGTTACGAAATTACGGTCCGCGAAAGGGGTTGTGGGCGGGGGTGAATAACTGTCCTTCAAAATGCCGAGCAATTTCGCCCAGTGGCAATTAAAGACCACTAGAAATCTGAAATGGGGGGTGATGTGGCGCGGGCCTTGATGAGAGGGGAAAAAACAAAGTCCCCCTCCATCCTACTCCCCACTCCACACTCCACTCCACTACCCCTCCCGCGCTTTGAACTTCTATTCGTTTACAATACACAGAGATGCCCGGACCCTCCCCCGCTAAGCTCCAAATGGATTACCCGGGAGGAGTGAAAGGGGCCCCCGGCCGTTTAAGACACACAAGCGCAATTTCGTTAACACGCTATGATTTATAAGCGGGGACAAAAGCAATCTTGCATATTGAGATTCCATGCGTTTCGAATATTGCCGCCCGGTAATTTATTGTCGCGTAATATTTATAGCTCTCATATGACTATGAATTGAGGCAATCAGTTTTACTCATAAGGAAAGGCATTTGCATCGCTACACGTGTAGGCTTACGCTTATGACTGTCCCGGTATGGAAATTTATACTAGGACAGGAGGAATATATTTTTAATTATTGTGAAGATTCTTAAACGGAAAAGAAAACGAAGGAGGGATAGTAATTCCGATGTACGATATAAAACAAGAAATTCGAGGAATATTTCGGTAATTCGGAACTTCTAATACTAAACCCGCACAACACACCGACGTTCAGTGTCTAGCATACTCATATGCGCCGTGCAATTTGAAGAAATTATTTTTGCCATTCAATTTAGCCTACTCTGGGATGATTTTATATTTTTTTTAGTTTTGAAAGAAGGAACGGGCATTTAATAAATTAAAAATTTAACAAAATGCGGTTTCAAGGTGGTTCAATATGTGGTTGGCGGCAAGGTAATTCATCAGTTTCAATACACTTTAAGAACATTATGCCTACTTTATAATAGGGAATGTTTACAGGTCTAGAAAACATTGAAAAAAAGAGATATTAACGTTCCATTACTGCAAGCATTTAAGGGGTGGAAATTTGCGATAATGAGATCGTCAGCCTCTGTACACTGACCCCGCGAGCAATCGAGTCCTGAATAAGCCTTCACTTAGTGCAAAGTGGAGTACGGTAGAGGGCCCGTCAATCAGGAGGCATTGTTGTATATGGCCCCTCCCACTCCCCCGCACCCTTCCGCATAGCATTATGACCCTACCACCGAACGAGATCGGGCTAAGTGATAAAAAAACAAGGCGAAAAAAAAATTCAGGGAAAATTCCTCCCGGCATTTATACAGGCGTCGCCATCACAAATCACTGTCAACGCGGCTAGGCGACGTTCATTAGTCATCAAACTTGGCAACCATCCCCTCTCGTACCATCCCCCCGCCCCCGCCCAGCATACCGAAGGGTGGTGGGTACACACAATATCGGACGTTCAGCCCTACTCCAGCCCCTGTGGCTAATTAAACAAATGCAGTAGGCGGAGAGAGGTCGATGCCACCCCGGGGCCCGGTCCTCATCAGTCAAACTTCTGTTTTATTAGGGCCGGCGGTGTAATTAAAGTCGAACACCGTTGATCCCGGTGTATGTCGGCCCTAGCCCGTGTTTGATCACACTGATACCGTCGGTACCGCAACATCTTCACCGTACAGTCCCATTAATCATACCCCCCCCCCACCTTGTCATCTCATCATTATTAATAATCGCCGATAGATCACAAAATAAATATTGATAGTAAGTTCCAGGAACGGTTTAAAGCGGTCATTTGGTTGGGGAGTTTAATAACACTCAATCTTTAATAAGTAAGCTGCAATTTGTAGAAGCGGGAATTATATTCAGGCTAATGAGCGTTCTGGAGTTACAATAGCCCGCTGAAAATGCAAGTCAGCCGGGAGATATATTAGAGAGTGAAATTTGAAGCTCAGAATAACTAAAGCATTATTTCCTCATATGAAATAATTAATCGGGTTCGGATTAAATTTAGAACCGGATCGTTAAAAATACACACGATTACCCATATAGAAATTTCAGCGAACTCGAAAATTTCGAACAGTGAGAATAAATCGTTGATGCACATTTTGATCCGACATTACATTTAGCGAAAAACGTCCTTCACTCAGTGAATCGGTCGGGAGCAACAATGAAAATCAGAATTAATAATACTATCAGTAAAAGATTTGAGGGGAGCTCAATTTATTGATTAATCGGTAAATCTGATCCAATTAAAAAAAATTAAAATTACAACACTGTATTATTTTCTTACTTAAATACAGGAAGGCGAAAAATGGCGTAATCCGTGAGTTGTACATCATTTATTGTACCTGAGTATTAAACCGAGCGCCCTCCAAGCGCGGGTTATTATTAAAATTTCAGCGGAACACCCCGAACTGTTTTTGATCAATCGCGTCGGACGCGGCAAACGCTATATAAAAGCCCACACACCCCTCGCACACCTTTGGCCCCCCCAAAACCCGTGGCGCCGATGGATTCAGCCCGGAGGGCAATTGAAACGCACACGCGGGCCAGGGGACGCCTCGCTCCGGAGACAGATAGAGAGAGGGCCTCCCCCCCGCCGAATAATAAATATATATGTAAATAGGGGACGCGGGATCGACGCGTCGGGACGCCACGTGGGCCGGGGACTTCTCGCCCGGCGCTGATTGGTAGGCGGTTTTTTACCCCATCCGTGAGCAGAAAAACCTGAATGTATAAAATATTTCGCAGCCGTATCAAAAAACAATATAAGATCTACGGGGAATTGTAAATCTTAAAAAAGGTTCTCACTTCAGATTCCTCCAGTAAAAATAATTAAAATAGACTATATTAAAAATTGCAAAAAAATGTTAACCTAAACCAATAAAGTAGAATCGAGTTATTAAGTTCGAAATCACTGGTATAATATGAGGACATCTAACTCTGATGATGAGATGCTAAAAATCGCAAAATGTTTCAGGTTTCTTTTAGACGTCTTTTCTTCAAGACCTGGCTGTTTCTGTCTTCTTTACAAGGAGCTTTTCGTCCCTGCGCCGAGATAATCGGGTCGAAAATTAAGGACATTCCACGATTTAGTGGTGGGCTGGGGGTTGCGGTTTACACCTGACAACGGGGCCCGGACGATATGAGAAATCGCGCCGCCTTCACGCTTCACCTGAACAACGCTCACAATCCAATTAGCGCAATTAACGCTAATTAGCCGGGCAAGTTGCGCGCGGGGGGGGGGCGGTTTGTAGGCGGTGAATTGCGGGCCCGCGGGTACCAACCCCCGATATCCGATTGTTGGGTAAACGTTTAGAATTAGAGGTGGGCCACTGAAGCGGGGCCCGCCGGCTAATTTAACAGTCAATAGGTGGTCCCGACCCCCTACCCCCCTCAAGGCCACCCTCCCTCCAACCAGCTTCAGGAATTCAGATTCTGAGAATATATGCCACCCCCTGACTGATTATAATTCCTTCCCGTAATGTTCTAATTGGGAGCGCTCAAATTATTCAGACATTATGAGATAAATATTATATATTTCGTTATAAAATATACCGAGTCCGAGGGATTTTTTGGAAAATATATACCCTATATTCCAAATATGATATATGTCATAAGGTACTTCTAATTATGGCTAGCTTAATAGGCAACGAGTATCACGGATGCGAGAGAATGCGACGAATATTTTTAAAAATTAGCTCAATTTTACAAAATAATATTAAAAGTTTATTACTTCAGGAAAAAAATAAAATTCTACCTCAGTATCGTCCACAGCGCCGCGAATTATTAAATCCAAACAATATATACAAAAGCGTCTGAGAGTACCCGGAGAGGGAAGTCGCAAAAACCCTTGGAGGATCATAAAAAGGATCCAGCCAACCCCCCACCTCCGCCCCCGCCGCCGCCCCCACACCTCACCACTCACCCCATAACCATCACCCTTCCGCCGGACTAATGACCCGGAAACGTAATTGCTCCTGAAAATTCTTTCGCTAATTGTTGTTACAATCTTAAAGCCATTATTGCCGCCCTGTAATTATTTCTTCGGTACCTGAAACCGAACCTAATGGGACGATCCGTTCGCGCGGCGCTATATCAGTATATATTGCCTCCCAGTTTTGTTGTTTTTAACCTTTTAAAAGCCATTACACCCGGTAGTCTGGCGGGTCCTTAAATTCTTCAGATAAACTGATCCCCGGAAAATTTTTCCCAGTAATTAATCATTCTTTCAAGAGTAACTACCGTTACTAATACTTTAAAATTTCCGTATATTTACAAATATTTCCTCGAGTAATGTAGTGAATAAATTATTCCGGATTTTAAATATTTATTTTGTTCGGTAGCTTATTACCATTACAAGTATTTATGGCTTATTATCCGTCGAATCGATCACACTAAACACCTAAGACATTCACGACGGACATATTGCGACGCCCCATCGAAAACGTAAGGCAGAAATGGCGTATATTATTGACCCCTCTTTCTCTTTCTTTCTCTTCCTCGCTCTCTTTCTAATGATTTGAGGTTTTCAGGAAACCATTATCCCCGATTCATTTTATTTATTTCGGATTCCGAGAAAGGGGGCGCCTCCGGAGAGGGGATAGATGGTTTTGTTTTCGGAATCCAACATTAAGCGAGAGGCGATGTGGTCGTGGGGGGAGGGAGGGAGGAAATTTGGGCCCAACCACCAAGCAACATTGGGCAAGACAAAGTCCGGAGGTCCTGACTTAAAGCCGCTCGTAAACGTCGGTGCAATATTGAAAACTACGCCGGCTGTTATGGGGCAACCGAATAAAGGG
The DNA here is from genome assembly GCA_019843655.1 of Lethocerus indicus. Lineage (NCBI taxonomy): Eukaryota > Metazoa > Arthropoda > Insecta > Hemiptera > Belostomatidae > Lethocerus > Lethocerus indicus. The sequence goes on along the minus strand of JACDQD010000010.1, from coordinate 13,140,604 downwards.
TTTTGGCTCCCTCCCTCCCTCCTCCCAATATCTCTCTCTCTCTCTCTCTCTCTCTCTCTCTCTCTCTCTCTCTCTCTCTCTCTCTCACTCTCCCGTCAAGACAAAAGAAGGGCGATATAAACTGCGGCCGGAAATTCGATTTATAGAGCTGTCCGCCAAGCATGTCTTCCGAACATAATATACGACGCACTTAGAAAATGGTTTAGTGCACCGGAGGTGCTTGATTCGCTATTATGGGCTATAACTATTACTATCGGATCTTCATAAAACATATCACAATATGTCCGGCGGCGAATTGACATGTAGGATTTAAATTTCTTATTTTCAAAAGGCAGAGGATTATAATATGATCACGAGTATAAGGTTCGATTATCAACGCCCGTGGTTGAGGCCAGCACGAGTTATCGTTGCGGGACAAAATTACTTAGAATATAATAGTTAGTCGGTGCAAATTACACACAAATTATATCTAAAGATGTAAAGGATTTTTTAAATTGGAAATTCAATAAACGGGGGGGAGGAATGCAGAGAAAATTAATTCAACACACAACGATCTGTCAATGAACCCGCAAAACAGATCTGGCCAAGTGGACAACCGGCACTGGGTGGGGCATAATTCAATTTGTGCGGCAAGAGCGTTGCGGACAGAGGCAAGGAGCCGAGGCGGGGGCGGAGGAGGGGGGCGTTAATTTCCAAACTTGAAAAGGGGGCCGAATATGGGCCCGGTAGGTTGGGAGAACCGGGGAAGCACCCCCCCCCGTCTCTCTCTCTCTCTCTCTCTCTGTCTATCTCATCCTCTATACATCTCTTTCTCCCTCTTCTCTCCGCTCCCCTTCTTTTGTTCGACGGGAAAGCGGTGGCTCGGGAGGAGAAATTCGAGAAAATTAGGTAGGCGAGCGGAAACAAGAAGAAGCCCCCACCGAGGTTGTGGGAGAAGGAGGGCGTAGTGGGGGGGGGGGGGCGGAGACCATTGTTCGGGAAATAGTGAGTGCGAAAGAGAGGGCGATAGAAGGTAGGAAAGAGTGCGGCAGAGAGGGGAAGCGCCGTGTTTGGCCTGAATTTAATTTCTGGGCAACCGAGTGGTGGCCGGGGGGGACGGACACGTAACAACGTTATTAGGCATTGTTGGGTTTGGACTCACCCCCTTCTGAAGGACCGAAAGCTCTTAGTGGTTGAGGATCTGGCTACTCACCTGGAAGAGACAAAGGGAATATGAAAATAATACACAAAGAAAAAAAATTACGGAAAGAATTCTCTTTGATCAAAAATTAATATACAGGCGTAACATAATTTAATTAACCGAGGAATTATTTTGAAATTGGTTTATGTGTATATTATAATTTTTTCTCGGATAAAATGTACATGCAATCCACTCTGTCAATTTTTATTAATTCTATTCTCTATACCGTGCAGTGCTTTATTCTATATGTTAGATTGTAATTGCAGTTAATATAACTTGGGCGAACTCTAGGTGTATTCTGGTGATTAAAGCCCTTTCATTGCATCAGAAAAAAATTAATTTATTATAAACTGTATCAATTGAAAATATTAATTCCTCCATCTAGAGTCGTATATTGCTTCATATCGAATATCCACATTATGCACATAAATAATAATTTTCTATGACAATAAATGCATGTACAAGAGGTAAATTAAACTTATGATAAATACCATACGAATGCGTGAATGTCTCCGAGATTGGTGAGGATGATATTCCTTCCCAATCTTAATTAATAGAATTCTTCAAAAAGTTTTTTTAAAAATTATGTCAGAAATTTCTTTACTTTCACATTGCAGCCAATATTGGTCGCGCCCACACGAAGCAGGATGCATGAGGGTTAAGAGCGCGAGTTCTTTTCAAAAATTGATACCATTTATGTAGTAATAAAAACTGTATGAAAGGCCCAGCGGTTGTGTGCGGGAGGCGGGGCGGGTTGGGGCGCCACCCCCGACGTTTGGCTTTGTTTTATCGGGCCCGCTTTTCCCGTTCTCCCTTTTGTCGTACGCGGCTCCTTCTCCGCTCTCTCGGCTCCCTCCCGCCCATTGTTCAGTTTCAAGTTGTATTCAAACCGGTGACGCATTGTTTAGTGATTAATTATTCCTCTTCTTCTTCCCCCCCCCCATCCTCAATGTCTCTTCTCGGGACTCTCTTTTCCGCTCTCAACTTTCTCTATTCTCACTCGATCTCCCCCATCGTTCTCCGAAGGTGCTCGGGTCCAATGCTGTATCCGATCCGATTACCTATCTCCCCCGTTTCTACTTCGGCAGGACAAATTTTTAACTTCTAGCGCAATACATTGGATACGAGCAATCTTTCTCCGGAGTTGAATCGGGGTTAGGGTTAAGTCGTCGAACTCATATTTGTCAGGGTTTTGGACTGTAGCATGTCGTTACCCGCGCAGATTGTCAAGATGCCGTCCGCAGGTTGGGTCAAGGGGCACTTCTCGTCCTCGGCGTGGGGGCCCGGTTGATCGGTGGACATTAATAATTGGGTGGGTGAGTGGGGGCGTTAATTGAGGGCCGGCCCCGGCAATTAGGGCCCCGCGGTGGCCTACACTGGGCACGGGGTTAATGACCCTCTTCCAGAGTGCCTGCCCCGGGAACTCACTTATACGAATCCTCGGGGTGAGTGGCGGCAGGGGCCGGGGACGGGGGGGGGGCGGTCGGTTGCTACGCCGGGGGTATACGCCCTTGCAGTTGATTAATTGCCTCCTCCTCTACGAGGATACTCAAACCGTCACCCGGGCGGACCGAATACCTTCGGCGCGACGATATTTAGTGATGGAAAATCCGCCCAAACCGTGTTATTTCCGGCAATCGGCAATCCTTTCCTCTTTTCCGTCAGTATAGAATGTGTTATTTATCAGTAAAGTGGTTGTAAATAAAATTATATGGTTTCTGCCCGCCCCGGTAGATACAGACCACCTTTTCTAGGACACTGTCATAGTCATAGTCGGTACCTTCCGTCAGGTTTTCATTTATGTACCTGCACAATTCGACAACCGAAACCCGGAAGACCTCCCGATAAAAGCACAACAATTTTGGATTGCTCGGAAAATCCGATACAACCACTACGTTATACCTGAAACTTGGGAGGTCGAGTCGTCAATAGTGAGGGAAATGGAATCGATAACGAACATCCCATAGGAACAGACGAAAGTGCGTCGAGGAGGGGACGGCGGGGTGGGTTGGGGGCTTGAAGACGAAAGCCGATTACCGCTGAACTGGAATTTCATCGGAAAGACGGCCAAAGGGAAGGGAGAGAGAGAGAGGGAGAAAGAGGGGGAGGAGGGAGGGAGAGAGAGGGGCCGAGTGGCCATTAGCGGTCGGGTCTGCGGCCGCCCCACTCAAACCCAAAACGGAAACAGAAACCCGGGCCTAAATACAAACGTTCGAGGGTATACAGGATAAAAAAAAATATCAACCCCTACCTCACATCGTTACCTGTTTGTTTGTACGTACGAGCAAATCACTTCACGTGCCCGACAAAATAGGGGCACAAACCGGTTGGAAATTAACCGAAAATCTCTATTTAGTATTAAGCCCCCAATGTCGGTCGCTAAGTACGGTTTCAAAACTGAATGATGGGTCAGAAGAAGCGCTAAGCCAGCGATCACGCAGCTTATATTTCCTGTTGATTTTTATTTTTACACAGCTAAATAAAGAACTTTTTCACTATCTGAAGAGTCGAAAAAAGAATTTTGACTATGATTTTGAATACTTCTGTTTCCTTTAATACCATGCTAATTATGTAAATTCTTGTTGTGGTTGTATTACGTATTTCCTTACGTGTAAACAAAAGTAAGTACATATGCGCAAAGATCATAGAAAGGGTAGAACGATAACATAAATAATAATAGTATTAAAAATGATGATTACGTAAATATACTTCTCGCATATCCCAACCGGGAAAGAGTTTTCCCTACGGCTATACGGAGTCCGGGTACAAAGGGGATATTCCATACCTGGCTAGAGTTGTAATGGAGCAATTTGGGCTTATCTGTAGCGCTCGGAAAATTTCACTATTGCCGCAAGACGTCCGACCGAATAGAAACGGAGAGGGCGGCAAACGGCCCTAAAGGCCCGACTTCCGTAACAGCCCCAAGGTTTTACAACCCTCCTGTTTTATGCGACCGCCCCTCCCCAACCCCGCCGCCCGGGAAGAACCCCCGCATGAATAAAACAATTCCGGTTAATTGAAACATTAAAACATCCGGAGGAGGGGGGCGGGGTAAGGAAGGGTCCGGATCGCCCCGGCGCTCCGGCTCGGTTTTTTTCGCCCCAAACGGACCGACGTTTATTCATCGGATAAAAACGGCCGTTATAATGAGATTTCATTTATCTGAGCACCCTTGAGGGAAACTCCCAATTCCCCCATTGAGCATATTATTATACTACATTCACTATCGCCGTCGTTTCCTACTATCGTCGTTTCCTTAATCGACGATTCTACTAGTACACACTCATTATTTGTAGTTGAAGGAATAAACGGATGAGCTTTAATAACTACGAAACGGTACCGATGGCAATTTATTTATACACTTTTCGAATTTTTAGGTCGCGTATGTGCCTATAAACAATTACCCGTTTAATTTTTTTTCATAAATACTAACTCTGAACACATTAAGGGATGACCTATACCTACAAACGCTGTAAGATTTGTAATATTTTCGTCTAGCCTGTGGTTACTGACAATTTTGACCGGTTTTGGAAGGATGTTCTGGCCGTAAAGATTCACTATTTCGCCTACTGCGATGTTCCCACAGCAGGTGGGGGGGGGGGGTTGTGAATTAGGCACGCCCTGTCCTTCATAATTCCGTTTTTGGCGTGAGCCGAGAGGAGGTGGGGGCTCAATTTCATAAAACGCCGAAGGCGAAGCCGGTGGTGTTGTGGGTGAGGGATGGGGGAGAAGGAGGGGGAGACTGGAAGGGGGCTTGAGGTATAAAGGATCCAGTGCCGGTGCCTGGAAGTGCGGCGCCTCTAATGCAATTTCCATTACAATAACAAGGTGCGTGTGTGCGGGGCGGGTGCGGGTGCGGGGACCGAGGTTTATGGCTGAGGAGTGCGTCGCGGAGATAGCCGCCCCCGGACAACCGCTAATTAATAAACTGGAACCCCCGGAGCCCGCCAACCCCCACGAAACATCACCCCTACCCCCACCCCCCTCCGCACCGGTAATTCCGAATACAGATGAGCTCCCTGACATCACCCTACTTTGTTCTACGAGAGAACTAAATTAAAAATATACCCCCTCTTCCATCCTCGAGAAAAAAAAATACCTACCACCCCTCTCTCGGCGAGACCGGAGGGAACGGCCTCCGTAGCCACCCTTTATAAGTATAATTTATTGCCGCCTTTATTTACTACAAAAGTTCATTCTATCTGACCGACGTACGAATTATGACCGGTATCCTGCCTAGGTGACACAAACTGGGCTTCGAAGAAAGATGAATTGTTTTAATAATGAACTATTGTATGTTTTATGTTATAAAAGTGTAGCCAGCTAATAGTAGCGTAAATATAGTTGGATAGCGAAGTTGAAACTCGATTAAAAATAATACAAATTTAATAAGTAACGACTACTCTAATTTAAAATTGAATTTTTTATTATAATTTAATCATCGTAGCGAAATCATGGTTTAGTTGCTTACGAGTGTAGACAGACTATCGCCAAGAGTTTCAACTTTTCTACGTTATTTTATTAAATAATATCGAATAATAACTGAGGCAAAAGTCTGACGGCTAGTTTATGTTTAAAATAAATGTATACGCCGGACGATATGAAGAAGACGCCAAAGGACCATACGCTATCGCTACTTGTCGACAAAAGACCCAATTTAGTTGCGCTAAGCCACCTAATGGACATTACAGTTAAGTACCCGGTAGAACGGCCGCATTTCATACCGGGATATTCCCCCAGGGTGTAATTGAGGCGGTGCCCGGAACGCGGTGTATCTCCTTGAATAACCCATGGCCGCCTGGCAATAATTACGAGTGAGGCTCGCCCTAAGGAAACCTGCCGCTGCGAGGCGCGCGTCGCACTGCGCCTATTCTCTGGCCCAACTAATTTCGGATATAGGCAGTAAGTTGGGGCCACCGTAATGAAGCCGGCGACAATCCTTTACCTGGACTGGGGGGGGGCGGTGGAGGGAGGGCCACTTAGGTTATTGTTGGAGGGAGGCGCGGGGTGGATGTTCGAATAATTGATAACGGTGTTAAAAAGTGGCCGACACAGGACTATAAATTAGGGGTTGGTGGGGCCACTTAGCGCCACCCACGGCCTCTCTCTTATATCCCACCGACTTACAGTTTCGATGTTGCAAAACGGCTCCTTGAATTTGCGATTACGAGCCTCTGGGCTCGTCCTTTGTTAACTTCGCCACCGCGATCCCCCAACAAACTCAAATATGATTCAATAATCGACTTGTGTCATACAACGTCGCGTATCGAAATGTAACTTTGATCAATATAAATGTACCCCGAGCCAATGTAATGCTCTCTTCACTCTTGCTATCTTCCGTCTCCAGTCTCTAAGTTGGTCTAATGTCAGACCGGTTTCGGCTTTTCGCGGCCGCTTCTATCCGAGCAATTGGACCAGTAAATTTTACTCAGCTTTTCGTACAATATTCTAACACAACAGCTATTTCCCATCTAATAAAGGAGTGGTGTTTCATCAGTAAAGTAAAAGTTTCATCAGTGTCTACAACGACCGTTTTATATCTTATTTGAGATAATGTGTTTATGACACCGAAATGCTTCCTATGATTCATCCCCACAGGACACTGTAGTTATTTACACACAACGATGCCGCAGAAGGAATTTCTGTCTCAACTATCAATATTTAAACAGTTGTGCAAGTGACGGACCGGGGATATTATCGTTGCTGATATTGTTGCATGGGGGGAAAACAAGCGTACACTGTTTGTTTATAACCCGCGTTATATCTGTTGAAAATGCCCGGCGTGCCCGTTTCTCCGTTGCCGATTGACCGCGGCAATGTGTTTTCCGGCTGGTGGAAAATCTGAACTGCTGAGCGCCGCCTTAAAAACATTACGGCGTTCGAGTCGTTCTTCTGTAGGGTAGTTCAGAAGCTGAATGTTCAGAAAGCAGACCGACCGCGGTACGTCATTACACACTGAGAAACTGTTATTGCCGCCTTGTTAAGCTTTCAAAAACAGTATTCCCATTAATTTAACATTCAATACGTTCCCGGGGACTAGATCTTCATCGCGAGATCCTAAGGCGCTCCCGCCCCCTTTCACAGGGTTCGGAATGACGGGCGTAAACCTATCCTAGCGGAAATATCCCCTGCCTCCAGACACAATTGACCGTCGGAATTTTTAATGCGTTCAAAATCCAGATCAGTCTAAGGGTTAAGGTTCGACGGTCAGGTCTAGTTCCTAATTGGACAATTCGAATTAAGAATTTCGTTGGAGGCTACGCTTTTACACCGGCAAAAAAAAAAGCTGTGTCCGAATCCCGATCACGTGGACAGAGTTAAGTGCCCGCCCGCCCAAAACAAACCGAAGCCCGGTTGGACTTTAATCAATATTTCGTATGCAAAGCGGGGTTAAAATTTAAATTTTCAGTTAGCCAAAAGTGCGGTGGGCGTGGTGCAATTAATTAATTAGAGTTCTTCTTCCGGTTTTTTTTTATTTATTTTGTTTAAGGGCTGTGTTCTTCCTGCTGTAAAAACGGCCGGCCTTTTATAAATTATATAGGAGAGAGGGTTTGTCCCAGACTCGCCCAATTTTTTTGGGGGACGGGGCTCTCTCTCTTCCGTCTCCTTTCAACCCGCGCACAATACGAGTTTTTCCCTCTCGCTCCGACCCCCGCATCCGCGCGATTCTTCCGCCCTTTCTCGGTGTACGTGTGTCTTGAATTCTCCGTTTTCAATCTCTACTTGGTGGTGGATGGAGGGGAGAGGGAGAGTACCCGGCGAGCGGGTATAAAAATGCAATTTGTCCCGGAAATGGAAGCTGGAAAAAGAGAGGGCGAAAACGTAACGGGGGCAGAAGGCCGCGGGCCGGGGCTTATTCGGAACCGTGACGTTTCGAGCCGTACCAATCGAAATAATTAGTTTTATATAATGGCGTCCAATTTTACCCGGCGTAACAAAACATAGCGACGAATTTGAAAACAATGCGTTTTCGGCGGGACAAACAACCAGTTTTATTTACGTTAGGATCTTTGTTATTAAATTGATACGCGCGTTACACAAAGGGTAATGTTATATTTAAATTGTCGTACTCGTTTATACCATAATTGGGAAATATAGTTTCACATTAAACATATATTGAGTCCTAAATTGGCAAGTTTACACATTGTTCATTATTTCAGTGACATTCAAGTGACATATTCAATGTTCTGATCTACTGACACTGTATACAATAATAACAATGAAATATTCAGTTATTATTTTCTCTGTTTTCGTGTGTTTCTGTCTCCTCTCGCTGGTCTTGTGCTAGACCGGTTTCGAGTGCTGCCATCCATTTTGGGCATCCTCACTGCACTGTCACTGTCACTTTACTGCCCCCCTGAGCGTGGTGCACTCGCACCGATAAACTAGCGTCCGCCGAGGGTGGTGCGGAAATGTACTTAACTAAAGTTCGTTGGGTGAACTTGCACCGATTAACTAGATAAGTAGAAATTATTTACTCTTCCACAATCAAATCGCCGTCTTGATAAATAACAAGCAAGAAAAGAGCGTACAGATCAATTCTACAAACGGGGAGCATCGGAACCAAATCTTTTATTTTCTGTCTCTCTCTCTCTTTCTTTGGGTCAAGAAAAAAAACATGTTCCACGGTCCCGCACCGGTACAAATTGTGTATGTGGTTGGGGGAGGGTGAAGAGGAGGGTCCCTAAGTGAAAGCCAGCGGTGGTGCGAGGGGCGGTAGACGGAAGCTCCGACCTTTTTCCGGTTTCGAGCCGCGCGGGGCGGTAAGGGGCGGTGGCGGAGGGTTGAGGGGTTGACGGCCCCGAAGCTATGAAAAAACTGTGTGGTGGGAGGGGCGGTAAAATTGGGGCAGAAATAAAATATCGGCGGGGGCCTGGAGGGGGTCCGGGGGGGAGGCGCTTTTCACGTTTTTCAAATGCTCCGGAAATTGTGGCGAAACTTGTGGGGGCGGGACGGAGGAGAGGAGGTGGGGGCGGCGCAGATTTAAACTCCGAGCGTGGAATAAAATGAATCCGGGTCATCGCCCTTCGGTGACTCTAACGAACTTGCTTCATCTGACTGTGAAATTAACGTTAGTTTTATAGACGCCGGTACTGAAAAAACATTTGTCCAAATTTACTCCGCGACGATATGTATTGAAATAGACGCTCTTCGAGGAGAAATCATGTAATTTCTTCCCTTTTTCGTGTACTAAAGTTATTAATAACAGCTATGTCCATTATCCGGTTTAAATGTAAGGCATAGTTGGTACAGTGCTGACGCCAACATGTGAAACAAAATTTAAAACTCAATTATCCAAAAATCCTGCGTACACTGGGAAAAAGTTTTCGTAGACGATTTCCCTTTATTCCACTCCGTTGAAGAGTAGAAATGAGGTACGACCTCGGAATAGAGACGTCCGATAGGGCACTCGTCCCGGTCATAAACTCGTATTCGAGTTGGGATGATTGAAAAGTTTCAAGGAATAAATTTACATTCGGACCCTCTCTCTCTCTCCCCGGAGGGTTCAAAACACCCTTCCGTATCGGCGGTGGGTACGGTTGTTGTCCGAGGGGGTGGGAAGGGGAAGGGATCGAGAGAGACAGAGCTACGATGGAAACGGGGAACATAAATCTTCTTGGAGTCGCGGCCTCATCTACATTATGGCTTTCAATATCGAATCTCCTTTACATAACAAAGACTCCACTCCTATACGCCGCCACCGTTCGGCCGACGCACTCTCCTCTCCTCCCGCCTCGCTCCCTTATCCAGCCTTTTCCCGAATCAACCCTGACTTGAAATTATGTTACACTGGATGATGGCATTCGAAAGGCCGTATCCGAAGCCTCAAGGATATTCCGGGAATATTTAGAGTTGCGATAATTATGCCAACCTGTCTTTAATCGAATCCTGGACCTTGCGCTAGAGAGTGCATCGACGGGATATATACGATATATCCGTTTTTTGAGATCTAGACTAAATTCAGTACTAAGAGTACCGGCCATGCAGCTACTATTACTATCAAAGACAAACCACATATGTTACAAGATTTATTATAATTCGTTACGAATAGTACCGACGATTGGAAAAAGCAGGCGCTCAATTAGTTCAACATCAAACGAAAAGAAAATGGCGTGGTACAGCACTGAAATTCGAGAAATTCTAATTCCCTCGAAATCAATTTAAATCATAGCCATCAACCGAAAATCCGGGAGGTAAACGCATTTAGGTAATTGTAGGACGGACCCTTAGGCCACTTCACGCTCGCGTTAAACAACCGATATAACCGTCAGCTTTATATTTGGCTTAAAAAGCCGGATAAGCGCAAATAATAAAAGGTATAACGGCCTATGAAACGTTATTTATTGCCACAGTCATTTGCTCCGGCCTTTGGCAGGAATTTGGATAATTCGAAAGTTCCCGTTATATTATCTTACTTTCCAAATTTATTCGGATGTTCGGGAGATTTATTGCCCTATTTTACAGGAATTATTTCGGGAGATAATTCGGTTACCTTTATACCCCGTACTTATATTCACATTATAGCGTTATTAAATCGAAGAAAGCTGTGGAGTTTGATTATTCAAATCATACACGTAAACATTAAAAAATAATTCGCGTGAATCACAATGCAAATTTTCTGTTTATGGCGGGTGCATGGGAGCAGTAAAAAAAGTTACAACACCTTTTCGCAGATCGTATCCGCTCGGAAAAACTCCAATAACAGTTACCTCGCCGACTTGTAATATTCGCCGGCGCGAAAATAGACACGGAGTTGCGCAATAAAATAAAGACGGCCGCCGGTCCAAAAACACCAACCATAAAAGAAAATATGGTCGCGAAGCGGGGAAATATGGTGCTTCTCGAATAAACTTCTCGCGGTAATAAACCTAGTGCGCGGAATAGGTGAGACGTACAATACGGGGGTATAAAAAGCCTCGGATCGACAAATGGAACAACAACAATATGGGGCCCAATAAACTCAAACCAGGTACCACAAGTGGTTCTAATTAAATATTGTGCGAGAAACTATCGAGATGTAATAAAATATCTAACACCTCACCCAAAAAGATTCCCCGTATAATACGGATATGGATAAAACACATCTAAATAATGGAGGATAGGTAAGTTAGTTTGGGTATACCTATACCAGACTACTAGTCACTTCCTTAAAGGCACTCATTCAAATTATAAATGCTACTAAACCTGTGTATAAATATGTCAGTGGTCGATTCTGTAACATGGTGTAATCATTTTGATAGAAGGAGGTGATCATCACAAAACAGTAGAGAGTTTCGGTTGTGGCCGGACTAAGGACTAAGGGTTTAATAACGCCGAAACGTCCAAGCCCCCGACAACTGTTACTTATAGGCGATAATAATAGGGACCGGCTGGCGGTTAAAACTCGAACATAAAAGAAATAGAGCGGTATATTTCTTTATTCCTTCCGAGAATAAACCTCCCGTAATAAACACATGGGGGGGGACGGTTGGGGATGAAGGGATGTAAAGCGCTGGTTGGAGGCCGGGGGTCTGCAGGCAATACCTGGGTTTGCCGCCGCACATAAAAATGATTTTCATTGTTGTAAACCAGACGTGGGGGCGGGGGGGAGCTTTGCAAAAACCCCCCCCCTTAGGGGGTGCCGCGGGGGGTTTAATAACGGGGACTTGGGGTAGGGGGTGGACGGCGTTTCCGGTTTTAACCGGGCGACAGAGAAAAAACAACGAAAAATGCAACTTGCCGACCGAAGAACACCACTGCACACCTACTTCTACCTGTTTCTGAAGATATGAAGACGCTTCCGCTCCATGAAGGACGGCGGAATTTACAACCATCTATTATATTCTTACATATGGCTCTATATATTATTCTTATTTTGCTTTGCTATCCGTCGATTAGAACTAAAATTATAGATAGTACGAAGCAATAAAAAGATTGAGAACTTGATGGCACATAGTCAAACGCTTTCCCGTTTCTCCCAATCTTAAAAGCGTCCCACCAGTGGAGTGATGAAACCTACGATTCATATTCGATTCTGCCGATAAATCATTATTTTACGACAATTTCTTTCTTATTTCTTGAGCGATCGGCCGATGGAGAACGGGCCGCGACAGTTTAAGTATATCCGAACCCCCGGGGTTATTTTCTCCGTCAAAGTTTCTCTGATATTCGGGAAAAGTTCTAGGCGGCCCGGTATGACACAGTAGAAAGGAGCCGGGTCCCCGATGAAAATATGGGGTTTAAGCCGCCCCCTCCGGAGAGAGAGAGAGAGGGGGGAGGGAGGGAGAGAGAGAGAGACGACGATAAATATCTTAGGGCCCGGGGGCGAAACAGAGAGACCCTCCCATCTCCCAGGAGAACAATTACCGCCGACAATACACAGCTTTTGTTCTGATTAAAACCCATGCGTGTAATAAAGAGGCGGGCGAATAGTCGAGGGGAAAAGGGGTGAGGACGGGGGGCTGGTGGGGGTTGCATTAAAGTTAATGAATTGTTCAAGAAGAACTTGCCTGAGTTTTCGAGGTGGGGGGAAGTCCGAAACAATAAGGCTCACCGTGCGGAGCTTCCTCTTCCCTCTTTCCTTTTTAAAGTTTGTCTTAAGCCCCCTACCAAACCATACTGGAGGTGTGTTTTTAAAAGCATTTACACAATTTAAATGTTATCGTAAACAAGTACCCCCGCCTGCAGTTGATTCCAGCAAATAACACGATTTGTACTTGAAAGTACAAAAATTTAGTTTTGTTGGTAATTGATACTAACCATAGATAATTCAGATTTTTCCTCTCAAATCGTCTTGGTTCTATAAGATTAAGGTCTGAACCAATTTCACTAAATTCATCGTATATATTACAACCTATCTCTGACTGAGCACTTTAAAGTATCATCGTTGCAGCGTCTCGGGCTCGAACGTCACAAAAGTGTCATCGCTCGTGATTTCTTTTGCCGAGAGAATCAAATACGTAATATAAAAATAGCCCAAAATACCGACTGTATTATTGTGACGAGCATCGACACGTGGCCAAATGTTTTTGGGCGTCAAACCTCTCTTTCCATTCGCCGGTTCAATTCGGTCGCCGTGCGTCTGGTCCCACTTTACCGACATAGCTCATTCTATTCAGTGCGGATTGTTAGTGCGGGTCGTCCCGCACCTTATCTGCCCTCCGCTCCCTCTGCATTCCCCATGCGCCCCCAGTTTCTCTTATCGCCCTCTCACCCGGCAAACGCCACTTCTAGAAGGCTTGAGACATCGGCATGAGCCGCGATACGCTTCGTCATGAGGGGGGAAAATGAACCGCATTATTAGAAAAGTAAATACACCGAACCTTATTTTTGTCTAGTTCTACTATCTTTGCGTATTTCAAGTTATACACTCCCTGAATACATTGGACGAGTTCTGATGATTTTTAATCATTACGTCAATGTATTTAGGGTTAGCATATCTTGACAATTGTGGGGGTTGGCGCCAACGATTAAAATAACTCTGGAACAAAACGAAAATGTCTCTCCGATGTACAAGCCTCTAGTCCATCTGGAAGATTTACAGAAAATCAAAATTCCAATCCGCATGCCCGACACAATCATTGTTAAATCGAGAAAAAAGGAAGAATAATACGACCGTATTTCTCTCGATGCGATCAGTAATTTTATGGCGGAGAGCCATTATCAGATAATGAATAAGGACGCGAAAACTCGGAATTACACGTGTTATCCAACCTTTAATGAGATGCAAATTTCGAAATGCGTTTAAATTAATTAATACACGGACGGACAATGGAGTGTAAATCCGGCCACTTTTAAATCGACCGCTTTTTTTTATGACTGCGCGGCTGTTTTTAAACGGGAGGTTTTGCAAATTCATTCGAAACCGATTTATCGGCCGGGGCTTGATTAGCCATGTATGAGGCAATTCCTGATTAAATTCTGTCTAATTTACGTTGATATCCAGATTGAATCTTGCCCAACGGCCGGGATTGATGATTGTTCATTTGCATGACACAAGACCGCCCCCCCCCTCATCCCCGCCGCTCGTCCGAAAGCGTTATTCGATTCTGCCACAGACCCCCACCACACCACACCATCCCCCAACCATCCGCCATCAGGGCCATTCACATTGCCCCGACACATCCCTCTCACCAAATTATAGCCTCTAAATATAAACGCGTTTGGCGGAAATGACGAATGGCTGCCGGGCATTAATGGCGGAACGCGAGGACGCCGGAGCTGTCAATGAGCTCGTTCGGTAATATTATATATTGCCAAGGGGAGGATTTTAAGATGTTGTCCCGCCGAGAACGAATATTCCGAAACTAAATAGAGTAAGATAGGGGGACAATTAGTCGAAAATATGCAAAATAATCGCCACATTTATGATAAATATCCGAGATTCAAATTTAAAATTGATTGGAAACTAGAAGGATAAGCCAAGACTCACGCAACTGCGATTCCGCTCCATACATTGAACAATAAACAATGAAGTAACAGAATACCAAAATGGTAACTGAAGTACTTTAAAGTGCGGGCTTCGTTGCGGTCCCCCGCTGCCATGTCCGACGACTATGAAGGGCGCTTCCGGTTTTTCGCCTCCCACCGTCGGGCGGGCACAGCGCCAGATATTGATACTGTATCGAACGTTATTCTGAATTTCAATCAGCCCGCCGTCCCGGATGTTGATCTAAATCATCGCAACCCGTACAGGTTGCGTGTTTCATCTAAGACAGAAGTTCATCGTCTCCCGAGAGTGACCACAATATTAGTGCGGAAATAGACGTTTTAGGTTTGCAGACCAGAAAAGCCTATATGCATTATACCCTTTGCTCACTAGGATATTTTCATTATTAATAGCCTACCTGCTACATTAAAAGTTTTTTTATTCTTTAATTGATCAAATTTATTAAACAAGTTTCATTCTTTTTTGTTAGCTCGCCGGATATTAAGATATTTGGAGAGTAGCTCTTGGGGTCGGGGAGTCTGCCGATTCCTGTCTTAGAGTGTGAAAATTCAGAGTGCAAATACAAACGGTGTTAAATTAACGTCGGTTCCTATCGTTCGATATTCGGTGGGCGGTGGTATTTACCAGTATTAGGCATACCGGGTGAGTTCTCTCGGTTCGTCTGAACTACTGTTAGAGAGCGGCAAAACGACAGCGAGGGACACGCGCCACGCCAAGTTTTAATTAGTTGGGCTGGCGGGAGCCGACACGGTGCAAAAACCGGGGCCCTATCACCGCCCAGGGCCCCCCTGCACATTACCCTACCCCCCCATGACTAAACAAGCCCTTCCCGGATTTATTGCAGGGAGAGACTTCCCTATCCACCCGGCCATTCCTAAAAACCGTGAAGATTTCCGCATCTCATCCCCGAGGAATTTTTTCAGAGCGCAAACCGTCATACAGCGCGAAAGTAGGAGAGGGCAAACCTCGACTCAGTTTCATTATTCCGCTAAATTATTTCACGCTATTAAAAGTATAAAATCGGGGGAACGCTTAAGCGGATATGGATCTGGAGGTGCTAGCGGGAATCGATTCGGAGAACGAAATGATGTTGACCGAACAAATCAGAGTTCCCCGGGGCCCGATTCAAAGCTTCTCGAGATAAGCACCTCTGGGCGCTAACTAACCGACAAGGAGGAGTGATGATGAGTGTTGGGAGGGCGACTCGATTCGATAAAGCGGCAACTCCGACCAGGAAACAATTGTCTGTTGGGCCCTAAGAAGGAGGGGGCGGGGGCGGGGTCGACCTGGGACGGGTGTCGAGTGTTGTTTGCCGGCGTGGGGGTCTCAAGTGCGCGCCTCCCTCCCCGACACTTCTACAGCCGGAGCCATTGTGCACCGCATCAACCCCATCCCCCCCTAGGCCCCCAGGCCCAGGCTCCCCTTTTCTCCGCTCTAGCACAATGCGGGGGGCGACATCCAGGGGCGACTGTGCGACTACGGCGGCGATAACCGTTGCCCGCCCCCCGCCCCCTCACCCTTCAGGAAGCGGTCCCAGATAAGCGGTGAGCGACCTCCGACCCTTCAGGTGTATGGATACAAAAGAAAATCGTGGCCGCGGAGGCGTGTATCCTAAAACTGAATCGTGTTTCCGTCGGATTTGTGGCACGTTTCTATAGGGCGGTATCGCCTCGGAAAACACGCGGGAGGGGGAAATATCCCTCCGGTACATCTGAAACTCGTTTTGCACTATTAAACGTTGAAATACACGTTCTAACAATGGTCGTGACAGAATTTATCATCGAATTTAACGTTCGACCGATCTGGCCCTAGATTGGTTATTTGGGATCGAGAATAGCCAAAATGCTACGGACGTGATAATTTTTCAAGATAAAAACGCGAGGTGTAGGGAAATTAAATTCCACGCTGACTAGTCCGTTCAGTTATAAAATAGATCCAGTGTCTGGTGATTGTGATGAGATGTGCGGGCGCGCCAGATTAGTAGGCTAGAAATGTGATCGGTCCGTGCCCGAGCATCTCTCTGAGGAAGTCGTGGATCAAGGCGGCCCCCGGCAACATTCCCATTCGGCTCACACCCCGGTTGGACATCCTCCTTTTCGGCCCGCCTCTTCCTCTCCGGCGACGTCTCCCGAGTTTTAAGTCCACAGGCCGGCCCTAAACCGTGTACCCCCATCCCACCCCACAGAGCCACCATTAAGGTTTTATTCGGTCTGTCATATATCGCCGGCTAGGGCAAGAAATTTCTAGCTTCCTTCGCTCGTTATAGAAAGACGTCCAATCCCATACCGATGAACCTCTCCTTACGGATCGTACTTCTATATAAATGAGAGAAACTAAACGAATATTTGGTTTCATAGCGAGCATCGAAAATTGCCGAGTGGCGGATCAAATACTCCGGAGGTAGCTATTATATGGCGAGACCCCAGACAGAAATAGCCGACATTTTAATAATAGAACTCTCGCAGTATTAAACTTTCTAAATATAAATCCAAACGCTGATCCTCCTTTGACTGAAAACATTCCTATTCAGGCAATACAATTAAAGTCCGTAGGGCATTAAACAGAGGCTGAGGAAGGGGCAACGACCGGTCAGAGACGGCACCGCCATCACAGCCATCCGATATTTCGTCTAACCGAATCACCTCTGTCGCAAATTAACGCCCAGCGCTACAACCGTATAAACTGCCAATGTCATTGGACGGGGCAATTACAGGTAGGGCGATAGGAAAAAAACACTTCCGCTCAGTGCTGAGGAGATAATTCCGAAAATCCAATAAACATAAACTAGGGAATTAAATTAATAAGAACCATTCCAATCCATGTGTCAGTTTTCGAAGTAGATACTGCAGTTACAATTACATATTTATTACACAAAGTTAAAAATGCTCTCAAAATAATTACTTAGGACGAATCGATGCGTGGGCTGGACAAGGAACATCATCGTTAACAGTTTATTTCGCCGCGTGGATCCAATCCGGAGTTTCTGCCTAGCAATCCGGAAGTTACGTGTCATGTTGCACAACACGGGAATTTAAAATTGAGTTCGTGTACTCTGTGTATTGAACTTACGCCATTAAACTTGCCGGACTTATTTCCTAGGCGTGCTAATACGTCCACTGCATTTACGGTTATCAATGTGTTGTAGATATAAAGGTTAGACTTCATGTACACATATATTATATATATACTCACACATAACAACGTGACAATAATTGCTTAGGAATTAAGACAAGTATCCAGAATTCTAATACAATTCTAAACATCTTTCAACTCTAAAGTTGATGATAGGTAATGGATAAAATAGAATTTCCTTCATTATTTATATAGGAAACAAGAATTCGAGAAATTCTCATGAACAGAGGGGGCATCCGGGGGAGAAGCCAGTGAAGGATAAACAGGTTTCTTCTGGGCGAGAAACGAGATTTAATGTAATTGAAAATCAGGGAATCGGACAGGGATGAAGAAGGCGGCGATTAAAGCGGAGGGAAGGGCAAAAGCAAAAGGGAGCCGAAGGGCAAAAGAAGAAAAAAACGGGAAGCAATATTGACAACG
Organism: Lethocerus indicus; assembly: GCA_019843655.1. NCBI lineage: Eukaryota > Metazoa > Arthropoda > Insecta > Hemiptera > Belostomatidae > Lethocerus > Lethocerus indicus. The sequence goes on along the minus strand of JACDQD010000010.1, from coordinate 13,122,443 downwards.
GTAATTACTTGGTAAGTCCGGCGGCCCGATTGGGAGGGCGGATGAAAACTCCGGGAAATCACGTAATGCCGACGAGACTACGTGCTCCGCCGCCCCCTCGCCCCGAGATATAAAAGCGACAGCGGAAAAAGCCGAGCAAAAAAAAAGGAAAAGAGATAAGAAGGAAGACGTGGAAAGAAAAGTCAGCCCCAACACTGGGCCCCACATAACCAACCCACAGATTTATTGGCGTTTAATTATATACATTTCTGGGAGGCCTTAAAAGTGTTTTAAAAACCCTTTTCAGTTACGCAACCCGCAGTCGGAAATATGTAACGCTTTCAAGAGCTGTCGCGGTAGCATAAACAACGCCGGGCACTCTATTAGAGCCGGCCTAGGCCGAAGGTCAGGCGGACACCGCGTTCACCGGCTGGCACTTGACACAGAACAGAACCCTTTTAGAAGGCGCGCAGGGGAAGGCACCACCTGGGAACCTAACTCAAGTCCCCTAAGTGTTAGCTACTCCTCTAGGGACAACTCCGATGAAACAACATACGTCATTGTGTTGGTGGGACTATAAACCACAGGCCACTTAAGGAAAAACAGGATCTACATTCATAAGACGTATAAGGCGTATAATTTAACAAATAATAAAGGACAATCTGAAGCAGAGGTTCGAAATAAATAGTTTTCCTGTCGGTCCAAAATGTATTGAAAAAGCTCGGTGCAAGTGCACCCAACGAACTTTAGTTAACTACATTTCCGCACCACCCTCTGAGGGCGCTAGTTTATTGGTGCGAGTGAATCCAACGAACTTTAGTTACGTACATTTCCGCACCGCAATCAGCGGGAGCTAGTTTATCGAAGCAAGTGCCAAAGCGACTACACCGCTACTGAAGATGGCGAGGAGCCGAAACCGGTCTAGCAAAAGACCAAACTAGCGAGAGGAGACAGAAACACCCGAAATCTACGGTATCATATAAAAATATTATACGGATTAATAATTCAAATACCAAGAAGGGAAAAGGCATTCGTGGAACACTGAGGAGGGGTTATTTTCGCGAGGGTGCGGGGGGGTGCGGGGTGGGCATTAGCCAAATGGGAAATTCGCCATTAAAATAATATTTCCCCGGTCGTCTCCTTGCCCCCCGAGAAAGAAGTACAGTTAAGGCGAGGGTGCCCCCTTCGGGGTTGGCCCATTGGGGGCCTATAATGCTGCCCCATCATTGCGCCCTACTCACCCCCTCTCCCCCGCCACAACGGACCACAAGAAATAATTGCACCTAATGGATTCGAAATGTCGGGGGCTCGGCGATCCGGGATGGGAGGGTGGGGAGGGGTCGGAGGTCGATAGCCGAACTGGCCCCGGCTAAAACCGCGAGCGGCTAATGGAAAGTTAATGATCTTTTTCTGAACAAAACCGGTTTGGGTGAGGGCGAGGGGGCGGAGGGGGCCACCGGAGGATCTCCGGGGGGCCCTTAACTTAGCCCCGGGCCGCCTCCGATGATTGATGCCCGCCACAGGCGTCGTGCGGTACTTAACTTCCTTGCACCTAAGCTATCTCCAATTTAATACTTCATCGTCAACCTTGCGGAATTAATACTTTCATTTTCGATACACTTAATATAGACACGCATTAAACATCCCTCCCTTTTCCACCGTGTTTAGTTTATATACATACCTAAATATACGGAGGAATGACTGAGCAATTGAGTTTAATAGTTAAACTAATTCTAGACTAAATATTTATAATGAATGATGTTTAAAAAAATCTCTCGGTATCATCTGGCTATAGAGATCAGGACTGATTATTAACTGTGTACTTTTAAACTTTAAAACAATGATATTAACACCCAGTAAATTCCCGCTTAACAGAGTCGTTCTGGAGATTGACGGGGTGGAACCGAGAGGGTTGTAGGTTGAAAACAGGGGCCGGGGCCACATCTGGGTTGGGGCGGCCAATAAATGTTTGGGCCGGGGGCCGATCGCATGTTAATGGCGGGGGCGCTGCCGGAGAACTCCGCCGATATATCTTCATCAGCGGGAGGACCCAACAACGACCCCGTCCGGGCGGGCATTTGCATAACCGTGAAATATGCCCGGGACAACCCCCGGGGGACTCATTATAGCATCGGACCCGCCTAATGACACGGGCCCTCTAACAACTTTTAAGTTTTATCCGGAACCGAAGTAAAATGTAGTAGTAGGGGGGGATATACACGTCTTAATGCTCCACGTTGAGAATTTTACTTAATCTTCCTCTGCCGTCGGCAACATTATTAGAGGTTTTAAACGAATGAAATTAGTAAATTCTCAGGTGTAAACTCGCCGATCTATTTACGATCATTTATCGAATAATAAAAAGATGTTACTGGGGGCCACTTGTTTTTCTCTATGTCATTTCGGATTACCGGCGTTTTGGGGGCGATCGCCACCCTCCTAGGAAGGAAACTCCTAATTTAAGGGAGAGACGGCGTTGAGGAGTCGCGGGCCACGAACCCCAATCCCATCACCGTCCGCAGACTGCGACACTCTCCTCTCACGAATGCGGTTCAATTCCACCAGAAAATAAATTGGGGAAGGGCCCCGTCCTTAAAGTTTAGTGGAATCCGTAAATATATTAAGGGGGCGCATCTATTCCTGGAGCACAATGGTGCCCCGCCTACAGTAATTTCGGCTCCTTACTGTAAATCCCGGTGACAACAATGATTCAACACTGTTCTCAACACCCGGTCCCCTTAGATCCGAGGCAAAATGCAGCTAAAATATTATTTATTGTAAGGTCCGACGAAAAATTCCAATAAATATATAGAAACGGTAACTAGAAATAATTAATTACCGCGCGCAACAAGGAAACAACAATGCTTTGGAACAAACGCGTGGCGCTTTACAACATGCAAATTAATCACAGGGTCGATGTTAATTGCCGACTGAATTATGTTGCCGGTGGGCGTGATTAATTATGTTACGTAGGTATCAATTTGTAAAATTGAGTTTCGCCCTTCGCGCGGATTGGAGGCGGCCCCCTACCGTCAATGTGAAGGGGGGGAAGGGGTTTGAAACGCAATAAACCATTTTCAAGGCCTGGTCTATTTCAGTGACAAAAAAACGACGACAGGGGTGGGGAGAGGTTTTGAACAAATTAAAATGTAATTCAGTTTGTCGGACGCAGGGAATCCGGCCTCGAACGCGAATCAAAAGCGTATGGAAGGAGAAAAGGGGGTTTGGGGGGTCGGGTTGGTGTGGAACAAAAGGGGAAAAATAACCGGCAATGATTTATAAATTGCCGGTTTCAATTAAAATTCTTCCCTCTCCCCAACTCGGTGTGCTGTCAACCCCGGGCAACTATTTTGATAAATCGCAAATAAAAGTTGGCGCGGTAAAAATTATTATGGCAGCCGCGGTTGCAAAAAAAAAAAGAATATAATAATCTGAAAAAAATGAAGGCCTCTTTAACCATATTTTAATGCATTCAAATGGGCGATTATGTATAAATTAAACGTCTAAGTCATTCAAATAGTAGACATTAGATTTACAGGTCGGTAATTGCGAAAAAAATAAACATTACGTTTGGGAAAAAGAAAGTTCAATTTTCATTACTTTAAAGATCAAATTTATATCAATAATATTAGGATATTATTACTGTTTTTAAATCCGATGGACTCTCATAAAACTAACACCCTAAATTTATAACTAGGCACATTACCGCTGATTTACGGGCATTATTGTAACATTACTTTTTTATACCGATCTAATTATAATGCTCCCAAATTTAGGAGGGTATGTTTGAGCTCACGTTACCGGCGTTTTCCCGAGGCGGCAAACTTACATTTAACCTCATTTTAATAATGCGACAGTTCAACAGAATTAATCGAATATGCAGAAACTTAACTGAGGACACATTCAAAACGATATCGTTACGTTATAAACAAATAATTTTTCAATAAATAGCTGAATTTAATAGACAGGCTATTTCGAGACGGGTACAGTGCGCAAAACTTTTGACAATGGACTAATGTACGGATGTATTATTCGAGCGTTAATTCTGCAAATATAATTCTTTTCTTTTAGCAGTTTAGCTCCCTCTTTGTGGGGGCAAAAAACCTCGGAGCCGATTTGATTGAATTACACGGGGCAGAAGAAACGCGGCCTCCCCCGCTTCTGGGCGATAAACGACGGCCGAGGCGAGACACAATGGCCCCGGGGGGAAGAAGTAACAGCGCGAAATTACAGGAGGAGCCCGATTTTAATTAACTCTTTGCCAGCCGCCCAACCACCCCGCCACGGCCACGACTAACTTTTCTTCCGTTTTTTTTTCGGAGCGGGTTCCCAAGGGAAACCGTGAAAAGTCGCGGACAAGGCCCGGAAAATTGGGAGCAGGGCCGGGGCTGCTCCTCCGGCCACGATACAAGTTGCCGACTGATTGGTTATTTTGTAGCTCTGGTCGAGCGCCTCTGTACCCCGCTACGGTGAAAAGCCCTCATTGTAGTTCCGATGTATGGGTCACTGGGTGATGTGTAGGGTAAAAATTGAGAATCCAACCATATTCGGTATAGGAAATTAACAAACTACTATAAATTAATCGGCCGAATATAATATTAAGAACGGTTTGAATCGCGGCTTATATAGAACATTTCGGCCGATCCCCTTTTGATACAACTAATAATCCCAAAACTAATAAAATACTCGCGCCGTTCCTTTCTCCTTCCTTCCAGGCCTAAAGCGTTTTCTATTGTGCTCCGAGAGAGGGAGAGGAAATTATTTCTTACATTCGCAGAAAGGATTTATGCCGAGATGAATCTTCGCGTCTTTATGAAATCGAACGCTCGCTATTCGAAAGGGGGAACTGGAGGTTCTCCGTCTCTTTGAAATCCGGGGAAAACCGAAATCCGCTTTCCCCCCCTCCGCCCCCCCCCGCGCCATCATTCTCTCTCCGCGTCTCTCCCGTTTCAGTTCCGAGTTTTATTTGTCTTAGTCAGTGAGGCAATATCGCCGGGAGGGGGCCTCCCATTCACTCGGCACCAGCTCCCAACAATACAAACAGCAACTGCCGAAACTGTAGGCCATATTGTATTTAGCCGGATCATCGTTTTCCACGGCGAGCCCTCTCTATAGAGCCGGCGGTATAGCTGCGCGCTCTCAATAGAGCCCCCCCCCACCCCCCCACGGGGGACGTGAGAATTCAATCCCATTACAGTTGAGGAGTTGTTCGGCGTCGCCCGTGTGTGTCTTTCGGAGGCGGCGCCGGGGGCCTCCCCCATATTGTCCGGGTCGTACACCTGCCGGCAGAAATTTCCTACCTGCGGCCCCGACATCCTCGAGAGAGACCGTTTTTATACGTCAGCGTACAACGAAAAATATACGATACATTATATGTTTCAGTGAATAGTAATAGCATAAACCGTAAATCGGAGACGATAACAACATCGTATTTAGTATTAGTGTGTCCCGGAGAGGTTAGCGTAATGTTCGGTGGTGTACTCACCGGTGTGGGTGCGCTGATGGGCTTTTAGGTGTGAACTCTTGGTGTAGACCTTTTCGCAGCCCGGGTACTGGCACTTGTGGATCTTCCTCCTTGAGTCGGGCGAGTGGTCTAGCCTGGAGTGGTGGTGGTGTGAGCGGTTGGAGGGCTGGGAGGCGGCGGTGGCGGAGGTGTGGCGCAGCCTGACCAGCTGTCCGGCGGACCTGCCGGCCACCTTCAGCAGGCCCCCGGGGGACCTCTCGGCCGCGGACCCGCCGCCCTGCCCGCCCCCGCTACCCCCGCTCGTCGCCCCCGCCCCACCCGGCACCGCCCCCGTCGTCACCGGCGCTTCGGGACTCGAGGGGGGCGTCAGGGTCGCGGGTAGCGTCTCCTCCTCTTCTTCCTCTTCGTCTTCCTCTTCCGCGGGTTCTTTTTTCACCACTACCGCGCAGCTGAGGGCTCCCTCCCAGGAGGTCCTACTGCACGCCGACTCCGAAGAGCTCAAGCTCAACGAGTCGAGCGTCCTCTCGTTCATCGTAACTTCGTCCAACGAGAGGGGTTCCGAAACTTCTACTTTCCACGGGCTCATAGGTAACGGAGCCGAGAACACGTGCCACGGCGTGTCCAACTCCGTGGGTAGCTTTTTGTAGCTTTGGAGTTTGGGCTCATCTTTGAGGTAGCGCTCCATTTCGTAACATGTCTGCAACAAGGAAATAAATGTTAATTAATTTCGATCGGATTTATTTATACGGCCCATTATTTTCCTTCGACGATACTAGATCTTCGTTAACGAAAAAATATGAAAGTACCGAGATTACATTTTGGGCCCGAAACTAAACAATAACAAAATATATGGGGTTCAGAATTTCGTTACTCGATTTGGTATTATTTGAAAAAAAACTTGGACTAATACGAAGTCCCGTAATAATGTTCATACAGTCCCAGAACTGTATCTGACAAGACTAATCGAAGTGGGACCGTTGGCGTGGGGTGGGGGACGAATTTGTCTGCCGTATAGCCGGAAGGGACGCGGCGTAGGGGTTCCGGCCGAAGTCGACGACCGCCCGGGGGTTTAGGGCGCGCGGGGTGGCGGGGAACGGGAGCTGTCGTCGACCGCAAGGGCAAAAAACTTTACTGTCGAAGGGACGGAGCTTCGTCCCAAGTTTGGCTCTTCTGCGGCCTGCGGCAGGAGTTTCTCGAGTCCGAGGCGAAGCCGGGGGGGGGGAGGCTGCGGTGAAACTAGCGAGTTAGTGGAGGAACGAGGTGGGATCTATAGGCGGTGGGAGGGGTAGGGGGGTGGAAAAGGGTTGAAGGGAGACGTGGGCCGCATACAACAAGGGCGTTAATTAAGAGGGCGGCTCCGGCTCGGTCAAAGACGTCCCCCGCCACCCCTCTCTTAATAATAAACAGGAGGGGCTTTCAGACTCACTTTAACGGTGCACCGAACTAGCAACAGTTCGATAATGCACTCTTGGTGTACTCGGCCTTTGTCTAATGAGCATTTGGACCGCTTTCTGATAAACGAGCGATCCAACCGCCAGCCTATAATTATACATCGCTCCCAGATATTTATTCCCCCATTCCCGTTCCACTAATCCACACGTGACATTTTAAATTTGGATACATGAGATTTCATAATACTGACCTTTTTTTTAAACACTTTTCCCGTAGTTTCAACTCATGATATGTATTATATTATTAGATATATATTTTTTGTCTATATTACATAGTACGAATGATATTAATTTTCCTATTATGGTTTAATTTTTACTATAATGGCGCTATTTAATAACCGTAACTAAATACGACATATATGACCTACTATATCAATTCCTTCGACGCCAGTCCTTTACTATATCAATTACGCTTTCTCGCGGGCCACTCGATACCCTTGAAGTTCATTATGCTACACACTTATAGAATGAAAGCTACGAAACTTTCAGTAATTTCAGTAATTAAACTACTTCTTAAATGCAGAACTAAGACTAAGTAAACTAAGTAAAAAATGAAACAATCTACGAGGCGTCCCTCTAATGGAAGCGCCGTAGCTACTGCTAAAACTTGTAACTTCGAAAGTACAAATCGAATTATGACAACGGCGAGCTTAATTCGGACAAATGGACTTATTCTCGGACTTGGCGTGATCCGAGAGCGTAACTCCGGTCGGGGAACGTGCAAAGCCGGTGGGAGCGGAAAAAAATTTAATCGGGATTCGATCCCGGAGATAACCGCCCGTCGGTTAATGCCCAGACCGTGTCCAGAGCCGACGGCGGCTTTCATGTTGGTTTTGGAGGGAACGGCGGGGGCGGGTTCGCATGTGGGGGCTAAACCCGCCCTCAATTAGAGATCCCTATCTCGATTCCGAGTAACGGCGGACGTTTAATTTTTCTGTCAGCGCTCCCTTCCCAACCACTCCTCTCCTCGTCATCTTCCAACTGACTAATTATGAACCCCTGATTAGGGGTTGACTACCCGGATACATCCAGAAAATATTAGATACTATAAAAAGAATTACTGAAAAATATAAAGAATTTTCCCAGCCTCCGAGATAAATGAAAATTTAGTTTGTTGACTGGATGGGTTTCGGATCTAGGTTGAAACTACGATGATCTTTATTAAGATGAATATTTATTTATTTCATTATTAGTTATTATGTAGTTATATAATAATGTTAATCGATCACTGTCAAATTCGCGTTTGAAGGATTCGGCTTTAGTTAAGTCCGGCGTTGTACAACGGCGTTTTTAAGCGATGACGTTTTTCGGCCCTCTCAATTTCTTCTCTTTTGTGAAAACGCGGGCCCACCCATACACCCGTAAATACTGGTTCGGTGGCCGGGGGCGGAAAAAAAAAATTCGCCGATAGGAAGAGGAAAATGAAAATTTTCCACAAGGAAGACCTTCTATGAGACGAGGGGGCGCGCGCCAGAACACAGGAAGCCGGTCCGAGATTGAACGGGCGGTTCGAAAATAACCGGGGGGAGGGGGAGGGGAGCTCCGATATAACGCCGCGGGCAAAACATCATACCCGCCGCTAAACCTTTTAAACAATGGACTCGCCGGTTTTAAACATTCTACGAAATTAGCCAATATGAGAGACGGGGAAGCCGAGTAACCTGTGCTGCACCGGTGCAGAAAACCCAGGAATTATTCCAACCAAATATATACATTAAATATACTATACTGTACTGTAAGTTAGGAGTTATCAAAATAAATGCAGTAATATAGTAAGAAAGAAACGCGTGAGTTTAATTTACTAACGGACTGTCCAAACTGCTTACAGGGATTGTTAAAATATATCTTTACTTAAATAGAAAATCCCAGTAAGTACATAAAGATCAATTCCAAGAATTAGTTAGGTAATCGGTCGTAAAAACAACATTTAAAATGTTTTAGTTCGCAATACTACTAGTTTCACCGCGCTTTTCTGTCTCCCCTAGTTCATTTCATTCCAGGCAATAACGCTTCATGTTTCCCCCACATCTTAACAATAACAGTGTAAACTTAGTTCTTAGGTTGTTTAGGGTGTGTTCGCCGAGATGAGGTTGGGGGGGAAGTGGTTTAGGGGTCGCGGCGGCTTTTGATGTAGGAGGGCGAAGCAACAATTTTTTTTGGGGGGGGGGATATGAAGCGGTCACCCGGGTATACAACCCTCTGGGTATACATCATCGGACGCCTGCTGGGATTAGCGGGATACCTTATACGGTACGGGAGACCGTAAGGTCTACTATCTCGCAAAAATTTAGTTCGATGATCCACTCATTAATATTTTAGCAGTATCTAATATTGAACAAATATTACGCTACACTTAAAAGGAGCTGTATTTATTTTAATCATTGTTTTATTTATGTTGTATAAACATCGATTTCAACAAAATGGACGCAATTTTGACTGAAACCAATATGTTAAACGAATTATACCGGCGTCGTTTTATCAGAAGCCGCAGTTTCACCTTGGATTTCGGATAATTAAAATATCAATTAAACTCCGTTTACCGTATCCGAGGGGGTGCCGGCTCCTCGTTATTCGACCGCAAATACGGTATTGGCATAAATTCAAGCTCCTAATTCCTTTTTAAGACCCCGGCCTCCCGGCCGAAGTTAATTATGCTGAGAGCTCCTCTTCCGCTCCCTCTTTATTTATTTTTTCCTCGCGGTAGTCGGGGTAAAAAAAAAGTTAAATCAAGATATTTACACCGGGTTTAATTAAAGTTAGAGCGGGTAGGACGCCCCCCCCTTTAAAAAACCCGCGGTTTTGGCCCCGCGGCGCGAGGATTAAACGGGAGCCGGGGCCAACCTCCTTGATCCCCGGGAAGGCAAAAATATTAGAATAATTACTCCTTCTCCGAATACTTGAACCAACTATTTGCACCATTATTTACTCTTTCTCTACGGACGAGAACCGAAATAAGTTTAAAATACGCTCACAGACACGAAAGGCGAGATATTTTAATAAATGGTATAATACAGGGACTGCTATACGCTCATGCCGATGTATACCAACCACGTATACGGGTTGCCGATTATATGCTGTATAATTTGTTGGAAAACTCACGAGTCAAGGTTACCCTTATTCATGATTGAGTAATATTAGTAACGTAGTAATGTTGAACTGATTCAGGACCTGATAGAACGTAGAAAATATTCAATAACTGTATTAAATTATCCGACGGGCTGTGGGTAAACAAACAGCAAATTGGATCCCGATACATTTTTAATGTCGCCAGTTGGCATTAATAAAGAACAGCGTAAAATAACTCCGCCAAAGTCCCAAGTTTAAAAACCAAAGTCCGACACATTAACTCCACTCATTACCGCCCGGAGCTCATTTAAATTAAACCTAGATACGAAATTCAAGCGCCGAGATTCAAATGTACAAAGGCGCGTTCGAATAAATTTGTAACAATTATTTAGAGCATTCGATAATCCCGCTCATCTGCATTTGAAATTACCTCCCAGCGATGGCGGTCCAGATTTTGTCTGGTAATAGATGCATTAAATAGGAAAGTCAAACATCGTGAATTGGAGCCCGCTTCAAATCGGGTTACGGGATTTTTCCCTAGCTGGGTGCCAGAACAAAGTAGAAGGAGGTATAAGCTGGTATTATTAAAGTTTCAATTGTCACTAAAGTTATCAATTCGGAGACACGTTTCTTTATAAAGTACGATTGAACTATATCTGGGATTTTCTTTATCATTTATTTTAAAATAAACGTCGACTTGCGTCTACGCTGTAATCTATCGCTTTCAGTACATTGCATTAGCAAAATTGTGGCATTCCTGTTTTTATTCTACTGTAACATGCAAAGTCTAAAGAAGGAGTATTGAAACAGCGAATTGTGTTATAATAACCCTCTCGATCAAATAAATCAGAATTATGAAAAAATTATTTATAAACATTAACACACAAGTATGAATACGTTAGCAATCTATATTGACTAAGCCGTTAATTGGTTCCGATTCGAGGAAAGGAATTTCGAATAAAATGCGAAGCTTGCAATATAAGCGTGCATGTTTTAGTCCCTTTATAATATCCCTCCCGCTGTGAAGCTTACGCTTTCTTAATCAATGAATTAAACTTTCAATGAAAATCAGAAAGTTCATTTTAAATCAGTTTTGATTACGAGATGAGATTTATTAATAAAGCATTATTCGTTTTCGGGATTGTGGGCGTGAGCGACCACATCCCACCATCGCATCACAACCAGTTTCAGTGTAAAACTTTCAATTATGCCAACCGACTGCGTAAGTTCCATTCAATTGGATAAACATAATTTGAGAGTCAATCGAAGCGTTGAAATAACTGGTTGATTAAAGCCAAAATTTTATTCTAGCGGTCAGCCGCCGCCGCAATCAAAAACGAAAATTCTCTCCGACCGCCGTCTTTGTTTAAGAAAAGGAAACTTCGCCCATAAAGATTCCTTTGCCCTTCCCTTTTCCCCCCTCCCTTTTTTTTGTTTTATAACTGCCCACGGGTTTAATTGTTCGCGTAGGGCTTTCAACCCTTAATGGGGACCCATTAGAATAAGCCGAGGAGGTTAAAGCATTACCGGCGTTACGGCAGGGTGCCCGGGGATTGGTGGGAGGGGTAGGGAGAGCAATTATTTATCTCATCGACTTGAAGAGGTCTAAACGAAATTATTCCGGTGAAACTGCCTCTTTATTAAAGTGCGCATAAATTATACATTTAGAAAAATAAAAATACAACGGCGAGAACATTATTCTCCCAGTACATAATATTCTTGTTTTCCATCTTTTTTTTTCCCTTCGGACTAATAAAATTCAACTCGAATAAGAATAAACGGGGAAAGAGGGGCTATTTTTTAATCTGGACCCTTTTAAAAATATGCCAGGTATTATTTCGCCCTTTATTATAAAAGGAAATCACACTCAACGATTAAGCTAATTTTTTAAATTTCTTTTAAAAATTATAGCTTTTAACTTAAAAATTAAGCCGATTTGTAATTGATACAGACAATTAAGTAATAAAATAAAACACAATATAATAATCATATTTCGAATCAAGAATCGTTACTCTTGCCCTTTATTTACGGTTTATTAAAAACCGTACATAATTCCCGACATACAGAACGAGATATAAACAACTGGGACATTTATGTACTCAATTTGACAGTCCACGAAACAAAATATATTGAGTACGCGTGTTCCAACTTTATAGCACCGGATCAATCCCAGTGCCCATGATTTGCACATAATCTACTGTTAATTGCGTGGCATTAACTGTAGTCCTCTCTGTTAATTAAATTGTGGGCAGTATCTACGTTACAACTGCGATGTATAGTAATGACTATGTTTCACTTGTAATAAACGACTTTAATTGAACTGGGCCTGTATTTATGCTCGATGCTATATGAATTATCTCCGATGATACAAATATTGTCATTCCATAATATTGTCAACGGCCTCGTTCCAATTACCTCACTCATCCCAACAATCCCAGATATATAAGAAGTTACCTCCGTACATTTGTTCGTTCTTATTTTTGTCGTTTCGAACCAAAAAAATGGCAAGATTTGCCATCATATCGCATATACTATAAATGATATTCTAGTGTTTTAAATTACGTGGCTTATGACCGTGCTGTTGTTTATACGATATTTGAAACCAATTCGTACAGTTTACAGAAAGGCAAATTCATCCCTCGCGTAACTCCCCGTGCACCATTTTTTATCGCATTTTGGAAAGTTTAAGTTACTTAAATAACTTGTCAATTATCAGTACAATGTACTAGGAGTTTCGTAACCTACAGATGTAAGAGTGAAAATATTTTCGAAATAATACAGATAAGAAGGAAGAATTACAAATATAGGTTTAGGGTTAGGAAATAATATAACTGGGGAATTGAAACGTTTAAATATACATACGCTCCGGTGTTTACACGGTTACATTATACAGGTATCGAATTCATTAAAATCAAATATTTGGTCGCATATATTATAGAGGGGGCTGAGCAGCAGGAGCAGTGGCGTTGGGGCAAACACATGTTGTCATGGGGAGCCCCCCCGCACCTCCAAAACACACTAAGTACCGCCGAATGCAATACATTTGCTTAATTGCTCTAATTATATTCGCTACTAACGCATTGATTCCTGTTAAGGTTATAATCCCGCAATGTTTCCCACACGGGTCGCCGTCTGAACTTTACATCGCCTGTAATGCGTGTCTAACGCTTAATTAAATTCCCCTTTACGATACTCACAAATGTCCCAGATTATTGTAGAAATTCGTATATATGGTGGGGGAGACTAATAAAAATTTAATTATTACTACTACTGCCCAAGAAAATATTCTTATAATTCTAAAATAATAATGACACAATGGTCCGACATTGTTTCATAATGTCCCGAGCTTCATGTTAGGATGCCGATAAGTAAATATTCGGCGGTGTAAGTAAATAGAGTGAGTCGATAGCCTCGCGCTTGTGCTACAATAGGGCGTCACCTCGACTACCGATGGGGCACAATAAACACGCCGCAACGTTTTTTAAAGTTGTCCTTTGAGACCGGTCGGGGTCCTTTCTCAAGCGGGGCGGGGTGGAATCCCTCGAAGCAAATATCCGGAGGACGGGGGCTTTTTTTTTTATCGGTAGCGGAGGAATAGGAAGCGGATCAAAAAGAATTAGAAGAGGTCGAGGGGACACTTGGGAGCCGGCCTAAGAGCGCCTTTTTGGGGGAGAAAAGACCCAATGCAATTTTCCGGGGCGGAGAGTACAATTTCATTATGGGGAAGGTCGGAACGCTGAGAGGGGGTGAGGCGCCGAACAGCCCGAATTAAAACTGTAATGAACGGTTTAATTAAAACGACACCTGAGGGTACCCTGCCCCCGTGACGGGGGGGACAATACCGCCCCCGGGGGCGGGGGTGCCTGGGGGCCGGGTCTAATGCGATAAAAGAGTACCCAAAAAGGAAGGGCACGGGACCGGGGATAAGAAAAAAAAATAATTGACGGAAAGACGACAGATTTTCAAGGGAAAGTTGGAGGGAAACCGATCGAGTGACCCGACGACGGGGTGCAGGTAGTAATAAAGCGGGGGAGTAGTCGGATACAGTAACTTATAATTTCGGGAATATTACTTATAGAATACTTACAGAATAATAGGGAAATTAATTTATTTAATTACTAACTGAAGTAAACCGCAATAAAACCCAAACTATCTAAGTTCCTATTACTCCTACAGTTAAATATAATGACTGATTTAGTTAACCACGTTCTTGCGCTAGAGACTCACGGGGTACCCGCCGCTGTAGGGAACTTCTTGTTGAATTTTGAAACAGGTCGGGAATTCCCGGGTCACGCAAACCGGAGAGAGAGAAAATACGGAGGAGTCCTCGCACGTCCGAAGGCGGACGAATAAACAAGGACCGGGAGGGTCTAGGCCGGTATCCATGACCCCACGATCTGCCCCCCGTAACGACTCCAAATATAGATAGGGTGCGCCCCCGACCGCAGGACTTGGATTAGACCCGATTAAATAAACAAGGCCTCAATCGCCAGTTACATTACCAATCAGTTCGCTCCGGTCAATTCCACCGAGCGCACAACGAAGAAACCATCATCACTCTGACCTGAGATCGTTTTAGAGAAAACGCGTGCGCATTTCCCATCCTACGGCGAATATTTCTCCGATAGTATTTGTCCTCGAATGGCGCTATAAATACGCAAATTCGACAACAACAAAATTATGAATTCATTCGCCCCACAGGAGGACAAGGAATGCGGTCGCTCAAAAACGGCCCACGGAAAACGCCATTCAAAATATAATCGAGTTAGACCGTCGTAGAGCCCGAGCGGCTAATGAGGGTTTAATAGGGACTAAAGGTAATTAGGGACGAGGTCAGACGACAATAAGACGACCGTGCTGTCGGGGACGGTGGTGGTGGGCCCCCCCTAAAAGACAATTATGTTCTACTGACGAGTCCCTCCCACCGCCACTTCACCAGTTGCAGACATAATATAATGCATTCAATCTCCTCCAGTAATAAGTATTCGTTAGAAAATAGTTTTTTAAGGTCGATAAGGTCTTAGGCATTCAGTGCCTAAAAAAATATATAAAATATAATTTTTCTATTTCCAATATAATCATTGTTTACCTTACTCACAAATGTTGAGATTAAAAATACCTTAATTTGGAACGCACCGACGGGGCCAACCGATTACTGATTCAGCAGTCTAGTTTTCCTTAGTAATTGTGGAAAACATTAGTTTCGTGCGATAATTGTGCTAACAAGGACAAAGGAGACGAAGAAAAAAATATTCCGGTTATAATAAAAGGGTGGGGAAGGGAAAAAGCGAAATGGGGGAGGGGACGGGCAAATAAGGGTTGCCTGTTTTGTATACAGCGGGCGGGGGCGGAGTTCGGAAACCTCGGCCCGGTTCTCAACGGATATTGCGGTCATTTACATGGGGCCGGGGCCGCCCACAGGTTCCCGAGGGATTGGTGGGGGGATCGCAAACCTCCCGCCGGCCCGTACCCCAACAACCGCCGCCACCAAACTGCGCATACTGAAACAACACTTCGCCGAAAGTATGTAGCGCGACACCGATCGATGTGTCCGTTGACTGATCTGATCCAAATACGGTATTGGCTACTCGACGATAAAGACAATGGCTGGATACTGAGCACACAAACGTTGGAATATACAATACGCAATATATTGGAATATTCGTGGTCCCTCGGACCTAAATTACGACTTGATATATATACAGCTGAACAATGGAGAAACCTTTCTGTATTCTGTACCTTTCTGCTGTACATCTCCTTTCAGTCGAGGTTTTCGAAATCACAGAAATTCAGTAGAATGTTGTAAATTTTTTCTAAAATTCCTATACTTGTGTTAAACCTTGTTAACTTCTTTGAACACTCTTCCGATAATAGATCGTCGCGGACGTCTCTCTGTTATTCGATGACTTATTTAGCGTAGCGTTAATTCCATTACTTCGACACAATTGACTAGATAATATTAATGGGAATTAAGACACGAATTTAAACTTATAGTTGTAGGGAAAATTTTTAAATGGGCGCTGAATCGTTCGTCATTAAACGATTGATCGATGACGGTGCTCGACTTGAGGGGACTCGAAACAGCCCACTTCTATAAACCTCGGTCGGGTAAGAGAGGTAGAAATTGAACACAGGATATCCGAGTAACGATTTTAAAGCATGACGTGTTATAAAACACCTGTAAACAACGACAAACATTTTAATATATTGTACGATATTATACACAATATGCCGTTAATGTTCAGGTTTGCAGTGGTTTATGTCTATATCCCAACATTTCCCGCCTGATGAACTTCCACCAGCTCCGAACTTCCAACAAACGTGTCTACTCGTTGAGGAAAAGTCACCTCAACCGGTAAATCACCGCCGCTGACAACCGTGTTTAACAGTCTCGTAAATAGTAGTAGGCAAAAAGCGGACAATAATTCTAAGGCCGGAAAATAGTTTTCCGGCTTTCCCGATCGTTCGGAAATGGACAGCACTAGGCGCGAGTCCGGGAGATGTGGCTCTGATTCATACCTGTCATATATCCAGTGAGGCACGTCCACTCTGTCCAATTTGAATTTATATTCTTCTCAAATAAGAAGCTTCAGTGTTTACGAAATAACGAACAATGGAGTGGCCTGTGAATTTTTGGCGATCGGCGAAGCAGCGAGACAGCACTGCCGCTGTCAACTGTTGCTCTGACGTTTCTATTAATCGCGATGGCGGACGGCCAAAACCTCAGGCCGGCGGAAACAGAAATATCGCATGATTGATTACGTTACGAACCCTCGCAGACCGCATCTCCATAAATATATTAATAAGAAAAAACATTTATAAACTGCTCAAAATATGAAATAAAGTACTGAGAGGTAGCAACAACTACCAAGATAGATGCGTAACTGCATTTAATAATTTTTCAATAGTTGACGTCGGTTACGTTACGGTGAAATCTGAACGTTATTTATTCTAGGCCGGCAAATTTAATTATAGCTCAATTCATTACCCCGTCGTGTTGTGAAATCATCTATGTAATGAATTATGCTTCGTGACCGGCACAAATGTCAGCCTACATCCAAATAATCTTCCTCCGTCCTGAATATTCGAAACGACCGCGTACACGCTGTAACCGGGCAGAAACGTTAATTATCTTAAATAAACACAGCTCCGCTTAATGGAAATCGACTGAAGCCTCGGGATTTAATTTAAAATTTCATCGATTTCAAATTCACATTTGTAATTAGTTAAAACGACCGGGCTTGCACATTTGCAATTAATGAAGACAAATTACGAACTTTTCTACTGAATTCAATAATATTTTAGGGAAACATTAAGCTAGTAGGTTCTATAAATTTTTAAGTATACACAACGAAAACTAGGGGAGAACCCAACAATCAATTAAAATAAAGGAAAGTTTAATTTTGTTTTTTGACGTTTGCAAACGCTAAAAAAGCCCCAAATTACTTTCAATAACATTAAAAAAAGGCCCAAAACACGTCTACAAACGCTAAAAAAGCCCTAAAACAAGTCTAAAAATGCAAAAATATTCCACAAACGCTATAAAAGCGCCAAAACACGTTTACAAACGCTAAAAACTCAAAACCGGCTACAGACACTAAAAAAAACCCAAATTACGCTTATTAACATTAAAAAAGGCACGAGACACGTTCAGAAACACTAAAAAATCCCCAAAACACGTCCATAAACGCGAAAAAACCGCAATGCACGTTTACAAACGTTACAAAAACCCTAAAACACGCTACAAGCGTTACAAAAAGCCCCAAATTATACATACTAGTACTAAAAAAGCGCCAATACACATGTTCATATAATGCATATCGACGCAAAACAGAAACCAATTCGAAACGTTCGCAGTCTAATCACCGTACTCGTTCCTATATAACAAAAGACCCTCACCTGGAACTGAAAAAACGGTACAATTACATTGGCGGCGCAAAGCGAAACTCCACCCACAGCTTCATCCCCCCGGGGGTAAATGGCAAGCCGGGTTATCGCGTGTGGGGGGCGGGGGCGGGTTATCCCTTCCCCAACAAAACCCACTCGGGGAAACGGTAGGGTTCATTGACTCGTGTCACGGCAGTGAGACGGCGGCGAGGATAGCCGGTCCCGCAACGCCTGCATGCAACCCGGGCCCGACAAGACGGTCGATAAAATGCACGCCGGGGAAACACCCGGAAAAATAATAGCCCTACGTCGTAGGTCAGACAGATCGGATTTTTGGGTTTTCTATAAGCGAAGAATGTTATTACTGGAGGGGGGGGGGAGACGCGTGCGGGCGGCAAGTTTCCTTTGCATAACGTCATCATGAATGAACGTAATTTTTAATTTCAAGTATGCCCGGGATAAATTGCGACAGGAGATACAACCAAACGACGGCAAACCATACAATTTAGGCAAATAGAAGAATCATAACGATATCGCAGGAACAAATAATATTTTTCATGAAATAGGCACTGAATCGGGATTTATATGTACAGCTTATTTTTTAATTTCGTTCAAACTATTCCAATTTATTATCGGGAGAAACAATTGAGACCGAGATTATGTCCATCGCCATTAGTAAGTAGTTGGGGATGGAGATGGGATGTTGGGACGAAAAAAGGAGGATCGGCGGCCGGTCCACGTCCTTAAGGGCCTCGTTGAGCCCTGAAATATGGCCCCGGGAGCATTACGGCAGTGCCGGCCCGCCCGCAGACCGCAGCCCGCTTGCCAAAACGCTTTCGGAGGCTCCCGAGGAGGGAACACGGGTATAACTCCCCGTGCAAAACAATCGGTCCGACCCTCATAAACCTCCCGACTTACACTCAAATCCTTTAGATACATAAAATTCGAACGTCCGGTCTTCTCCCTCTTCTCTCTCTCTCTCCTCCCTCCCTCCCCCACTCTCTTGCTCTCACTCTCTCAGAGGAAAGGCTTACTGGTGTACGAGACAGGTTCACATTAAATGCACCCCTTGCGGGGTGTACTCAGACATTAAAAATAATACAAGCCGCAGGAAAGCAAACTGCGTCATTGTATACGCGTAGTTTTGGAGAATATAAATCGGTATAAATGTTTAATACCCTAGACAAACCTGATAGCCTGCACAGAGGGGTAGGTATTTTCCACTCATTTACCAAACAGGGGCGGGAGGTTCTGAGTAATAACCTACTCGAATGTTCAATTAATAAATGAAAACCATTAGTCTTAATTACCGTCAGACTTACCCTTCGGTTAGTAATAACAACTAATGCCTTATAATCAAATCCATCTGATTATGATGAATAGTGAGATAAATACTTCAATTGTTTTTACTTCGTTACCGTGACATAAGTACTACTCGATGTTTGGTTGACTTTGAATACCACATTAATCTAGTAATGGAGACTCAAAGCAGCATAAACCAGAAATTCATACTGGTTGAAATTGAAAGTAATTCAATATAATTAGGGTCATTAAAAATTGATATACACCAATGTAAAACAATTTCTGCATACCTTTCAACAGTGGTCATATAACGGGAAGTATTTTTTAGCAAATATATTCTCTCTTTTCGATCGAGCCACAGATCGACAAGCGGAAAGGTCCAATAAAAGAGGGCCGGATGGAATTATAAGGTGGCCGATGGGTGTTTCACACCCTCCGGGATGTGCACCGCATCCCTTGTTGGGGGGGGGTGGGTGATTCAGCCGCGGATTTATATAACGTTCGCCCCAAACCCACCCTAGGACGCACGAGCTGCTGACGACGCCGTTTCCCACCCACTTCCCGACGAACCCACCCCCCACGCCCTCACCCCCGCCGCGGCTCTACCCACCTGAAAATAATACACGGTTCCACACTTTCCCGCATTGTTTTTCTTTATTGTGATTTGTAGCGGAGTTATAATCTTCGGTCGATAGTTCTTCTTCTTGTATCAGAAGCGGTGGCCTTCTTATCTGCACTTCACCAATAATTGGTCCGTTAAGTTGGATCTGGAGTTGGTTGAGATTCAATCGCGATCAATTTAATTTACTAACTGCAGGAAACGGGGACAAACCCGGTCCCGGTGTGCCACCGCCAGAGAGTTAATTCCTGATTTCGTTCCAGATATATACGTTTACTAGCCAGTCAAGGACAAATAACCTAGTAACACGTATTTATGTTATAAATATTTACCTGGTCTCCATAAAATTAAAAGTCTTTAATTACAATGCATAGCACCTAAAACAAATTGGGAGGGATATGTGTGTGAATCTAAGATATTGCCGTGTCCAGTTTTAACAAGCCGAGGTCTGCTTTCCAATTTCGATCGAACGAAGGGACCGGTGTAGAAAGAGCCCTTCGAGGTACATCATTGGGCAGGTGCGGGAAAACAGGGGGAACGAGGTACGAAAATTAGCGGCGAAGAAAGAGCACGTACGAAAGTACGTGGGAGCAGAGTGGAGAGGAGGAGGCGGGGGTTGAAAGACACGAGAGAGATAATGGACGTGGATAAGGGACGGTGGGGGCGTGTGGAGTTCCGATGAAAGAAGGCGGGCCCTTTGTGCGACGCTAACAAACCGCAACTCTCGCCTTATTCAATTATTAAGCCAAGGATGGGATGGCGGGTGGGTTAAGGGAAAGGGAGAGGGCGGGGGGCGGCATGAGCTGGTCTCCAGTGGGCAAGAAAATGGACTGACAATGTCCGCTCTGAGGGCGGAATGGGTTTTCATCAGTGTCGAAAATGTTGGCCTTCAGAAATTACAGACCGCTTTAGGATAAATATCCTGTATTTTTTAAAGTATCATGAGAATTTACAATACTCGTTCCGACAGGATGTCTTGAAGAACGAGTTAATACCAAAAATACGTTACTGCAAAATACAGAAGGTGCATAAATAATGTTCAAAAGCGAACATTTAAATGTTATTAAAATTTAACACACGTAATAATATAAAAATTATACCGTAGATTTCGCGTGTTTCTGTCTCCTCTCGTTGGTTTGATATTTTGCTAAACCGGTTTCGGCTGCTCGCTATCTTAGGCATATGGATTATGATACATCGGAAATACAGACAGATAATTACTTTATGAAATATAACAGATATTAAACAAGAAACCGTGCAATAATAATGTTATCTTTTCATTTGAGCCGGTACCGGGAAAGAATAACCGTGGGAGGTTCCCTAGCGTATCAGATTCGAGCCAGACAGTGGGTTCTTAATATTAAGTTCGTTAGAAGTTTTAAAGCAAACAGTTGTTCCCCGGCCGGAGTAAGAAGACGATTCGAGGTAGGTAAAAAAAGGAAGGAAGAGAGTGAGGGCCCCGACATAAAGTTCCTGGAAAGCTCCGGGGGGCCTGTAATTTCGAAGGGGCGCAATTTACTCTCGCCGGCCAAAAATGAGGCGCAATCGGTACATTTTCGCGTACCCAACTTTGCCGGCGACACGTACGCATCAACCGCGTTAGTATTTCGCCCTTGTTTGCCCCCACCCCCGCCCCTCGGTATTCCCTTTCTTTTATTTCTTCGCCGTTGTCAGAACCAAAGTGAAATAGTACAATATTAAATTACGACCGGCGGGAGTTTTCCGGACTGGGAATAAGCGAAACAATAAAGGTGGAAAGAAACTGGATTTGAAATTATAATTTTTGGAAGGGGCGGGTGTGGAACAAGGCGCATCGAAGGAGGGTCGGGTGAGGGGGGCGGGGGGTCTGAAACAAAACCTTTCGTTCTCCTGGAGAAATGTTCCTGGAATAGACTCGCATAATTGTCCACCGAGTAAAGAACAAAGAAGAACTGGCTAAAAAAACTAGGATTTATAACGAACGATAAATAATTCATCCGTTGGTGTAAAATACATATTCACATAGCATAGCCAAACTGACCATTTAACCTTGATTTATGAATTATAGACAACATACCGAAATTGAGACAATATTGGCATTCAATTACTATCAAACATAGAATTAATATAGCAAATAAAATAAAACACATAATTATAGTGTAATGTCTACAATCTGAAGCGGGTCAGAGGAAATATCGGAACGATTGAAATAATATTCCGGATCGCGTATCCAGACACTGTAGTAAACAAAATCTCCAAAAACAAACAATTAGTTTACAAATGCAACTGGATATAAGTAAATATGAAATATTGTTTGAACGCCTGACATCAAATATTCTCTCGTTTAAAAATGTTTGTACACTGTTCTATGTGAATTTTCCTGGCAGCCAATCGTGCCTCGTATTTCGTAAAAACAAATAAAGATACGGATTCACTAGGATCATACTGATCCCCGAGTCTAATAAACGAAAAAACAGAACTATCAGAGTTTCCGAATTTAATTTCCCGTTTAATGTCTGTCATTAATTAGGTTTTTTTTTATCATAATCCGTTGCGAAGGTTCGAAATATATCTGTATGTTCTTATGAATTCGGATGTAGATTAAGATGTAAGCCGGGCGCTGTGACCGAAAATAAGTTGGAATAATGACAATTAATTAGGGCATAAACCCGGCTTCGGGCTTCGCGCCAGTTCACGACCTATTCTACCGAATCGCGGCGCAATGCCGGGGACAAATTCAGAAATTCCCCCCCGAGCGTTAGTCAGGCATATCGTTGTTCGGGTCGAACGTGCCTCAGTTTTATCCGGCAATTCGGGATTTTATTATTCGCCGCGCAGAGGTCCGGGCCGCCTCCGACCCCGCCTTCCCTACGCCTTACACTGGTGCGCCTTCATTAATTTTCAGATATCCGCCATTGTCTCACGTACCAATTACGGCCCCATTTCTGGGGGCCCGCTGTGGCGTGAATACGTGACGAGGCCCGTCAAATGAAGTCTGCCGCCGCCGCCGCCTCAGAATTAACCCTCCCTCCATCCCTCCCTACCTCCCAACTAACACTACTTTCTTGTATTACACCGTTTTATTTATTCCGCCAAATTTTTTAGTATAGCAAAACAATTAACGGTAAAAGTCAGCATCGAATAACACCCACTATTCAACCCTAAACTAGTCCAGCCTACCCTTTTCGCCATCGTCACTAGTATTCACTAAGTTATTTATACTCTTGCGTGCAATATATTTATAAAAACTTAAGTAACGCCACCCGTACATACCGTTTTTGTAAGTATTTAATTAAACTATCGGAATATGGTACAGCCGACGGAAGGAAACAGAAAATCGCCGAAGTTGATACCCCGCGTTCTCGCTGCTAGCTCCTCTCCACTAGGAATT
This sequence comes from Lethocerus indicus, assembly GCA_019843655.1. Classification (NCBI taxonomy): domain Eukaryota; kingdom Metazoa; phylum Arthropoda; class Insecta; order Hemiptera; family Belostomatidae; genus Lethocerus; species Lethocerus indicus. The sequence goes on along the minus strand of JACDQD010000010.1, from coordinate 13,099,305 downwards.
CATATATTTCCCCGGTAGCTGGCGCGGGACAGAGATATAACATGCAATATGTATGTGAGCTGGAGGAGACGTCATCCGCGAATGGATATTAGACAATAATGGGATGCGGTAATGCATAAGTATGAATTTCTGTCTTCGTGTGCACCTTTGCCCGAGGAGAAAGGAAACGCAGTATCCCCTGTCGCATTGTGAATATCAAATATTTACTTCGGATTTTCTCCCCTCGGGGAGGGCATAACGCCGGGTCAATTCTCCGATACCTGGTGAACTTTACGTACGATTCATATTTCGCATATATCCAATTCAGAAAATATAATATTATTACGGTAATATTTAGGATAAGGAAAAATCGTATCCCTCTGGATTCAGTTTCCCAACATTGAAGTTGTATTCGTACAGTTTTTTGGAAGCAATAACATAAAATTCCCCGTGCGTATCATAATATAAAATGGCTTGATTTCAGTGCAAGAATAACTCTGGTTGTTACAGAAATATGTTGATATTCGAACGACTTTGGTGGCGATGTCACCAAAAGGCTGGAGACCGAATTCGAAAAACCCCACACAGCGTATCAACTGGTCCGTACCTAATTCTCTCATTCAGAGAGCTCGAAGGGGGGAAAAAAGAGTAACGAACAATCGACGTTTGGCGTGCACACGCACACACGCACGCACGCACACACACACACACACACACACACAGAGTTCACAGTTTCCTGAACACTTCCCTTTGACCGTCCCCCACCAAGGCCCATTATTTATGCGCTATTTGACAGAAAATCGGCAAATAATCGAATTAACTCCGACATCTGCCCTTTTCAACGTTTTTTAAAACGACCAAAGATAAAGAGCAATGAGCCGAAAATATAAATAATTATTTCTTCCGTTTATCGCCGTTTAGACGACCCCTATCATATCTACCGGATAAATGTAACGGTGTGGAGTAAATCACATATTACTGTAACAAACATGAATGAATTGTCCTTAATTCAAATAAAACGGAAAAATATTTTATACGTATACAGGAAACAGGAAGTATAACAATTTCCCGGAAGATAAAATGGGATTAAATCTAAAATTCTCATATTTTAAAGCGCACATTTTCTGAAGTTCATTATAGGAATTAGTCTAAACCCCAAACAAATAACGCTTCAGGCTTTCTGCGAAGTGAAATTTTTGATTAAATTAGTTCAATTATATTTTCATATATGTGATCATCATTTTTTAATTTTATTTATTAATATTACGCTTGTCAGTGCATGCAAATACAGGTTATAGCTTGGTGTTGTAATTTGTCCGAAAATTAAATCAAATCGGTATACGTAAGTTGAAGTATCGCTGTACAGAAACAAAAGGCATTTGCAATTTTCAAATTTCAGTTCTGTTTATTTTAACCCTCTATGGGCCAAAAAATTAGGGGAACGAAAAATCAGCAATTATAAACCTATGTATGCAAATGAAAAAAAAATTGATATTGGACAACGTTATAGGATTAAGAATTATGCGCCATCTCACGAAAAAAGCTACAATTATTCGGTAAAATCTCGATAAATTGAAATGTGACCTGAAAGTTACACTGGCCCATAGAGGGTTAAAAAGTCGCCAAATGAGATTTATTGTTTGAATTATTGACGCTGAACATTCCACTCTCGACCGACGTTAAAATATTTCAAATCCCTTTTGTGTAAATTTCCAACCCGGTTACCCGGGAATAGGTGGAAAATTCCAGTCGCGAAACTTAATTAAACAAATTATCTAATAAATTAGGTCGTGCGTGGGACTAATGGAGGCCGCGGACACGTCCTGGCCGGCTCCCTATTAGGTTCTATTACGAGTATGAATTCTCGGAGGAGGCACCTTCGTCCCTGAAATATTTCATCTACACGAATTTCGGAATTGAAATTAATATTGAGCCAGCCGCTCGGGATATTCCGCCCGCTGCGGGGGAGTGATGGAGAGAGAGGGAGGGAGGGTGTTTCGTCGCCTATCACTCCTTCCTTCGTCAAAAGCTTTAGTATCGGTCCATTAAGTGTTCAATGAGCTAAACTCCTCCTCCTCCTCCTCCTGCTCCTCGTGCTAATAAAGCGAGGCAGAACATTATCCGGAGCGGAGAAAAAATTAACTCTCAAATTAGGGGCAATCTAACGGCCGATTCCCAGTGTCGAGAATAACAATATTTTCCAGCATCGGTTTCATTTTATAAAAATTATTATCCACCGAATACATTCTGTGTACTTCAGAACTGCGGCTTATTGAAAAATATTATAATTGGTACAGAAATAAACAATATGTACAAAAGGGTAAGGACGTTTTCCCGGAATTAACAAAGTTTTCCTCACAGATTTATCCCTCATTTAAAATATAATGTGAACAATGTGCCGGGCGTTAGGAATATTTAAAACAAAATTTTAAATCTAGTTACTGCGAAGTGAAAAGTTATCATATACTGGAGTATAACGCCCGCTGATTGTTCGGCGTGTTTACTTCAAAAATGAAATTGGACTACTATGTTACCTCTGGAAAATATTTTTCGGGGAAATTCAATTCCGCCGGGAGAAGTCCCGCCGGGCGTTTCTTCATTATGTTCCGCGCTCAATTTTCAATATTTTCTAATAATAGAGCGGTCAAAAGGGAATCGTTTTCGTTACCGTCTCTCGTGCCGGCTTTCCGTCTACTGTTTCTTCGTCGCGGCGCAGGCCGTTTTTCGGCATATTTCGGTAATTTCGAAATTGTAAATTGCTCTAAAGCTCCATTGGCACGGAGCGAAATACTGGAAGGAAATAGGAAGTGTATTCTCTCCCACATCGCTGATCGCTGACAAAAATAAAGCCTGTCACCAATGAAAATATTTCTTTTTTACCAGCTCGCTTTCTGTAGAATTCCCGATTATTTAACATCGACCTATCCACAATTTCCCTTCAGAGAGGAAAGCGTTAATGATAGCGTAAATAATAAAATAAGGGACACGATGAGCCGCATTAAATATTTATCTGTAAATTTCTATCCGGTTGGTTATATCTTTAAAAGAAGAGAAAATAACCCTAACTTCACTAACAAAAAGCAAATAAAATGAAATAAGAATTCGTGAATTTGAAAACAATATTATACCATTTAAACTTCTGATTTTGTTTAACTGTTTAATTCATATAAAGGCTATATATTCTAAAATTGACCCCTGTTATATATTCCTCCAAATTCAACACAACAGTGTTTTTAGAACAATTTAAAGAGAACAAATATCTACGGTAACTTGTGACTCTACACCAGGGCATAATTGAAGGACGTCATAGACAATTAGTGCATGACATCCACGCGTCATACTATCCTCAATATGTTGGCGAAAATTTGAATCGCTCTCCTAAGCTAATATCAGACAGGAGACACCGCCAGACACTGTGTACTGGCGTGTGCATCCGCTAACCTTAAGGCTCAACCTCGCAGAGATACGCCGTTATGTAATACAACCTTCACAGGTAATAAGGCATTAACGAGCACACTCCTCGGTGTTAAACTGGTCTTGGAACGCATGAAAGTAATTATTAAATCTATCCAAAGTCTTGAAATCCAGACACACAAACTCGTTATGAGCAGGAGACTGGAGAAGAGGTTCAGAAAAAAGATATTTGTCAATATCAATATCAAACCATAATTTTTCCCTGCCGCCGCCACCCCCGTCATTAAAGTTATTACTTAGCGCCCCCTTTTGTCTAAAAATTGAAAGTACAGTCTTTTTTTTCGTATTGGAGGAAATTTTCTCCGCCCCCCCCCCGCCACCCCGTTGAAGCCTAATGAATTATGCTCCGTCATCAGCGGGTCCGCCCCCGTAAGGGACGGACATTAATTTAAGGCAGCAATAAACGTCATCTCGCAGAGCGTTACTTGTAACGCCCCCGAGGGGGGTGGGGATGGATACTACCCTATGCTGGCCCAAGTTTTGCTCAACTTGAGCGTTTTCAATTTAAAATGTGCCGTGAAAATTCTCCCCGTTACGCACACATAAAGTAAATTACTCAGTTTGGACGGTATAACCTATCCGTCATCCTAGCCATGTAAATTTACATCACAATCAGTTTACTCTATTATTTCTAGAACCAATGTCAACGTTAGTGTATATAAGCGTGTGGCAATGAAATAAACCTCTTTTATTGTGAAATATCTTCCGACGAAATTAGATAACGATAGTGATTTATAGGTCCAATAAAATTATGAGTATGTTGTGGTCCTAAACTGTTCTTGTTGTCGCCTGCTATTCCACAAACGCGATCGCGGAAGCTACACAGAGGCGAGGGGGGTGGGGGTTTATTAACTTCACGAGCCAATAAACGTTATTGTGTCATCGGACTATGACTGAAATTAATATATATATATATATATAGATATATATATATATATATAGAGAGAGAGAGAGAGAGAGAGAGAGAGAGAGAGAGAGAGAGAGAGAGAGTATAAGTGACTAACACCGCTACTGAAGATGGCGAACAGCCGAAACCGTTCAACCAGCAAGAGGCGACAGAAACACACGACATCTACGGTATTCCAACCCATCGCAGACCACAAAACCGGTATTTTAAAATATGTTAAAAAATCGATGTTCAATTCTTTTTCGTTCCGAGAGTTTATACTTAATGAATTATGTTGTTTCAAGGGTTGGGGGGGGGGCATTAATTCAGAGCGTACAATAAACGTCAGGGTTAGACCGACGATGCGAATAGGCCGATCCGGCCCGCAACGCGCACGTACTTCTCGCCCCCACACAACCCCCGAATAAATACATCCGTTACAAATAAAGCGAGCCGCGCTCCAGGAGGACCGAAATCCAAATTTATTGCGCGAAATAACCCGAATGTTATCGGCTCTGTATTTCATTGTTTTTGAACGGCGAGTCTGTGTCGATTCGCCCCCCCCCAACCCCCAGCAGGCCGCAGCCAGGAAAAAGCGGACACAGTCACGGTCCGCGAATTCGCAAACAGGCAACTTTCCAGGAATTTTTTCGAGGAAATAAATTTCGGATTTTCGGCTGCCAAATATTTTACGGGCGAGGCAGCGGCGGCGGTAGTGTTGAGACTGTAGGATATATATCTCATTATGGGCAATCGCTGTAACGCACCGTGAAATTGTACTTTCCTCGATATCGGCCCCAAATTAAGTAGTGGGATACACTATCGACATTTGGCGTAAACAATCAGCAACAAAGACAACAGAATATTATAATAGATGTGTTTTATTTCTTATAGTAACGTTATTATTCTGAATTAAGTGATTCGGTAAACAGAATTACTGATTCAATACAGCATCATCGTGTACTGGTATAGGGGTACGTTGATAATTTTTCTAGTACAAGATATTTTTAGCCAAATAAAAATGTGTTTCGTCGAACTAATAATATTATGATAATATATATAATTAAAGGACGACGAGCGTGAGGAAAAAATGAATACTTTCTAAACTGAAAAAAAAATAACATCGGGCTTTAATATTGCTAAAGGCGCCTGAAAGTATGCAATCCTTGTGACAGCGTTCATCGCATGCTGGCGTATAACGCCCAGATAGGTTCCGGCTCCCGGGCCATAAACAATATTCGGGGGGTCGGGATAAAATGGCGTCAGTAATCGCCGTTCTTTCTCCGATGCACGGCCGCTAATTTATGATACCGTCTGGAGAAAGATTTATAACGCCGGTTGCAATCCACTATAGTGGCCGACCCCCCCCCCATTACCCAATTGCCGTTTGCGTTTCCGTCGGTTGTTCGAATCCTATTCCCAACCTTGATTCTAGGCGAGGCGCTGAACGAATGTTTTTGGCTATTGATTTTGTAGACAGTAATGTTGCCGACTTAGTAGTATCGCGAATTAATCAAGGGGAACTTAAAATATCGATGGTGCACGCTTGTGCTCGAATACGTTGGTAAGGGCCGATTACTATAGGAAGATTGTTGTTGTGGGAAGATGAGGGATGGAAAAATTAAATAGGAAGAATTAGATTGAACGGGCGGAAAAGGCGAGTGGGTTGAAACGACATCCATGATTGGTGGGCGGCCTCGAAAGACGACGACGGCGACGACGACGCCATGAGAGTCTCGGTAGTCTTTTACTTTGCGGGGGGGAACTGGGGCCGGTTTAGAGCGCCTGGGAACCGAGATACCGTTTTATCGGAGTAATAAGACTAGCGCGGGGCATAAATAATGGAAAAGAGCCTACTGCGAGTTGCCCGCGTAAAACAGTTTATTAGAGGGGGGGACTGTCCCCGCCCCCGGACTCGCACCAACCCTCAACATACCGTGCAAATTATACTGCAACACAAAACACTCTCCTAATGCTAGTTTAATCACTAATTCTGGATATGACTAACACCCCCTACTTTAACCGAGGGGAATTATGTATTAACTGATAGCGCTAGATGTATTATTAAATAAATATATTATTTAGCAAACACGATGTTACACTTTAAAAAAACTCCATTATAATTTAATTTCACCATCACACGAAATTCTCTTGTCATCGATTGATATATAGGTTTGATTAAATTAGCCATTGTTATTAGTAGTAATTACTAAAAACATGTTTCAACGAGGCTGTCATTTATAAAATCATCCCTACTGCGGAATAAGGAAATACGTGGCTAAATAAAATTAATTTTATTCTCAAATAATATAAATCGTCGTGTATAGGGACAATTGTCCCTCTGGTATAGTATACAGCTTCACTAAACATTCCGACTGTCTAATCCGCGCTTCTATTTCGAGAAGTGTTCGCCAGTTGTCAAACGGAACTGCCGCGTCCGGCCACCGAGCGACAAAGGCGGAAAGACAGCGGGGGCGGCAGGGGGCGGCGGGGGGCGGTTAGACGCGCTGATAAACACCGGGTTTATGCAAATTGGGAGCCGCGAACTCGCTACGTCCCATTGAACCGACAGTTCCGGAGCCCCGTTGGTTAACATTTACCGGGCGTGAGGGGGCGGGCGGGGCGGGGAAGCGCCCCCTCGACATCAACCCCTCGGGATAATTAGTTTTGCCCCTCAACCCCCCCCCCTTTCCCACAACACCAAACACTAGGCGGAGGGGGCGAAAACTTTCAAGGGCCGTTTCTGGTTTCAGGTAGAGTCCCAAAATACACTGGTTGAAAACGAGGACAAATTTTACAACCGCCGTCCCGCAATTTAGTTACGCGTGTTTGCAAATTTTTTTTCCCCCAACAATAATAACAATTACATCTGATCTGGTTACACTGTTCCGTCCCCTCAGGGTGAACACGTAAACAACGCCCCTACAAAGCACTAAGGTATTAACAATACACAAGTTATCCCAATGCCTATCGACATGCAACTTTATGTTTCTGAAAACAACGGCTAGCTGAGTTCCCAACGTACATTGGACAAATGGGAAGGAAAATCCAGGATAGCGGGGACATTAAAAATATTTTCTCCTCCTCACAACACGGAGCACGCTACCACCCTATCATCTTATTTTTTCCGCCCGAGAAGTTACACATGTATACGTGTGTGTTGTTAAAAGTAACATATTTTCATAAATCAGATTGCCTCAAAACATAAACAAATAAGGGAAATGAAAACTGCCTCCTTTCTCGCCAAGACAACAGGCCTAGCTCCCCAATAGGCGGCGTCGTTTCTTCCCGGTTCTTTGTTTTTCGTGCGAGGAATTCCACCTAATTTATTAGCGTCGAACCGAGGAAGGGTCCCATTGTCGCGACCCGAGTCCTTGTAATCCTCCGGGGGATTACCCCCGGAGCTAGGGGAAGGGAAAAAAAGGGACACCGGAGGTGCGAGAAAGAAGGGGTTTACGCCCACCCCTTATCGAGCATTCGTTGCCTACCCTACAACATCCGACTCTGGCATCGAGCTTGTTCCTTCGGGGCTTTCTTATCGGATTTGGCAAAACATAAATTTGAATCTGAAGTGTAAAAAGCCAGCGCCGAAAAGATAAGATGTAATTAACACCCTGGGAAACAAATTTCCCATTTTCTAAAAACGTTTTCTGTACCGGTTTTCAATTTTCACACAGCAAATACATATTTTTCGAAAAAGGATGGAAAAGAGAATTAGGGCCATAAGAGGACCAAGAGAAATGCTTTGTTTATGAGGGAAAGTTGGACGAAATTATTGAACTCTGAAAGTTTTGCGGAAAAAGACAAACATTTTATCGACAACAGTGGAGAGGTTTCAAAACAAAAATTTTATCTTAAAAATAATACTATTACGAATAAAATAACATGAAAGAAATGGTTTATGCTAGAATGCTTCTTATATAAGGTTACTACTTAGGAAATCTTTAGTTAACGAGGAATATGAAAATTGTAAACAAGTTGGAATTTATAATATAACACATTCAATTTGATTTAATCAAATATCAAACAACTACTATGTAGTAGTTGTGCTTTTGAAAAATATGTTTGTTTTATCAAATAATAACTTCATTTCACAATATCCTAATTGAACTTTATTGCCGGGGAACGGACGGAAAATCTCCCTATTCTCAAAGGAAAATGTAGTTCTCCGTTCTCATCGAGTCTGTTGAAAACAAGATGGGGAGTTGCGAGAGGCGGCCTTATCGGGAGCCAATAGGGGGTAGTCGGGGGGTGGAAGGGGCGCCTGCAATCCACCGCCCCCCCTCAACCGAATAACCCCGGACTTGCACCTATATCCGGAGGAGCTGGTACGCCCCAGGACTTACTTACATCCCTTATCGGGGCCGGGAGGGAAATGTAAATTTGAATCAGCGCGGAGGCGGCGGGGGCGGGGAGCCCGAGAAGAAGAAGAAAATGTATGAGCCGTCGCTCGGCGGCCGAGATAGGGCACGTTTCCCGGTACAGAGCCGAAACCGATACCTGCTTCCGGTCTTTCCTTCCAAATTTCGACCGACAATTTTTCTCTTTGATGAAACCATTCTAAGGTGACATAATGGTGCGATTTATAATTTCTATAGTATTAATTAATGATAACACATATTCAGTGTAGTGAATTCAGAATGCTAAATAAACAATCGTTCAAGCAAGTATAATTTCATGCATCGTCGACTCATTTTATTTTCGGTGCAGGTATACAGTGAAAATATGAAACTAAAATAATACAACGCATCACAAAATAAATATTGATAGAGCATTAGGAGAACAGTCTATTTGAATCCCATCGAAACGAATCTAAACATGCTAAAGGGCGAATAAACAGAAAATCCGAGGTATCGGGGCAATTCTCAATAAGGAACTGTTTTCCGACGCCCACCCGTGAACTTCGAGTGGCCGTAAATCCAGTTTATACGCCCCCAACGAATAGACAAGATATAAAAGTCTCATAAGAGGCATTAGGCGCGTCTAAATAAAAAGGTTTCGGACGGCAAAGCGGACAAATGGCATCACCGTAACCTATCAATCTGGGGGAGGAAATCCCTTCTTGAGCCTGTTTCATGGCCTCGCGTTATGGCCGACTCTGCACCCGGCCGAAAGATACCTCGGCTCGTTAAGGAGCTACTCGTCGCCGTGGAGATTCCCAGTCTAATTTAGTGCCCTAATAGCGTCTAAACGCCTATTTAAAATGATTTCTTACGCTACAATACGGAAGGAATTAAATGTTGAAAACGTTCATTACGGGAGACTTTTTTTAGTGTCATTACCGAAAGAAAGAGGACGATAACAACAAGAGAAGGAGTGTTTTTTTTCTCAAAGTATAAAACCTAAGGTCTACACTTATTAAGCTCAATATAAACCCTGGCTTAACAGAAACATCAAAAGTTAAAGTTAAATCCATGAGGACCTCCACATTTTTGGAATATTACTGATCTCTAAATCTATCTTCTGTCCGAGTAATGGACGAGTGAACCTCGGTGTTGCGCTAGAAGCATATTATTTGGCTCTACATAATTTGGCAAGCACTATCAGTCAAAATAAGCATTTTGAGGTTCAATGGAGAGATGTGGCTCGAATCATCGTCGCATAATCGCACGGGGGTGGGGTGGTCGCTGCCGCAACCCCACCTCCATCCTCACTGCAATGATCCGATTAAAGATCATTCGGCCGTAAAGCAATCCCGCCCAATAAGTTCATCGGACCGAAATTGTTTGCATTGACTCTGGCCCCCCCCCCGCAGCGTAGCCCGCCAACATCGAACAGACGGCCAATAGAGTTTTGTGACGGCGGCGAGGGGCTGCTCCGATTCCGTCCATCAAACGCAGGCACCGCGGCCCTCCGGCTGAACTTAAGCCAATTCCCGAGATAAACGTGAACGGGCCCGCCGCGCAACACTGAATAAAACCAATAAACAAACGTCAGGTGAATGCAAAACTTTAATGTACAGAATAAGTACATCATTAGAGTTCAAATCGAGGCATTGAAACTCGAAACGGACACGGTCTGTAGACATATGTCGAGAATGGCTAAAACTGTAGGTACAGAAATATCTATTTTACATGAATGAAATTTTATTTGTGCCCATAATTATGAAAGTGGTCTAAGTCATATATTTCTGGTTTCGAGATATTTAATGAATAAATTAACAAATATTTTTATATTATGCAACATTTTAATTTAGAATTTTAGTTGTCTCGATTAATGGAAGTTTACTATGAATATAAAATTTTGTGTGAATTTCATATGAAAATGTTGTATTTAAAGTTTCAATTGACTTAGACCACTTTCATAATTATGGGCACATTTGGCAGATAGGCAATACGGATATGGAACGTCGCATAATTTCGTAAATATGATTTTTACTCCGATCGAATAATACTAATTGGAATAATTAACAATCGCTTTAAAAAAATTGGAGAAATACTATAGTATTTAGGGAGAGACACAACGAGCTTATCAATATAAATTATAATATTCAACCAAATATTAGAAAAAAACGAGAACTCTTTCGAATGAATATTTGATGAACTTCACTGGAACAAAAGTGAAAACAAAACTTAATTTAATGACCGTATCCCGAATGATAGGTCAGAAATTACAGAATGGGGTTGGATTGGTTATGAAAGAGACGGCGGGGCGATAGAGCTTCGTTGACAATTCCGGGGCAAATAACGGAATAGGGAGAGGATAGGGATAGGCGGGAGGACGACAGTGGGGCAGACACCCCCCGCCCCCCACCCTCAAGGGCTCAATGCTCTTGACCCAATAAAAGCCGAAAATTGGATTTCCCTCGGGACTTCTGAAACGTTTCTTTCCGGGAACGCCCGACTTATATATATATATATATATATATATATATATATATATATATATATATATATATATATCGAAGCGTCGCAGGAGAAATGGCGTCAAGTAAATTCGCGCGAAAAGGGGACCGGAAGAACGAATGTGATTGACACGAATGGTCCTAGTAAACGAAGAAACGGCGAAAGAATATTAGAAGATTGGCGAATCTAGTTTCTATTTTCAACCGGGACCATCTTTAGAAACGGCCATATTTGAAACATAAAACAGAATTAGGTATACTCAGCAACACACATACATATATAATCAACCGGACTTAATTATTTAATGGTACATATTAAACCATAGAACAAAAAATGTATCTCATAAAGCATAAAGGCGCAGGGCTATTATCGATTTTTCTTAAGAAATTACCAACATAGAGTAATCGAGTGGAGTAGTCGAGTAATCTAAAAGGGCATATTAATACCATCTGTCCCGAACCATAATACCGTAGCCTGAGTGAAGGGACATGCATGATTCAGGACATTTCTCTGTCCAACTAATTACTCAAACAGCCATTTAATATTAATACAGGAGTTGGTTTGCGGTCTTTGGATACGTCGATTATCCTAGGTGTGATCTTTAATTAAATGTCCGGTTCGGGGGTACTCCGGGGATTCCCTACTGATCCTGTCCAACAGTGTACCTCTGATGGGCTAATTAACTCCTATGTATTATTTTGTTTCACGCCAACATTGTTTGCGTAATTTCGACTGGGTAGTAGCTACTGCGGTTAGTAACACGACCTTGACTACCAACTAAAGGTACAGATTGTAAAAAACCGGTGTATATACACTTTCAATATACCTAATTTCTTTAGTTTATCTTGCAAGACATCTTTAATACAATGAACAAGGCACGATCAGGAATACTGTTTATAATATCTGTTTAACTGCTATTAGTTTTGAACACAATTCTCCCCTTTGGTATTCCCCTTCGCTAGCCCCTCGTCCTCCTTATAATTATTTAAAAAGCGGCTCCTCGCTAATATAACAAGGTGATACTCGACCTAGCGGAATAATAAAACAACAGGTGTGAAAGTGGCTCATGAATATTCTTTTGTAGGCCTCCACTTCTAAGACACTGAGAGACCGCCGACGGCACTCCCTTCCGCCGCCCCGCTCGCTCTCTCTCTCTCTCTCTCTCTCTCTCTCTCTCTCTCTCTCATTCTCTCAGTGAAAGGGTTCTCTCTCGGGTTTCCCTCATTCACTCTCTCTCTCTCTCTCCCTCTCTCACTCTTGGACGCTGAGAGTTCTCTCTCCGTCTCTGTCGGACTCGTGCAATCTCCGTCTCTCCGACTCTCTCGTCCGCTCTCTCGAGCACTGGGCGGAGTTTAATGCGGTGGCGATTAGCTCTAGACCGAGAATCTCCCTCCTCCCGCCCGCCCCACCACTTCGAGCACTGTTTTTTCCACCTTTGCACAAAACCATCGGCAAGAGAGGATGACCGGTGAACAAACCAGTTCGCTAATAACACTCAGGAAAACTGTAATTAGCGTTGGGGCAATTAAAATTCTGACACTTTTCGAACTAAGAAGAAAATAATAAATTTCGTTTTTATTATTTTCAAGTTTGTCATTAGCGTGATGATAGTACAACTCACAATTTAATTTATAATGATTATTACTCAAATTAGTAACCTACGCTGAATAGTTATATGATAAGGTATTACGCCTACCTCGAAATTTAATGACCTTAATATAGAGTATCGCTAGGAATGTAAGAGCTGTGTATCCGATTCAAACAGAACATTAAACAGTCGGCTGTTGTACATACCTGCAACAAAAAAACAAAATTGTGCATAAATGCGACTGTTAAAGGCGCATACGATTGCTAACAATTTCACCAAGGTAACGCATCATTCAAAGCAAAAAATAAAAATTTACCAGTCGGCTCCGTACAAAAATCCAATCCCGGGCGAGGTTCAGCGATAAAACCAATTATTATGTACCCGGCGAACAGAAAAAAAAATAATCCACCGATGTTGTTGTTTTTTTGGGACCGTTTACCGTTGCGGACCTCTCGAACTCCGGCCGGATTTCCCAAGGGCCGCCGCTGAATCACGGGGGAAATAAACTACCCCCGTCCTCGCCAACCCCCCAACCCCACCGTCCACCTCTAGACCGACCCTTCACGCGGGAAACGCCACCGGAATCCCAGAAAGGGCAGCCGGGTGCCGGACGAATGCGCAATTCGCCCGCGGTCGAAAGCGGTTTAAGGAACCACCAACGTCCAAGTCTTGTATACCCGAAGCCGAATTCGGTATAAAACATACCGGAGAGTGGAATTGTCCATTCATTACATCATGACTGGCGCGTCCCACTGGCACGTGACCACACGTTTAAACAGATTGTCGCTCCGCAGTGTATATTATATGCATACAGTTGAGGAAGAAGACCGTAGACCGTCGGTTAACCGGAGACCGGTTCAATTACAGAAATATCCCGTACAACAGACATAAATCAAGGCATTAAAACGCGCGACGACAAAAAGGAGGAGGATCCTCACGTTATTGAATTTTCGCATTTCCCTGATTTATTACAGCCCCGAAAATTCGGTGAACGTGCCAGCGGTGAACACAGTGACGAGTGCGGTTAATTCCGCAAAATATAAACGAAGTCGGGCCTCTCGACAAGACATGAATTATATATGCTGTCTGTTGTTAAAAAATATTAAAAAATGTGTAACGTTCATCCGTTGTCATGGAAACTTAAAACTGAATTCTGGAATGTGTACTGGAGTGAATTTTTTTAATTAGTTAAAAATTCTAAATCGCTAGACTTCGTTGATTTCATAACCGCGCAATACTATTCAAGAGGTTAATAGTTAAATTTAATTAGGTAGAAAAATGTGTGGTATATGTTTCTTTTTTAATCATAAAGCATTCTAAATGAATACATTGAAATTATGGCAGATTATTTAATCAGGAAATTCGGAAGTGATCATCGATTTAAGTCCTGCATAGCTTAGAGGATCTTTCAACAAAACGTTATTTAACGTGTCTACTGTTCACACGTTTACCGGAAATTGCATTCCGAAATGCAATTGCATTACGAAAATAACCGACGGATCGCGAAGAGTCAAAGAACAGGCAATGGACTGGGGCAAGATGAAATGACCGCGAGTCGGCAGCTCGCGGCCGAAAATATTTTCCCCAGGAGGGAATGAATATTCATATACAAAACTGGTACAATGTCAGCCGGTCTTCAAAACAAACAAATAAACAATTGCGGAGGGGGTGGATCGCAAATAGAAGAAAGGGACGCGTTCCACCCGATTCCGCGTAAGCAGCAGGAATATTCGGTTAAAAATATATATATTTTTTTTTCCGCCGGGGGACATTTTTCCGAGTGAGTACGCGGAGATCAAACGGAATACTTTTCCTCGCCGATGAAATTTTCGAAACGAAACGCGGCGGAAAATCGCTAAGAGCCGAGTGAAGGGAGGAGGAAAAATGCGGGGAAATTACAGGGCACGGGGCTTCTAATGAAGTCGAAACTTTTGGAGTCGCTCCGGCAGCACGGAAGTACAGGCGACATCCCCATTATAGTATTATTTATATCATAATTCATTGTAATGTTTCAGAACAGGATGATAATTTCTAATATTTTAGTTTTTAGACTGCTCTCAACTTTTTTGTATTGAAGTTATTGAAATGACATAATCTGTCCCCCAATAAAGTATTCATAAAGGGGTACAATTTAATAATATGTTGAAGGATTTATGCGTAAAAGGAGTTGAGAAACAACAGCTGGAAGCAGGATATTAATATGGTTAGGGATGATTCGACGCATTTGGACGTGAGGATCGGGCAGACGTTTTAAACAAAATGCTGAAGATCGTTAAACGGCTAACCGGAGGGCGGGGGGGTTTCGGTCACAAAAACAGGCCGCACAGCGAGTGTGGACAAAGCCGCAAAGCGAAGCCCCAAGTCCCCACCGACAAGCGCCCCCCGGATTTGTGCCGCCGCCCTCGACCCCGACCTGCAAAGCCCCGACCGCCGGGGCTTACTTCGGGCCCCGCTTTTCAACACAACTGTCGCCAACTTGATCCGCCGAGAAACGACCGCGATGAATAGGAATTGTCGAAAATCCGGAACTATAGCCTAATAACAGCCGAGAAAACCATCTTTACAACTAAACAAAACTCAAATTTCAAAACGGATAAGGTCTCAACCGTGAAGTCAGCTACACGGTTTCCATTCCACGATCTCTCACTATTCTATATATCTGAACCCAAGCAATTCCATTATAATCCTAGACTCTCCAAAATCCACGAAGAATGCATTCTAATTTAGTAGTTCTGCTTAAAAAGTTGCTCAGCAAGACAGTAGGTTGAGAGGAAGATGATTTGAAATTACATGAACAGTAGGGATCCACACACGAGTTTAATTTCTGATGCATTAAGTTGTATTATATTTCAGTTCTTAAAAAATATAAGAGTATGTAACAGAAAGAGATATTGCATATTTTATCCTTTGGAATAGATTTGTTATAAATACACTAAACTGTCGATTATAATTATATTGTTCACGTTGTTGTAGTCAGTTTAATAACTAACTCAAATTCAAACAATCTGGTCTCGTTTCTCCTTTACACGCTATATTCAACAAGCTTTTTTTTAAACGGATTTTATTCTCCAGATATTACAACGCCGAACAACTAAACGATAACCCTGTGTGTAGTAGTTTCGTGCAATAGAAGAACGAACAATAAAAGCAATCAGGCTTCTGTCCGCCCCCGCCCCATCCAGGCACCCCGTCGTCGCCCCCATCCCGACCAAAAAAACAAAACACAAAAACAAAAAAGGGCGGAACGCCGATAAATAAAAATTGGCTCTCGGCTCGGACACGGCCAGTCATATTTCAGTACCAAGAATATAAATGAGCCTCCGATAAACGGCAGAAATTACGGGGCGGGGCGGGGGGGGGGCGGTTTTTGGCGCGGGACTCCGGAGCGGCGATTCATCAGCCGAGAATGGACCGTTGTCATTATCACGGCTCGCATATCTATCTCCGCTTTGTGCTCGACGCGAGGCGGCCCTCTACCCGACCTCAGGTTTATATATATGTGTGTACGCGGCCGGCAGTCACAAGGGATGACAAAAGGGGGTGAGAGGAAGGCAGGGGGTAGGGTGGGAGGGACGCGTTCACCGACCGGCCCCCAGGGCCTATACGATACTGTCCCCTTAAACTGGCCAAACATTTAGTCTTATCTCAATCCATTTCCAGATCCCATTATTTCTTGCTCTAGACCTGAATACTTTTTGACTCCGGGAAAACTTTTAATTGAGCCAACTCTGTAGACTCTAGTCACAATAGGTTCTGATCAAACAATACTTACACTATTTCTTCACAGTTCAGAAATAACGATGCAGCTTTTGAAATGTGAATAGCAGGTCTCGGAAGGATTGTGTCGTCGGTGGAATACCTCAGAGCGGTAAAATTCGATTTAAATTTTAAAATTCATTTTTAATTATAGATCTATTCGGCGATGAAATATTTACGAAATATATATAAATATGAAATTGGATTTTAATGTCATAATTGTGTCATCGAACGATTTTCCGTAAGTAAACTGCGCCTAATTTGATGATGGGTATTTTATGAGACACCGGCCGGTAGGACGCGGCCCTTTCGGCGTCCTCTTTATACAACATAAAGTGATTTGCCCATTCTCGGTAG
The DNA here is from genome assembly GCA_019843655.1 of Lethocerus indicus. Classification (NCBI taxonomy): domain Eukaryota; kingdom Metazoa; phylum Arthropoda; class Insecta; order Hemiptera; family Belostomatidae; genus Lethocerus; species Lethocerus indicus. The sequence continues at coordinate 13,082,420 of JACDQD010000010.1, read as the reverse complement.
TCTCCTCGGAGAAGCTGCGACTTAAAGCAGTTTGGAGGACTTGCCGCTTTTATTTCACTTCTTCCCTTTGAAGAGTCCTCCTGCCCTTCTTCCTCTTCTTTTTTTTCTTAGCTTCCCCATTCGTCGCGGAGTCCGCCTCCCCCCCCCAAGAAAAGGGGTATTCAAACCTTTCTGAATTCCTCTCTCCGCTCGCCCCTCCCTTTCGGACTTTCCCCCGCCTTGTGGAGGTAATTAGGTGAGTTTATTTTGACGGACCGGGCCTAATTCAATGACATTGCCGGCTTCCGCCTCACTTATCTTCTTTTTTTTTGTATTATTGATTCCTCTCGAGTTTCGCTTCCTCCCTCCTCCCTCATCTCTCTATTTCTACCTCTCCCTCTATCTCTATCCCTCTCTCTCTCTCTCTCTGTCTCTGTCTCCGCCGCCCTTTTACTTTGTAATGCTCCCGACGGTCGACTAAACTATTTAGACCTTCGGTAATGTCCTCTTGCAAAGTTAAAAGCCAGTCGACAGTGCAATTCGACTTCTCGTCCTGCATCTCCCCTTTTGTCAATAGGTTCGCTGAAAACGTTCAGCGGGTCAGTGAACGTCGCATAAAAAAGAGATAACGCCGTTATACTGAAATTTCAACGAAAATACACTTATCATAATGGTGTTTGAGTGATTTGTTTGGACCGAAATTTCGACATTGCACCGTTAAAACAGCGCACAAACACATTAATATTTCATTTCAATTATTATACCGATATTGTTCTGGTATTTCTAACAATGGGTTATAGGCAAAATTAAATTTATATGAGTGAGAAAGGGAGTCTAAACAATGTTTTTTTATATCAAATAAAATTTATAATGAACGATCGGACAATTCAGTCAATTAATAGAGTTAATAACCGATAATTCGTCCTGTAATCCACCCCAGCTGCTGGGGATCCTAATCAGGACAAATTGAACGTTGTATCTCCCCTAACGAGTTAAGTTTACGGAGTCCGTAATTAGAAGTAAAACGCGCTTCGGCCTATTATTTCTATAATTGTTACAACGATATTACGGTATGGCCGACGTTCGGGAAATTGTTTTATTTGTTTTTTCTTCCCGTATGATTTCTAATTAGTGAGCTTTCCTTGTCCAAAACCTCCCTCGAGAGCCAGAGGTCGACGGGGATTGGTCAAAATCTGAAGATGCTGCTCCCCTAATTTGCCCCAATTTTGATTGGACGCGTTGGCTTTTCTGGCACTTTGACGGCTATTTTATGTCTTCACTCCGATATATCTATATTTTTTAATTTATTTTGTATAATATCTGTACTTATGTATTAGTACAGATATTTCGTTAAGCCCCGAAAAGAAGCATAATAAATAAGTAAATTGCGCAGAGCAAAATTGATAACTGATTTTCAGTTAGGACATTAATAAAGAAGTAATGCTTTGTATAAACTATAACTGTAAAAACTGACTGTCCTTTTACTACAGTTACTATTCTTCCCTTTTAATTTCTGTTCCAGCACATACGTATTATTTAGGTAGGGATTTCATGTTTCATGTTCTCCGATAATGCCTCGGTTGCAGTATTGTAGACCACGTCGAGCCAAAGCTTCGCCGTAACTATTTGGTGTGCACGCGAGCGTCACAAAAACAGGAGCGCTTTTCAGTGCCCGTCAAGAACTTTCCTCTGAGACGGATTCAGCGCGGTCTCGAGGAGTCGCCACTTTTATTTCCTCCTTTTGGTCTCTCCCCCTCTCTCCCTCTCTCTCTCTCCTTTTGCCACTTCAGGTTTACGAGCTTTTAAATTCCCCCGAGAGGTTGGGGGCGGGCTAAAAAAAAAGAAAGCGGGGTGTATTTAACCCCTTTCGAATTTGGACTCATCCCTCGGGTCTTTCGTTTATTTCTTTCAGCTTTCCCTACAACGCGCACGTGTAATTAGGCCCCTTTCAAGGAGGGAAAAACGTCAGAAAACGTCCGCCGGAAAAAGGCTGGGTTAATTGCATCGCGATTTTCATTAGGTTCCGGTGGCGGGCTAAAATTTTTCTCGATGCGGCGCGAGTTAAAACATTAATCGCTCGTGGAAAAATGGTCAATATGCTTTGAAATTCACGTACAACATTTATTCGAATTGTAAGCTCGAAGTCACCTAACCTAAGATCGAATTCAATTTAGAATGTCCGCACAATTCACTGGAAACGTTTTTACTTACTATCTAAGTGGATTAAGGTTTTTTCACTGTCATTAGACAACGCGAATGTTTCCACGTAGCGGGACAGCGAAGGACGATTGGCCCGGAGATGAAGACCATAATTTTAAAGAAGCAACCTTGTGCAAGCTCGATTGGAAAAACTAAATCCGGTGTACAATTTTTCTCGCTCGGTTTGTGATAAATCTGACGAAAGCGATCAAATAGCGGCTATTGAAGAGTGCGGCGGTAGGACGAATGTATATTAGAGTTTCTCGGAATCGCCGGTTTAATTTCAACGCAGACCGCTCGCGGGCCAAGAATTCTTCGCTTGAGTAATGGCCGCCCGAGTAATGTCAAGGCCCTTTACGAGTCCTGAAATAGACCACGGCGGCTGCCGCCCCCCCCCCCCCACCAGCAGGAAGTACCGAAGTACCAGGGGCCGAACAGTACACAAAACCGGAACAACGCCCCTCCCCCTTCAAGACCCAGATACTTCGGTCCAAATCGGATTACTCCCGCGAATATAAGCTACCGACCGCCCTTTTAACATTAGTTCTCACGTTAGTCCTGTCGGTGTTATCGAAAATTTAATACACTCAAATCTCAACAATCTGAATAAGGAATTAAGCCGGGCTGAGGACATCTATTTGGCAGCCATCGCCAGTAGCATTTTGCCCATGTCGACAGAAGGAAGTTAATATTCCGAATTTAAGTAATATCTAGAAGTTAATTATAATTTAACGTCAGTCCTGGTAAATCCATTTAACGATCTGAAATTAGGCAAAAATCTATTCCATGGTTAGGCCAATACCGATCCGTAGTTAAGGGAAATTTCCACAGTTAATTATTAAGAAAAATCGAGTTATCTTATTATTAAGCTCTGTTAATGATTAATCTGTACTAATTCGTTGGTTTCAAAATCCTTGTATCAAGAAGGTCATACTATACTTCATAAATTACGAGAAAAATTAAATTACCTAAAACAAGACTTTCAAGAAATTTCATTTTTTTTATAATACTTTGTAATATTAACTGCATTGTTATACGAATACCGTATCATATCTCGAAATTTCCAGAAAATCTTAATTCTGAAGTTCACGGCATCCGCGCATCGAAACAGTTCTCGGCTGATTTAACCACCGTTTAATGGTGTAGAACGACGAAGCCTCATTTAAAAGTCGTTTAACCTCGCACCCCCTTACCAACCCCCGCCAAACGCCCAACCAACGACACCGCCCCGCCCCCGTTAAGTGGCAAGTTGAACACTTGAAGGCTCGCAAACAGCGGCGCCCACTTCCCCTGCAGACAATGCCGCCCGCGACCTGAATATGAATTACACCGCCGCGCAGTAAACTAACACCGCCAAGTCTTACACTGTTGCGATAACAGTATAGTGTACGCGGACGAAGCATAAATCATCACTTGCTCTCTACAGTGTTTCAACACTGTTCAAGACAGTATACGCGACTGAATTGGGTCGTAAAATCGGGTGCAGGATGATTTCAAATCTCGACATGTAAACCGGTAGTAATATTATAAGAAAATCAATATATCATTAAAAACTGCCCTTTTTTTAAAATTATAATCTATAATCGATTTTGTAGAAAAATATGAAATTTTCTAATATCATTTGATAATACGTGTAAATACATAATAAGGCTAAAACGCTGACGGCAACGGAATCCCATTTCCTTTTAGATGTTTGCAAGTGGTCTTAAAGAACGCTAGAATCTTTTTCGCCTTTCCTCAATTTAATAAGCATTCAATTGATGTATAAGGAGAACTCTCGAGAAAGGAAAGCATTGCTGTCAGGTCGAAGACCCGCTCTGACCTGCAAACAGGGCAGCAGAAAAGTATTATTGAAAAAGAGGATCCAGTGTTCAGGAAACGTGTTTAGACAAATTATAGCGTTTATAATCGAGTTCTATTGTTTGTTTGTTATTTCATAATTTTATTTAGGGGTCACTGTGGAGACATTACCGATCTCAATAGTTAGGGACTATAACAGACCGGTTTCGGTAGCAGGAAGTATAAAAACATCAAACCCTAATAGTCTACTTAAACTACCGACATCCATCAGCAGCCCTGAATAACTGCTTTATGATGGAGAAATGATTCGGATGAAATTTCTATTTCACCGGCCTTCCCGGGAGTTTTATAGGGCGAAAGGGGCCAGAAAAGTAATAATACAACAATAGGCAATAATAGGACAAATGAATATTTGAAGGTAAGCTGATTTCGGAGACGACTAAAATACCATCCAATACCTATCGGAGGGCCGGCGGAGGGGAAAAGCCACTTTGCCGCGTACCGATATTCCAAATCCGCACGAACGGATTCGGCGTTTCCAATTCCGACCGTCCCGGAAAGCGTAGCCCCGCCGCGGCCCCTAATTCGTTTTGATTATGAACAATCACAGTTGGTAGGGGGATCTGAGGAGGAGGCAGTACCGCGGGGGTTGGGGTGGGGATGGGGTTTGGAGGAGGGCACACGACTGGAATTGGGTTTTCGCTGTGGGGGTGGGTGGCGGGCGAGGTGAGGTACCGAGTTAGTTTGCTAACTCGATTACGGCGGGGCATTGAGACCGCTGAATAAGGTCGTGATGAGATGTCTATTTCGTTGGCATGAAGGGCGGGGGCGGGGGAGTAGGAGGTGGGGGCGAACCCTACGGCATCGAAAGGAGGCCGAGTTTTTGGCTCGGGACTTGCGGGGACCGACCGCAACTTCTGCGGGGGTCGGCCCGTATAACTCGGTCGGGAATACGGGGCCTCGGAATAAAAAGAAATGGGGCCTTAGGGTAAGAATATTTTCTCCGACTGCGAATTGATTTTCCACGAACGGGAGGAATATAAATAATCCGCAGATTTATTAAATTAAAAGTTGAACAAGATCTCGACAAAAGCGTATAATCCCTGGTATAATCCCCCAGTACAAAACTAACAGTAGTCGATAAAATACTAACAATAATTGATAAAGTAATCAAAAAGGTGATAAGCCTCAGCCCCCACAACCAACAACCGCCGATTTCCCGCTCGGTGGTAAGCCGGACATTAGGGGAGGGCGTCCTATCAACTTCTTATGAGTTGAACGAGCACAGGTGCACCTGATGAAGCTCGACGCACATTATCCGCCCAACAACGAAACGGCGTTAAATTCAGCTTCATTGGCCCGCGGACAGTTACGCCCTAATTAATTTAACCCACCCACATCCGATGGCTCGATGCGCTGACGAATTTATTCACACAATGTATGCACAATTTCGTGTAATAATTGTTTGTGTTATTTCTTCTGAAAATCCACCCTATTTTTGACACATTAATAACACTTTAGTTTTAGTTCAATGTAAAGGAGGAAATTAAATTATTAACAACTATTTGGGCCGAAACTTGACACGGCAGTGATTGAGTGCTAAATGTCAAATGATTGTTAGTCACCCGAGGGCCTTCCGCGTGTACATTATTTAATTGAAACGACGCGTCAAACTATGAAATTCATTGCACATCACCGATATAAATTAACATAAAACGTTTCCCAGTAAAATTACCATAATGGCGACAGGTCCGGAGCGGTGAAAATCATCCGAGAGACGGGTTATATTATCGATAATATTATTTGTTATAACGACTGGACGAGCGGGACGGGACTGCGGTCGGGTGTAATTCGTTCGCGAATCCCATTTAAACGGGGGAGATGGAACTGGTGGACCGGGGGGTCGGTTGTTGCGTTATTAGCCCCGGGCCGAAGACCGGGCGGCGTATATATTAGCGGTGGGGGCGGGGTTGAGGGGTTGGGGGCAACGACCGTCGTGTAATTGTGAAACGCGCGACAACCGCGATGACAAAAGGGCCGCGGATTCTGGGCAATTATCGAAACCGCCCCCCCGGGCGACAAATCAAACGCCCGCCCCACGATAGAGGCGCTTTAAAATATTAGCTCGCGCAATAAATACTAGGGGTAACATTTATCGTCGGTGCAGTAACGTTATAAAAAAAAAGAATAACTAATATAATGGTATATTGGAAGGAAGTAGACCGCCGGATAAGTTCCAATAGTTCAATACACTTGATTCGAGGTGTAACGTAGACAAATCCGACGGCTCGGTAATAAACCGATAAACCTTGTGATTGGTTCCTACCCCTTATCTGTTTGTGCATGTATTGCACATTGATCCCGGAATTATATGTATTGACCGAGTTCGGTCGTTGGTAAGTTTAAATTTAACAAATCTGATTCAACACCTTTTCTTTCGACAGACATTAGAAGATAAATCTATGGTCCCCAAAAATTTTTTCCGACCATAAAACCGAGTCTCAAATGTCTTATAGTGTGGTTATCCGCAACGGATTTATGTGAGAGTAGCTATTGGATATTTTGAAATTTTCATCGCGTTCGATTCCTATCGAATACTCGATTCATCGATCCCTGCCAGGAGCCAACGGTGGCCGTTCAGTGGAGCGGTACCGGACAAGGGAGTAATTACAGGGCGGTGAGTCTGGGAAGAGACAACTCCAATATCGGTCGCCGTTCCTCTTCCGAGGGTCCTCCCTTCCTGATGTTTATTTCAACAGCCGGCCGCCCAAGCGGCAGGATGACGGGGGGAGAAGAAGCAGAAGAAGGAAGAGGAGTGGGCGATAGTAAAGGGCCCTCGCATTACCATGCGTAAGTGAGGCCCCGAGGAAACTGAGCGGGGACGCCTCTCTTGACCCAATTTGTACTCCTCATTCACAATAAGGGCACCGGCAAGGGCTCTGTCTCTTTTATATCCCCTTCCTTCTACCGACCTTCTTTTTTCTGTATTACGAACAATTAATGCTAACAATATTAAACTTGCAGCGGAGTGCCCCCTTGTCGGCGGCCCGTTAAAACGATTAGTCCCTTAATTGAAAAGAAATGGATATTCAATAATTCGGATTCAAATTTGCGGATATTATTAATTTTTCGAAGTTGTACAGTCAAAAGGGTAAACACGCTCTAAAGTGGCAGTTATTACCGCTACCACTACATTAAAAAATATGTAAAAAGCGAATCATTTAATCGTGATCATTCTGATCATAAATTATACATTTATCTATAGTAAAATTTATTCATATTTCTAATGCCGATTAATTTTGTCAAACATTTTGCAATATCCTATCGAAATACTTCTATGTTGACGTATCGTCCCTTTGTCTCGTCTTAAACTCCTGACCCGTTCACGGGGACCTATCTCCGGGGGGCGGGGGGTCTTGCAATACGTGCCCGAATGCAATTCAATACCCATTAGTGCAAACAGACTAATCGACTCAGAACTATTGTTACCGTAAGTCGCTTACTGCCTTGGCGAGGGGCTGGGGGGGGGACCGGGTGTTTATTATTTACTCTGAACAATTTAAGACCTCGTCAGAGCCGTCCCTAGGACGAGGGTAGAGAGAGAGAGAGAGAGGGGGGGAGGGCTCCGATTGTCCGATTCCAATCTCCCTTAAGAGTCCGAGAAACGTTCGGGAACTGGAGACGGGGGTGCCCTCCTCCCCGCCATTAATTGCGTTCCTCGGCGGGGTTGGGGAGTGGGAGGGGGGGGGGCGACTCCTTCGAGAAACAATTTATCGGAAGGCCAAATATACTAAGGAAAGAAGAGGAGAGGTCCGAGAGAGGGAAGGGGGCAATTCAATTTATTTCCCGTTGAGAACGCGCCCCTCCCATACAATTCTGACTCCGGGTATTTTATATAGAATAGTATGGAAGTGGGGTGGGGGGAGTCGGTTCCTCTTTTATCGTAGTAACGATTTATCGATTCATACTACATTAGCGTTTTGTGCCGGGGGTCGGCGGAGGGGGCTTGGCTTCGGGCCAGTCCCCGCACGGTCCACGGAGGAGAGGGCAAAAATTGTGACGATTTTAATGGCGCTTCCGTATCGTAACTTGTTATTCAGTGGGATAAATATAGGAGGTTTTTCCGATGGTAATGGGTCCGCCAGTTTTCTTTTTTCACTACGGCCGGCCCCAGCGCCCAGTATTATTTAACATTTGCATGTTAATTCGGGGATATATTTTTTTTTCTATTTTTACTCCAGTGTTCCATTTCTCTCGAGAGCCGATTACTTTATCGTACTGCGGCATTTTCTTGCGGCGCGATAAAAATAACCGAATTACAAATTTGGGTTCGGGATAAATCGAGTAATGCTATGTAGCAAATCGTATATAAACTAATAGAGGATACTTAAAGTAGAGTAATGTACAAGAAAAATAATCTGTATATTGAAAACCGGTGACATTTCAAGAAGTAAGATAATTTATGGGATTCTATCTCTTATCTGGTGAATCGGTACGAGAAACGTTTAAGGACGTTACACGGAACAAATAACGCGGGTAAAAATATCCCATAAACATCAAAGGGCCAAAGTACTCATGTCGGGGACGACGGTCGGGATGCCGGTAACCGCAGGGCTAAGGGCCGGGAGGCGCATACCTAGGCGGGCATAAACGGAGACCACGGAGGGCGGTGGGGCCGACACGGGGGAATGCCGGATCCCAACCACCCACAGGGGCAGGCCCTTCTCCGGCGTAGCGCTCGGATTTAGAGAATGCGGAGGCCCCTCCACTCCTCGGTGGGCTTTACCTGGGGCCGAGGAAACAACACCGCAGTGTTCGCTTAGCGGCGGTATTTAATCCTCGCCTTCCCGCCCCACCCGCCACGACCACCCCGAGGGCTTCAAATTTATGCTTTGTGGGGCCCCGCGCGCCCGAGCCCGCCCCCATTTTAACCCCGACACGCCCTGCCCCGCCACCGCCGCCGGACCCCTTTAATTAAATACTTTCGCGAACAGTATTAAGTTGAAATTAAAATTCTTTACGGCGCATTTGCCCCCCCCTGACCACTCCGCCCGAAAACTTTCCAGCCGCAGTGCCCCGACCCCCGGGGCCGGACACGAGACTGAGAAATATGATCGGAGGCGCAAATTTAATTTGAAAGAACCCCCCGGTACCGACCGGGGGTTTCTCCCGCCCCATAAACAAGAAAAAATAAAACAATGATCTGTCGGACATAGAGAAGAGGGATATAACGGGAGGAGAATTCGAATTAAAAAACAGAGAGGAGGAAAAGCGGTGTAACCGAGTTTAAGAAGTAGGAGCGCCCGGGAGAAGAATACTTTTTACTTAATTTAAACATTCATTTGGAGCATCCAGGCAGCAAACACGATATAAAATTAAAAAGGAGAATACGTTAATTTTTGTAAAAGCGAGATAAAAAATTACACTTTTCATTCCTTGGATAGTGTAAACCTTGTTATAGAGAGAGAACTCCCGCATGTATAATTCACGGAGTTATTACAAAGGAAGACAAATTCTAATGCGTTCTTCCATTTTTCCAATTAGAGGCTAACTTGATACAGCTAAATTGACCCACGGGGATAAAACTGATACACAAAATGATATCATACGATCTGATATCGTATTTTCTCTTATTGTTGTTACAATTTACTCTTGTACCGATGGATCGTTTAGGTGCTGCATTAATTAAAATAGGTGGAATCATATTACTGATATAAACCAATATTTTGTTCAGTAAACGGTATTCCCAACGCGAATCTTATACGAGTTCCTCGAACTTGTGTAGAATATTTTTGCAAACTTATTTCAGCGGATGCATTCCCTCGAACAAAACTCACGACCTTTATTAAAACTAGAAAGTAGGATAAACCTTCGGTATTTATTACAGAGGTGAGTACCGCGCTTAAATAAAAGTACACTAAAGCGGAGGAAGCTTATTTCACAATATTGTTTGTGGACGGGGGCACGCGGGCTTTATGCGATGGCGTACATTTTCACAAAATGAAAATGTTTAGCGATCACTTCGGCCAAAAGTGTATTTAATCGACTGGCGCCCCCGGATTATCGCTGCACGAAACCGGAATACACAGTATTTAAATCTTCGGGAAAATCGGGAAAAGCCCCCCGCCTCTCGCCCACTCTAAACAACATCCCCCAATCGAGCCCCGGGCACGACTATAATCTTCTTCATAAACGAGCAACGTACATTCGCCGCGTTTCGCCACTCGACGGCAAAATTGCTCTTTTACAATTTACGGCGTATTAAATCGAACCGCCGCCGGATGGGGCCACTCCGCCCGACTTTTTCACCGGTCACTCTTGAAATTACCTCTAAATAATCTCCAAATTTCAGCCCTCAAATCACATTCGGCCGATCAACTCGACTTCCTATCCAATTTCAATACCCGAACCGAGGTAAACAATCTGGAAATTCAATATCAGGTATTATTATAATAATAAGCCGTTTCAAATAACAGTAATCGGGGGTCCATTAATTTTGCTACAGATTGTTTATGTAACCGAACGAGGATGGTGGGCGTGACACCTTTTATAAATATACAGGCGTTCTTCCTTTGGTCTGGAAATTTTATAATCGGCGTAATTGGATTAACTTTAATTCTTATTAGTCCATTCGGAAACTTGAGCACACAAGGAGAATAAATCGAGAAAGAATCCTAATTTTAGGCAAGACTGTATAAGAACACATTATATCGAAAAGGACTCGTGACTTTTACTTTTGTCTCCACAGCTGCCCACTTGGTCAATTTGAGCCATCGAGTGTAATTTTAAGTAAATCCGCGAAAAACTTGAAGCCGTATTGAGCTGTCTATAAAATGTATACACATAAAGCTACTTTGTACATCGGAGGGACTTTATAAGGGCGGGCCTGGGATATTAGCATGGAATACGAAAAATTCATGCCGGTAGTCATTTTCCAAGGACGTATTCACATAAGAGCGACCCAAAAATGAGCCGCACTCGAAGGAATGGAAACGGCTCCGGGGGTTGTTGTTGTCTTTTCGCCTTCACGGCCTTATGAGGGGTTGGAGAGGGGACGTTCTCATCCTCCTCAACCTCCATATTTTTGTTTGTGCGGGCAGCGGCAATTTAAAGCCTTCCTTCCTTTACTTACTGACTTCCTCGGCCGGGAGTTGATCCTAACTAAACACCAGTCCCATAAATATCCGCCGCCCCGGGGCTATATTGGTGGGAGGGGGTGGCCGGCCTGCTCTCACCCGCCTAGCACACGTGGTCCCCGCCCGACCCCTCCTTTTCGGTAAATAAAATCCAATTTGAGACCCTTTCCCTTTTCCGAGGCCCCCAAACCACGGCAGTGGACAAAATATGCCCAGGTCGTGACGTCACCGCGCTTCGCTGATCTCCGATCTAATTTCTAAAAAATTAAACTACGATTCGAACTGGAAAATACCGAAATTTGAAATCTCCCTTTAATGGGACGCAGATATTAATGTTTTAGCAAACCAATAACGATACAACAAAAACAATCACAACTATAATCGGGTTATATTTCACACATATTTTCCGCGGCCAAATTCGTTATAAAGAGAAGGGGAATAAGTATAAATATGTTTCTGAGTGTAATAAAGGCCCAAAATAGCGGCCGAGGTAACCCGAGAGGAGGGGGAGGGGTAGGGATCTCCCAACAGAGCGGGAAACTGAAATCAGACGTTCCACATAATTCGGAGGCCCCCGAATTCGATTGGGCCCCTCCTGGGCACGGAGCCAGTGATAAATTAAGTGAACAGCCACCACTTAGCCGCGCCAAGAGTCTCCTCCTCCCGGCCACCCATAACTTAATACTCGCCGCCACCTCACCACTGCGCTCAACCCACCCCCCTCACCACCTTAATAAAGCCACCGACGAATCCACAGCGGCGGCGGAGGGGAACTCCGTCTAAATTTATAACCGAGAAAATCGGTATAAAGGTAAAGGAGAGAAGAAGACGACTGGTGGGCGGGGGGAAGGGTGGATGGTAGTCAGAGGAAGAAAGGACGAAGCGACGAACAGAAAGAACGGAGAAATAAATTCTGTATTCTGCCACCGCCCCGGGGTTCGAAATGACCGGGATTCTCCTGGAAAAAAAAACAAGGTGGGGACAGAAAAACGAGTTGAAGGATGAGTCTGCGGAAACCGACCAGGAAATTCACTTTTATGCAGATTTATGTGCACCCTACTTTGACTAGAAATGGAGTCAACAAATTTACGAAGCCGAATTTAAAATAATTAAATACGATCTGATGATGATACTAATTTTTGTTTAGATCACCAACCGTGTCAAATTTTCCAATAATCCCTCCCATTCTTTAACCTGTTGGTAATTTGATGAAACCGAAGGGATATGATTAATAAATTAGAATTATTATAAGGCGAACGATTGTACAACGGAGATTAATTTAGGGCGGGAACTGCGAGGTGATAAAATCAAGGGTGGATATATAGGAAGGGGAATGACTAGCAGAATTCCTGGGAAAAACCGAAGGGTCAGAGGGGAAGAAAACAAGTGCGAGTGAACGGAATTAAGGAGGAGTAGACTTAAATCCGTGGATGGAAGTAGGAAGAAGACTGGCAGGAGGCGCAATCGGTGAGAACCGGTCGCAACCTACTAAAAGTTAGGGAAATAAATCAAGTGGCTTCCCAACTTGAGATTACTTCCCCTGAAATAGACCCGCAGGCCCGCCTATATTTATTATAAACTCTCTGATTTATTTGTCCCGCATACAGAGCTAAGACTTAATTAAATACGGTGTTAAAAGATTTCAAGTTAACTTCCCTCTAATACTATAGCCGAATAAAAGCAGGCAATCCGATTATCTTTTACCACAAGTAAGGATAAATACGTTTAATGGTTAAGCGATTATCCCAATTATATTCTAGCGGTATAATCAAACGGAGTGGGCGATAGCAAGAGCTTTGATATTCAAAACAATATAGATATATCAAATATATTTAATAAACACTACTAACGAAGTAGTAAAATGAGAGAATCAAAAACAAACTCTAGTGAGTGTCCTTTAATTTAAGTGACTCTCCAGATAAGCAAACATAATTCCGTAAATTTCGTGTGTTTCTGTCTCCTCTAGCTGGTTTGGTCTTTTTTTTAATTTTTATCTTACAATATTAAGTTTTTATTTGTCCATGAAAGTGCATGTTTGCTTTCTTTTTGAATAAAAATTGTTAAATATATATTAACTAGCGCCCCCCTGAGGGTGGTGCGGAAATTTACTCAAAGATCGTTGGGTGCACTTGCACCGATTAACTGCATTACTAACCATAGACTACGCATACACTTAGCATAGACTTTTTTCAATAAATTTTGGATCAACAGGAAAACTTTTATGATCGTAAATACACAATACCAGACAGGTTTCCTGTCCTATATCTGGAAGTGGGAACCTAACATAATATTCGCGTTACAACAGACTCGGACGGTGATAGGTTGGCGGGAGGAAAATTGAATTGAGTCCGAGAATTATTTGAACAGAAGGTGTGTAACAGCGGTGGCTGCGCAATCTGCCCGGCCGTGCGACGTCCTCTCAACAAATTGGCCCGGCTCGTTAAGCAGAACGTTTAATTGAGCGACGACTTTTGCCCTCCTCGGGCTGGGGCAAAAGAAAAAGTGGGAAAGAGACGCGAACACTGCAAACGGGCCGCTAATCTGATCGAGCCGAAGCCGCGGTCACGAGCAAACCCCAACAGGTTTCAACACGGGCCCTCTCTCTCCAATACAGCGAACAGTCGGGGCATCTAAATACACTATTACGCTAACTTAATCCAGTGTATCGTAGTCGCAAATGAAATAATTAAAAAAAAGACAAGAAAAAAGAAAAAGAATTTATCGCATGTACCTCTTAGCGAATTCCTTCCTATAAAAGTATTGGCAGTGATTTACTTTTTTTATTTCCCCCCATAATATTAAAATTATGCCGGATGTCAGGTGGCCAGTCTGTGCGGAATAATATCGAAATGCAATCCTGATTATTTCAGGTGAACAGGACTAGATTAGAAGATACCGTCCAGTTTTTACTGAAATCCATTTCATAGCACCAGTTTAAGCAAGCAGTTTAAATTCAACAATTTAAATAGAACCCAGGCCTTGTTCAGAATGAATAACTTCATGGACTGTACACAGAGAAATACCTGTGAAGGGAAAAAGTTTCGTTTTAAATTGGACAACCGAGAGCATTCGTCTTGGGAAATACTTTCGATGTAAGAAAAAAAAAGCGCAAGCTATTATCTCCGACAAAAGGCCGCGTGTACGGGAGCACGTCAACCGCGACGGAAACGGGCCTCGGCGGGACAGGAAATTCGGATCATTTCCGGAAAACGTCCCGGATTCGAGCCGGCGGAAGTACCGACCCCTCCATTCCACTAACCATTCCAGCCGGATTATAAACACGGCTTAACAAAGGCGGAAAACAAAAGTACAAAACAAGCATTAGCCCTCCCCACAGAATGTACGGTTGAGGGTAACGTACACGGTTGGGGTGGGGTGGGGTGGTAAAAGCTTTTCTGTGTGCCGTCCGAACGTAATGAACGAAGTAAGTACTCTAATAGTGCTCATTCAAACAGTTTCGGACCTGGCCGAAACTATCGGAGACCGAAATTTGAACAGTGAAACACGTATGGGGGGGGGGGGGGGGAAACGGCGTATGCACTTATATGGCCGGCCAGTAATATTGTAAGGTCAAAGTAAATTTCTCTAATTATATCTACCGAATATACTGGAGTTAGTCGGCTCCACTCTGACCGGTTGAAATTGTGGGAAATTCTGTTCACCATCGGAGATTCGAAAGGAGGGAAATTCCCCTACACACGACATAGCTCAGTAACATAAACGCGACACTCTAAAATATCCATAATATTGAAAAATATTATGAGGCCACGATATTAATAATAATTCATCTTTAACTCCTACTGATAATAAAATGGTGTAGGTATTAGGGTAACATTCGCAACATTTATAGGAGGTGAAGAGCAGAGCCTGAAGTATCGACGGGCCGAATGTCCCTATTTCACGTTAATTTGTGAACCGCAAGGGGACGTACCCGCCGTCCCGGTTGAAGTGCGGCATGTTGGAGGATGTTTCTCATTGATTGATTCGAGAGACACTACACTGGGTGCGCGCCGTTTGAAACGGCTGGGTGTACAATATCCACAGGCGTTACAAGCACGTACTCCTCGCTCCCTCAGCCACCGATAGATAGCTGACCGTTTGGCAACAACAGTCGGACGAGATATGGAGAAAATCAACCTCGTAAGCGGATTTCCATAACATATAATTTTATTATTTCTGCCACAGTCATCGTATACATAACTACACATATATTTACGTTCAACAATAGGAATACTAAATAATAAAAATACTAAATACTTTTGGTATAAATGTTTTGTTTTTTTTAACTTTTTTTATTTTTGTACAATCAACTACGTATAGTTATGGATACAACTGATGAGTGTTTTCTTTTCACACGAATGTCTCGATAAAAGAGACCACCCAATGATGGCACTTTTTCCACATGAACAGTTTATGGCTTCGGGCTAAGAAGATCTCCCATAGCTCTATTCCGTAAGTCCATGTCGGTTTTAAAATGGATTTGTATATTGTAAGTATGTTGTCTACTGTCAGTTTTGATGTCTTTTTCAAAAGAGGTCTCAGCAGTCCAAATTTGCGGTTGAGGTCTGTTCTTTTGAGTCGCTTATGGGGGTAAGGTATAAATGTAAGGTACAATATACGCGCACACCCACTTAGGGGTTGAATGCCCTCGTAAATAAATAAAGGCAATTGTTCTTATCTTAGATCAAAACTAATAACATACGATAATCACCTATTTTTTCAGACTGGATCAGTACAAGTAAACAGGATGGAACGACTATAAAATATTCAATATTATTGAAGATTTAAGGTGAGAAAATGAATTATTGTTCAAGAAAAAATGTTTAAAAAGAGTTATGATCAAATCTAAAGGAAAGAACGCACAACCCAGTAGTCCAATTCAAGTTCCTCGTCTTAGACCAGGCTGACTGTATTTCAAGGCAACGAAATGTATTAAACGCGGGAGGCACAACACGGGAGGAAATATGCCGCCCTCCGAGTGAATACGGGGGAAAGGTCCTTTTTGATATTTCTGTGCGAGACCGAATTCCAAAAGAGGAGGCGGAGGTGGAGGATGGTTGGGGGGGGCTCGTCGGGGAAAATAAGGAATTAAATAAAAGTAGGGGCCCGGCAACAGGATCCAATGGAAAGCGCACCGAATACGAATTAGACGGATAACCTGGAGTGGGGCGGACCCGCCCGCCGAGTAAAGGAAGGAAGAAAAAGCACCGATGAAAGGATCCGTGGAGAGTCAACGAAAGAGCCGTCTTCTATGATTAATACAGAAGAATGTCCGCGCAACGTACCGAACACGAACGAACTGTTCGTTTTAATGGGTTCGATCCTCGACTGAAATATCAATTGAGAATTCGGATCTACAAGAACAGATTTCAGGCGTCGACATATTTAGCAAAAATTTCGCTTAATCCACAAGTGCGGCGTCGGCGATAATAACGTTAATACGGGAATTTACAATGGCCGGGGAACGGAAGGAGATAGGAACGGGCTCGCTGGCAAAGAGGGGTAGTACGCTGATCAATTGGAGGCCGGGAGCACGGGAGGGACGAGGGGGGGCGGTTTGGGACTGGAGAGAGCCGCAATGCTAATTGTATAGAATTAGCTGTATACGGCGGTAAAGGGTAGAGCGCCACCAACCCCACCCCGGCTCGGATACCCCCACTGCCCCTGGCGGGCAGTAAATTTCCGCTGTAATGGTCGTTTGGGGGATTTATGGAGAGTGGAGAGAGTGGGGGCGGCGGGGTCCCGTGCTGGCCGCTGGAGGGGCTGTGTCCAGGAATTTGCATTACACGGGGAACGTTGGGGCCCATAGCGGAGGAGTGGTGGGCGGGTATGGGAAGGGGGGATGTTGGGTCCACGGCGGTGTTTGCGCGCTGAGTAAATCATAGGCGATGGACCCGTCCCCGATTGTGGGGATGGTAGGGGAAGGAGGAGCGGTCCTAGCTCCTCCTAAACGTAGAGACCGAATTATTTAATAAAAAGTGTACTATCGAAGACAGTATAATATATTGAGAGTAATAGTTAACGACAGAAAATTTTGAAATATAAAAAGACTCGTGATGAAAACTTAAAAAATACCTAATTTGTAATCGCCCGCACAGAATTAAAAAACCCCTGGTTGTAAGTAATTACTCGTTAATTATACCTTAGTTTACCGTATATATTTTTGATGCGCAGATCTAATCCGAAATGGATTGATAGAATAGAACCGCCCTCCGTTGATTTCTTCGGATACGATCGCTAACCCTTCACTCAACGTAACAATTCCTCCAGAAGTGAGTTGAAGCCGAGCGGTTGGTGAACTTGAGAAAGCCCCGGGGCGGTACAAGCAAATGGCGGGGGGGGGGGCTTCAATCCGTTTCACCATATTGACAAGTCGAGGCCAAGAGATACCGACCGTCTCTGTACCCTCCCTCCCTCCCTCTCTCTCTCTCTCTCTCTCTCTCTCTCTCTCTCTCTCTCTCTCTCTCTCTCTCTCTCTCTCTCTGTCTGTCTGTCTGTCGCTCCCCATTGCAGTCAATATTGTGTGTCCTCACGGCCCCCCCAAAGATCGACTACAGACCCCATTTTCTACGACATGAGGACCCCCGTCGTTCTCCCATTCTGGTTCAACCCCCCCCCCTCCTCCCCGGGTAGGAGTATAAGCTCGACGATTTGAATAAAAAAAATGTACCGTCGGTAACTGAAACAAAAGAGATGGACGTCGATTCTATTCCCTCTGAAGAGTACTCCCAGAAAATACAAGCAAAAGAGGTCACATGTGGCCGTCATCGATATCCGACAAACTATTTATAGTTTATCCCTGGACGAAATTGAATAATGAATCAAGAAAAATTCGACTAATGTCCCACAATATATCCCTTCGACAAGTCCGGTTCGAAAAGGATTTTGCAACAGTGATCCGGAGTCAGAATGAAGTTTTGAAATTTAGGCCAAAAAAGTTGGAATTCACTCGGAAATGCATAATGATTCGGAAAACTCGACCTTATAAACATTTCAGAATGGGACCTGGGGGAGGTAAAATTCAAATCGGCGTTTTCCGACGGGCGGCCTCTCTTGGATAATGCTCGGGGCGTGATCTGAGGAGGCCGCGAGACGGTGATTCGAGCAGGGCTTTAGTGGCCGTTAGGACGGGCGGCGCCGCTAACGCCTGGTAAGGCCTTCTTTCTGCAGGGGGAAAAACATACGCGCCGCAGACAATAAACCCCGGATTGGACAGTAATTTTTTTGATGGCCGCATTAACACGATCGTTTAGGGCTCAACGCCGTTCGGATCGGTAGGACTGTTAGAAGAGGCCATATAAGAGCAAATCTTGACACTGGTCGGTTTTTTCTCCCTTTTAACCCGTAACACCCACATTATTGAGTCCACTTTCATCATTTTGTTCCCACCTGTTAGTATTTGCCTACACTCGAACAGAGAATCTTTTCAATGCTCTTAATAGGTACAGATATTAGAACAGAAATGTAAATGTTATTAACGGACCCGTTCATTATTTGGAGTCCACTCATCGTACTTGATTATGGTATGGAAAGAGTATGTCCACACAAAGGGGAAGGTCACTGTGCTCAATTGTTTCAATTACAAATTTGGTGTTTTGGATTTAATTTACTTTAAGACTGTATAATTTTCTTATAAAATAGTTTAAAAGAATTCATGATCAGTTTTTTGTGGGAAAAAATGTCTCGACTGAAGTTCCTGTTTTCAGCTCTGGGGCCCAGGCAACCGCAAGCTGGAAGTTCTTCTAGAAAACCCTGTAAGTCAGTTAAAATGTCCGAGGCTCTCCTCCCTCCTGGGGGAGGGAGTCTTCCGGGGGAAAATATAGACGGGGTCCGAACCCCGGGTAAAGACCGCTATAAATCAAGAGCAGAGGCGGCGTAAGACCCCGGGGCCGACTCCCTCCGCGGGTGGGACCCGGCAGAAAAAGGGCATCTCCTCCGATGGCCGCCCGATAAACTCGGGGATTAGGTCCCGTTGCGGGGGTGGGGACGTTACGGGACGCAAGGTCTGACCTTTGTGCCTGACGTCATACGCGGCACCTAATTGTTGTTGGGGAAGGTCAAACGGCGACCGGCGCCGTACACCCTAACCCTCCAGAGTCAACAAAACTACCCTCGGACTAGTAATAGACACCTAATTTAAAACTTTACCAAGCGGCGGCAGCACACTGCGGGTGGAACTCTTGCATTTACAAAATTAAGGGCTGCGGAGTATATTCTCTAGGAAAAGCAAATCTAGGTTCTACAATCATCTATTTAAAAACATCAGAATTAAATTTGAGTCTCTCCGTTAAATAGATATTTATCATCTAATTAAGCAATTAACGGATTCATTAATTATAACGGGGGAGAGAACGAAAGATACAGTTGCAAAAAATAACCCGCGTTGCAATATTCTGGAGTGAGTTCAGTCTATACACTGACGAATGGATAATAACAAGAAAAAATGTTACAAGGAAAAAGAGAAGGGGGAAAAGGAAATGAAATCGAGGGGAGGGAAAGCGCAAAAAACACGTACGCGGCACTGGGAAAAGGCCGCGAGGTCGGCAGAGGAGAATTCAATTTGTACTGTAAGTTTGACTGTCGGCGTCTGCAGGTTTCAAAAGAGCACGGGCGAGGGCGAGGGCCGGCGCTGTGGTGGAACACGGGGCTCTTTTTTCCTAAGGGAAAGCCGACGGTGGGAACAAGACCGGGGGGCGGGGTCTAGAGACCGCCGACAGTGTAAAGTTTACACCGACACAAAAACATTAATCCGTCTGAGTGTTCATAGTTGATTGGGAACAAAACATCGATCAGAAACTATAGTACGGAAATATTACTCTAGTGCGTGCATATATTCCAGAGGAAATGTGAAGAGATATCGTATTTTAACCCTATGAAAGAAGCCAAAAAAGTTTCTAAGGGCTACGCCGATGAAAGCTTTAAGCTGGTAAACAGAGCGTGCTTCCAAAAGTGAGCGCGCGAAAGCACAAGTTCCTCCGGGTGGGGGAGAGGGCGGGTCCTACAAAGGATTGTAATTTTACAAAAATATTGACACATTTAACGGCGACTTTAATTTTGTTCGCCCTACGGAAAGATTAAAGGGGCGGGGTGTAAGGCCGGAGGGGTCGGGGGCGGCTCAGAACTTCTCGAATACTTGTTAAAGGCATTATTCAAGAGGCCGACGTTTTAATTAGGCGTAAGTCTCAAAAGAGAGAGAGAGAACCCTCTTCACTTTCATATTTTTTGGAGTTCCCACTTGGCCCGTTAATGTCGTTTATGTGTGCGGCCGTTATCCAGCTAAACTCTAAGAACAGCTAATGGGATGATAATTTTTCACAGTGTACCGTTTCTCAGAGTTAACCTGCTAAGAAATAAAACTGTCTCGCCGACAGAAACACACGAAATCTACGTTATTATTAGCAGTTGTTAGAGCATGCATTTAACAAACCCAATAAATTAAATACTATATTTATTCATTAAGGAATAAACATCTATGAGACGTTCTAATGTTTAGATAAAGCGGGAAAGAAAGGTATTTCTTCTACAATCCTCCTTTTCATAAATCGTGCATATAATAATGTAATATTTAATTGAAGTCAGGGTCAGAAATAAAAGCGGAGAGCGCTTTACGAAGTTGTAGGCGCATTAGAAACTTGTCTGGTGGGAGGAAGGGCAGTGCGGGACATTTATCGCTGTTTAGGCCCGTGCCAATACGGTGCTCCCACCTTAAAACCTCCATTCCGCCCTCCCCAACACCGAGTAAATGTCCAACGCTATCTAGATCAGAGAGGACCAAGATTTCTTTTCTTCGACCGACCAACCCCTCCCGTTTGTTGCCCGCTAAACCCGATACCCTCCTTCTTATATTCAATTTATTTCTCCCGTTCGGCTTCTTTAGCCGGGCCCGCTACTCCTACCGTTTTTTTTTTATAGTCGCTGTTCCGGACCGAGTCGGCGACGATATTCTGAATAGCTCTGTAAACGGTATATTTCCATGTGTAAAACAAATAAGTTAAATAAATAAACGAGACTGTCTTACAGCTAGAGAAAACAGAAACGGGACACCGATTCGCAAACAACATGGGGACGCTACGAAGTTACAAATATTATTTTTGAGTTTATTTTGATGTACTGGCCCCGCCCAGAATGTCTATTTCGAGCTTGAACTTCAATAATGCGAACAGTCCTGCGGTTAAATCGAAATTTATTCGCGGTAATTGCACTCTCCTACCCGGGCCAGATTAGCGGGTCAGCATTGACGAATATCGAAGACACTTGTTACAGCGACACCGGCTTTATTGGGGAAAGCTGCCTCCGCCTCCGCAAGCCGGGGGAAGGGGTCGCTCCGGATGAAATAAGGCCGCCGGCCGCCGTGATAGATGGTTCGACGAGAGAAGTTACCTGCCTACGGTTACAGCACCGCCAGGAGAGGAAAATCCGACAGGAATAAGCCGGGGGAGGAGGTAAGGAGCCTAAAAGAGTTCTCCCCGACCGAGGGCGGGGTGGGGAGGGAAGCGGGAGAGCTACCAAAGTTTTAATAAAAGGGGAGTAGGAAACTGTTCGACATTCACAAACGGTTTGGAGGCGGAGTAGAGAGGGAGGGAGCAGCTCAACAATGATGGATGTCAGCAGTTCAAGCCTTCTTCCAACCCCGCCTCGCTCTCCTTTCCTAATCACTCGTGCGTCACCTTCAAACAATTTCCCATTTTTAAACAATTTAAAGGATCCCACTGATCCGAAGAACAGAGGGGACAGCGGAATTAATTCGGCCTTACATGAATATCGCTTTCTTTTTTTCCTTTCCCAGTGGACAGGACACAGTTTTTAAGACGCGATTAAAATACTATACAAATCCAGGATATTGCTGCCAACTTGAAAGAATAGTTAAATAATGAATTAATATTGCAAATCTAGGCACGATTCAAACTGACTTCCTAGATTTCGCACGCATGTCCGATGCTTGTGTGCTACTATTCCAAGCTTTGTTCGGACGGACGGTCTTAATATTACGCGCTACGTCTCTTCCTCATCATGTCAGATACTTCACGAAAAAAAACCCGAGTGGGGTCCCTCAAAAGAATAATTGGCGGAAAAACTCAAAACCGAATCTGTGACTGGCCGGCTGTGAAACGTCCGGGCATCGATACGTCCGGAATTGGATACTTTTAAGAATAAGGCCGTGGCCCCCATCATGATTGTAGGTGGGGTGGGTTCCGAATATCGTTTTTTTAACACGTTTCCCCCGCCCCCCCGCATCTCTATAGAGGTATAGACGTAGGGCCCGGGGGTCATCGCGGGCCCCCCTTTGAAGTAGGTCCCGCCTTGATGTCGCGCCCAACTCGCCCCTTCCGTTTGTGAGTGCGTGTATCCACCGTCCATCTAAAAACGAAACTCCACCCCCACCCCCTCCCCTACCCACGACCAGCGAGTTTCGCTTTCCCTTTCCCGTATAAAGGCCGGTGTGGGGACGGGGAGGGTGGGCCGCCCCCACAGGGATGAAAGGGAGCCAATCTCGCTAGGGCTCCCATCTCCCAAGTCGACGAATCATTCGGCATAGAACTCTGTGAAATTTAGCCTTAGGGACCCTACCCCTCCCCCAACCAGATATATACGGATGGATGTTGTTTAACCACGGTGGTCAAACCGTACACGAAGTTGGGTTATTTCTACCTCACACAAATTTCTATATATTTCTCATTCATCAGTAAGACTGTAATTATTCAAATCTGAAGAAAAATAATAACAAGATATCATCACCATTCTCCCCTACTACACACACTACAGCAGAAACATAATGTTTTGAATCCTACCATAACATATTACGAATTAATTCTATAATAGGGAGGCCGAGAATTTAAATTTAATTTCGGCCAAAGGAGTCTACATATTTTGTGAAAGGTTCGGATAAGGTAAACGCTACAGTCGGCTACACTCCCTTCTCCCTCAAGGGGTTATCTGGGCTGGAAGAAACCTCGAATCAGCAATAAAACTGCAATAAACCCTGGCCGTGAGGGGGGGGGCGGGGGTGAAGCCATGTGTGGGTTGAATAATTTAAAAGACATTATTACATTGGTTCGGGGAAGGAGGGCGCGGGGCGACATCCCTGCGAACCGATGTACGTGCCTTGCCCGAGCACGGCGCAGTTATTTCCAAATGGATATTTGATATTATCCAGTTTCGGTTTACGAGAACGGGCCGGTACCTTCCCTAATTCTTAACCGCTAGATATGAGGCAAAAATCCATTCAATGAACAGCTTGGCTTCGAATATTTCCCCCCCGAATCGTATTGCCGTAATAATCGTTCTTTTATTCCCGTGTTAGACCGCTAATAGTACTTCTCAAATTAGGCTAGTTATGTGCATTTGGACTTATAAAAATGATAAACACGATGCTGAACTATTCCGATATATATTCTCGGCATTCACACTGTAGTAAGCATTATAATCAAAATTACACTTCAGCGACACGTCTTCCAACGTATCGGTACGTCGGAAACCACCTTTCTGACCGCATGTCATTTTTGGGAGGCGTTTCGCTTCGAATTTTGACATTCGATAATCGACGATTGCGAAAGCCGACGAGCGGCGGCGGTTCGTGGTCGGGAGCTTCGGACTGTAAATTATTCGGCCAAAAAATACGGAACCGGAATAAAACTGAAATTAGAAAATAGAATGGGAGAGAACAAAATGAAACAGAAGAGAGTACCTGGGACAAAAAATTAATTACTTTCCTGTGGTCCTTTGCCGTCGGAAGCCCTCACTTCCCCCCGCCGTCCCTCAAAGGGCCCCGTATAGTTGGCACTAGTTGGCAAGTAATCCCCCAAGGATTAATGGGACTACTCCTGTAATCCCGGGATTAATTTGATGGCCTCATGCATTATAGATGCCGCAGTCCCACTTTTGTCCTCTCCGACGGACCAATAAACGGACGTTGGGGAAATTCGATTGACGGATGTTAGGTACATACTTTTAGGATCATTTGTTCATTTCTTTTTTCACTTTCAATTAAAAAGCGACGGTCCTACGGGGCCGATTAGGTTCCGAGTTGACAACAATTTCCATAAATACAAAAAAGTTAATTACATCCTGAATCGTTCGAGGGGTAAGTAAGATTTGCTTTAGCAATTTCTAATTCTAATTGCTTAGACCGTTACGCATTTTCAAAGGGCCGGAAAAAAAATAAAATAAGGAAAATATGTTCAGATACTGTATTTTAGACAGTTATGAATGCTGTAATCTTTTGATAAATAATATATATGCAGCAGTTTTTCAATTAAAAATTGTGAAAAATGTTATAGCTCCTTGAAATAATACATGACGCACAATCCGGCCGGAACCCGCATTAATTTCCAATACATTGTTTGTTATACAAACTTAAAGCTCATATCGAATACTGCGCAAATGATATTGCAGGAAAACATTTGTATGAGAGTTGGAACATCAATTAAATTAAATTTCCAGGAAGAGCCATCATAGAACCAATTACAATATATATTATATATATAGTTTGAATATTTACAAAGTCATGCAATAATAAGTAGTACTTATTAAATTATTATACTATGTGCAGAAAGTTTCTGCACATCATCGTTGGACCTTGACTACATTTATTTTGAACTCCCGACAACAACCGAAGTCACCGGTGTTTCACCAAAAAATGGGCGTTATTCAATTCAGAATTGTCCCTTTTGATATCCAGAGACGTTGTCACGCGGCTAATTACAGAGCACGTCTAGTATTTCAATTAATTTCGACATTTATTATTGTCAAAAAATTTTGTTATTTAATCCGATTTATTCGGCTCTGAAATCCACTCCGATTTATAGTATCGCCCGAACGCATCGTCCATTAGTCGAACGCGAAGAGCGTAATTGGCGATTCGGCCCAATTACCAGCCAACGCGGATCCCGCAAGCGATATCTATTTTATGACGGTGTAATTTATCGATTGCGGACACGAATTTAACAAAGTGCCAACGTTACAACCGAGTAATAGAACCGAGTAAGCAGAAGGATACATTTACAAAAATTCTAAATCGTGTTACACTCCCTCCCGGTGATAAAGAACTCAAGAATGTATTGATTGAATCCTAATACTTGAAAATTATAAAGAATAAATAATGCTAAAAAATAAGGATTTAGCGATAATTTGTGAACATCAACAAAATTTTAGAATGATGCAAATAAAACCATTCTTCGCGTGCTCGCGTTAGTTATGCTTCATGTGCCAAGCTCATTTTTATCCCCTGTTTACAATGTAGATACACACCAAACAGCGGTCGGGGGCCGGGAGCGATTATTATATGTTCTTTATGCGGTTCGCATAATTCGGTACCGGGCATAAAAACCACATGACATAGGGCGTTATCCCGCAATTATCGTGGACTTACGAGGCGATGCATCGCCCCCCCGCTAATGCAAATGACCTGGACGCGGGCCCATTCTTCGCCCCTCAACCCCCCGGCCACCATTCGCATAACGCCCCCAAAACTCGATTTGCGAGATTTTTGTATTGTCGCTTATTTTCTGAAATGGGGGTTCGAACGATATGCCATTTTGGAATCCAAGTTCAGTGAATTCTCCAATTCATTTCTATTACAAAAGGTTGAGAGTTTCACCGCACACAGGGATATTACATTCAATGTTGTCCAGTCAAATGAAGTCTGGTATCAATTCTGAATTATCCTTCAATTATAATTTTCTCCATTATTATGTTATTCAAGTGATAGAATTGCATTCACCACCTACACGCTCTAGAACTCAGTAACTATATTGGCACTGTAGATAATTAAATTGTGGATATTGTCAGGCCTAAATTGTACATTTTTCTTATATCCTTCTCACCGTTTATTATAAATGTCAATAACATAATTATAAAATAATAAGCTAATTTGCAATCCAAAGTAACAAGATATTATCGTATTAATGTAGAGATTTTAAAGGCAGACTTATTCCTAATCCAAATGGACGAATTTCCCTCTTTCAATGTTACTACTGTAGGGGATAGAACCTTGAGAGCTTAACTGAGTTTGTACTGCGTATTGCCCCTTCTAAGGATCTCTTTCTGGAGTCGGCGGAGGGGTAATGAAAGCTGACTTCAGCAGTCAGTGCGGGGCGGCGGCGGCGGTGGCCGTATAAAAGGGCGCGGAGACGCCAAGAGCGAGGGGTTGGAGGGGATGTGAAGGGGTGGGTGTTTCTATTGGATTGAAGGGAGATGGAAGACGGTGTCGGAGCAGCACCAGGTGCGTTGTGTGCGGGGCCCACGAAAATTGAGAAAAGGACATCAACCGGACCACCCCTAAACGGGGCCACAGGGCGTCGGAACGGAATTAAAAACAGAAAATTACAGTTTACAAGAAATAATTTAATTAGTGTTTAAATATAAAGCAGTAATTAGTTTGGACAAAGCGAATATAACGCGTTCCTGTTTTTTGTATCATTAAATTCAACTGCTCACCCTATATTACATTGCGTTATGCTGAATTTTAGCAATATTGCGTTATTAAAATGAATATAAATTTTACCTATTAAAAGTGAAACGTTAATATACTTGACACCAGTATCAATTTTACGATACAAACATTTCTAAGGACATATATTAGGATATACTGATGTATGTTGTATGAAAATAATCGAAACCAACGGCAAGTTACTATTTCAGCGTTATTTTTCTTTTGTAACTTTTTATATTTATAATTTTAATCATTTGTACAGTAATGAGGTTATAACATGCGAATGTTTAATAACGTCGCGTACACTTGTTAGCCGGACAAGAAGTAGCCGGAATGAAAATCGGGCGGCTGGGTATCAATTGAGAGTGAACACTATAGAGCTGTGGAGGGTACGTGACGGGGTGGGTGGAGGGGTTATGGGGTGGGGTTTGGAAGAGCGTTTGCAGGGGGCATCACGATCACTATTCTGTACTGACCCCGCTCTTCCCCTGCTCGCCACCCCTTTATCCCTTACAACCAATAAAGGGAGGAACTTTTCCCGAAAGTTTTTTAATAAAAATTCCCTCCACTTCCCCGGCCATCACGACCCCCGCTTGCCCCCTACCCCCACCCACGGCCAACACCAGTCTAGAACTAGAGCACACCGCCGGACTGCGCCCGGGGCCTACCCTGAATCGGGGTGAAGCCTCTGAGGAGATTTAAGGGGGAGAAAGGTGCTATAAATTTTGTTTAAAAACGACTCCAGTGTAACATTTATATATATTAGGCTTCAAGTCGTATACACTTAGTTCCTGCAACAATTCTGCAGAATTAAGAAAAAATGTACTAAACTATTCGATAGTAGGTTATGAAATGATACATGTCAAATATACAAATTAACATTCGATTTTTAGAAGGCGGAGGTGTACTAGGATATCTAGTACTTCCGAAAAATACTGAATGTAAAAGTTTGGTATGAAGTTTAGTTTTCAACTTATGCGAGAAAATACCTTTATTGCGAATTATTATTTCTACGATTCATGGGTCTCCGAACAGGTGACACTTCAACAAGCGGCAGATACAAAAAAAATATGCCCCGACCGAAGAAAATAGCGGAAAGAACGGGGTCACACATTCGCACTGGATTCCCATGCTTAAAGTGATGGACGTGCGGGGCATGTGGGGAGAACAGAACTTCATTAAGGCACAGGGGATGAGAGAGTCTACTGGTGAGCGCAAGCCCGCGGGGACTCCTTAATATCTTGCATATGAAGCTAGTGGGCCCAGGGGGGTGGGCAACAGAAGGGGTTGGTGGGAGGGGGGTAGCCAACTATATATATTATTGTTGCCCACAGAGCTGAGTTATGGAGCGGGCAGAAGGGACGGTGACGGTAGGGGTTGGTGGGCTGACAAAAACATCCCTCCTTCCTATCCCACTCACACCCCAGGCGACCTCATATTTTCCATCCTCTTCCTTTATAACTACTTTTTCGCATTGGCGGCGGGGGCGGGGCCAAAATGTGGAATATTAAATTTTATAGGTCGCCCTTGAGCGCTGGGCGTTAATTCCGCGGAGTCCCTGCCCTCCTTCAAACCCCCGCCGCCCCCGCTGCCGCCTCCAGGGCCTACGTTCTCCCTCCCCCGCCCTGTAAACAAGGCCTTTTTCATTTTGCCGATGCCTCTTCGAGCGTGGAAATAAAAAATTGCGGTAATCTTCTTCTCCCCCGTTCCTTCTTTCATGATTCCCCAGCCCCATTCCACCCAGCCCCTTTTCGAACGACAAAATGTTGCCGGGCGGTGTCAAAACAAATACATTTCATCCTATTTCTCCCGTTCCTTTCTGCAGTGCGCTTATTATGAAAAACTGTCATGAAATTAAAAATGTATGGCAACACTATTTCAAAAGAAATCCACAGAGAAAAAAAAATCAAAAAAATATAACTTATAATTTCGAAGAGGGGTGAAATTTTCTCTGTTGCAGCAATCGATAATAAAAACAGAGTACACATATCAAATAACAAAAGTCGCTACCATCCCTATATCATAGCGTAATCTTAAAATCAAAATACGGTATGATATTTTATTATTATGGAACCGTAACAATGAATTCTTGGTTATTAAAATAATAAGTACGACATTGATTTATATTTTCTATTTGTTTATATCCGTAATATAATTATTTTTTAATTTGATTCTCCTTTCTGGTTCAATTATACACTCGGAATGTAAAAAGTTTGACCCCTACGATACTAACCCGCATAACAGGCGTGCAGTGCGGGTCGGAACAAGGCATAGCTCTAGCGCCGTATTACTTTTAATGCTGAAATCTGGGCACGTGAAAGGTAGTGAAACAAGAGAATTTTATTTATATATATCTATATATGATCTATATATAAACGTGTGAGTGGCTAAACAAATCTGCACCCCCACCCCCGAATTTATTATTTCGAGGGTTGACTTATGGATTGGGCCACGGCGAAGAGGAACCTGCGAATGAAATACGGCCGAAATCAAAACGCCACTCTGTTTACCCAATATTTAAGCGACGGGGCGGTATCTGTGTGCCCAGTCGTCGCCCCCGTGAAATTCAATTTATGCGATCGGCCCGAAAAATCGATGAGAATTAATGACGCGTGCGGCGGCCAGCACTCTTCTGATTGGGCGTTTAACTCGGGGGTTGGGGGTGGCGGGGTGGTGGTGCTCATTTATCGATGACTGCTCACCCACCGTCAAATCCGGTGTTTAGGCCTTCGTTAAATACCGTACGACTGTCATTCCGGCATGTTAAAATTGAACGGCCATTAAAGTACCGGCTAACGAGGTGGGACGGGGCGAGGTGTGCAGGGTTGCTAAATATAGAATGCAAATCGTTTATAAAAAATGTTATTCGAAACTCAACAGCAGTGTTGAAAATGTTACAAATTTCGTAACTGATTTAATTATTTTAAATAGTGAGAAATTCATTTCAACCGACTTGACCGGCGTGACTGGACAAAAAATTATTTGGCGACTCCAGGAAATTTAACGCCTACGATTTCTGAGAGTGATTTATAGCGACAAGACTCATTTGAATAGGGGAATCCCTTAATTTTATCTCATGGGGAAAGTTAAATCGAAAAATACCCCGATGAGAGACATCGCGGTCCGGGTCTCCGCCTATGCGTCCGTGTTAAAGCCAGATAACTGAACTTCACCGCGTTCGAACCCGCGAATAATCGAGTGACGGGCAAGCCGGGGTGGCCCCAGAAAGTAACCGGAATATAAAAAAAATACACCGAAACCCCCGCCCGCCCGACGTTTAATTGCTCTCGAGACGACTTCTTGACTACCTCAAGAAAGAAAGTTTTCAACACCTCCGAGCCCCACAATTCGTTGTCTCTCCCCCCCCCCCACTTCCCGGAGAGGACTTTCTACAACTGGACGTTCGAAACTGTTGGAACGATGTCGAACGATTGTATCGGGTGCAAAGTTCAGGCATTATCGAACCCGAACTTTATCTGCCCAATGTTATAACCCGAGTCGAACTCTTAAACGAACGCTGGTTCATGTTATGCACTTCCCATTTAGATAGAGCGCAGTTAGTATTTATTGAAAATATATCAGATAATGAAACTGTCAATACCAGTATATTTTTCCAATAGTAAAATAAATCTTGCGTGATAAAAAATGTTTCGAAAATTACGAAATTTTGCTCTCAGGAATATTTTCATTATAGAATGTGTGTCAGAAACTAGACTTCATTTCCTACACTCTTTACCCGTGTGTGTAGATACAAGCTGGCGGGCACAACATTAGCGGTCGCCGGCAGCTTAACGCCCAGAGCAAATATCGATTTACCGGTCGAAACGGCCTCATTAGGAAAATGTTGACCCGAGGGCCACCGCAAACACAAGCCCCCCCGCCCACTAATTCTAATCGGCAACAAATATCCGCAATACGTAAGACAAGTGGGGAAACCAGAAAACAAATAAACAAAGCTTTATTTTTATGAATTCTATATCGTATAAATCCCAGAATGGTTTTTCATATCGCCATTAATTCCCACTAATTTTATGCAACATACTTGTACACCTAATATCGCAGTAAATAGACAGTCGAACAATAATTTGGGTTACTTAAACGACTTCTTAAAAAATATAATAATGCAACGGATTCATAATAATAGATTCCGTCCAGAACAAGTCCCGCAAAAACTCGACTATCGGAATAATGATGACCGGTCGCCATCGGTTTGACATCGTTCGGTTTATACGGCACAAAGGACTTTGATATTTTATAAATACGGACCGAAACGGTTCAAACGTAAAAGTGATCCCCTCAGCCGGTCCTTTATCAGCGGTCGGCCGTCCTGTAAAATTCCTTTGTCGCAATCAAACAAGGAATTAGCGGAAAAACAGACGGGAATTCAAACAGCGGGACGGGGCAGCAAACACAGTAGAAATTGCAGCTTCAAATGTTTACGGTAGACGGTAAGCGGAATCGTATAGATTTTCACTTTCGCGTATTCGAAAAAGACGCACGTCCAATACACAATTTTTCACGAGTAATGCGCCCGAATTAAACAATTCGAACGTTCCACGAATTTACGGCCGTCGCAATTTACAGTTTCCGCTGTTCGGGACCGTTGTGCCGGGACCGGAAATATGGGGGGGGGGGGGAGAATAGGGGCGCCCGTTTAAAATAAATTCCGGATACGTGTCCCCACCCCCGCCGGTGAATTATTCCATAGGAGCGATCCGATTTTAATGAACCGGGGCAGGATCGGGCTTTAGCGCGTTTCCGACTCATATTGGGACGGAATTCCGAATAAATTTATTGCCCCCCCCCCCAAAAAAAAAAAAAGACGGATAGACTTTCATTCGGGATTATAAAAAATACAGAGCGTCGTGCCGCAAAGTTTCGAGGGAAACATCGACGGCGTTGGGAGAACACTCGAAAAAATCGTCCGCCAATATAGGACGGTATTGAAGGAGACCGATGTTATAAAGTATTTGGGCGGCCGGCTCAAAGCCGAAATCTAGATTTTGGCCGTAGACTGAAAATCGGGGGTCGAGAAGGCTCCCGCCTAATCCAGAGGAGGCCTCCTACCCTCGCCCCGGTAAGCGGATTGACCCCCTCCCAGAGGAGAGTGGCTTTCCGGCCTAACGTAGAAACATACTCAGAACCGGTTGTTGCTAAGCGGTACAAGGGCCGCCTCGAATTTACTTACCACGCCATAAGTCAAGTAGCTTCGAATTAAAACCCCCGAAAATAAAAGTCGAGAGTTAAAACTGTAAAACGCATAATATTCAAAACGCTGAGGACTAAGCCACTGTCGCTCTTGAGTTGATCTCAACTTATTCCGGTGTCGGCATAGCCTACATCGTTCACAATCCCAATATTCATAGACCCAAAGAGCTACTTCTCCCTAAAGTAGGTTTTTTAAACATTTTTAATTCTTAATATAATAGAGAAAGATGGTCCCAAACTCTAAGTTAATTGACCCTGGAGCTAAAAAAAATATTCACACTTGATATAAATTGTTCGGGCTCGCTTCGGAAAACAAATTCGTTTGCCGGCGCCAATAATTAATCAAAGTTAAAGGAACCCAAATCAATCTATCCGGGCGTCGCAATAAATTTCACAAATAAATATTTAATTGCGAGCTATTTATTTGGCGCCGGGCTCATCCGCGGGCGCGTTTCTCGCCAACCGAGCGACAGTTTCAGATTTATGGCGGCAGGTAGTCCATCCATCATTCAGTAGAAGGGTGGCGGGGAGGGAGGGAGGGGGAGGAGGGCTTCAAAACCGGGTTTCGGTCACCGGTTTCGAAAAGGACCGCTCGGGGTTTTTTTTTCCCCCGGGCCCCTAAAAATCGCGTTCCCGCTCCCTGCAGGCGACTCTGTCGTAAACAACTCCATTACGGTGAGAATATGTCCGGCCCGCTATAATTTAAGACAACGGACAATTTATTGGACAACGGGAGAGCTCTCGGGCAATGTTTTATGCCGTTCCTTGGCCGAGGAAAAATAATGCAAGGATATATAATACGGCCATTCGTTTACGACAGAGATGATTCAATTAACCCATTTACTAAAAACCCGACGGATTTGAATCCGTTCATTTAAATATCAGCGAAGAAAAAACAGAGTAAGAAAAATATGTAAGTAAAATTTTAAATTATTATATATTTTGATGTTAGAGTTATGACTAGTACATAACACTGTTTAATCACCGCTTACCGGTAGATTTGCGATTAATTTCGCCGTGGAGTGTATTGAGGTCCTTCGACTATCAATTTGTAATTGTAATCAATAATTTCCGTAAACTTGCTTCGTAAACAGAATCGGCGGTTGAGAATTAGGACGGGCTTAAATTCTACATTAAGTACAGTGGCTTCCCTCGAAATACAAGGAGTCGTCGGCCGGTTATACCGAGGCGACGATCGGATGATGGCGAAGGGAGGAGAAGGCGGCGGCGGAGGGGCGGAGACGCGCTAAAGGCGGATAATGAGCTCTATATTAGCGCAATCGGGCGGCGGGCATGCATGCCTGTTCATTACCAGCACCCTCAGCCGAGCCAAGACGGAGTGCGGAATATGACTGCGGTGGGGGCGGCAACCCCCTCCGCCCCATTACCGGCCCTACCTGACAGTTAAGAACTATCCCTCCCCGCCCCCGCACAACTATAGACATCCGGCCTCGTTAACTCCACAATTAATAGCCGACTCTTGACGAGCGGATCGAAGCGGGTTCAATCCAATTTCTTGACGACACATAGACACAGACAGGCAGAGATTTCGTGATACACGTTTTCCTCAAATCGAGTCGCAAAGTGTTTACGAATCTGTTCTTACTTATTTCATGTTTATGTTTAGTTTCAGGAATGAGTAACGGAAATGCGGAGGGGGCAGAGAGGTAGGCGGACGGGAAAAATCCAGAACGGTTTCCCATCCCTAAGGTCCGACGTTTCGGGTAATTCCGACCGAACACGCGGTAATCGAGCCCTACAGAATCGGAAGGGAGCGTAATTAAAGTGGATGGACGGGGGGGGGGTAGCTGCCGACTAATCTGCACCGAACCACCCCTACCGCGCCTCCCCCACCCCCCGGGCTTGGCATTTTAATGCGATCCCTCTTATCTGGCCCGCTGCCGATATTAGGCCCTCCCAACCCCACCCGCCCCCTTCACGCACTTCGGTCCAGCAGCGACACAACGTATACCCAGAAACTGATACAAAAGTCGAAGCGGTTGTTGCAAATGTGTACAGATACAAAGCGAGGAGCTGGATATCCAGAGGACACAGATGACGTTGCATTATTAAATTATATTACAAAGGATACATTGCTGAAGATGTATCCAAAAATAAACGTATAAGTCAATTATCTCCCTCACAGTTATCGGCACACCACGGATTATTGAACCTTCAAGAATCTTATTCCGAATACGCAAAAAATGGAGATGGGAGGCCGGGGTAAATTGAAAGAGATAAAGTTTCGTAAACCTCGCTGGGGCGTACTCTGAAATACAAGATCGCTTCCTGAAGAGATCGGGGCTTAGCCGGTTGCATGGAATAAGGGACGGGGAGACAGCGCCGGAACGAGCGCGCGTGGGCGAAGGGGGAGAGGGGTGAGGAGCGAGGGAGGGACAAAGACGGGGAGAGTCGGTCGCGTAATAATGGGGCAATAAAGGAGATCAAGAAGGCCTCTATTAGGGCCCCGGGGGTGCTCCCAAATGGAAGCGATGCATTAAACGGAATTCCATTAAAACGGTGGAAAGGGGAGGATGTGCCCCACCTGCGCGCTGATTATTGCCCCGCGCGGGCCCAACACCGAATCTGCAGGAAATAGCCACCGAAGACATGTCCCATCAGCAAACGGCCGCCCAGTTTACTACCGAAAAACTGAGAAAAAAAATACCCCTCGAATAGAAAAAAATGTGTGTTCGTTTTGTAAAAAATTCTCATTACACAGCAGGAAATAGAATGCGCATAAAATTGAGAGGAAACTCAGTTAATATCTTCCTCGAGAGATTTGAACTTCTAAGAATCCTTTGTGCAGTGTATCTCTTCTATTTCTAATTTACACTACAGTATAAGAAATTGGCTCACCGTACAAGAGAGCTGTTCAAATTCGACCCACAGAAAGTTTCGAGCACATACCTGCAACAAAAAAAAAATTAATTCGTTATGTTTTATACTGAAGCTGCTTAAGATTGAACATATAGATACAAACACAGAACTGAAAATATCTGCTCAGAATTTTAGAAAGTAGCCGTACAACGCCATGGAAAATCTGGACAATCTTTTTTCCTAACGTTAATGAGAATAGATTTAAGAATCATTAATATTGCTATCGAACAATTTCTAATTAAGTTCTGATGTTATATGTGAACATATTCGTATCATTTGATGGAACCAGGAAATAAACCCCTGTTTGAAAATAAATCTCAACCATTAGGCACACAACGTTGGGCCCCGATGACTCGTTTACCGGTCGGCAATAATAATCAACTCCCAGAAGAAATATCCGGGAATAAATAAGAACGGCCATTAAACGGGCCCTGGGGCATTCGGGCAATACTGGCTCGGTTCCCCTTTTCGCGAAGTGTTCCTCCGGTAATCGGGCACCTCGCGGCGGCCCCCCCGCCGGCCCGATACCATTTTCGCAACTGCTCCGGATCGATACTCGGCGGAGCCGGCTCACGTATCCGCTAATGCACTTCCTATGTAGGGCTTTCCTTGAACCTTCCCCAGCAGTAAACGCCATCCGCCGCAGCCGCCCAAACTTTATACCCGCCGCCCGCTTCGGA
Source organism: Lethocerus indicus (assembly GCA_019843655.1). Classification (NCBI taxonomy): domain Eukaryota; kingdom Metazoa; phylum Arthropoda; class Insecta; order Hemiptera; family Belostomatidae; genus Lethocerus; species Lethocerus indicus. Next base: position 13,047,108 of record JACDQD010000010.1, on the reverse strand, counting down.
AAGGTTTATTATGCCGGGGCCGTTTTATTTTCGGAGGGCATTTACAGACGTCAAAGAGGGAACAAGTCGCGGGAGATGTTTTATCATACATTATCGTCCGACTTCGACTGGAATCCGTTCGAAATTCTATTGCGTCCCACGAGGGCGTCGAGGAATGCGGTAGCTACTGCCAACTCGGTTATGACCTCATGCGGGCGGCTACCTCGTCAGTGTTGCACATCGGCGTAGGAACCTTATAACTGAATTATAATAAATGTTCTCCAATGAGTTAAAATTCGAAGTGATATTTGGGGCCATCAATTTTACTACGGATTGAGCTGCAATGGTCCGGGGTTGGGGCGTTCACCGCGGGTTCGAGTCGCACGGGACGAGAGGAAACGGCCGGAGGGAGGCTCCGGCTAATCGGCAATTTAAAACGGCCAACTAGTTAAGGGCCCAATTAACGGGAGAGCCGGAGCCAGTGGCGGGGACTCGGTCGTAGGAAATTCAAATTATCCCATCGGCTGGGGGGTCCCCGGCCCGCATCTGATTACAATGGGATTATCGAACGGCGGTAAATTCAGACTAGGCCCGAGTCGAAGGAGAATTTCAATTTTAATTTTTAAACGGGGCCGTTTTAACAAGTTCAGAACACCCGCCCTTCACTTCGGCCTTACCACTATTTTACACCCGGTTTTTTAATACCGGTAATTCAAGTGTACCGAAGGAAGTAATACCGAATAAGGAAAATGACGTAAATCGAATTCAAACCTGAGCATAATATTTATCCCCATGAATGTAGAAATGTCATGAATGTATATACGTCATAAACTCATAGTTTGCACAGTTTAGAGAGTCTACCTAATGATCGAGAGTACCAAATTTCCATTTAATCGCTAATTTATAAGTAATACCGTTCTAATTCTAGCGTATTCTTTCTGTTATGCCAACTTGAAAACTGAATGCTATGTACTGGGTAGACCGTACGAATTGCACTCGGGGTGCTGCAAAGGGGAAAAGACCGTGGAGAGAAGTAGAGTAAATGGTGTAGGATGAAAGTAAAAAAAAAGTAGTCTTTAGTAGTGACTAGCGGAAGTAACAAATAGCGACTGCTAATAGGGCCCCGAAGGGCCGGGGTAGAGGCCTCACTGCCATTACCTTAACGCCCCCAAAGGGCCGTTTTCAGCCGACTAATACGCTAAAGGTCCATGCCGACAATTGCATTTGCAGCCGGCGGTGCATTGGGACTCACCGAATCCAATTGTGAAGAACGGTGAAGAGGGGAGGGGGGGGGGTGAGGACAAAGAACAAGGGGAAAAAAACCGACGAGGGGGCGGAGGCGTAAATTCTTTACGAGGGTTTGGAAAGTTCCACAGCTGTTGGAGGAGACAGAATTGGAGATCCGAAGTTGTCTTTGGTCCGAAGCGTTTAACACTATAAAGAAGCCCTGGAACTTTTCTCATTGCTTTTTCAGAAACGTTTAACAGCAGTCATACCAGACCCTCACTGCATTCAATGCTGAATCGGATTAGGATAGCGAAAAGCAGCCTATACAGAGCCAAAAATTGAAATCTTAAGAAAAACGTTACAACTTGAAGTTTCATACATATAAAAGCATAATAATTGAGGCCCTCAAAAGTCGTTATTGTTCCTATCAACTATCAAATATTTACACGACGAATATTAAAATGAAGTATCTTAAATAATTAGATTACCCTTCGAAACCAAATGAATACGAAAAAGCAATAAATATTAAGCCGCTTATTTAACCGGATTCAAATGAGTTCCAATTTAAAATGATTATACCTCCCCTTAAACTATTCAGTACCCGGTATTCCGCCTCGAAGTAATTACCGACCTAATTTCGAAAGAAAGCAAATTGTTTCCTACCGGAATAATCGATAGAGGCGCCCCGGACCGCGTGAAATTATCACGCCCCAATAAAATATCGTAGGGGTCCGTTTAGGCCCGCGACTCAGTTTCGAAGTAATCAACAATTCAAATCGACCCGGCCGTGTTGGAACACAGGCTGTTAGTCTGATTTGATTAAGGCAGAGGGATATTTTAATGGGCCGAAAATTGCTTCTGTCTTATTACATTCAAAACATTCACAAGAACGCTTTGGCTTCAGTGCAACTTGGAACGAGCTCCCCGCTCCCCCACCCACAATCAATATCTTTTCGCGTACTATCAAAGAAATATATCGAGATGCAAATTACACCCTTTTATCGACGTTGCATTTAATTCGAACGCCGCTATTGCGTTGATATAAGTTTTATTCTTTTTACCGTCATCCGCACGTCGGCACTTTGAATATTTCTAGGCCTTTTTAAAATATGCAAAATACATACAACAGACGTGAAAAGGAACCTTGGCCAAGGTTTGGACAACTTCATACCTAGACGCTGCCAACCGGAACGAAGCTGTGCGGGCACCTCCGACACCTCCTACCGGTTTTGGACCAATTCCAAAAAAGATGGATATGCTCGCCTACCTACCTGCCATGGTTATAAATCTCCCTGTTGCCATCGAGACTATAAGTTAAACGCCTAATATATATATATATATATATATATATATATATATATATATATATATATATCCAGAACAGTTAAAAGGAAAGTGCTGTGGAGGTAGGGATTATGCGTAATATTCTCTTTACGCATAAAATTGATTTTCGTAATATTTGAAAGTGCTAGAAATCAAGGTATCGTAGTATAATTGTTCCAATCAGTTATTTAAATATCATCTATATTCAGTACTAAGTCTTTCACACAAGAAACTAGTTATACGCGAAATGACAAAAATTGTGCGTTACACAACAGGCAAGAAATGGATAGTACTACCTTGTTATATAAATTATGCCAAAAAGACACAGCTGTAATTGTAACGCTAATAAATCGGGTGAGATACAATGAGAGTTTTAACAGATTACCACCGTTTAGAACAATTGTTAGAACACGTCCTCTGAAAGGAGGAAAAGAGTTAACAGGATTAGCGCCTACTCGGTTAATGCGTGCCGGTTTATATTAACAATAAGTTGACAGGCTCGTAATTATAGTATACTAGCCTTCAAATATTATTTTCGAATTGAAATGCTCGAACCATTCAGGGTGATTACAATAGGAACAGAAGTTAACAATACAAACAATACTGATAGGATTATTTCTTAAATGGAAAAAAATTACCAGATACACCCCGTTGCAGAATAAGTTAATTAGAAATATTTTGAATTACATATTTGGTACATAAGTGATATAAAGATACTAATACTGCACTCGATAGAAGGGAGAAAGTTTGATTCTACGTTGTCCATAGTCGTTAAACTCTCCTTAAATGAACACCGAAAATGATGATCAGTTTCAAAGGCGTCGTGTAAAAACATTTTTAAATAAGGCTCTCGGTGAAAAAAAATGCTTTAAAGTTGTCTGGTTGTGGCGCCGTGTGATTATGCCGAGGATATGAGTAGAGAGGGAGCGAGAGAGATGGAGAGATAGGGGCGTGCGAAGGGAGGCGACGGAGAGGGAGAATACACGCCGGCCAGGCAAGCGGCCCGTGCTGAACTTACCTGAATAAATGCATAAATTAAAAGAGGGCCTCACTCCTTCTCCACCTCCGTCCTGGTATTAGAATTGGAAATTCAGTGTTGATACTGCAAATTAGCGACCCCCCCCCCATCCCCTCCGAAACCACCCCGCCATTGCCCAGCCTCCGGTTTACGACTCCAAGAAGGGCTAACCGACACATGTTCCACTCAACAGTCGGTACGCAGTTGATGCCGCCCGAAGATTCCTCTAAACGGTAATCCTAATTCAGTAAACCGAAAGAATCACAAACGTAATGCAGTTATCATTCTATCAACGGGTGAATAGTTAAACACGGACAGAAAACTAACGCGTAACCCTTAAGACTTAGGCGAAATAAGAAATCGAACGGCACTAAGAATTCAAGCGCTAATATATCAAATATTTATAAAACACTATTTTCATCCGAAGAAGAACATAACACTGGGATTATTCGTTCGTTGCAATTTTTCATTTCTTTTACTCACAACGAGCCTTTATTATTCTGACAGGTGATATTGCACTGTTCAGTGCTTTCTATCCTAGAGCATACCGGTAATTCGGATGGTTCATTGAAACCGGTTCACTAATCCTGAGCAGTTTTGTTTCTATTTGGCCTTATGAGAGACAGGTTTATCTGTCCGCAAGTAATATATCTACTGTGACCAGTTATGAAAGGATGCTCATGACCCATGCGTGAGCATTCTACAATATTTCGGTCAAACGAGTTAGGTGGTGTGGGCGTTATAAATACCCGGTGAACAAGGGCTCGGGTCCGTTACCGAGCATCCATCATTTAACAACCACCCCCACGCCACCACCACGTCCGCGGCGGGCAATAAATTTCCAAAAAAAGAAGTCGTTGTCGAAAAGAGCGCCCGAAATTAATTTGCCAGCCAGGAATTCCAATAAGGGGCGTCGGGGAATTACCGCACCCCCCCCCCCGGCCTATGTCACCCCAAAACAGGCCTACCTAGGGCGGAGTAAACCCCGCTAACCGTACCCCGTAAGCGGCAAATACACCCTCATCCGGCCGTTAGTCGACGGCGTGAACTAACCGCGTTTGCGATGAACCTTACAGGGATCCCTCGATCAGTGCTGTTAACGGATCCTTGAGATATACAGAGCGATCGAAAACCGCAACCATCCAATCTTAATAACCAATTTAAAATAATTATGATGAATCCTGAAAAATGTTTAAAAAAGATTACTCAAATTTTGTAAGTATATGAGCTATCGTGAAAACGTATAACCGCGTATTTCGAAGAATTACCATTTTTCTAAAATTGCAATAATCAAGGATTTCCTGTATTTATATCCCGGTTATCCGAAACCGAAATAGTTTTTCAATCGCGTCTTACGCTCATCGCCACAAATTTCAGGTCTGCTCACAACCAAACTCTGATTCAATTTTCCGCCTTGAATGGACCTTCCCTCGCCCGAACTTTTCCGGAATTTAGGAACATGACGCAGAATATAGGATATAAAAATAAAATTTTGAAAAGTTTTTGATAGTACAGCGTGTAAAAAGCTAATACATCATAAGTTATCAATGTTTGTCAATACACAGGTCATTAGTTCTCAAGATCGGTGAAAAAATCAATTATTTAAATCAGTTTCATGTCGGATCAATTTACGAACGTTGTATGTTTAGGTCGGCCAATAGTATTTCTGATCCGGATTCGGGCCCGCGTTCTCATGCAATCTTCGGGTGAAAAATTTTCCAAATTGTTGAAAAATAATTTACTAAATTTGTTTAGTAGCGGGGACCCCAAGGAGCGAAATTAATGCTGATGAAACTGATATATTGCAGAGTCAGGCCCTCTCCCTGCCCCTCGGCGTATAAATTTATTCAGTTATTAGGCATTCCGGCCCAGGGGGAATATTAACTCCAGGTGAGTGGATTCTGTCGAGGAATCGATACCCTCGCCTGTAGTCCCGGCCGAAGGAAGAATCGGTTATACCTTTGGAAAGAAAATTACTTCGGCAAATTCGCTTAGGTGGTATAAAACCGAATCGCGTAAGTAAAATATAAAGGGGGAAGAATTTCGTATTTATGTCGCGACTATCTTCGCAACTTGGAACAATCAAGATTTGATTCGAGTCCATAAATTGAGAAAATATTTCGGTACTTTATGGAAATAACTAGGGCAAAATTATTGAACTTCCGACTCTAAACACCGATACAGAAACGATGTTTTCATAAATTAACTGCCTGAAGCTATGTTTAGAGTTTAACATTTCATTTTTTTTTTACTTCATATTGACGGAGTAATACACGGAAAATGTATACGTCAAGGCTACATTAAGGAAAAGTACCCGTAAATAACATACAAGACCGTATTTTCTCCAATGAGATATCGCTACCGCGAAACAAGCAATAAAGAAAACAAGCGAGAGGCAGACGGAGAGCGAATATTAAAATTGTCGTTCGCACCGCATAAAATTTGGCCCTCGTGATTATGCGAAACTCATAAATCGTCGCGGAGATGATATCTGCAGATATCGGCGTAGCGGGCGCTCCGAATATGGCGGCCCGCTCGGGTGTTTTCTCAGTCCTGTTTCTTTACGGGCCGGTTATGGCAGTTATAACGATTAAATTACGAACCCGACGCCCGAAAACCTATTCCTGAATAAATATTATTACTGAGGATACGGTTAAATTTCAGATTACGGGTTCTCCTACTCGTCTTTTATTTATTTTCTGAATTAATTACACGTATAGTATATTTCACTTGTAGCAAGCAATTGAATACAATTCCTGAAAAAAGGTTCATAATTTTTTTTTTCTTGAACGTAAGTCTCAAGCATATTTAGTGGATTGCAGGTAGGACAAGGTTGACGGCAGTTTTTCGGGATCAGATTGTGCGATGGGTCATGAAATAAAAGATGAAACTGTAATCCCGTTTCCGCCGCATCGCGGTAATGATTTATGATGGGGTAGAACGGCTGAAAAACGCCCATTTCGAACACAAGCGCTCTCGGGACAAATTACAGCCAATATCGAGGGGGCTTACTTTTCTTGGCGAGAGGGGGGCGAAACACAGCAGCTGACGCGAGGTCCGAGATCTTTCATCCCTCCCTTCCCGAAAGACGGAAACAGATTAATCATAAACAACTTTAAATTTACAGCGATCTCTCGACAAGAAAGTGGGGGGGGGCCTTTTTGAAAGTTTAAAAGCCCCCCCTCGGGACTTAGCGATGCTTTTCGTTAAAGGGAGGGGTGCGTCGGTTTAATTAAGCATTCCGATTTGATTTTCCGTAATATTGTTATAAGGGCGGTTCGACCGACATCTGTTACTCGGCGGATTGAAAAAAAAAATTAAGATTTACGATATCAATTAAATCCTGGGGAGAAACGGGTGGAGCGATTATTTTGGCGTTGTTTTCGCGGGTCCGGCAGGACGCCTCCTCGGTTCACCGCCCGACGTTTATTGCCGTTGGTTATTTGTTCGGGCGAATGAAAAATGCGCCGGCAAAGGCAGAAAAAATGAATTATTGACTGGCCATTTAGGGGGCGCAGATTAAAAACTTCGCTTTCCCTAACGATTTTATTTGTCGCAAGACAAAGACCGAACATTTTACAATATCTAAAACTGTACAGATAGGAAGTATAAATAATTAATACAGAATTTACAGACAAGCTTTGTTCATCCACCGACCGGTTTTCCCCCAAATTTCCAGCTCGGCGATCGAATTTTCAGGAAAGTCATAGCGGCCTCCACCCACGACTGTTTTAAATGCATTATACAACTCCGAGAGGGGGTAGAAAAAATAAAGGAAGGAACACAATACAACAACAACGGGAAGAAAAGAATTTAAGTCCCCAGGGAATAATAGGACCGGGATGAATATGCCACTCTGCCAACAGAGGGAGCATATTTAAGAGCCCCCGAGGCCCCTTATATTTTGGACAAAAAAAAACTTTTAAGTATAGCTCAGAGGCAGTCGGTAGAATGTAAAACACAAAAACAAGTCTAATATAATTTTTTAATATACAACTGAAGAAGTACTTTCTTCACTTTCCAATTCACAACAATGCTGTTAGCTGAATCTCACATTTCTATTATCGCTGCTATTACCTGTTTTAAAGTAGTGTGTTGATTAAAGCTTAAAGTTGTAATAAAGTATTGTTCAGAATTGTGGACTGAAATTATCAGAATTTCATTCAGAAACAAATCTAGAACATAGCTTCCCTACCATCTTTGTCAAAATCAGGCATAAAATCTAATGTTCGGCGAGAGTAATTGCAGGAAATATTACTAATGGATTCGATAGCATTCATTATCTAAAGAAATCAAACTTATCTATTTCAGAGAAATATTAAGCGTCACTTTAAGCGTCGAACAGCGATAATCCAGTGATCAAGCCAGAGCGATTAGATAAGAAGAAGCGATTTGAAACGCTCTATATCCGGCGATGGTTCACCTTCATCACTAATACCAATGTAGAAAATTCCGCCAAAGACAAAAATAAAATAGATTGAAGGCATTTCACCTAATGAACCTTCTATCCCCAGCCTGTCAATACCTGGCGACACAGTGATTGGAATACGTTTAGGAATGTAACCAACATAAATGATAATATTAATGCCTTGTATATATGTCGTTAATGTACTTATTATATGGGTAAATCTAAAGAATATTGGTTTCGGTAATAGTCCACGGACCGTGAAATAATTACCGGAACGAAATCCGCCCGTCCGGAAAACGTGGCCGAACTCCGGACCGCGGTAATTAGTTACGGATCGCCAATTAAAACTGAAACCGAATTTCCCGGGAAAATTATTTTTTAAAACGTCCAAATAAAAGCGAACGGCCCCTAGGGGCGGCCCGGTAAATTATGGGTTCGTTTTCGGGTTTCGAAATAATTTTGGTCTGGGAGAGAGAGAGAGAAATAGAGAGAGGTGATGACAACCGCTTGAAATTATATATATAGAGACATAGTTAATGTCAGCCGCTTTGGATTGTCCAGGATTACGGATCGGCAATTAAAACTGATACCGAATTTCACGGTAGACATTTTTTAAAATCTATAAATAAAAACCGGTTATACATTTTGAGATGCTGAAGAAGGGGGTTTATGGAATGGCATCTGATTTACGTTTCACCGGGATCTCGGCTCCAATGTAAATAGCGTCGAATTATGAAAAGAGGGAAAACAATCCATCCAAAGGTCGCCACCGGGGGTTGTTATGCATCTTTTTTAAATGTCTATTCAGGGGATTTGTTGGTAGATCATTAACGCCCAGTAGTGACACTTATATTGCAAGTCTCATTATTGTTACTGAACTGTATCCGTTTCGATATGGGACATACGAACCGTCGAAATTTGACCGGACCTGTTTTAGAATGAGAATGATCGGATTTCGGTGCCGTCGGCCACAAAGCTTTCCGGATAATACCAATTAGATAACGAACGTTTAGCCGGCGGTGGCTGGCGTTCGGCCCGCGGTATTGCGCAATTGGGCGCCGTAACGCGGTTCCGATCGATCCCGAACTCCCATCGGCTCCCCGTTATTAATTAGAGGGACGAGGGCCATTAGCGTTGGGTAATGGCGACGAAAATAAAATTTCGGCCCTGTATCTAATCTGCGGGTTGAATAACGCCCCTAGTCGGGCATTCCCCAGTTTTGATTTGCCCCGGAAATATAATCGGTGGCCGGGGATCGGCGGTGAGAAGATTCGACCGCATCACACCGCTGGAATCTTGCCAGTTGCATGGTTCATCATGCGACCGTACGCGGCAATCTCACTATTCTGATATTGATATCGCATAGATCTTCTGTTCCGTCTCCCTAAATCCTATAAAGACTATATTATTATTTTTCCATTTATATACCATTTTGGGATTTTTATTTTCAAGGTACCAAACATGACTGAAAAATAGTTTTTATTTTTCATTTTTCCAACCTTATCGGAAGCGTTCCTGGGATAATACCACAAATTATAATCTAAAAGCGGCAGAATAATTTTCGAATTGTGAGAGCCAACATCAGCGGGTCTTCCTTTCTAATTCAGCAGCTATAAGAATTTTCCTTTTCCCGGAACGTTATGGGCAGTAGTTCCCGCATTTGTAGCGGGGTTACAATGAAATAAAACATTAAAGGGAGAACCGGAAAAGCCGAGAGGTCCTATCGGCTTTCCTCTCCAAAAAGTCTACATTTTACTGCTCGGCTCTTACTACCTCCGGGCTTAAGAACCGGTGGGCGCCTCAGTGCCGGTCCGAAATGGAGTTGCCGTCCCGAAGAAAGGGGTGGACGGGGGTTAGGGATGAGGGGTTGGGGGCGGGGAGGTCAGCAGCGCACCCGGGGCCGCCGGAATAAACCCCGGGGGCGGTAGTTTGGGAGGCCGCTCCGCCCCCGCAGAGGCAATATCTGCCTCGGGGAAGAAGAAAAACCGGCACGGCTCTCAAAAAATAAATGACCCTCTCGAGAGCGCAAACCCCCGTCCCAGAAGAGTGGCTCATACCCGGCGGCCCACCTTTATCCGCCGGTCGACGTCACCGCTGTAAATCCTCCACAGAAATTATGTTAATATCCGACCGCTCTCCGGGCACTGAGTAGGACACTTTACAAAAAAAAGGGGGGGAAACGGAAAGAGAAAAGGGCGGGAGAAGAGGAAATATGTTCATTTTCTGAAAAAGTACGCCGTTTTTAGTAGCGGACGGCTGTCGTTACGGGGCTGCGGAACTCCCGGAGTGGCGACATAAAGTCGCACGACCCGGACGGAGTTTTACGGCCGAGGCTTACGGTAGTCGTTTCGTTATAACTTAAGAAGCGTTCGCGTGTCTGTTTTACACTGTAATTAAGTTTATTATCCTTGTATAACAAACGGTCACGTTAGGTTATCCTTGATAAACACTGTGATCCAGATTTAGACAGAAATGGACAAAGTCAGCAAATAGATATATATGGAATCCAGATACAGGTTTTGGTGAAAATATTGGACAAGTACAACTGTGATGATCAGTTCAGGTCTGTTCTAGTGCCAAAACTTATTTTAGGAAAAACCATCACTCCAATATCAATTCCACGGTAGGTGAAATATCGAATTCGTAGACACATATTTCTATGGGATCTATAAGGATTAAGGAACAAAATTAGTGAAAGATAAACTGAGTAATATGGGAGTAAAGTTTTTCCGTATTTTACAACGCAAATGTGGTAAATTAAATGTCCAAAGATAGAGTTTCTCGCGTTAAATCGGGCAGGACTGGCTTTTAGATACTGATTTTTAGAAGTATGGCCTGAGACTCGAAACACTGTAGCTTGCTTTTCATTAGGGCTAATCTTCGGGCGAGATAAGGGAGGGTTGAGGGCGTGGTGGTGGGGGAGTGACTGTGCATTAAAGGGCTCAAGTGGGCGGTCTGGGCTTAGGGGGGATGGGGAGATGGGGGAGTACACGTTGGGAGAGTTCAGGATAAGACGTTGACTGAGCGACTCAGTCACTTATCGGCCACAGAACAACACCATGAGTTGTGAGTAGGGGAAACTAAGAGAAGCGTTTTCAACATCCCCTATTGCCGTATTTATTTTGCCTTCAGCTAAATACAAAGATGCAGACACGCTCTGTACAAATCTATACAGATATGTCTAAGGATTCCGTAGCATGTCAAGCTCGTACAATATAAAATCATCTCCAATAACTCCATCATTATAAATTCATTAATTCTAATTTTATTTATTTTGTCCTTGTCAATTTCTTATTGGGGGTCTCTATTTTCTTCCGAAGTCAATTAAGGGTGGCCTACCTAAGGTTGTTGGCCCGGGAATAAGAAATTTAAAGATTCAACGAGGCCCGAGGCAGTTGTGAGAGGAATTTCTAAATCGGACTTGTCCGCCCTTATCCCGGCGGACTAACGGTCCAAGGTAAAACTTGAGTTTCCTCCGGCGATAATTGCCCGGAGACAGAGGCTGTCCTCGATAACACTGAGAGGGGGTTGGCTCCCACCCACCCTCCAACAATGTAAACGCCGAAGCTCATTGTCGGGGAGACACAAAAGAGGGGGGTAGGGTAACTGACGCTCCCCGAGGTAACTGACTCCGGCTTTGACCTCACCGAGAGGGAAAAATGAAGAGGAACGCGGTCCCTGTATAACCGAGATCGGCGCCAGAAGAGAACTTTTGTCTTAAAGTCTTGGTCTACTGGAAGAAAGCTCGGAGAGTTCATTGTATCGTGAACCGCCAAAGGATCTCCCACCACCCCCAAAGCTGTGCCTTTTAATTCATCCTGAAAAATGCTCCGAGTTAATTCGTATTATAAAAAATAAAGAGTCCTTATCGACTTTTGGCATTACAGAATCTTCGAGTCTAGAACTCCAGGGACAGTGATATTCAATACATTCTGAAAGTGTTGAAATTTCTAAATAATCAAGCGGTAATAATATATAGGAAACGAAGAGTAATAACTGAGTAAAACACCTGTCTTCACTAGAGGGCCGCCTATTTAGAAGGGGTCTATAAAATTAGGCCGCGGAAAGTTTAAATCGGACACTCATTACCGGTTCCGAAAATATACGGTCCACAAGTCTAGACGGCAAGGGGGGGGAACTCGGTGGTCCAGAAACTCCAGTAGACGGAAATGGTATCTTTCTTCTTTCTTCCGGTTCCTTTTTTTTATTCTTTCTATTATTAAAACTCCCCGACCCGATCCCCCGCCTACCGAAATTAATTTAGGAATTGTTTCCATTCCTCGGGAAGAAGACGGCAGTTCGAAACGGGGCCTCGGAAGGGGGCAGAATTCGCTTATTCCGCTTTTGTCCGAAAACCCCTTCCGGAATTAGCGCGGACCGAGTCCCGCCCCCTACAGTTTTTAAAGTACGGGCCTTCGAAAAATACTATTCCTGGGGAATTAAAGTTGTAAGAAGGTGCGGGGGGGGAGGGATTTAGGGCGGTGGGGGCGAGCAACAAATTTTCTGAATAACCGCCCCCGCTCACCCCGGGCCTCTTGCTTCTCCTGTACTCTATTATAAGTAGCTCTTTAGCCGGCCTCCTCCCCACAGGAACAGTTATTAAGTAAAGTGAAACTGTCCGCCCCCTCCACCACCCCCAAATCCAGCCCGGCAATGGACTTACTGCCCCCCCGACCGACCTACGGCTTACTGTAGGGGGGAAAAAAAAGTTCCATCCGCGCTGCACGAGCGCCAGATTTACCGCCATTCCACCCCAGCCTCGTCCCAACTGGCGTCCCTCCCCCCATACATAAACATCGGGACATTCAAATATTCAAGATATTGGGGGCCCGCGGGATTTTGGAATATAGTCACTCTGCAACAAAAGATAGCGCTTCTTGTTCAAATAGTTCAGTACATCTGAACTACCGCTCGTTAAAATACGTTTATAAAATCGTAATAAAGCTACTGAGAGGTAGAATAGAATTATTCTATTCTCCGTCTACAATTATTCTATGTCTACGAATGTTAGCTACAACACTACCTCCTAGAAGACAGTTTTGTGTGTTTGATGTTAATTCGAGCTGTATAATCTGACTTTGATCCTTGAATATGAATTGTCATTTTATTATCTTGAGTGTCCTTATGTCTGACACGTTTTGGGGACGGCCATTTTATCCCCCATTATTCGACCCGGTTTCAATACGAAAGTAAAACCACGCTACCGCGCGGGTGACCGAATCCACCCCGGCGTTGGACTTATTCCCCCCCCCGAAACCGTCCTTTTTTTTCTTTTTTTGAATACGCGGAAAAATATACCATCCGTTCTGCAACCGGGCCAACTCTAACCGGCGTTTGCATACCCGACGGCCCTATATAAAACGGCGATAGGGGGGAATTAAAATAATCCGCGGGCATAATCCGGTGCGAACTCTCGCCACGGCCCAACCGGAAATGTAAAGCGGCATCCGGGAGGAAGTACCCCAGTATTACAAATATGTACGCATACGGTAAAATTCAATGGTCGCTGGCTCTAACACTGGACACTAAATCTGAAATTTCCTACCAAAATATATTTGTAATTTCGTTGTATATTCCTTCGAAATAATGGTTTTACTGTTGTAAAATTAGTTACGGACAAAATTCAATATATTATTGCATAAGCTTCATGGAGAATGTTATGTCCGCCAATACCGTATATTCTTTTTTTAATTTTCTAAATACATATGCAATATTGCGGCTGTATAAAATTAGACATGGATAAGAAGATATATGTCAGTTGCGTCCTTAACGGTGTCCTGCACCGTTAATATATCCAATAAATATATTGGAAAATGTATGCGAATGAATTGCAGGTTGGAGTTGATTCGAAAATCGTTTTAACAGACTAGTCGATTAATTAATTACGAGGCAGTTGTTTTCTAGATTCCGAGCCTTCCCCCCAGCCTCAAGAAATGAGCAACCAACTTTGCAATTAATCCCTTAAATAAACATAAAAACGGGCGGAGGGCGGGTGGGGAACGGGCATAAACAACGCTATTAGTCTGATGAAAACCCGGCTCGGAGATAGGTTCGACAGGGGGTGCGATACTCCCCCGTGTCGGGGATCGATCCGGGGGTTCGGTCGGAGGGAGGCCGAGAAATTGAAATAGCCGTCCGATAGGCGATAGGCCTGTTATTAGATCGTGTGTGCCGCCCAATCAGGTCCCCCTAAGTCACGTGCCCCACAGCCCAATCCTCTTCTGCTGGCACACTTGACCTCGGCTTTATCGCACGTCCGCCGCCTACCCGTTTCTCACCCTCGGACTTATCTGCGAAACCGGCTCCGCTTCAAAACCGACGTGACGCGGCCACCGTCGGGACCGAGGTCGGAAAACCTCCCTGCAAGGTAAATATCAGAGGGAGACGAGAGAGGAGATATTTGAAAAACCCTAGGAGGCGTTTTTTTGGGGGAATTCTGGGTAAATTTAAAATTTCGTGATGGTGGATATTTCGCGTGGGTTTTATTCAAATGGGAGTACTGTGTGCACACAAAATTGAATTTCTCCTGCGATTTTATTTATACTTTTAGAAGTTTGGTAGCTTATGTCCCTTACCATATTTTAACTGTAAGTATTATGCATATTTTGGTTATTATGCTATTTTAATTATACAATTGTTTATTATATATATGAACTAAAATAAATGATAAATTATCCGCTATTTAATGTACCCCAATGGGTTATGTACTACCCTAATACATAAATAAACGATCAATTACTATCGATTACTATTACTGTGAATACTCATCAACTACAGAATTGGTGCAAAAATATATACACAAGCTATATATTGGTGCCTCTCCTGGCCAGGAATTTCCTCTATTTTTCTTTTTCTCTCCTTCGCTCTCTCATTTGAGAAAATCTCTCTCTGCGGGATTAGAGATAAATGTCAGTCAATCCCAGGGACTCCAGGATTGGAGGAGGGCGGAACTGGTGCGAGCGTCGAAAACTGGAGGCGCTTGACCGTATCTAGGCGGGGGGCGGGGGGTGGACAGGAGCGAGAAAGAGATAGAGAGGGAGAGAGAAGGAGTGAGAAAGGGAGAGAGGGAGGGAGGAAAGATCCCTTTTGCCCGGTCTATCCCAACTCCTAGGACGGATAGAGGCGGTCTTATTTGGGGAAGAAATGTGCTGGCGCCTTAGAATATACCTGGGGGGACTTAGCCTCCTTTTTCCAGGGCTCAATTTTAAGGCTGGATCCAAGATAGTGTTACATCTGTGAACGACTGATTGGCCGTGTATACACTTGTAGCGACACTGACGACAACGGTTAGAAATGATCTGGAAGGTTTACAAAAGGGAACGGGGTTCAGGGTATTGATGAACAAAGTTTAAAACTCTGAATTGCAGTACCCAACTGTCGCTTCACACAAATGTTATAAATATTACATTTCACTACAAAATATTTATATGAATCAGTTCTATTAACAAAAGATATGGTAATCCCGTTTATTAATTACAAGTAAATTAAAGTGAATATGAAATTTTCTCAACTCCTGCGCTCAGTACGTAATGATAAGATAGCACATTTTTTTTTTTAAATATCGCTAGTAGAATTCAGCGTGGTTAGAATTATGCATGATGCAATAGACGTGTATTAGCGCTGTTTACGATAGCGCCCGACGTTAATAACAATGTTGATTCCTTTCTCTCCCCGGTCTTGTTCCGCTTCACGTGTCCGACTAATAACTTCCCCCCCCCACTCCAATTTCGACAAACGTCCCGGACACGGCACAACGATAAAACGGCCATATAACGGCGGCCATATTTCGGTTGAATATTAAAAGATCCTTCCGAGTTAAGCTCAAAGGGGCGAGGGAGAGTGGGCCCAGGGTCAAAAATAAAGCCGCCCCTGATATTCGAGCAAACCCCGAGTTTCAAACGAGGGCGGTGGATGGGGGCGGGCACTTTTGCCGGAGGTTTATTCGAGGGAACGAATAACCTCGGGTCGGGACGGGGAGGGAAGGGCCCAATAATTGCATGCGGAAAAGTAATTCCGTTTAGTTTGCCCACCTGACCCGCGCTGGGACCTCTCTCGCCCTTAAAAAAAAGGAGGGTCTTATCCCGCGGGCAGTAAAGGCCTCCTCCTCCTCCTCCTCCCGCCCCCCCATCCGTACCACGACTCCTCTTCGGCCACTATTAAAGTATAATGCCCAAAACTTCCCCTTACCGCGTTATAGGCCATTCGTCCGCCTCTACTTCGGCCCCCTTTCCTCTTTTACAACGGGCGACAGAGAAAGAAACGAAGAAGAAAACGTCCAACGAGTCTATTATTATAAACAATGGGAATCAATAAAATATTGTAGGGGCAACATCCATTAATTAATGCTCTTTATTTTTCCACCGTGTAAGGAATATATCTATAATATTTTGACGATGGGTAAGGAGGATTCCTATCGCAATTAACCTTACGAATTTCTCTTAATTCGTATCGATACGCCTCTTTAATGTTACTATACACTGAATATTACTATTCTAAAGAAGGCCGAGTTTTGTCGGGGAGAGACTCTCCGCCTTCCGGTCATTTGGACCGCTGGAAGGGCCGGGGTTGTAGCCCAGCATCCTGCATTATGCACGCCGGTGCGCCAATAAATAGCAGGGGAGGAGTCCGCGCGGCCTTATGTATATTTCCTGGTCTTTTCCCGTGTGCGTGAGCCGGAGTTCCCTCAGGGCTGAGAAAGCTCCACGCGCTAATTGACCCTTTCCGGGTTGGCTCACCATCCTTTATTTATTTACAGCGGCTAAATATTCAGCCGACGAATTATAGAATAAATAAACACTAGCCCGGTTTATTCGCCCAAAAAGGATTCGGGAAAGAATAATCACGGAGCTCTCATTGAGACAATCGGTAGATATAAATCTAATTTAAAATCCTATAAAAGGCAGTAATCGTCACAGGGGATTCTTTGATTCAATCTCCTTGTAACACTCTCAGAGATTTGTAATTCATTAAACGAGAGGAGGACGAAAACCCATTAGCATATTAAATAAGCAATGAACAGTACAGTGGGGGTGATATCCTAAAGGATTTAGTTAGAAGAAAACTACCGAATAAAAGTTATAAAAAAATTATTTCTCTTTTTTTATTTCCAAAAATAAACGATAAAATTGATAATGCTATTCTTAAAAAAAGGAAATCCTAAAAGTGTAAGGCTATCTACGCACATGATTGATTTAGCGCCATTTAACGCCAAATCGATTATTTGGCATAATGTTCGACAAACCGGTAACGAATTATGGAAATAGATCGGTTGATGGGGCGAGGGGTAAATTACCGTATCGCCTGAACGGCTAATTCCGGCCAAATAATATCGGGCTCCTGATTGGCATTCGACTACGTTTGGCGAATTAGCCGCTTACAGGCGCCGGGGACAAATTTGGGGACAGAACGCGGAAACCGCTTCAGGCCCCATTCAATGTTTCTTCGGCGGGGAAACGGGCGACAGAATAATTCGGACGTTCGGTCGAAATTGGAAATTGTTTCTGTTCCCCAATGAATATTAACATCCCTTTGAGAGCACGGTATGGATACGCCAACAAGACTACTCATACACAAACAGCCATCTACACACTTAGGGATACATTACGTAAACTTCTTTGAAATTTAGAATGTAATTCAATACTACAATTAACAATATAAAATATTATGTAAATTGGAGAATTTATTCTTTTCTTGATTTCTATTCCAAAACAGTTCTTATACGCAAAGCATCTTAACAGGTAGGTTTGTGGTGTTTCTGTCTCCTCTCGCTGGTTTGGCCTTTTGCTAGACCGGTTTCGGCTGCTCGCCATCACCGCCGAAACACCACAAACCTACGATATTCCAACCCCACGCAGACCACAAAACAGGTATGTTAAACATCTTAACAGGTGTTTTAATAAATTACCGTTAAAATTTTCAACATAAATTTACATTTTAAATAATAAATGTAAATGCTGATTCTTGAAATTATGAAACATCACAACGAAGGGTTGTTGGTGTGGCGGCTCGCTGCAATTTCGGAAAATAAGCCGAACCAAACCACGCCATTTAGAGGGCGAGAGATTTAATAAGTTGCAGTTGAAAATCCCCGTTAGCATATCCGACAATTAGCGGCTAATGGCTGAGGCGGCCTCCCGCCAAGAGACCGCCGGGCCCAGCTATTGCGACTAATTGCCACCTAACTCCGGCTGGCAGACAGACACAACTGCAACCCCTTTACATTGCAAAAAGTCACAGGGTAAAAGTCTCGGGTTTTCGAATTAGTTTTGATAAAAATAATAACAGCTCTGTTTGGTCCCAAATTAGCAGGAAGAAGGGTACATTTCAGTTCATTCGTTAGAAGACAACGAGAGGAAAAATTACCACATTTTGTTTTCTAATTATTAGAATGAGGCTCCAAAAGACTTATCTGACATTCAGGCCACAGGAATCATCAGGAGGTGTTACGTATACAATGGAGCTCTAGTATCTAAGATATATTGGAGAAGCAAAAAAATTTTAAAGCATGCTGTGTACATTTCAGTACTTTTTACGGGGAAACAACACGTCTCAAAACAATAACGACTATCACAAAATCGTTTCCAATTGAGCACTCTTAGCATTATAATTTAATGTTATTTAGTACAATATTGACAGTTTCGAGGAATGCTTGTCAGAATTAGAAATATTACAGTTATGGAAGTACGAAGTATCTGGTGTATACAGCGAATCGTCTAACGGTCCGTATACGAAAGCGTTGGCAGGGGGGCCTTCGCTAATTGCGTGGGCGTAGCGCCGCCGGTTAAGAACCGGCGAGCGGGCCAGGGACGTGCACATGAAATTACCGACGGTAGCCCGCGCTAATGAACCGGGGTCGTAAGAGTCAAACGGCCGAATTCCAGCGTATTAAACGGGCCCTAATACGTTTTTCCTCATTAAATTATTGTACGGCTTAATTAGGAATTGAGGGCTGTGGCGGCGGCTGGAGGGAGCATACCTAAGCCTCTGAATCATCCTGGATTCTCAAAAACGGGTCTCGTTAACACTTGACACGAGTGACCTTTAACTTTCGGTCAAATCTTCTATTTTATAGCCTCGCCGTGATATTAATGACGATTGTAGGGCATTCCCAGGACGGTAGTAAAATTGATGTAAAAACTCCTTAATTATTTTATAAACTTCCTTTTTAATTGTTAAGAAACTGGAATCAAGATTGTGAAGCAATTCAAGGATCGTTTTAAAACCACATTAGCTAAATAAAATAATTTTTGGGATCATATTTAAAAGGTGACTCACCAGACCAATGACTGAACCATAAGATATCGTTAAATAATCCAGTACATACCTGCAACAAATCAAAAAGAAAAAATATTATTTCAGGATAATAAACAATAAAATTAAATATCTGAATTATTTTTGTTTAAAATTTACCCCCTCCATCTCTATTAATGTAGCATTATCTGAAATCAATTGCGCTCACTATTTTTGTTCTATAGTATACAAAAGGATTTCGTTCTGTATTGTACAAGTTATTCCGGCTCTTTTCTTTATTGTTCCGAAGATAATGACCCCGACTTTATAAAAACGGCCCTAAGAACCCCGGATAACTATCTACAACATATGAAATACAAGTGCCAACTGTAAGTTATGCCCTTGATTTCGGAACGGCCAGACTCCGAATCGTTCCCGGATATTTATTTCCCGGATATATTTTTCCCTTTCCTCTCGTATTTACGCCCCCGGACGTGCACCAATAAAGGGCGGGCATGCATTATGCGAAAGAAAATGTAGAGAGGGGTGACTGGAATAAAACGATCGTGCGGCCGTTGGTGCCACATGTGGCCTTTTTCCGTCGTGGCCTCGGCCGTCCCCGCTACTTAGAGAAGAACTGGGCAGGCCCCGGCTCCTAACCCACAGGACGTTTTCCCTACTGCGCTGCCACCCTCCCCGGCCAATGGAAGTGCTTCATATTTCATCTTTATAACTTGTCCAGAAATTGTAGCGATACATTTGAAAAAAAAAGGGGGAAACCCGCCTCCTACTCCACCTCCCTCCCACCGACAGTCCACAGGGGCCGGTCGCTTTTTTCTCCGTCTGATTTATTTTCTGGACTGGAAATCCGATTAGACCGTGCGGGGGATTTACAACTCGGCCAAGAATTCGGGAAACGCGGCTAAGGATTTTATGCCCCCCCCCCGCGCCATGCCGGCGTTGAAGCTGCAGCCGACGACTCCGGCCTCAACAAAAATGACTTATTAATTGCATTCCTTCCGGCCGCATTGCAGACATGCGGCCCTCCTGCAGGACTCCGCACATGATGAAAGAAATGGACCGTTATGCCTCGGTAGAATATGTGCCCGAACAATTTCAATAGCAGTTAATTCCATTCGAAATATGCCATAAATATAAAGACCGCACTGGGACAAATATAAAAGATAAATATCCTAAATGAAGACATCTTAAATCATGTGCTTCGGAACCTACATTGAAACTGTAAATAGGCAGCCGGATTCGTTACAGGTATAAGCTGACAAATTGCAATATTATTATTATATCATTATGTACACTCTACTAAGAAACTAGTGATAACCAAGAACCAAGAACTAATGCCTCTATATTGCTATCGACTTGATAAGGGAGAGATAGAGAAAGAAAACAGGCAACGAGAAATGTTACTACACAGAAGCTCTATCGTCCTCACAATATTACTGCCCGAATGCTAATGACAACGGTAATGAGTCAAAAACAGGTACGATCGATTTTCAGAAACCTAGAAGATTCCAAAAGAACTGTATTATGATCCCGCGTTTCATAATACTGTAAGTAGAAGAGAGTGTAATTTTTGCTGTCTCTTGACTTATGACCCGTACCAGCGAGGCTTCGCTACCTTCAACTATACCGAACACAGTTAAAGAAGAACTACAGTAAATTGGGAGCTAAATGGACTAGAAAAGTTCACAGAGGGACGATGAATCGCACAATTTAGACGCGGTTCAAATTGCCCGTCAGCGAAATGTCAGTCCCTCTCACTAATCTCCCGGTCTTTTAATCTTCTCAGCTCCAGAAACCCATATATACTACGGGCGGCTAATTAAGCTACAAAATCCTAGCGACATTCGGCCGAGGCCCCGTCAGGATACAACTACAAGGGCGCAGTTAGTGACGTCACGCCGGCCCCATCTATCTTATCCGATTATCTTGATGGATCGACATCGCTTCCACGGGGTACCGTCTTCCCGATTACTTTGCGGACTAAGTTTTCCAATCTTTTTCGGCTCCTGATTCAATTGATTCTTACTGTCTTCGATACATCAATGACGTTCAATTCCCGCTTCGTAACCTTTTTATTCCGGTACACCGAACGGGAAATACACTATCGAGCCGTCGGCGTTGGGATGCGCTCCTTTTTAGCATTCACACATCCCTAAACAAGTCAATTTACGACGCTGTAAGTATTACACAAGGACTCATTTTATCCTGTGAAATAGGTTATGGTCTTGTACCGTGAGGAGAAATAAGTTAAGCACCTGTATTAGTGAAATACAATTTATCAATTGCATAAAATACAAGAGAATAGAACTCCTGCCGCGAGATGCCGACTCAGTATGAGGTCGCGACCCCTCTCCGCGGTAAACGCGAGGAACGTGGCCCTCTAGGAGTCTAGAAATGGTGAAGTAGAGGGGGAGGGGTTTACAATTCCGAGAAAGTCCCTGAGGGAGTGCGTTGAGTGGGGCCCGTACGCGCACTGTGGCGGCGCACGCACGCACGCACGCATCCACACACCGTTACGTAACAACCCGCATGCCGGCCCGGCTACGTGTACCGCATATTGGCTCCGCGGGCCCGCAACACAACAGTCGTGTCTCCCGTCCAATATTAACAGTTAAATATATAACTTCATTCGTTACACTCCAGCCTCTCCAGCTAGTTTCTTTGGGGGAAGGTTATTTCTTTTTTAGAATTTTTTCGAGAAATGATGTTTTAAAAACGAAATTCAAGACATTACAGGCTGACACTAGAAAGCACTACCAAAGAAAGAAAACTGGTAACGACCAAATACTGCGGAATATCACAACTAATAATTTATTTATATAATAATGCCAAAAATACGTCTCATCTCTCATGCGGAAAAGACCATTCTATTCTTATAAGAATGAAATCTGTAATAACGTCTATGAACAGAAATACAACCGGTTTACCGTACCATTTATATACAGCTTTCTCGCCTCAATTATGAGTGCAGAGTCGACATCATAGAGACCGCTACCCCAACATTGGGATAAGATCGCAAAGTTCTTTTCTGACTTAGGCAATGGGGGAAGGGGTTAGTGCGTACTCTCGAAGCGGGCCGAGGCCGGAACAACACCTGCTTGGCATTTGATTGTTAATGAACGGGGTGAGGAGAGGTCGCCGAGCTTTAAGGCTCTTGGAAATAATTCATCTATCTTCGGCAGTCTCTGTCGCAACTGCTGGCAGCGGTCCCGGCTTTTCGAAACGGCCCATTATACCTCTCGCTGCTCCGTCTCCGAGCGGGCCTCTATGGTAATAACACGTAAATGACTCGAGTTGTTAGAAGGAGAACCGGTGGGGGGGGGGATAATTTAGTTGGCAGATACGCCCAATGATATATTGTTCAAACAATCGGCTAGAAAGTCGCACTTTGTTTCATTCTTAACAACGCCGCTGTTAGGAGTTCACCTTGGCCAAAAGAAAACAACTTTTAAAGTCTTTAACCCCAGGTGCTCTCTAGAGTTAGAGAATGCACGACTCGTTGCATTCAATTCATTATCCGACAGTGAATACTGCAATTCGTTTCTCAAATTAGAAAAATAAAGCCACTGAGATTAAAGTAATAATTACAATACTTATGATAGATACGATAAAAATAGTGCACGAAACGACGAATTCAGATAACTGAAAAAAATGCCTATTATTAATTTGAAAATCCACAAAATCCATAAGATGCATTCTACTCGCAGGATAGAACACAAAAGTAGCAATTTTAATACGTTACTTTCAAATTGTCAACATGTTAGACAAAATAAAAATCATTCTGTCCATCACGAAATTCGGACGAAACTTTCTCGCCATATCTGGGAATAGAAAGAAGAAAATCGAAACGCCAAAATTAGAAACTATCGGCAATTAGGAACTTTCTCTCTGCTTTCATAGATAGACGAAATAGTTTTCGATTATTTAATGCAAAGCGGATGTGTACAAACACGTGTACGTCGATCTTATTTCTTTTTCAAGGATTAATCGATCGGTATCTTCAATTCCAAGCAGGCCATGGTGTCATTATCGGGCTTGATATCTCGGCATTACGATTGTAATAACAGCAATTACGATCCAACGACAGCTTTAATGCACTGTTATTGAATGCTCAGATGATAGTAATTACATTATCCGCTACGGGAATCTAAACTGATTTACTTTTTTACTTTTTGTTAATTTCTTTTTCGGTGAAGCGATTACGTTACAGAGACAACTGTCCCATCGATTAATGTATAAAAAAAAATAAAAATATGCATTCCAGAAGAATATCTTTATACAGCGTTCAACATAGAATGAAATGGATAACCGGTATTTATGCATGTGCTTGACATACTAACGGGAGTGAAGTGGGGGCACTTATACAAACTACCAACTATTGCATATGAAAACTATTGATAATTACATTTGCAATAGTTGTGCAATTGTATAAGAAACATCAGATATGTATCTTACAGTCTCTTTTTCATTACACGTTTTTTGTATAATTCACAACCGGTTGATATGTTTTATTATTAAATCTGTTCCATTGGGGTTTCAGCTCTTTTACTAGCAGGTGGTTGGGTTCAAGTTTATGTTTGGTCGTTTATGATGTCTGCCGGGTTCGACACGGGTTTTATATTCAGATATCAATTTATGTCATGTTTATTGAATGTACTAACGTGAAAAAATCTAGTCCTCTATATTTTGGAAAATATATACAAAACACAGGGCGACATGGTTGGTCTTGTAGGAGTACGATGTTCTCGTTGAGGTTACAGGGGTATACATTTGCACGGGAAACCTTCGTTACATCGGACAGACTCTCTTTTATAAGAAAGCGGCTAATCAGTTGACCCTTAAGCAGAAGACGGTTGTGATCGATACGGAGGAAACTTTTCTAATTGGAACGTTCCGCAGGGCGGAAGACAATGGAAATTGTGACCGATACTGCAGCGACAACGACGGCAGAAGCTGGAGGAGCTTAAGCACCGTTTCGCCTTATTCAGGAGGAGGATGCCGGACGGATGTGTCCGGGAGCGGCTTTCGTCGGGGGAGAAGCGAGGTTGGGGATCTCGTTAAGGAAACTGCCCGATGTGGGTTAACTGACGTCCGGGACATTACCGGCAGAACAAATTACTGGATACGGGACACTACCGAGAGGATATTTTCAATGCGCTCAAAACTCCACCCGACAATATTTCGTAAAATAATAAATTGAAGTATATATAAACCGTAAAGCCGGAGGGAAATTGGACCTGCGCCCGTATTCGAGTAAAAGGAACACTGGGACTCGGTTACACCAAGACTTCGTCTTATGCATTATTTTCAAGTTTCCTTTTAAATAAACAGTAATAAATTATATCGGAAATTAGCCTCCGAATTTTAGACTACGACCGAAGTACAAGTGAAGATTTAAGAATAATAAATAGCACGACCAGACTAAAGCGCAAATAAAAGACCGCTTTTAAATCCGGAACAAAACATCTGTCTCTACCCGCAGTATAAAAGAATGCGGGGAAGGACCGCAACAAACGAGATTTCTGTGTCGCCGCTATTCCTTGAAAGAATTTACCGCGTTTGATATTCACGGTTGGGCTATTTTAATTTCGTCCGAACCGAAAAAAATTGCTCCCTTATTCAAATTCGAAGTAGTAAACAATTTCGTCCCGTAAGCTCAACAGCGTTCCTTCAGCGAAATTTATCTGAATAACATCTCCGTGAATATTGTAATACGGTTATTATTAATAAAAAGAGGTCTAGTAATTCTCTTATTTGAATTCTCTCTGTGTAAATGGCTGTATTTATTTGGAGATCAACGATTTGGATTCAACTCGTGGAGGTGCACTGTATATAGTGCATATATAGTGCCTGCCAGTCAATGTATTGCTACTTAAGGATCCAGATATAATGATGGGATGACTAATAATAGCGGAGTACTGCAAGAATTCGCCGGTTCGTCGGGAGGTCCGAAAAATTATTTTCCGCCGTCCGGAGTCGGGACCAATAACCGAAGGAAAAACTTAATTAAAGCCAAACACCGGCGGTGGAGGGGGGGGGTATACGGCGATGTTTGTTTTGTCAAGGAGGGGCCGAACAAACTCGGCGGGGTCTCCCGAAATAACAGAGCCGGGCATAGGGTTCAGTTTCCTTGTTTGGGCAGTTCGGGATTCCTCCCGAAGGGGTCTGCCGGCCGGTCCCGTCGCAGCGACAGCGGCCCCGCTTTCTACGCGCCGGTCGTTCAACTTGCCGCCGTTTTCGAAACCCTCCCCCCCTCCATCCGACCCGACCGGCCGTATAATTTATAGGCAAATTCAAAATCGGACGGTCGTAGGAAAAAAAACCATACGGGGCATAACGCCGGCTGGCATAATTCCCGTCCCGTTCCAGCTGACATCTTGCTCGGCCAGTATATTACGCTTGTTATCGCTCCATCGGCGTGGGATATATAACCATTACAATTAAAAATGTTTATTCCAGGGTCCGCCTGGTTTTGAAATATTATCCCCCTTGCCTAGTTTCATTCCCTCGGCACTATAGCAGAGATTACGTATACGGTTGAAAAATGAAGAGATGTTACGTCCTTAACCGCTCTCCGTAATTCAATTTCGAAAAACTTACTCAATCCCAATCTACGACAAAACGCCATTAACGAACCGAAACCCCGAGTCAGATTCAAGGGACCAAAGAGACGACCCTTACCGGGTACGCGGCGGGTCCAGAGTCCAGACATGTCTTTCCGACCCCAAAAATAATAAATCCAAATCCGTCGACCAAACTTGCCGACCTAATTATCTTGAAACACATTTATCACAAGAAAATAATCAGAGTATCGTGAAGGATGGAGGGGAAGGGGGCGATGTTCGGGACGGAGGGCTGAGAGTAGGGCCGACCGGCTTTAATTAAGCTGAAGACGACGGTGCTAATACAAATTAAGAGTGGCGTTGTGAGAGCAGTCTATAATACCGTCGGAAAGCCGTCTTCGGCGAGATATTATGCTAAAAATATTACGCCGGAGGTAGGGGTGGGATATTACCGAGAGACGGATAATTTTATATTTATAAAACCTCGGCTCCGGTAAATCCGAGGGGCATAAAGGTTATTTAAATTAAGCGAACGGGCTTATAAAAAGAAATGGAAATGATCCCGCCCCGTAGATATAATATCAACAGAGATTAAAATAATTCCTAATATCTAAAGATTGGTTCGTTTAGGTAAAATAATTACAAAAACAACCTGAAATAATCTGTTTATGCGGACGCTCGAGTGAATTCACAAGTTTGCCCTCTTCTGGCCTCTTTACACGTTGGGGATTCAATCCCGTTCAGAGAATTAAAACGAGAAATGTACTTGTTGTACACGATAATGCGCGTTATGACTTAGTGGCTATCTAAAGAAGTCTAGCTAGATCTAGGGTTGACGAAATTAGGTAAATAGAATAAAACGTTCGAGACGTAAGTCGCGATGATTGCAGAATAAACGAGTTTCAATATTATTTCCGGATTTTCCTGGGAGGATCCACCGCCCTGAAAGCCATAGAGGGGTCCAGATTTATTACAGTTTCCAAAAGAGACTTTCTACGAGCCCGGAGCTGTCTCCGAGGTCACACTTTGTATAGGGGGCCTATGATCCCGCCTAATTCGGAACACATGGCTAGAGTTGGAAATGTCGGCCGTCGAAACCGAGTAGAAATTTATAGTGAGTGATACAACATGCCTCTGTATGGGTTTGCCCTTTGAGAGATTGGACAAGAAATAGGCACATTTCGGGGTCTGACAAGATTGGCGATGATTCCTTTTTGGCTGGGATAAGATTTCACTTAATTCCCCAATCTTACAGGCCGAGAGTCCGCTATCGATGTTCTATCGCGACACCGCTCAAAGGAAATACCTTAAACAGATTTGAGCCTTCAACTGGAATTTTTGGACCAGTTAGAGACAAAACCAGTGCCCTTCTCAGGAACTCAAGTACGAATGCTGGCCTATTGCAGTGCAATAACCTTCCTGTCAGTCGCTTCCAATCGTGATGCTTGGGATAAGCGAGCGGAGAGAACGATGGCGCGGCATCACACACCAGCGGACCTCAGAGTCCTCCCGGCGGTGGGTCCCACACCCGAGACCTCCTTCGAGCCCATTCAGCCGCGGCCCAAAGGTCATTTAGTTTCCTTTCTTTTTTCCCTCCGTTCGTTCGCCTTCCCAACTCCTTTTTATCGACGACCGCCGTATGTCTCCGACCGCCCCGTGACCCCAATCCGTCCGCTCACGAAGATGTTTACCTAAATTCCGACGCTTCAGTTCCAATTTACGCCAACACCATATAACTATCCACATATCACCTTGATCAGTCACAATAATAGTTATTCAGATTACGAGGATTAAAATCATTAGAGGAGTTAATTAAATTTTCAACAAATCCCTGATACATTTTCATTCAAATTGTGAAATTTGACGCAATATAAATTTCTTCCCTTCTGTGTCCAGCGGGATATTACGCAATGCCGTATTTTTTAATAATATTCCGTCGGGCGTTTTCATACAAGTCCCCATTACCTCTATAGTCTTATTAGCGTTAAACGCTTATTGGATCGAACGCGCGTCGGTTTTGTTTAGGGCCGGTGTCATACTGGGGAGCCTTCGCTTCGAATTAATAGCGGCGTCGACGAGGTACGGGCGCATTTAATATTGATATCGGAGGGAAAGGTTGGGCGGAGCGGGCCAGAAGAAAACCGGCCCTCCGTCCTGGAAACGCAGATGTCTATCTGCGATCGGACGGGGGACGTCTGCGGCGTTCGGGTTTGGCGTTATTGCTCAAGAACCGGTCCCGCTCTAGCGCTGCCCCCTCCCCGCTCCCCCAACTATCACTCTCTCCCTCTCTCTCTCCCTCTCTCAATCCCTTTTCTACAGCCGCGCATCCTCGCGAGTGAGACGGAGGATTTTAATTCAGCGGGGCATTCCCGGGCGCCCTGAGCGCGGCGGTACCGGCGCATTCCTTAACGGGTGAGCCGCTACCCGAGGATGCCCCCGGTCAACTTCTTTTCAATTCTTCCTAGGCGCCATTGACCGGCCACCTGTTCGATATTGTCCGCAGGAATTCGTCCGGTAAACGAACGACTGTCGTTAAACTCGGTGAGTCGACGTTTAAACCGTAAATTAGCAATTGTCCGTTATCCTTATATAGGAAGGATGTCAAGGAAGGATTTTATTCATTTCATACTTAAAATTTTCTCAGGACTATTGAATATTCTCTCGTATATTTCAGCGATCTGTGATAACTGACCGAAATAAAGCGATCAAAGTTTCATATTATTGCAGAATGTTCATTTCGATAAAGAGCAAAGAGGTAAGATGAAGGTATCATCCTGAAAATTACTCCCTTATACAATCTCAGTGTATAAGGAAATAGAATGCAAATTCCGGTCCGAGTGTTGTATTAAATAGCCGGCAGAGAAAGGCGATTCGGAAAACCAATTTCAATGTGAACGCGGGTCGGGCGTTTTCCCGATAAAGATTCGGTTTTAAATGTTGGCCGACGGGCTGGCTGAAGTACACTAATGGCTCGGCGGGGTCCTGATAACACTCTCGGGGTCTCCTTCGAAAATTAATGGCCGGTCCCAGCAGTGTGACTCCGACGCACAGATCCCGGCACCTGTTAAGCGAACCGGTTTCGACCAACGGCCCGAGGATAAAAATAGATTCAAAACATGTACGCAATACCGAAACCGGCGTATCGAGTTTTTCTAATGTCCTCAATAGCTATTCCTGCAAACAATTTTGCCAATAATAATATAGAATGTTATTACGTTCTAACACGCAAGGTAACACGTTACACAGGAAAAAATAAATCAGTGTACAGGAAGAAATTATTATTGATACGCAGTTCGTACGAAACAAGCAGTACGAAAAATAATTATATTTAAAAAGAAATGATTTCAATCTGTAAAAAAATTCTGTTTTCAAATTATCCCGATTTGCGAGAGAAAGTAGAAGAAAACCTTCGTTAAATGTCCAATTTCTAAGAGGAGAAAAAACTCATATTTTGTAGGGGCTCACGCACAATCGTACGGCACTAGAGAAGAGATCGCTTGCAAAGCCCCCGCATTCCACAGTACAGAATAGGTTTTTAAAGACCTCCGGGTAATACCGTCGATAGAATGGGCCTCTTGCAGTAAAGTGCAATAAAAAATTATTAAACCCCTCCCCCTCTTCGGCCAACATCTCACAGTTGGGCTTTCGAGCGGCGTATGGAGGACAATGGATCCGCATGCCTCCACGCGCCCCAAACCTGGCTGATGCCAACTGTAAACAACGCGCTCACAACAGCTAGCAGCTACTAGCTGAGCAGCCAGCTAGTACGCCAAGCCGAATATTTCATTGCTCTCTCAGCGAGCGTTCAAACGGTCAGCCGATAATTTTCACGGCCCTAGTCCCCCCCATTACTCGATCCATGAATTCGGGAATAGCTATGAGAGGCATCGACTATGTTTGCAAAAGAGGTCAATAGATTAGCGCTATTCAAATTTCAATAATATTTGTTCCCTAGTTAATTTTCTACGCTGTCGAGCGGCGTTTATAATAACGAACATTATGTTCAAACAAATAAGGTTTATTTTTCCTTTTTATGGCTCCGACTTTTGTCTTGTTTCTTTTGTCCAACTTAAAATCTTCTGGCTAATATTGCTATTATCCCGTCGGTCTCGGTAATTGTTTGGTGCGTGTATACAAAACAGTGGCGTCCGCTGTTGGGAGACGGAATCGGAAAGAGAGCGGACGAGGGGCGGGTCCGGGGGCGGCGCGGGGTCATCGCGGACACAAACCCACCCCGGCGGGACGGGGCACCGCGTTGAATATGCATAGAGGGACAATGCGCCCCTAATTAGGGATTCCGAAAGGGGCGGCCGGGATTACAAATGGCGTGTGTGGCGGGGGCGGCGGGGGGCAGTCCTCAGGGCCCCCCCACGAAATTCGGGGGGCGGCGGAGGGGGCGGTACTCAAGTTAATTCCGGATACAAGAGACCCTACCGGGGGGCTACAGATCTCATCTGGTATGCAATCGACGCCGCCCCCGTCGTCCCACAAACACCCGGCCTCGACCCCTGCGACGGTTTTTAACAATTACTCATCGACTTTCCCCCCGGCCCGAAAAGTTAAGGTTTACTCCGCGCTTAGTATGTAGGCCCGCAGGCGGCCGCCCCGTGTTGTAACGACGCCTGCGGATTTAACAACGCGTAAATAAAGAAGTGCAGCGGGACGGTGTTTCGCAAGGCTTGCTGGCATCCCGCAGGTCAACTCGAGATACGGGCAAAGCTCCTTAATTGAACACGCGCATGTAACCAATTTGCATGTTATGTCGGCGAGATTTATATTTTGAATACTAAGCAATTGTGTTTTATTTATATCAGTAGTAATTTCTTTATTCCATCATGTTTGGACTGGCGTAAGGCTTTCCCCAGTGTCGTTATTAATCATGACTTTTCCGGCCGTTCTAGGTATCCCCCCCGTAATATATATTTGTATGTAGGATGAAGTTAGTGTGAGCATGGGCCTTGACGTTAATGACAATGTATGAACAATTAATGTATGAAAAAGGCAAAGAATGTCGGTTGATTCGTCTAAGACACATGACGATTATCGCTGAGAAGTTGGGAATAATGGAGGGTCAAATACATCGCTTTCTAATTCGTTTCTATTTTGGCTATCTATCATGGTTCCGTACCATAATATGGACATAATTTAGTGGATGAGTAATTAGGGACAGTTTCCAACATCCTTATATGGTTCTTCGTCTTCTCTCCGATTATGGACCCCGTCCGACCGTCGTAGATGTCCGTTTTCCGAAGAATCCCAGTTTTAAGTTACGTTCACTGTATTTCCCTTTTAGGTTCGGTCATGAATAAAAATACCGGGCGAATCCGATACGGCGATGTTGTAAAGTGTACTGGTAATACTTTAGGCGTTTACGGCGTACCGAAAGCAGGATAGCTTGACCCCCGGGTCCCCCCGGGCACGGTTTCCAAACGCAATTGCAACCGTCGATCGCTTTCGTCAACCCATTCGGATCACGTACGTCCCACCTGCGCATTCGACTTTCCGTAACGGGCTAAATATACCGGTGACGGCATTTGGGGGTGTTCCTCCTCCTCGGAGGAGGAGGAGCCGCGGCAATTGGCACGCTGTTCGTTTTAGCCTGGACAACTGCCGACTGGGATGAACGTGTCCCCGAACCGGCGTCCCCCCGAATATCTTATGGAGTTTTCAATTATAAACCGAAAATGCGGAATTAAATTTAATTTAATTACAATAAAATTTCTATAATTAAGGTATGCAGTCGAAGTAAGCATTATTTCTACCGCGATTTCACGTTTCGTAGAACTTTATTTGTCATGTTAACTGCCACTGAATTTTATTATAAAATAGTGTTGCCTAGTGACATAAAATAATTGTTGGAGATCAAGATATATCGGTCCACTCCAGTTAAATGACCTCAACCTAAGGGCTGTGCTCCTGATACAAAGTGGGCAACACCAAAGTGAACGAACCCACTCCTCTCTCTACATTCATTGCCGTCCAATTGCATTTGCGCATCGGTATAATTAGAACAGCGCTCGGCGCTATAATGTTTCCGGCCGCGGGCAGAGCTGAGAGTTTCCCGCGGGTAGAAAGCGAGGTTGCCGGAGTACACTGACACGGTTCACTTTCCCCG
The DNA here is from genome assembly GCA_019843655.1 of Lethocerus indicus. Lineage (NCBI taxonomy): Eukaryota > Metazoa > Arthropoda > Insecta > Hemiptera > Belostomatidae > Lethocerus > Lethocerus indicus. The sequence goes on along the minus strand of JACDQD010000010.1, from coordinate 13,015,225 downwards.
AGCAAGTGCACGGGCGGCCTTGCACCGGCCTTGGATCTCCCCGCCGAGAGCAAAAAAGGTCAGAGGTAAACGGAACAATGCTCCGGGGTCGACGCGCCCACCAGGACCGAACATCCTTCGGCTCCATTCATAAATCAAAGGCGGTTACGGCCACCGTGAGCAAAAATAAAAAGAAATATTTTCCGCAATAAGTGCCATTTGCCGAAGAGCTAAAAAAAGTGTATTCGGCCCGAAACCACATTGGCAGGGAGGACCACTCGGGACGGAAATATGAGACCAATGCTGAGCACGCTTGTCGTGTGCCCATTCACAAATTTTTAATCCTTTGCAACCTCCGTTTCATTTATTTGCCACAATGGCCACCGCTAGAAACAGTTCGGCCAGTTTTGGGTGAGAGGTACCTCATCTTTCGTACGGAGTAGAGGAATTCAAAGACAGAATAAAACAGCATGCTGAGACACGGAGGTGGATGAAGAACAGTGAAGGCCTAGTTTGATTCGTGATAAATAAAAGATGTAACAGTGAATCAAAGAAAGATATGGATGTATCTAGGTAATCTAAACCACTTGAAATTATTCCAAGAAAGCTTTTTTCCATCGTCGTTAAGTGTATGGATGAAAGCAATGTTCTTTCACAAAATTCAAAGGACGTATATTCGCCATCGAAATGAACGTTTGCCAGCCTTCGCTTCCCGAGATGGCCTCGAGCTGTGTCCCATTTATTGCTGCATTCCAGCCGACGATAAAACGGGATACTTTCTTACCGACACCAACTGCCAATGTTGCGACGTCCACTTGGGAATGAACTGTGCGCCCAGTAAATAAGGACAATTACAACATTGTTCAGCTCTCTCTCTCTCTCTCTATCGTCCAAGTCGCTGTAACGCAACCTACATTTTTGTCGATACTGTAAAAACACTCGCGCCCGGGGATCTTCTCAGAAGGAAATGGGGCAGTAAACGTTTACCGGGGGGCTATTAGCCGCGCTCTCCGACTTGCGCAAGACGTGTACTTTTTCCATACCCGCACGCCAATGTTGTAATCAATTGCACCTTGAAATACATCAAGCTCTTGCTGTACCCCCTCGACCCTTTTCAATAGCATGGCGTCCGGTCCATTCAAGGATGCGTCCGACATCGAGCCAGAGGAACGCACGCGAATGGGGACTGTACGATAAATACATAACACAACTATTATAACAAACAAATATTATAAAAATCCGGATGTTCATTTCGGAACTACTGTTTTAAAATACTGAAATAACAAGCAGATGTTTTTATAAGCGAGACTCATGTTTTATAAATAGCCTCCAGTGTATATTATCGAAGCCGAAAAGCCCCATTCTACATCGATTAGCGGTAGAAGATAAGTAGGAGTGGTTGGCGGGCGCGGATACTCCCCCAACCAGCCCGACAAGAGAGCCTTCTTCTCCTCGCTTCTCAATCTCAAATCCCAAATCTTGACTTATAAAGCAGAACTCTTCGCCAACTAACTACCTCTATTTCAGTTCGGGCGCCAAAACTTTCGAGAACTTTCAAGTCCCGGCCCTCCCAACGCCCACTCTTACTCTTACTCCTCTTCTTCTTCCAGGACGGGATAAACCTATTTCACGCGGTCCCGACTTCTTTTCCCCCATACACTCTACACACTACACTCTCTGTCCTCCTCTCTCAGTTCGCACTCGGCGAATACAAAGCGGATAAAACCCTGATAGGTATAGTCTTTCTCTTCATTCCGCCCTATTGGTGGGATTTTTGAAACTTTCGCTCTCTATACCGCCTAGCGACTGCTACTTCGACACTCATTTCTATACTAATTTCTTCACGGGAAACTTCACGCCTACTCGCGTTGGGAGAAACCCAATTGATGGTGGATCGCTGTAAAAAAATCCTTACATTCGTATTGGCTTGAAGAGATTGAGAGACGCGGGGAGGTGTTTGGGGTTGTGACGCGCGCGGCTACGGTTTGACCCGGGCGATGTTGAAACCGGTTTATCACAGCTCCGGCGATACATTGAGGAATTCCAACCTCAGGCCGACAATCGTTAATTAATGCCCAACGTCCGCTTCCAGATTATCTATCTTCGCCATTCCACGATAAATATAAACCCTCTCGAGCGTATACAAATATTTACTTTCCGCTGAAAACGCACCCCGAAACTACATCTGAACGTAAACTGGGTCACGATCCAACCTATAGAGCAGGACTATAATTATTCATCAGGATTGTTTCGGCTTAGGGCTTAGATTTAACCCTGTTCAACCGGATACTTATACGCGATTCGAGGCCATCATCAAAGAAAACTAACATAGTTTTGCAATTATCGTATTTTACAAAATCGAATTTAGATTGAAACTTGAAAATATTCAATAGAATTAACAGGGAGTATCCCTTAAATTCTGGATTCTAGTAGAAAGAGTTGACACTTAATAAGTCTGGCCAAAAAGAGAACAAAAATAAATTACTGTACGTATACAATTTGTAGACTACAAGTCCTATTGGTGGACAGCAGAACAGGTGTCTAACATGTCAATATAACAGAGTGAGGATACACTATACACATGATATTATCCGCCGGCTGATCGAACACGTGTCCTTCAGCAGAAACATGTGTTCCCAAGCCTCCCTGTAGGTTAACTCGCGTAAACACACTCGATTCGTAATCTATCAGTTATTTCTAAATTTTCAGTGCGTTTCAGGGCCGGACAAAATGGCCGAAGAGAACCCGGAAAGTGGCGAGGAGTGCATAGACGAAGACGTCGATTTCAACATCTACTACAGAGTGGCAAAACAGCACGCACTTAAACAGCTGCCAGAAATAACCGGTACTCAGTTTTATGATGATGATTCAGTTCGTCGGGACTCGGTGTGCCAAAAGGAAGAACAATCGAATATCTAAAATTAGATTAACCGTCGATGAGCCGAAGAATTGCATAGAGCTCATTTCCTGCTAAATTGTTGCAGATTCGTCGAAAGCGTGCGCTTGGCTGTTGAAAATAAAGAACTGCCCGGACAAGAAGCTGCGGCTTGACTACGTACGGCTTCTCGTGTTCGCGCTCTACCTTAAGAAAATGATCGGTCCGTTCGAGGCTCGGCCGCCCAAAGAAGACCTTCAGCCGTTCCCGGAAGGAGTCGATGTAAATTGGCCCTCTGAAACCCGGGAAAACTTTTTTTGTGGGAGATAAGAGCAACACTCTTGTTTTACATTGTACAATCGGAGAGGGGATTTCAAACGATCGTTTCTAAATTAGGTTTTGTATAAGGAGTTCAACTTTACTTTTACCGAATTTGATGGCCAACCGACAATACAGAAATCGTTCGTACAAAACTTGTCCGCGAAGTTAATAAGTTTTCGCCAGCGACCCAGCGTGTATAGATGATAAAACTTTTACTCCGGCAATATTGGTTTATTTGTTCACTCTAATAATCTCTTCCATAGCCTCTCGGCTCTTCATCGTTCCGCTAAGTATTTTTTTATTTCAACCTTTCAGGTGCTGAAGATCGGTCGCGACATCATACGCCAGGTCACTGAAGAGCGCGTCCTGCAGCCGAGGACGGCCGAGGTGGCGACCACCCTCTCCTGGGACAAGAGGGAGTACGCCGCCCACCAGCTGAACAATGGCTGCGCTCAGTGCTTCTACGCGGTCAGTTCGGCCCCGTTCGAAGAGTGGGTCGGCTACGAGGGCGAAGAGGAATTGGCCTCCAAAATCAACACAGAATTCGACTTGGACCTAGCGCTCGATGAACTAGCGAAATGCGGAAACGAAGAGACGGACAAAAACGACGATAATGGAAAGTATGAAATGTATAACGCTGTGCAATATTGATATTATTTGTTGTAAGGACTTGTGACCGAAAGTTATGAAAATTATGAATTTCAAATTCCCGTGCTGGCGTATTATATATCGATAAGAATAATATCGTAGAATCAGAGCAATATCCGTAAATCCTTGAACAGGTCAGAAATAGTGATGCCCCAAGAGAAAATCAAATAAGATCTATACCAACTTTTTTTTTCCAGTTCCCCTGAAAGTGAAGAATCATCCGAATCGTCGGAATCGTCCGATTCCGAGGACAAGAAGACCGACGGAAGCGACAAGGGTGAAGGGGGACAGAGCGGGGAAGGAAACGATAAAGCGGTCACAGTTCGATTCGACGAAACTGTCAAGGGAGAAACGGAAACGGTTAAGGAGGAGCAACAAGCGCCGAAGGAAGCTGAAACTGAAGACAGGCCAGCTTCACGCCATCGTAAATTGTTGGATGTCACAGATCCGATGCACGACCAAAAGTGGTAAGCGAGGCGAAAAATTAACGAATAACAATTTTTCAAACATACGTTGTCTGATTTAAGTCTGATATTATCTGATCACGGGTTTGGCATTATTCACATTTATGTCTCTGTTCAGGCTGGCCAATTTTGGGAAATTTGTATCCGTCATCGGAACGAAATATATCCCCGAAAGTATCGAAACCAAAGCCGGAGTTATCAACGAATCGAACAGAATTATGGATTTGTACTCGGGTATTTATTGATTACATAGCCTCCTGCCACTGCCCATTTTTATAATCGATTCATTAAAATGGATTTAAAACTGTGTAAAAAATATATTATTTTCAGGTTGTTCTAGTCCTGGAAATGTTGATGAATGCAAGTACGTTCATTTGTTCTTTTACATTATTTTTCTTTCTACTAACGAAGAGTTTTCGTACATTTATGGTTACCGTGGTTTTTTCGAATAGAATGGCGGGACATGTCGAAGATAAGCCAGAGGGAAATAGAAGCGGTTGGTTCGCGGTCGGAGCCCGCTGCGCCTCAACGCCGACTCCATCTTTCGGATATAGAAGACCGGCGAGTCCAACGAGTTTCTTGGCAAGTCCCGTATACAGGCATCCTCAAAGCGATTTGGCGAAATTGCCAGAAGAGTACGACTACTGCATGGATGCTGGCAATACCGAGGGGGAACGGGATAACGGCCGGGATTACATTGAACCGATACAGCCGGAGGTTCCTGAAGAATGCGTACAAGAGGATTTCCCTCGGGCCTTCTCCGGAGGCCCCTCTCGACACACTACGAACTGGTACATTCTCGAAGACGTCGGTTACGAAATCGATTCCCGTATGACGCCCCAAGTACGGAGACCGGTCGAGTACGTTCACTACCGACACGCGGAGGACTCCTCGGAGCGGAGGGGTCTCTGCCGGCCGGTCAAAACCCAAGTCTCGCTCTCGCCCTTCCTCAATCAGCCGAAGGGGCGCCGAAACCTCTTACCGGAAAGGAGTTTTACAGCCTCGACGCCTGTCCGAGGGCGCGAGCCCCGGGCGGAGTGCCTGCGACCCGACCTGAGTGCCGTCTACGGTCCGGGCATGAGCCGCCGCCCGAGGAGCCCCAGCCGCCGGCAACGGTACTTGGATATGACCGACGAAACGGACAGTCTCCACGAGGAGGAACCTTTCTGCCCCGCCTCCAGTACGCAATTTCCCGGACAACCTTACGCACAGCTCGAACTCACCGATGTGTCCCTTATAAAGAAGCCTTACGCCTACATTCGGGACCGCAGGCCGAAAGTACGTAGCTCTCGCATCCTGTTCTAGCTCCGGAGGTTCATTCCTTACTGAAGAACGACCGGAGTCGAGATAAGTAATCATACGCGTATCAATACAGAACATTTACATAAATCTGCATATTTTTTTCTTCGAACAACCTACATACTATGTTATTAACCGAAAATAGAACCCGTCCAAAATCCGCGAATTATTTCAAGATTAAAACACTGTGCGAAGAAGGCAGTTATTAAGATGTAATTAGTAGCCAGTTAAGGCTCACTTAAATTATGCTCAGACGGATTCCATTAATTTTACGTCGACGTCCGGCATAAACGCCGGTCAGTAAACGTGTCGGAATTTGCCAGAAAAGAAATCACCGATAGCAACGAACCGACTCCAAATTGTAAGCATGGGCCGTAATTACATCTTTAATTGGTGCAGCCGTGTGCAGTGCAACTGTTTTCTTCGGGGCGGTACAAAACTGGGCCGAATTCTTGGCGGCCATCGGAGCGTCAAATTGCCGCGGTCCCGGCTCCTGATGATTATAATCTTTGCTCATTAAACGGACGGACGGTTCCATTTGGGCTGGAACGCGGGAGGCCCCTAGCTTTCTAGCATAGCGTACTACAACTGCTTGCATACTCGGCACGAATTCTACGCAACTGTAGGGTAACAAAATATGTAAACTCCGGTTATAAGGTAACCATACAAATTCAAGAAAAACTGTGTTTCATTCTGTTGTATTATTTTTATGGTGTCATTAGCCAATCAGACATATCCCCCATGCCTGAACCTAGAAATTGACTTTTATTTATACCGAATATTCCGAAATAGCGATAGTACCAGGTTATATATGAGGATTAGGGCACATCATAAAATATTCAAAAAGAACCTGGATTTCTTCGGCCAATAATTTGAATAACAATCGGGAAAATACCTCTCCTTCGACGGTAACTCAGGGTCCACGCCGAATCCTGCGAAACGGACAGAGTTACCTCCGGGACTTTATTGAATAGCGGAATTTCCGTTCAGAGATGCGAAACACGGCCCGAAGGTGTCCCGAGGGAGTTCGGAACTCCCGGCGGGCAAAAGTTGGTCATGGGAGTTCAGTTGGCGGGTCAAGGAGGTGATGTCACCCAGTCGTTGCCCCACAGCCAACCAGACGGGCGGCTGAATTAACCTCGTTGGAAAAGACAAATTGATGACTCTCAACCGGAATCACTACGGCGAAAGGTTGCTTCCAACCGTACCCATCTTTTACCACCCTCATTTGATAATTTGGTCAGTTCAGATATTTAAGTACGTGAACTGTTTAATTTAAAATGATTCACAAACACGCGCTCCTATATCATTAGAAACTATAGCATTCTACACGTTTCACTTGCGTCCATTTTCCTGGCATATATTCAAATTATCTGACAGTATCCCCCTCCCTTAACATAAACTAAAATAATTACGATTATGACTACTAGGAACATCATTAACGGTTTAGAAAATATATTGTACCGTTCGAATTATGGTATAGTTCAAACTAACCCAGTTTTCCGAGGTATACGAGGACTTGGTGGCTGTTGAGGGAGTGATAAAACTGAGGGCTCGCCATAGTTGGGGGTCGGGGGAGGGATTGACCCTCTCCAAAATCCGGAAGTGCCCTCCGCTGATGAATACCGTGAAGAGCGCACGCACACGAGCACACACAGCCAAGTACAAACAACCCCCCAAAGGCTACCGGTTTAACAAACACCGGTAAACGTTTAAGGAGACCCCCCCCCCTTGAAAGGGGTTGGGGGGTCTCAAAGCCACTCCGGGCCCTACTTAAACACGACTTCAAACTTCTCACCCCCCCTCTTATCTGTTTCCGATTATTCCCTTCTAGTATAACGATGCCGGCAGATCTACGGAAGTAAAAACCTAATACCGACTTGAGTGAGTATAAGTGCCTTAGCAACGCCCAGGGAAGACAGAAATATAAACATAAGTACCGAACAAATATACGGATCGTGAACATTTTGGCAAATTTTGCCAAAGTATTTCCTTCTCGCAATCATCAATAATACATTAACGTACACCTGAGTATGCCAGTCTGCAATTAAAGATACTGCACTAATACACCAGTATGATCTGGACCATACACAGTGCGGAATGTGTGTTTAAATTCCGTTCGGTCAGGGTACATAAATGATATCGCAACACTCCAGTGACAGTACCCAAAAGAATTTCCACCGGTATGCGAAAAAATAGTTTATTACTAACTGAGCGCAGCTGCAGATGGCGAGAAACTGAACACGGTTAAAGAAAAAATGACGGAAGATCGCAGGAGTGTCGATCGAAAACAAGATCACAATCAAATAGCTCGAACACGAATGAATGACAGGGTAAGATAATAACAAGCTTGAGAATGGTTTAACAAAAATTGAAGGATTTTTTTTCTAAGGAAAGTTTATACCGCAAGCCCGAAAAACCCAATATTTCAAAGCTGTTCGATGCCTGCTAGCCAGAGAGAGATTGGGATTGCGGGCCGGCTTTCGGGGAAGGGTGGCCGGGAAAGCCGGGCCGAGGCCTACTTAAACACGACTTCAAACACCCTTATCGCACTTCAAATAATCCTCTCGACTATAGACCCCGCCGCAAATAGAGGGCACTCTCCTTCGGCCCGGTCTCGGGCATTAAAGAAATTCAATCGGACTCGGATCCCCTCGTTAGGCCTTTCTCGAACGGGCAGACACCGACGATGGGGTTTCCAGTAGTCGGGAAAAATTAAAATATACGCCCACCGAATGTCCCGAGTTTCCCTTAGTTATTGAAATAGCTGCCGGCAGATTTGGAACAAAATCAGTTCATATTAGTTAATACTGAAGCTCCCAGGATCGTTTACTTATATATAGCAGGATTACTGTCGTCGTCTGATTAATCGGATTTGAATACTTGTAATTGGCAAGAAAGGAAACGGCCACCCATTAGTGCCGGAAAGGTATGAATTGCGAAGCGCCAAAGTAAAGCCGGCCCGACTGTAGAGAGAGACCGCGTATAATAACAGGTGTGGCCTTTGGATATTAACTATGTCGGCCCGTCGGAACCGGTCCCGGGGCGAATTCTGAGAGCGAGGGGTCGACCCAGATGTAGGAGCGCGTGTGTACCGCATGAGAACGAGAGAGCGGCACGATTACGCAAGTGGATGAGATCAAGCTGACGTCACCCGAGCAGAAAAGGAGTGAACGACAAACGGCAAACTAATAAGAAAACGATTTAAATAACGAGGAACGAAGCGACGAGTCGTACCGTAAAGCGACTTTTTTCCAAACTTTTTTTTTCCCCCCCGCTCTCATTATGTAGAGGCATTTCCCGCTTGCATTTGTAGCGGCCACCGCATAACTACACTTTAAGTGGGCTGCAGATGATAAGAAACAAATTACCCAACAGCATTCCGACGAGTATACTTAATGATAGTGGAACTGGGAAAATGGAGTAAATGAAAGGGGTCACTCATGTGATTCATGTGTTATGTTGAACCTTTCCTAACCCAATTAAGAGTTCCTGAACTTGAAAGGATTTAGAGTCTTTATTCCTTGGTCTAATACAGTTTGAATTAAACAATTGTACAGTGAGTTTACTTAGAGTATGAAGACCGATTACGAACGTAATTCTGAAAACAAAAAGTATCGCCATAATAGGGAGATTGCCCACGATATTTTTTCGATACACCGCAAGGAATAAACTGAACGGTCAAAACGACTGAAATCTAAAATATGATTTCAATATGTTATAAAAATTGGGTCATACGATGTTTAAATATTTTGTACATTGAAACCCCCAATCACCCGAACAACCGAAAAATCGGTAATCGCTAATTTTCGATTGGTCATCAAACAACAACATGGCCCGACACGTTTCAAAACGAGTCCGCAGATCTCGCTGAACTGTATTACCTAATAATAATATTGGGTAAGATTGAAAGCTGCGTTCAGAGATATTAAAGACAATTAATCCCAGTATAATCTTCAGGGGGTAAAATTGCACGCGTAATGGTTATGATTACTGAATATATAAAAACTAAATGAAGTGTTACTCTTAGTACTTACTGTCTATGAAAATTGGTTTAAGAAAAATATCCACTTACAGAAAGCCGACTAAGTACCGCCGTCAGGGACATCAATATGAGGTTTGTTCATTTAACATTTTTATATCGTAGCGACTCCTAAATGGGAGTAGACATTTTTGTTTTGTTTTTTATGAACCCACGATAATAGCTTTCAAATTACATTGTATCCTTTTTAAATTTTTCATTCTGTAATATAGTGGGGTAAAAAAAAGTGGAACTGGAGCTTCGTTGCATATGCAGATGCAATCAAGCCCAAAAAGTTAGAACTAATTTCATTAATTCAGAGTAATTTGAATTCCCCCAGTCTCTAAGGGCCCCGAGCACGTAGATTAAAAGCACTAATAGTCTTTTTCATATAACAGAATTATGTATTTTATTTAACGTTATACACTATTCATAGAATAAATGTAAAATCGTGAGTATGTCAATCGGCCAATAAAATTATTCTGAAACGAATATTCAGAGAAATATGAATTTTACCCAGCATGTTTACGACGTTTGTAATTCATACAATATTGCTTATTCCTCTTGTAATAAATGGTTTGAATAATTACACCAAAGCCAACGTACTTCTGATTTGTTTAACTATATTCCTTAAAATGACCTACTCATGAACCTGAAGAGGTAATAACACTTTTAGGTCCGTTTGTTAAATTAAACTGCCAACTTGTAATCGGGTAACGTTAAAATTCGCTGTATCGGGGAATTTACTGAATTCTGTTTGGTTTCCTTCAAAAATATTACCAAGTATAGTATTTACCACCTTTAAGGTGTAAAATTAATCGAGGTAGCGAGAATTCGCTTCTGTTTATAAACAAATTCACTTTCAGAACGAGCTCGAAACACAATCTGAATTATACTCGAACTGTCACGCCGATTTGCAGTAAACAGAGGAGTCATTGAATGTGGCGATGGCAACAGACAGATCATTACCGATCTGAGGGTAAACTCACCCCTCACTATTACCGGCGGCATCAATTAACTCGGCAATAAGCGTAACACAATCTTGCCACTGTTTGGCAGTTCATTGGGTCTGATTCGATGCTGGCTCATTGATGGAAATTATTTGCAGCAATAACCAAATTCCTGTTAGTATATGTTTTAATTACTCTGTTTAACAGGAATTTCTACTGAGTCTAAATGTTTTCAGAATTATCGAACTTAGTTGAACCTAATATTAATTAATTATTCGTAAGGGATTTTTCAGATTTGAATAATTGACCGCCTTTCAAACTTAGGATAAATTTCTCACTGAATAATTATTTTCTACAAGCGCTCGAAAAATTCCGGGGTAAAAGATATTATTACTGAAATTCGACTGGACCGAAATTATGACGCAGTTTACCTAAGATGCCCGTTTCCCTTTATGTCCAGAACCCACACTCTTAATACACAATTAACTTTTTGTTGTATTTGAAACACCATTCAATTTTATAACTTCTCGCGTACTGAATTAACGCCTAAATTCTCCCCTTCCCGCGGCAAGACCATTGACTGTAATAAAGTACTTAAAAAGGCCCGAAGTTAATTTCCACAAATGAGAGTTATTTTTAGAGAGATTAAGTCCCCCTGTAGTGGCGACATTAATCAGCATGCTAATCCGACGAGGTCGCCCCCTTTTACTCGTACAGGGCTAATGCTCGGGGTGAAGTTAATTAGCGAATAACGAACTGTCCGAGGCCCGCGTGCCGAACCATCTCTGGCACCGCTTCAACGAAACAGTACAACAGAAGTGAAATGGGTTTTGGAGTATATGGATATTCGTCTTGGGGAATTGTACGGGGGACACGCCGAAGTTCGAGTTTTAAAAAAATGCCAATCGACAGCGAATAATTAAATTGCCTATTCATATCAGTGATCTGTACTGGGATCGCCCCAAACAGCTAATTGAGCCTGCAGGAACACAAAATAGGCCGGCCAAAGAGAAGTAAATTGAGTGGGAGCAATACGAACTTGAGGGTTAAATCGGAATCTAAAGAGAGAGAGTGAAAGAGGGTAGGGGGCGAGAGAGTGAGGCAATATCATTAAATTTCAGCAATTGCCCACTTCTCATTCATGACGAAAAGGTGAATAAAAAAAACACTCTGTAGTATCAATGCGACAACGGAACATGGCCACGGATTGAAATCACGCCACTTTCCGACATATTACAATGAATTCATAAACATTATAACTGCTGTAGTAATTTTACAGTCTTTAATAACTCACTACCGCTAATGGCGCTTACTTAGCGGTAAATTCTATTTCCGTCCTGCCTGCAGTCTGTTTCCCGGAACCTCTTTTCGGTTGGGGTCCCTTCCGCACGGTCAGAAACCCGATCGATGCCGGTCGCAGACCGCAAACAGGCGTTTAGCCTAACGGGGAAAGGGGCCTCTTCAAGCCCTTTCCCTTCGCATTTCGAGGGAATCAATTTTATCTTGCCCTCTGTTTGCCCGCCCGGGTTTCGCCCGAATGCGGTGTCGGCCCGTGACGCCGGTCCGGCCGCCTATATATACTATAGCCGCCCCTCGTAACCGCCCCCACCCTCACAATTCCCCCTCACCCTTAATTGCGTTCCTTCTAAATGAAACGTCCGGTTTCCATTAGAGGGGAGGCGCGCGGACTTGATGTCTTATTCCGCACAAGAAACAGGAAGAATTCCCGCTCCGAGAGATGGATATCAAGTATTTACTTAATTTGTCCAAAACATATTAATTAGATACCGTAAGTAAATTTTAAAATATGATCTTTTATCCCGAACCTCGGAAATATGGATAATAGATTACGAATCATTCCTAAAGTGAACAGAAACAATTAGGCAAATTACTGATCTAGTAGGAGAGTGGAGGCAGGAAGTAGTTTTATATCAAGTGTTATAAACTGTAAGAAAACATGAGTGTTAGATTTTTGGCAATTTCCAAGATTTTATTATGTAGGACAGAAGGCGAAATGTATCAATTTCAGAGTTCCATTCCCCTCTGCAGCACGGAATACGACCTGTTTATTAAACGAGCAAATTAGACGGACGAGCCCGGCAATTCTTAACACGCCGGCGAAGTTTAACAGTCGGCGGGCTTCAGACGACCGAAAACGAGGCCGCCCTCATCGTCGCCGCGCGGGGTAAAAACAGCTTTTCTTCTACCAGAGGGCGACCATTAGGAATTTTAAGGGAGGACGAAGCGGGGCGGGGCGGGGAGGAAACGAAACTTCCGGCGAAAAGTCGTCCACGAACGACGGTCGATCCAAACTTTTATGGAAACCGTTGTTTTGCAGGTGCCGCCCCCCCTCAGACAGAGGCCGCGGTCTCAAACTTGTGTAAGAGGGGCACACAACTTGTATCATTAACACCCCCAACCCCCAGACACCAAATGAGACGGTCCACCATTAATATTCGCGTTCGGGGGCCCCAAGCAACCCCCCCGAGTAATGGGGTCGGACTGAGAAATGAGCGGGTCGTGACCCGTGCCGGGCCCTTATGGTCCCGCACTGCCGGGGACGCAACCCCCTCCCAAATGTCCCGCTAACCCTACGCAACATTAATATATTTTAATTCCAGGTATTCGTTCGGTTGGCCGGGAAATTCTGTAATATCTCACACTTCTTAACCTCTGCAGTAGTCGGCCATAAGCAGCGAGGTACTAGGTGTATTATTTCAAATAAATATTTTTAAAAAATATATAACAAAAATTATGATGCGATCGAGTGATTGAAGTGAGAAATACACAGTGTATCTCGTGACTTATAGCTTGAAACTGAATATAAATGTCGGTCTTGCCAAAGGAGGGAGGCAAAATTTGCAAATAATCGAGAGACTAATTCTTCGAACCGACCTAAAAATTAGTAAACATCATAAAGAAAATACGTTCCGCAGTAACGTCCAATCAGTTATTAGATCCGACTTCAATCAGCAGGCCATGAAACGGTCTTCGGGTACAATATTTAATTGGGAAACTGCCATCATCAATTGGGAGTGACGGTGAATAACATGGGTGTGGAGGGGGGGGGGACAATGTCCGATACACTGAAACTCAGACGTGGACTAATAAAAAAAAATTGTGAAAAAAAAGCGGGGGCAGGCGCGTCGGAGCGTCCATTTGCCAGTTTCGCACAACAGATCAAAGCGGCCCTCCAGGCCTTCCCTATACAGAGACGCCGAGGGTCCTACTCTCGATTTGTATGAGGTCGCGTTGTTTGGATTAAAAATATTTTCAAAAAAAAAAAACCGTCGTTAATAAACTCAAAATTGAAATATCTCAGAGATGTGAGAGATTAAATCCGGCGATTTGAAGCTTAATGAGTGTTCGACGATCTTTCTCGTATTAGAAACGGGGTCTATAATTTTTTTAATGCCGTCTAGAAGGGTGCGTGGCATCAAGCGATAGGTGAGAAGGATGGACGTTGAATGAAGAGCGGACGACGGCGAATCGCGCGCCCAAATTTCGGTATATTTTTCCATAAATGGAGCAATATAATCCTGCAGGTCCTGTAGCTTACAGTTACATTCATTACATGATTGATAGTTGGACATCAGATAACTCGGATTCGTTCGGATTTATTGTCTAATTATAAGATACGAGCGTCCGATTCGAGTGCTGTAGCCCGCACACGTGCTTCTGGCGCGCCTACCCAAAAACCGATCCGGCCGGGGCTCGTTAACCTCGGTCATGGGGCCGGACAGGCACGTACTCCAGAGTTTATTGCCGTCGCGCCACTGTGTCGCGTCCGGAAAACGCATCCGTAATAATTCGAGGGTGGCCAAATTACGTTCGTTCATCCCCTCGTTAGCGCCCTCCAGCCCCGGCCCAGTGAGCTCTCTCACTCGAGAGTGGATGAAATGTCCGGTGGGACTTGAACAGCGTGGCTTGAGTGGATGTATTTATCGGTAAAAATCGATAAATTTAGCTACATAATCTACGATTAAAACTATTATTGACTAAAATACTAGGAATTTATTTATTGGGACGACTGTTTATTCGTGAATACAAATTTTAATTTCGGTACGACTGATTATAAGGTTGCGACCAGCCTAGTGCAAAGGTCTTGTTTATAGGCATTGTATAATATGACCGTTAATTATTTACTAAGGTCGAGAATGGTCCCGGAGGGCGATTGCCGGGTGAAATAAGCGGCGGCTTTACCGGCCGCACAGCTCCTCGTCTCAGGAGAATAAAAGCGGGAAGAGATGGCCAAAGGGGTTGGCGGAGGGATGAAGGGGGTGGCGGGGGCGGAGAGGCCCGGCAGGGATTGTGTTTATTGGGCCCAGGGGGTGTGCGGCCCCCGCTTGTCCTTTTAATATCTTTATGGCCCCCGGGCACAATGTATGAGATACTTTATAGATATTGAATGTCTCGGCCAAGGTGGCCCTCTTCTACTTCGCCAAATTTACAAGAGTTACCGCCCCAATAAAACTCCCGGTAAGGCAGTTTCGGAAACACCCTCCACCCGTCACAAAAAAAAACAAAAACCTGGAATGAAATACAGCGGGCATTATCATATTGGAAATTCCTGTTAATTAAAGTAAAAATTTGAGAGAATAACATACATATGCCACGTAAGCACCGAGGTGCATTTTATGATAAAAATAGCCAGAACATAGATAGAAAATAAAAAAGGTAAAATATACGAAGAGAATACAAAACTCTAAGTTGTTCTATTCAAAAAAATGCTGCTTTTTCGCCACCCCCTACTCCAATAACATATTAAAACTTTCATTGTATATCCTTCTTAAACGCAACACGTTTTCGTAATTCAAAATTAACGGAGATGGGACAAATTTTGGCTCGAATAACGCTTTAGTTGACCGGAAAATTTACAAACCCAAGGGCCGTTTCGTCAACGGGAGGGAGAGGCGGCGAACGTGCTGAATCGCCACTGGGACAAGGCATAATATCGTGCTGACCTCTTAACTTTGCCACGAGACACCTATATATGATGTAGACCGCGCGCCCTATATAGAATAATATAGAATGATATTCTATATTATTATATGCAAATCCCTGGTTCCGTTTAAACGTCGATACGGGACAGAAAATAACGCATATATATATGCTCGTATATTCAATTGAACTCGCATCCAAAATCAAAGTAAAATGATCTGCTGTAGAATCATTTACGGCTTATTTCACCGGTCCCGCTTTCATTTATGTCGGCACTGGAAGTATGGAGAGGTTTCCGCAGCCTATCGGTGTGCAGTCCATTAAGCCAACCACCGAACTCTTTTCGAGAATATATTATTTTGATCTTTTTGATCTGTATTATTATTATATATATAAAAAAGATCTACAAGGTGAGAGTGCATTTTACCGGGAGCGGCGAAAAGTAAACCGCAGCTCGGTCCCCGGACTTGAAAGCTCGGAAATCCTACTTTTTTCTAAACCCCTTTTTTTTAAAATCCCACTCCTTACTTCAACTTAAAGTGTTCTCTCTCTCTCTCTCTCTCTTCCTCCCCCGTTTTTTCAGAACCCCTTCACCCCCCAGCCCCGGTTACGAATAAAAAAGACAGTTCTCCCTCGCTTTATGTACGGCAACCCCCCGGGGCTTTGTATCTAACGCTCTCCGGCATTAACCGTTGGTCTCGGTTGGACGGTAATTAGAGTGTTTCCGTGCCCCCTCTGAACGACGACGGGAGGGGGGGGAAGGTGAAAAAAAACGCCGAAATGTCTGTGAGGGAACCACTCGAGGAAATGAAGACGTTCGATACTCCAGGCGTATGTCTGAATGCGCGGCCGAGGATCACTATACCCCGGTCTGTACAGAACGAAATACAATAAAATGAACTGTTCGATAACCATTGGTTCTTCGTAAACAAACGATAGTAAGAAGCTAATCAGGTTTGACATTTGCAATTTCTGAATTACATCAGACAGGGCGATAAATATTATGAGCTGAAACTATACCTCAAGAATTTATAAACAATTTTTATAAATAAGCGATTAGAATATATCCGGGAAAAGGAATCTGCTTTCCTAGAAGGAATAATTTTCGACAAGGCGGAAGATAGAACAGGGTATAAAAATAAAAATAGAATATGTTCTGTTAACACTAGGTTATTAGAAAATAAAGGGGGTAAAATGGATGGCTCAAAGCGGTACCAAGTTTTAATGCAATCGGGGAACTTCAAAACAGGGGTAGGCGCGTATTCTTCCCGGCAAATTGAATGAATGGGGTCCGCCTTTTATAAGGAGAGAGGGCCCCCATCAAAGAAAACCTTTTCTGATATTGCTCACCTACCGCGGCCGAAAGGGGCGTTAATTGCCGAGCAATTAGCGCAATATATCCGGTCTAATAGGTCTGAGCCTCGGTGGGCTCCAACCGGCGACAGTTAATGAATCTGCTACGGGATATGGTATTTATCGTGGTAATTTAGAAAACCTATATTATATTTATTCTCACCTCCATGTATGGTACATGGAGGATCATGAGCAGGCCGTGCCTTGACACAAGAAGAGTCGTAAGTATGGGGAGGCAGCGATTAATAAAATATGACATGTGCAATGTTTTATTATAGTGTAGTCTCTTAAGAGGCTCTTAGAGGCGACAGGACAAGTATAGGAAACACCATATTATATGGCATCAACCATTTATGTCGGGGTTTATAAGCGAAACAACAAGGCAAACGCACAAAATTAAATATGAATTATTAAATATATAGTTTAAGGAATTGGCGACAATTTTTTAACTTACAATAGAGCGTGCTGAGAGAAATTCCCAAGGGTAAGCGTTATTATTAAAGTAATTCGAATATTCATGATATTAAGGCTTCCTAAACAGTTTATATTTTAAAGTAATCTTCTTCCTTCAAGATAAAATCTAGTAATACAATATTAACTATAAGTGGCGGGCCCATAATTAGGGAAGCTTATCTCGGGATTAATTCTTCCAAAATAATTCGCAATATGAATCAAAATATTTTACAATTCTTCCATATATCATCATTCCTCCGTTTCATTTGATAATCTTATAAAATACTATTTATTGACCAGTTTTTGTTTTAACGACAGGGATTTGCATCGTTACCAGTGTTACAATATTAACCTGTCCAATTAATGGTTATTACCAAATTCCAGGTTAATATATTTTCGGAAAGAATGTTTTTTTGCACATCGTAATTTTGTTATATTCACAGTAGAAGAAAAAAAATTAAAAGATTCCAGTATAAATATAGGTGTACTAGCCCAAGTTGGGAAATTATTGCGAGTTCACTATTGTAGAGTTGAATTCTTGTAACGTCCCCACCTACTAGGAAATTCAAAGAAAATTTAAGTCTGTCATCATGAAAACTACGGAAACTTTTCTCGACTGAGGCGTTGTATACAATTTATGTTGATGTGGGCGCTCGCAAATCCTGGACAGATTAGAAAACTTGAAACCCAGAAGAGAACTTCAGTGCAACAAAGGGGCTGGCCGGGAACAACCCGGAAGCTTTTTATTCCCAAGGCCGGAGGACACAATTCCCGGTTTTAGGGACTCTGCTGGCCGCGAATATTGCAATATAACCGAGTGCAATAAAAAGTTCAAATGTTAAAGAAACATGAATGTCATGTATCTCCACATATATGGATCCATTATGTCCGTAAGCGGCTATAAAATTTGATGGGCCTGCTAGCTGTTATTTTCGTTGTCTTTACCATAACAAACGCATGCAAACGTGCAAGTATTAGATGTGCATGTGAAACGTAATTCATGCAGTACTCACGCGTGGTCACGAATTAACCTTAATTAAAGGAAGCGAACTCACCTGCAACAATAAAAAAAATACCAATACATTACAAAAACAATTAAAACAGGATGAATAAAGTGGTGTGTACAGTAATGAAGTTTCAAACCGGAAGAAAAATACTTCAAAACGTATATCTAATAACACTTCCGCGTTTATTTCTACAAGGCTATTTCTGTGTCGACTACAACCAGGAATGTTCGTGTTGGAATCCAAATTGCGCCGAAAAACCGACCTAGTAAAGATCCATCCCCGCCCAACAGAAACACAAACGACGACCGCAAAGTAGTCACGCCACTTCCGGTAACCCACATTAAAACAGAAAAAGAACTGAAAAATTAATTAATTACTACGTAAGTATGCAAATTGAATACTGAGCCGATATTAATTTCCAGTAAAAATTCCCCCGGACTTCAAAGTGGGTAGTGGGGTGAAGCGAGCACAAAGGGGAGGCGGGGGTGGGGGTCGGCGTGGAGGCGGAGGGGAGAAAAAAGGGAGGGAGAACGGTCGAACGCGAATTTTGTTTTAATGCTTAATTAAGCCGGAAATTAATTGTACAAACAATGTTTTCCGGGGCGGGCGCTCTAATTCCGCTATCGGGGCCCGGCCGGTGTTGGAAGGAGGAGGAGGGGGCGGCAGGGGCACCAATCGGGCGGACCGCCATTTTGAAATTGGATAAATTCGGCCCCCGCCCCCCCCCGCCAGTCCTCCGGCCACCGTAATTGCGAATAAATATTTACGCTCCCGATAATTAAATGCGGCGGACATTTCCTCGGCCTAACGTTTTCAACGCCCGACACTAAAATTGGTACAGTGTTGTCCCATCGATCTGACCTGGGGTACAGAGCTTTCTCCGCAATTCAATGAGTACCCCCCCTAACTTCCTATATTTCCTTATTACAAAAATAACTTCTCTATAATAATATTCAAGCTAGATTCATATAATTTAAATAGTTCGAAATATCGAGTACAAAATGGCGCTTTAATTCATTTTGTTCGATCAACAGACTGTAAATTATAAGATTACAGTACAGTTTATTCTATTCCGTCTAATCACTTCCGCATTCCGTCTCTGTCCATGTCAATAGGCCAATACACAAACTGCAATTACATCCCCGAACCAATCCACCAAAGAAAGGTATATGCTGTATATCAATAGCTGAAACTATTTTAAACTGTTGGTCGTCGGTCAAAGTTAACCTCCTAATCGATTCGAAATTAATAGAGCATTCTATGTACCCCACGGTTTACAATACAAATACAGTTCATTGTGTAGTACTTAACCAACGTCAATATTAATGCATTAATTTCATCCATACACAGAGATAAATTACATATTTCACCGAAGGGTAATACCGTTTCCCTAGATTGGAAGCTATATGCTGAGAGGTTGAAATCGGCTAATTGACCTACTGACCAAACCAAGTACTAGATGAAAAACAACGATAAAATAATATTTACAATTAAATATAATTTCAGCGTGAGCCTTTGAAATGCTATTATTTCGAATGAAATTCCCGGTAAAATTTTAATATATATGAGAAACATAAATGGATTCACGTAACACATTATACGCGTTCAAGTTTATCAATTGCATTATTTATTCCGAGTTTATTGTTGGGCAGTAAAATGCTCGTGAAAAACCAGCCAAACGCAATTGTAGGGAAAACGCGGACAATAAAAGAACAATTTTAAATTATTGTTTCAATCCCTGGAAAATATGAAATTACAGGGAATACGACATAAATTTTAATCGCGAAACCAACTGAATTAATTTTCACATTAAACAATAAAATATTCTTTCAAATTTTCCCATGTATAAAATTCTGCATGGCACCAATTTTACACAACAGCAAAGGGGCCAATTGAACTCAATTAAATACTGATATTAAAATACAAGTGAACCGTAATGTGAATTATTTCATTAATGACAAATTTTATATCGTGAATAATAAAAATTGACGTTTTCAGAGAGGTTAAATCCTGTGGGATGGGATATAAAAGAAATGTGTACAAAGCGATCGGACGAGAAATATCCGTCGCGATCCTCCAAAATGAATGAATCCTGTACGTGGTTCGGCCTCCTCCATCAATAAAACCTAGGCCATAGGCCCCTCTCCAGCTCCGGTAATGCGACTCCGAACCGAATGGATGGTAATTTCCTTTGTTGGAGGAGGAGGAGGAGGAGGGAGAGCGCTTTTGACAAATTCGTTATACGCGCCGGGACGCCAGGTGTTCCGTCCGGTTACGGGGACGGAACGTCTGAACGTGGGCCGAACGATCATATTCGGCGAAACATAAATCCTATCGACTAGAGCTGAACAATAATGTACACAAAATATATGCTACATTCCCACGCTTTTATGGACGAATCGTCACAAGAAGGTTCATCCGTAAGGACATCCTAAAAACTTCCGAAGCTAACCGAAGAAACAGGCTAGAAATTTAATGTATACAACTATAGATTGTTATATTGTCGACAACTGCTCATTTCATCAGATAACACTTCTGTATTTTCTTATGATTGCACTGAACTATTATTTGAAGGCGAAAAAATATTGATACGAGTTGACGGATAATATAAAGTAAATTATTTTCTTTTTATCGAGTAAATTACTAGCGCGGGCGTCGTACTTGTACATTAACATTTTACATAATATAATACGGCCGAGGATCCAAAACAGTTATCGGCATAACGGTTACCCGCCCGTTAATCATCATACCTAATCTGTTGCCTCGACTGCGAAGCGCATTAACATTACATCGGCGCGATATTCGAAATCCATCCGCTGAGATATTCACGACATTACATTTCAGTATTTATACCGGCCGGTGCCCGCCGAACGGGGTCTGAGGAGGGCGGGGGATTAATATTTGAGTGGGGCCGGCGGATGAGTTAAAGCGATGATGGGAGTATTAGGTGGATTGGAAGGAGCCGAGTTGGGTCACTAGCGTTAAATATTAAAAGCTTCTCGGGGCCGCCGGAAGGCGGGCGGCCGATTCCTCGGGGGGGCCGCAATACTAACACCCGCCCACTCCACCGCCCAAAACCGCGCCAAGATTAATTCCTTAAGGGGAGAACATCGGTCGGGTAGAGCTTTGGAAGGAAGGGACTTACTCCGTCTGGAATTTGGGACCGCCTGTTAATTTTCAGTAAGGAGCTTAAACATTACTGGAAAACGGCGTTGGCCCAATTTAAGGATACCCCCCCGCCGATTGCCCCCATATTCACATCCTGAACCAACTATACCGAGGGATTTTGTACTATTTCCTTTGGCCTTTCTTAACTGTAATGAAATCGACATTGGCTCGGGTATCAGGGGTTCTCATCCAATTTCGGAATTGCTATCTGTTACTGGCAACAGATATACCAAAATACGACGATATTGTTTGGGTTTAAATACGAAAATCGACCTCGATGTCTCCATCATATATGTGTAATTTTCTATCTACAGACTGCTGTTTAGTCCTAATCCAGTTTCGGTTTTTCGCCGAAACCCCAAACAACTATCAAGGAAAAACAACATAGGGTGAGACTAGTTAAAGCCTAACAACTTGCTATAGTACAACTAGACTGACGCTACACGCACTGAGGGACTCGGAATACGCGGGGATGAGAAAAAAATTGCAAGGAGGCAGTAAATAATGTAAATCGTTCCGCAATAAGGCATAAATCCGACGGTCCGAGGAAAGTGAATATCATCCAGATGGGAGCTCTCCCCAGGACCCGACTAGGGGCGGGAGAACATTTCTCATACGGGAATAGCGTACGTTTAATAGGGCCGAGGGACTTACATATAAATTGACTGACTACCCCCTCCGGAGGGGAGGAAGACAGCAACTCGGGATCGAAGTAAGTTCCAGGAGGGGGGAAGAAGAACGCACACGCCCACGGTCTCGGAACGGGAGTGAACTTAAATGACACTTTGATAAAGGTAATATTTGCCAAGTTCTGCTGGAGCGCCGACTGGTAACCTCCCAGTAGCAGCCCGGCCACCCTACCAACTAGGTCAACCCTATTTCTCTCTACGCTCTTTTTTTCTTTCCCAGGTTGTTTACAGATCTGAAAAAGGCTTCCGTTCGATATCCGTTTTTGAAATTATTGGGGCGTGCCGGCTGTATATATTCTAAATTGGTTGTTCGTACTGAAAAACGCGAGAGATTTTATTTATTCTATTAGGACACCTCGGCTTTCGTCCCAGTCCGCTAATTGAACTCGATTTCTCGGCGTCTCAAGACCACGGTGAAGAAAATTTTAAGTAAGGCTTCCCCTTCTGAACAACACTCTTCTCTGGTAACACTAAGGAGTACACGCCTTAGTGCACGTGTAAAAACTGATAATCTAACGACGCTAATATCCTAATATCAATTTCTGAATTAATTCCTTCATCGAAACAAATAAAGAAGTTTGTAAACGGACATCAGACTTTAAATTCTGTAGCGAAATTATCATAAAACTAGTTTGTTTAGCATATCTCAGATGTACAGAAGTTATCCAGTTTTGTACAGTTATCTTATAGGACAAGCCTTCCTCGTTTATATCAGAGAAATTTCACGTGTTGTATATTTTACAGTGCAATTTTCCTCATTATAATATAACATAAAAGTTAGGCTCTGAATGTAGATTAAACATTTAAACATATTTTAAAAATATGTATATATATATATATATATATATATACATTTCGAAGCCACTTAATTAGCCTAAATAATATGTTAACTCTGCTAAACATTGAAGCAGACGAATGATACTGAAAACGTACATGGGAAACAGAAATATTTGGAACGAGAAATGTTTTATTTAATCTAAAGGTACTTTTTTCTCAGGGTATTATTCCAACTCCTCCTACGGGCTTTAAAAATTAAAACGCCATGCGAGAAAAATTACTGCCGTTCAATTTCCCACAAATGTTTATCATTAATTAAATATAAGCCCGGCTCAAAATTCCGCGCCGCGCTCGCGGTTTCTGAAATAATCCAGTCGACACATTACATAGATGACGAAGCACTGCGGGTTTGTGGGGTAATGTGCGTCACAGTAGAGGGCGGCGGGGGTTGGTGAAGGGTGAAGGGGATGCAGCAGGCTCATAATTCTCCAGGCGGGACATCCCGCGGGCCCGGGACACGGACACAGGCGCACTAGAGCGGTGTGGACACGCACACGCGGGACGGCCTCGTACTCCACTACGGGCCCGAAGTCCCCCCCCCCCGCCCAACCATCCGGGACTGCATTTGACGTACAGACTTGTACATTGTGATTTGTTTGAGCCCCCTCTAACTAGAGCCGAACGCGGCGAGTGAGTGTTATCGGCCTCTACCCGCCGGAAAAATAACAATCTGAATCAGCCCGCTGTGCTGCATTGGACAACGCGGGGATAAAATATGCCCAGTTTAATTCTTTACAGATACTGACGTCGATTGAAACAATTTTCCTATCGTGTGTATGTATGATAAGCAAATTATAATAAAAGGTTGCAGTTTCAACTAGACCTAGATTACCTTTATTAAGGCGTCCGACGGATTATTTTTTTTTAGTGAAGTATATGGCCGAAGAAATGGGGCCGCTATCCCTCGAGATGTGAAAAAAAACGCCTAATTTGGTAAAAATAAAAAGCACAACCCGTCGGACGCTGTAATAATGGTACGCGATGTGAAAACAAAGATGGCTGACCAAGTTGACGACATCGAAACCCGTATATATCGATATATCGAATACACCCGATAACCTCCGCGGCCCCTACAGTAAATTTTATCCCGAACATTTTATTCGATTACACGGACCCTACATCGTGTCGAAAGTCGGAACGTATCGCGATGTACAGTTCGCCCCTCGCCGATAAAGATCATTAGCTGAGAAAACAGGCCGACGCCGGGTATCATTTCTGGTATATTATATATAAATTCAAGGAGGAGGACATAACGACAGGGCCGTAAATGGGCGGAGGCCCTCCTACCGCAGGAGGGCACAATGTCTCGGCGAGCGTGACGGCCCCCATTTTTATGGGGCCCTGGAAATAGGCCCGTAAAATGCGCGAGGCGGTGGTGGTGGGGGGCCGAGTCATCCCCCCAACCGCCGCCCTTGTTACCCCACTCATCCCCGGCAATAAATTCCGACCTGCCCTCGTCCTCCGCGGAGAGACCGGAATTCTTCCTTCGGCCGGCGTACGATCGGTTCCGGAACTACCGGCTCTAACGGACTAGGTCCCAGACCGAAACTTTCGAGCGGTACAAAACTATAATCCAATTCAAAAAGCAAAGAACGGACTAGAAACTAAAATTCTCATTTCTTGCTGAAAGTGTCAAATTACTGGGCAAGTCGAAAGCTTCATAAGTACACGTGAAATTATGCAACGTGTGGGGAAATACCACAGAAAGTGTATTGAAACCATGGTTAAGATTTATTGTAGGGGCCCCGGAGGTTATCGTGTGTATTCGATATATACGGGTGAATCGATGTCGTCACAGGAGGAGGCTCCTCCTCAAGCGGAGTCAGATTCTGAATAAGGTTAGTTTTATTATATTATTTTTTTATATATTTCTTTTCGTGTCATAATTACTTTCTTTCCCTTTACTAACAAAAAATAACCCTTCGGACGCCCTAATAAAGGTACGCGATGTGAAAACAAATATGGCTGACCAAGTTGACGACATCGATTCACCCGTATATATCGATATATCGAATACACCAGATAACCTCCGGGGCCCCTACCCATAATAACCCATAATTGTATTCGTGAGTGAAATGATTTTTTCTAGATACTTTAGTCTAATAGGATTACCCAACGTATTTAGGCTTTTATGCAAATTTTTCGGATGGATCAATGCAAATAAGCTTCGGTCATGAGCGACCGCATAGAATATGGACATCTTCAAGGGTCACTATTCTGTAGAGTTGACGACCGGCAAAAGAATAGGAATAGGATGATTTCAACATAACATCGACTATACCTCAACGGGCATGAACATACATATTGACGACGATAACCCTCCCGGGGGGTAAATGCGATGACGTGCTCGCTCTCTCGTCCAGATTCCAATAGGGGGAAGTCGGCCCCCATATCGGGGTTAAACGGAGGTCCGATTGGCGCTCGGGCACACCTCTATACGGGGTGACTGTTATAGGGCCGGCGTAATAAGAACAATAAGGGATGGTGTAGCGCGCGCTATGGAGTTGAGCCCGATATTGGTCGAGCTCAGAGTGCCATGAATTATTGATGCTCACCCCTCCTATAGATATCCTACCACTTCCCTTCATATTCTTATTCTTCTTCCCATCCAAGGTTTTGTGCCGCACACTGGGACTTTGCCCTAAGTTGAACTGCGGTGAAAATCACAATGACTGGCAAAAATCGGCCGTTTGAAAAAATTGAATTTTATCCATTTATAAAATATTATGTTGAAATATTTATATATTTATAACCATAGCGCAATGAATTGAAAAATTATCAACCAGTAAACAGAATGCGACTACAAAACGTTAACATTAACTATCATACCTTATTCGAGCGTCAACAACCACTTTATTGTTGAATGTAGAAGATAATTCGTTCTGAAATATCGCTAGAGGATTTAAATGGTCAACTGCTAACATAAAGTGGCAATAGAATGGGACAGGGCGACTCTGTAACCGACCTTTGGACTTAATAATCCTTACTTGTTTACCACGAAACTCTACAACGTCATCTTCTCGACAACAATTTACGACTTATTTATGTGAAGCGAGTCAACTAAATACTGAAATTTTTCAACACATACATTCATAAATATGTAAATGAACACACACATACGTGAATATGTATGTATGTGTATGATTGTTTTAATATACTGATAAATCAGTTATTAATAAAATCTATTTCGGTGTCATAAAAGAAGTAAGAAGTAATAATATTCTTTCAAATTATATTCCACGAAGAAATAAAATAACAATAATCGTATACCAGATATTCCATCTTATTTCTGTTGAATAAGTCGGGATTTAATATATTTCTTCCTTATAACTCTCGAGTTTAAATAATATTTTCATTCCGACTCAAACTTTAATTTTATTCATTATTTGGGAACTGTTCGCAGTGTGCAGAAGTGAGCGCTTATTCCGCCAAATACGATAATTGCTATTCAAAATTTCCTGAGTTCGTCCTGATAATGATTTTGTAATATAATATTTTTTTATTTCAAAATTGCAGTTTCAACTTTGAAAAAGCGCGAAGAGATCAATAGTAGCTGACAAAAACATCCTAAAACCGAAATTTAGATATAAAAATCCTGATTTCTTGCGCGGTTCTATTTAATTTAGAGTTTAATTGATAGACGATTATTTGGCTTACCTTATAGACGCGTTGAATCTCTATATTCTGGCAAACAATCGTTCCGGAAACGTGGTATAAATTATGAAACGCGCACTCGGCCAGGGACAGGAAGAGACTGAATGCAGCCCAGAACTGACCTCTGGACTCCTTAATCCCAACTTGTTTACCTCGAAAAGGGACACCTTTGTGATACATTTTGAGCTGAACTTTAGCATTTATTTTTCACGCAAACAAGTAAATATATTTACAAATAAAACGAATATACTTCACAGTTAAATATCTTTACGTAGGCCATGTATATATATATATATATATATATATATATATAACTAAGCTAAACAACAGATAAATATCATTTTAAAACGCAATTAATACACAAAAAAACTGAAACGTAATAATGATCGCATATTATGCTGTTGGAGCAAATGTAGCATTCAATTTATATTCCTTGAAATAGCCAAGTTCTAAATACTGACTGCTAAATTATATACCCCTTAATATTTCAATTTCCCTAATAATTTTCCTTGTTATCAACGATAACACATCAAAAGAACACATATTTGAATTCAAAATTTTGAGTTCGTCTCGATAATGATTTTGTAATATAATATTTTTTTATTTCAAACTTGCTGTTTGAACTTTGACAAAGCGCGAAGAAATCAATACCAACTGACAAAAGCACCCTAAACCTGAAATTTAGATATAAAAATCCTGATTTCTTGCGCGGTTCTATTTAATTTAGAGTTTAATTGATAGACGATTATTTGGCTTACCTTATAGACGCGTTGAATCTCTATATTCTGGCAAACAATCGTTCAGGAAACGTGGTATAAATTATGAAATGCGCACTCGGCCAGGGACAGGAAGAGACTGAATGCAGCCCAGAACTGACCTCTGGACTCCTTAATCCCAACTTGTTTACCTCGAAAAGGGACACCTTTGTGATACTTTTGGAATTGAACTTTAGCATTTATTTTTCACGCAAACAAGTAAATATATTTACAAATAAAACGTATATACTTCACAGTTAAATATCTTTACGTAGGCCATGTATATAGATAACTAAGCTAAACAACAGATAAATATCATTTTAAAACGCAATTAATACACAAAAAAACTGAAACGTAATAATGATCGCATATTATGCTGTTTGAGCAAATGTAGCATTCAATTTATATTCCTTGAAATAGCCAAGTTCTAAATACTGACTTCTAAATTATATACCCCTTAATATTTCAATTGCCCTAATAATTTTCCTTGTTATCAACGATAACACATCAAAAGAACACATATTTGAATTCAAAATTTTGAGTTCGTCTCGATAATGATTTTGTAATATATTTTTTTATTTCAAAATTGCTGTTTGAACTCTGAAAAAGCGCGAAGAGATCAATAGTAGGTAACAAAAACATCCTAAACCTGATATTTAGATATAAAAATCCTGATTTCTTGCGCGGTTCTATTTAATTTAGAGTTTAATTGATAGACGATTATTTGGCTTACCTTATAGACGCGTTGAATCTCTATATTCTGGCAAACAATCGTTCAGGAAACGTGGTATAAATTATGAAATGCACACTCGGCCAGGGACAGGAAGAGACTGAATGCAGCCCAGAACTGACCTCTGGTCTCCTTAATCCCAACTTGTTTACCTCGAAAAGGGACACCTTTGTGATACTTTTGGAATTGAACTTTAGCATTTATTTTTCACGCAAACAAGTAAATATATTTACAAATAAAACGTATATACTTCACAGTTAAATATCTTTACGTAGGCCATGTATATATATATAACTAAGCTAAACAACAGATAAATATCATTTTAAAACGCAATTAATACACAAAAAAACTGAAACGTAATAATGATCGCATATTATGCTGTTGGAGCAAATGTAGCATTCAATTTATATTCCTTGAAATAGCCAAGTTCTAAATACTGACTGCTAAATTATATACCCTTAATATTTCAATTGCCCTAATAATTTTCCTTGTTATCAACGATAACACATCAAAAGAACACATATTTGAATTCAAAATTTTGAGTTCGTCTCGATAATGATTTTGTAATATATTTTTTTATTTCAAAATTGCTGTTTGAACTTTGACAAAGCGCGAAGAAATCAATACCAACTGACAAAAGCACCCTAAACCTGAAATTTAGATATAAAAATCCTGATTTCTTGCGCGGTTCTATTTAATTTAGAGTTTAATTGATAGACGATTATTTGGCTTACCTTATAGACGCGTTGAATCTCTATATTCTGGCAAACAATCGTTCAGGAAACGTGGTATAAATTATGAAATGCGCACTCGGCCAGGGACAGGAAGAGACTGAATGCAGCCCAGAACTGACCTCTGGTCTCCTTAATCCCAACTTGTTTACCTCGAAAAGGGACACCTTTGTGATACTTTTCAAGCTGAACTTTAGCATTTATTTTTCACGCAAACAAGTAAATATATTTACAAATAAAACGTATATACTTCACAGTTAAATATCTTTACGTAGGCCATGTATACAGATAACTAAGCTAAACAACAGATAAATATCATTTTAAAACGCAATTAATACACAAAAAAACTGAAACGTAATAATGATCGCATATTATGCTGTTTGAGCAAATGTAGCATTCAATTTATATTCCTTGAAATAGCCAAGTTCTAAATACTGACTTCTAAATTATATACCCCTTAATATTTCAATTGCCCTAATAATTTTCCTTGTTATCAACGATAGCACTTCAAAGGAACACATATTTGAACACATATTAAGTTGTTTGAGCAAATGCAGCATTCAATTTATATTCCTTGAAGTAACAAAGTTCTATACAGTGATTGCCGTAATAATATACCTTTTAATATTTCATTTTCCCTTTAATAATTTTCCTGGTTATCAACGAAAACCCGTCAAAAGAAATATAATATACATTACAAATATGTAATTATACTTTTCTGGACTATCAGAACGCAGTTTTCGCACGCGAATACACCTAAATATATTATTTCTTTAATTTAGACTTTTTAAACATTGTGAACAATTCAATTTCTCCGGTAATGTTATCAACTTAAACTACACGATAAACAGAATGAATGAAATAACTCAATGGAACGATAATTATATTTTTTCGATTTAGTAAATAACGTTGGTTTTACATGCCTGTTTTGTTGTATGCGAGGGGTTGGAATACCGTAGATTTCGTGTGTTTCCGTCTCATCTCGCTGTTTTCGTCTTTTGCTAGACCGGTTTTGGCACTTTGGATGTTTCTCGGGCATCCCCACTGCACTGTCACTGTCACTTGTACTGTCTACGATTAACAGAATCCCTCCCAACCCAAATAAGACAAGCTACATCCCTCCAAAACAAGACACAGATATATACACACGACAAACGGAGAACCGCCACAGTACAAATGACAGTGATAGTGCAGTGAGGATGCCCGAAAAACATCCAAAGTGCCAGAAGTGACCAACACCGCTACTGAATATGGCGAGCAGCCGAAACCGGTCTAGCAAAACACCAAACCAGCGAGAGGAGACAGAAACACACGAAATTTATTGTAAGTGATTATATATATATATATATATATATATATATATATATATATATATATATATCTGTGAGTGTGTTTTTATGTGTCCGGGTGGTTGTTGGCGTTATCCGGCTTTGCCACGGATTTTTTCCCCCCGCCGAAGAAACGAGAACTGGAAGAAAGATAAAGGTAGTGACAAATACGAGCCCTATTGAATCGGGATTCATTTATCTCTAAAACAAACGATGAGCTGGTTCCTCCTATTCGGGGTCACACTTGCGGAGAATGGACCGGCTCAATTTTTATTGTTACCTATTTTTTCTTTTTTTTTTTGGCCTGAGGAGTCAAAACGGATTAGACGACAAAAAAGGGGGAAAGCGGAGAAATAATTGCATTCGGACGGCAGTTGGAAATGCCGTCACACACGGCTCGATTATTCGGTCGCAAGCTAGACCGGTTTTGGCTTCTCCCGAGAGTCAGTACGAAATGTGAAATATCGTTCCACAAGTGCAGACGATAGTAAGAGTGAAAACATTGGAAATACACTGGACCAATTATATCTCCCTAAATTGAGCTTATGTTGAAACTAAAAATATGTGTGTTCAAAAAACGGTGTTATAACTATTTTTTTAGGTATATTATCAACCCATCCTCGTATATATTCTTATCATGGTGATCTTTCCTTGGTTTGGTCTTCATAGACCGGTTCCAAAGAGCATAGATAATTTAAAACCTCGGATAAAAAGTATTTCAGGTATACTGTGGTCTGTAGATTATAAATCTAGTACCATTATATTTTTATATTGTTTTTCAAAAGTATAGTTACAGAGCCGGCAGAAATAAATAGTCACGGTCAGTAACACTGAAACGATTTGTTTCTTGTTTGGCCGTCGGCATTTTCCCACTTCATGTTTACCCTATATTTGTCCCCGCGTGACATTCACGCCCAGGGTCGCCTCCCCGTCCCGACTAATCGAGTATTAGTAACGAAACCTGAACGTGACCTGAATTGAATCGACGTTCGACGAAAAGTGAAGGAAAAAAAAATCACTGTAACGCCCGACCCGGCCTCTGGGGACGCATTAATGCCAGCCACTTCATGTCCCACGGTTTACCTACCCGAGACGAAGACAAAGTGTGCCAAGATAATAAAATTATCTTTAGTTAAATATATTGTTAATATTTTAATGGTACACAACAAATATAACATATACGCTGGGAGACTATGATACAAGGAAAAAAACAACTGATGAACAAAAACAAAATTTGTTCTCTTATTTGACCATCACTCACGTAATTTCCTCTTTCCAGGAGTCGATTTAATCA
The DNA here is from genome assembly GCA_019843655.1 of Lethocerus indicus. Lineage (NCBI taxonomy): Eukaryota > Metazoa > Arthropoda > Insecta > Hemiptera > Belostomatidae > Lethocerus > Lethocerus indicus. Next base: position 12,983,728 of record JACDQD010000010.1, on the reverse strand, counting down.
TGACTTACATGTTTGATTTCTCGTCAATATTGGTAGTATTCCACTAGCTATTCGGACTGATATTTCAACATAATTATTTATATTTATACCAGTTTGGGAACTTCAATTGGGGCTCACGGTGACGGACATAGGTCAGCGAATCGATTGGGTCCTCCGTGTCACCGGTGTAGCGGGAAGCCCTCCTGACATTCCATTACAGATATCGCCCCAAACGAACCGATAGGGCACATAAATCAGAGCCGTCTTAACGTGGCAAGTCGCCTCTCGGATTAAGTGTCCTTCAGGAAATAACGGTCGTCCTCTACTCCTCCGCCTATCGGGTAGGGGGGCTTTAATCGAAGGGAAACCGAACGGCCATGCCATCGACTGTAAACCGACACGGGGGGACCAGGTACAACTTCCATCGGAGCCAAAACGGAGAGTCCTGCTTAATTAAAACCGGAGTAAACTGGAAACGATCCGAAACAGTTTATACTAATAAAAAAAATATTTCAGAAGGTTCCAGGTTGTATTTTCAATGTTCCAGAGTTGTGTGTGAGACCCACGCATAATCAATTCATCCTAAAGACGAATTTTTTTTAGACGTGAGGACGTGCTCTTCAGCCCTTTTAATAACAGCCCTATATGCAGTACCGAATTACTCGAACTTTTCGAAAACATTAGGCATACGACGAACCACGTTTCCACGTACGTTGCCCGTTTTGCGATTAGGCGAACACTTTCGGAGGGCGGAAATACACGCTGATAAATACGGTCGGCTTCATTGTGAACAATTAAATTCTCCTGCCTTTTCAGGAAGGGGGTGGGAGGGGAAACGAAATAATTTATTCAGTAAGCGTTATGCGCTATAAATTGGTAGGTAGAGTGTTTTCTGTATGTCTGTGTGTGCGGCGTTCGGTTAAATTCGAGGAGTGAGGGGTAAGTGGGGGGCGGGGGAGTATGCCCCTGAACCGGAAGGCCCAACGGGGAGGGGAGCTCGGTTTCGCTTTTCCAACACTGAAATATTTAGCCCGCGCGCCACTACCGCTTTCGGGCCTCTAAACATTTCGCTTAAGAATGCCTAATTGGGCATGATCCCCGTTCCCTACGAAAACCCACCCCCCCCCCACCCCCCGGAGAGCCGAGTCTCGGCAGAGGGAAGTCGGGAAGAGCGAGAGTGGGAGAGAGGGAGGGAGGGATGTTTCGACCTCGGCCACCCCTCTCCTACAACCCCTTCTAAAGTGAGACAGTTACAACCCCACTACAGCCCCTCCCAACAGCACTGAGCCTAATTAGTGTTTAGTCCCGAACGGAGAGAGAGAGGGAGAGAGGGAAAGAGTTGAGTCGGTAAGGGTTTCTCAAACGACCCCTCTCTAAATATGGGTTTAATATTTACGATGAGTCGCCAGATTTATATTACCTTTTTTTGCCGAAATGTCGAAATGAGCTGAAAATCCAATACGTTTGCCAATACGGCCTTCATTTTCCCTGCACGAAAAACCTTTCTTGTTTACGGTAAGGAATATAAAACCGTGTACATAAAATTGTTTCATGTTTCCTCCGATTTTTCGTCTAGTCATTAGTAATGATTGAATAATACGTGTACGATATGCAATATAACCCACTATCCTGTTGTAATTGTAAAAGTAGTGTTTTCTCTTATTAATTTACACTACAATTAGTCTGCACAACAAGTACTGCCCGTACTAATAATCATCTGGCAGATTTATCACGCAGCCATACAGTAGACTTTACTTCGAATAAATACGACAAGGTTAGTCTATTAGCCCAATTGGGGATTAATAGATTCACAATTAGTAGCGGCGGCATAATGAGGGGCGGGAATTATTCGTGGAGTTGACACAATGCACGGCCGCCACCACTTAATGCGGGCCCGCCGAACCGTTCGTGATTTTCCATCGCTCTATATCACGTCCGAATCAAGATAGCATCGTGGCCGCACATTTTATACACCCCACCCCCCGTGTTGACACAATATGTCGCCCAACCCCCACAACCCCGAACAGTCACCGAGAAATAATTTACTGCGAAGAAATTCATTCAGCCGTCCTACGATTTAAAATCCTATGATCGTCTCGGAGGCTTTGTATTGAAGCAATAAATTGTTTTTTTTTTTTAAGAACGAAGGTCGGGAGGATAAAGAGGAACGAGGGGAAGAGCCGTACAATATGAAAATAAAATTAAAGCGATCGGCGGAGGACGACATGTGCTCCAAATACAAGGGAGAGGATATTTCAAACCGTCAAGAAACAAACATACACTCGTCTAGTAAGATATTTTATTATATGCTGATAGCATGTGAAACATATACGCCCGTATCTTAATAATGTTGCAAACGTAGGTTGTTGGCTCTAACTGGAAATTACCTCACTATTTCTAAAGTATTGCTGATAACGGTGAGAAGCTTAGGGGCGGAAAGGCAATCGGGGGTATTTATAAATGTCCAGGGTTAAGACTGTATTCCTCCCCCCGTCCGCCCGCCAAATCGCAATTCCACAACTCCTCCTAATCTCACCCTTGTATCTGTGTCCCTCTGTTTCCCAAGCCATCTCGAACAGGGCCCGCCTCCGGCTAACCGAGGTGATAATAAATAGACACTCTCCGTTTTTCGTAAGTCGGGTATTATTGAAATATAACGGCAGATAAGGACGGTTAATTTACGGGGCATTGAAGTGTGAGTAAACACCGTCGGAAAATTAATATTGAAACAATGATATCTCGAAAGGCTAAGAAGAAACTCCTTACCGATAACTGCGCCAATCGGCCAGACGTCATTTCGAGAAGAGAAATTGAAACAGAATATTATCAATAACATATATTAACAAGAAAGGCAAAATAAAATTAAAATTTGAGGTCATTAATTAAGTTTTAATCGCTTTATTGAAAGGTTCTATCACGCAGCCACTGTGGTTGTAATATTAATACTCCAAACTGCAGTTATTTCATTGTAAATTAGGATTTTCACCGAATATATCTTGTAACAATTGTCAAGGAAATAATCTCAATCTATGTCCCATTCAGAGGGGAGTTATCGACAAGACGATTTCCTGTTGTAGCGACAAACCAATATATGATAAAAAAATATCTTCGTTTCTGATCCATCTGAACTCACAAATGTTGAAAGTTTCTAAGAAACAATCTATATTAATTTTAATCATCTCGAATTATTCAATAATTCGCCCCGTATATCCAACGGCGGGATAAATCCTGGTGGCCCAGAGGTCATTATCCGGACAATCCGGTCTTCCCCTACAAATACATCAAGGGCCCGCCAGTGAGGTTGACTATTAGTCTAAGCCATTAGGGGGGAGGGGGCTAACTATTAAGCTCCCGCCTCTAATACCGGCTCTAGCCCCTAGACCGATTTTAAATTAATTACAGCGCCGGGAAAACTATCTATAAAGTCTTAAGATATCGGACCCTCCTGTTGTAATTACAGGGGGATGGTGACTGCCTGAACAGTAGTCCCAATTTATTTCGCTGTGCGATTGTTAAAATTATCATCAGGCAGGAAATTCACTTCAATATTTCATGTTTGAGGTCGCTCCTAGGAAAATTATACTGAATTAGATTCAATTATATTATTTCGGAATTCCCCTTCAGTTATTCCTTTTCCCCCGAACCGTACTCAACCGCCGAGTACGGCCGTTTCGCAACTTTTATTGAGGGCGGCGGCCTCATAACTGCACTTCAGGCGGAATGTTAAAGAAGAAACGGTCTGAATTCCGACGTCTGTACTGGAGTTGAAGAGCTCTTCTCGCGACCAATTCAATTGTAATCACTCCATAACGTTAAAAAAGAACAGAAATGGTTCAGAAATTATAGCGCTATTCATCATTAATGTCCCAGCGAGAGTTACTATGACTCTGTTGTATGTTTTTTTATATATTGATAAATAAACTGAGTGATAATTTCGTTTCTTCTCACAGACTTAGTCGAAGGAAACTGAAGCCGTTTACAGTTCATTTTCAAAACTCCATTCCTGTCGGATGTATTTAACATTCCTGGTATAATAAAAAGGATATAGGAAGCTCCTTAATAGTGAAGCCTATTAATAATACGCCTTTCGCTTTAAGCCGGATGCGGCGGTAGGAGGCAGCTCCGGATGACAAATGTCCCACGGAGGACGCGTCGGGGGTTCCATTCCCGGTGTCATTACCTCAGCTCTTCTTCTTCACCGCCCGATCTTTCATTTCGAATCCTTACGCCGGTTTGAATATCCCGGAAAAGAGAAAACAAATACAAAACGCCGCCAGCCCGGATTGAGACCGTCGTCAGGAGTAACTCGGTTCACCCTTTTTTTCTGTTTCAGAAGCGTTGGACAAATTTCTGAAACGTATTAACCTTTGAGCGCGTGCTCCGTCGAGCGGAAGGAGGGCTTCAAATTCGGTTCGAAACGGTGAACAAAAACACACACCGCCGCGGCGTGCAACAATAGAACGTAAACTCACGAAAGCGTAAAGAACCCTTTTGTATTTCAAATAATACAATTAAACAATCTTTTTTTTAAATTCGTTCGCGACAGTAAGAACTACTGTTGCGCACTAAATGGAATAAATATTCTCGAAAATGTATATTTAAATATCATATATTACAGTTGATGTTATTTTTCATGAAAACACAAGAAGTAGTGAAGCCTTGGAATATGAAAAACCTAACGATATCCTGACCCCAGCTATACCAGCTTTGATAATCACTTTGTCACCACAAAATTTTGACGTTCTTATTAACGTCTCAACGTTATCGCATAACAACGTGATGATCGCATATATGTAAATTCTTCAGTCGAGCTAAAAGATATAAAAACCGTTGGGATAGAAGAATAAAATAAAAGAAGAAGGAATTGCGCAGACAAGGGTTTCCGATAGATTTTAGTGTTACCGAACGAGGTTTATTACCGGACGCGTTGAGTAGCAAACCACCATCAATCATCCCTTTCCCCACATAACCAGAGACCCAAGTCGGATCCGGAACAAGCGTTAACGGACCATTTCGAAATACACGCCCGATTTCCTTCACTGAAACCGCCGTGTAACATTTTTTTTTATGTCCAGCCAGGAAAACTCGACACTGTGAGAAAACAGCGCTAAAAAGAAAAAAATTAAAATAATTTTCAGATAAACGTTTTTTTCAGTCTTCCATATAACCGATAGACGCGCCGAGAACGATTGGGCCAGAAGGGAAATACCCGGGGAATTTGCGACTCCCGGTAATCGGCTTTTTTCCCCATTCTGACGAAGAAACCGGTCACTCTGAAAAAGACAACGACTAACGTAATTATCCTGATCATTTTTCCGCGTCTCTCTACCAACGCGGACGAGTAGGAGTGATCTTGCCATTTTTGCCAAACGGATTGTAACGAAAATATTCCAAGGGCAAAGAATGAACCTCTGGAAATATCCAGGCGGGAAGAAACAGTTAATATCAGCAAATACAACACGCCACATGTAAATAGGCACAATATAAAGTTCTGTATAAATTGTATTATATTAATAAACTTACACCAATTTAACTTCTGAGCACTTATAGACCCTAGAGTAATGCCGAGATAGTGAAAAAATATATTTTGAAATTCCGCCCAACTTCGTATAGGGAAAAGTTATGAAATTACTCCGAACAGTCATAAATCATGTACAGTAGAGCATCCTCCCCAACCGCGGCGGATACTTCTGCAAACTCTCGTTTGACTACCAGAGTTAAATTAATTTGTTCCAGTACGTTCTCTTTCCTATACATCCGAATATTCCGCACTTGCGGCGGCGAAACATGCAAGGAATAAAATCTAATATCCGAAAGGAGATTTTCCTAGTGTTGTATTTACCGCAAATGCAATCCTCGGTATAACCGGAGAGGAGCATAAGTTCGAGGGCGCGGAATTCCAAAACCAATACTTAAGGAAAACCCTAACGGGGAGGACTAGTCATATTAACGGGATGTTTATCTTCCCTTTCATTTCTTCCCTTCTCCTTTTAAGAGGTCGGTGGACGGGGGTGGGTAGGAAGGATGACTTATATTAAAGGAAAAACATGAATAATGTAAAAGAAGAGCCCGAGCTCAATTTCAGATGATGAATATTATTCTTTTCTTTTTTTTTTAATAAATAAAAAAGGAAAAGGGGAGGAGAGAGAGAGAGAGAGAGAGAGAGAGGGAGGGACTCGAGGCGAAAGGAAGAGGACTTTGTAAGCTTAGACTTCCCGCCCTTTTTTATTTAGTCAAACCGAAGAGTGAAGAGGCGACTTAATAATTCTTTCGGGGGGAAGGAGGGGATTTAATCCGTGTTTCTTGTTACACGTATTATCTGTCAAAGCGCCCTTATGCCCCTCTACCACCCCCGCCCCCTTTGAAATCTCAAATAACCGCGTTCAAAACAAAATATAGGGGGTGGAGGGGGGAGGGCAAGATATAAAGGAAAGTGAAGCAAATTTCCAAGAATATTCACCCGACGAGAAGAAAGCTTAAGGACCCGTAAATGCCCCCATTTGGAATTTTTTCGAAACTGCTATATGAAATTATTATGATTTCCATTTTAAAGCGGGGACATTTTTCCGATAGAAAAAAATCCCCAAGGAAGTACTGTCGAAATTTTTTACTAGCTCAACGGAACTTACATTAGAATGAAGCAGTTATTTCGTTCATCAAAATGACATTTTTAAATATTATTTTTTTCCTAATTCATTAAAAGACGTATCTTAGCAAAGGCGTAAATTTAATGAAGTTGCATAAAAATAAATAGAAAATAAAATAAATGTATAGATAGACCGCCAAAAAACCTTGGAATTAATTAAATTGCATGACTTCCAGAACAGGAATAGTTGGCGAAATTAGTAAACAGGAACATTACGAGGTCAGAGTAGTAGAAACTAACTGTGTGTGACAACCGGCTTTGGGAATATGGGCTGGAGGGTGGTGCGCCCGCGGCACGTCGGGTCCTCCGCCTCTTTATTAGGGCTGTCAAAGTTAATAGATTTATAGTGAGCGTCGCGGCGCATCTCCGAGTGGAGATGTATTGTTTTCTATTACCGGCCGGGCAACGCAGATGGGCCTCAGATTTAGTACCGGTTCCAGCCCTACTGGTTCTCCCAACAGAGTAGACCTAAACTATCGTATACGCCGCGTATCCGTGTTAAACTTCAGCATACGGCAACGCAACATGAATGCAAACATTGTCCGAACATTTTTTTTAATTAACAGCAACGCCATTCATGAGGCCTTCGCCCGCCAATTCGGGCCCCCCCTAGAACAGGGTCTCTCGCGTTCGTCAGTAAATGACCGAGACCGATCCTAATATCCCAAACACCTCCCCGCTACAGTACTCAATTCATGAAGAATAAAGAGGGGAACAGCGCCGGGGAATAAACAAAAGCCCGTACTTTTCGCTCAACTCCCCTTCGGAGCGTTCAGTATTCCAAGAAGAAATCGTTCCCGGTAATATTATAAGCGTTCGACGTCGGGCACCACTCGGGGCGGGGGATTCACAACATATTGCCAATCTATACAGAGCCGGTAATATTATTAAAGCGGCACTTCAACCAAAATTGCAGGAATTACTTCGGTACTTGTAGAGACTGATAGGTGCTCAACGGCGGACTGAGATGCTAAGAATCGAGTGTACCAAAACAATTCGCGTTCTCGTGTATACATAATATATATATGTATATGCATAAAATAAAATACAGGAGTGGATGGAATGTAATCGTCCTGCAATAATTTATATCGAAGGAGTCAAACTTGACAATACTGACGACCGTGCGGCGCATAAAACACACAAGTGCGTGTAAGTAACTGTAGAAAGAATTTATTTTCTTAACGTAACTACGTTGATGGCGCAATGCTAATGAAGACGCCGAGAAGCCAAATGCTGTCTGTAGCTTAAGATGAAATGGCCGAGAAGATAGGAATAAATGTTAAGTAATTATTTAATAAACTGAGATTATGTCGTACTCTGAAAAGTGTTCAACCGAAGGAAGGATCCGAGACCCGAGATATCTCTTGGACCGGATTACTAATACCCAGTGTGGGCGGTTCTAAAACCCGTTCGTTTCCTCCGGTCCGGCCCGAACCCTTCAAGTGCAATGGATTTAAGCTCGAGCGAGGCCCAGATGTATTGTTTTCTATTACCGGCAGGGGCGGGCAGGAGATTCAGTGCGGCGGTACGGGCGTCTTGAGCGGGCTGTATATAAATGCGGGTGCAACCCCCGCCCACCCACCCACCCCTCACCGTCGCAACCCCTAAGGGATGGATGGAACCCAGACACTGCCCCTCCACCACCCCCGCCGGCCAAATGGGACTTAGACTCGGTCCAATTTGTTCTGCTCCAGATGCCCGACCGTCTTCCTCGTTGGAACTTTGGATCCGGACTAGTCGGTTACGGCAACGGCGGACAGAAGCATCAGACGGGAACACGACGAAAATGTTTCCAATAGCCACATTTGAACGTGTTCTGACGATGAATGCATAATAGGTAAAATACAAATTGAAAATACCTGCCGTATTTTGATATACCTGTTTTGTGGTCTGCGAGGGTTGAATACTGTAGGTTCGTTGCGCTTCAGTAGCGGTGTTACTGAAACATCCAAAGTGCTGCAGTGACTAACACCGCTACTGAAGATGGCGAACAGCCGAAACCGGTCTAGCAAAAGACCAAACCAGCGAGAGGAGACAGAAACTTCACGAACCTACAGTATACCTGCTGTATCTTACGATGTGAGATAATTTGAAGTAAAAGCAACTAACATAAGTATACGTTCTTAAACTGGAGCTGGCTTCAATATTCAACAATATATTAACATTTTTATGAATCCTGCGAGGTGTTTTTGTAATTCTACAGCGTTTGACACACTCATGAACGATTGTTACGGGGTATTTATTTATTTCTATGGATTTATAAAATTTTTGTAAAAATGATATGCATTTTTGTCCCATCAAAATAATTTGCTTTAAGTTTTTCCGTATATATTTGGAAAAACTCAAACAATGTTGCGCCGATTAAAAAACGCGGCAGTTATGATTGGTAACATGTTCTTATAGTGGGGGGTGAGTATTTACGCGATACACTGTACCCGGGAACCAAACAGGTACCATTAGGCCAGAACACGGTGCAGACAACCTGTCCCGGAATCAAATACGATTTTACAACCTTCCGCTAAAGCTGAGAGTCGGATGTCAAACATAATGAAACGGGATTACCGATAAAAGGGGGAACACGGGGATAGGTAGGTGTCTGTGTGTGTGTGTGTGTGGGCAAGGGATGTGAGGGAGGGAGGAAAGAGGTTTGCACTAAATATAAGGCGTTTATAAAGGGGGCGGAGGGGTGGAATAGATGTTGGTGGAAAGGGAGGGTAGGGGGGAGCGTGCTCTTGCATTAAGGGATGTTTCCCTCCTGCCCCAACATCCCTAACTCTTATAACGAGGGAACATCCCCCTCCACCCTCCACCCACCCCGCGAACGACCCTGCAACCTAAACTAGCTTCACCTATATGTGCACAAGCCACCCTCCCGCAAGAGGCCCAATTCCGTATGCATAGCATTGGCACACATTTTATTCTTGGGCTTACTGGGGTCGCAAGCGGAAGTTTGTACAGTCCCCTCAGGGGGGGTGGCGCGACAGGGGTGGGGTTAATTGAAATTTGAGTTCGATCCGCCTAGAAAATAGCTTTTGTAATGGCTAAGCTTCCGGGATAAGGTCGAAACAACATCCACGAGGGAGATTAAAGATTTTAATTTAAGCAAACTGACTACAATTATAATTTCACGACTAGGACGGGATTTTGAAATTGATTTTTTGTATTGTACTTAGCATAATGTGAAGAAGAAGAGTACATTATTAGAGTGTCTAATTTATTGCTTAAAATAAGAAGTAATAACGTAGCAGAGTTTTGAAGTGCAATACGGCTCCAAATGTCCGGCTTTCATTTTTACAAACCTGTCGTTCCGAAAATAGCTATTAATCGCACGCAACGGGATGTCGAATGTCATCGCCGCAGTGATTTATTACCACCCGTTATACCAATACCGGCTTATCGCAGTCTTCAGTAGCGGTTAGGATCCCTCAGTTTTCATGTTCTCAACTTAAAGATCGCTGTTAATTCTACACTCTAACCAACTATTAACGGTAGCCGAAAGCCGAAACAGTCCAAACACCGGAATAAATAAGGCCCGGACGATGAAATCAGAAAACTATAAAGTGACGTGTATTTTAAAAATGTTAACGAACGGAAAACAAATTTTAGCCCCACGAACAATACAATTTGGTGAACAAGTTATCGTGAAAGGTAGGTTAAACAATGTTATAATAATACGGTTGGATTAGTTTTGTTTATAAATTCAACCGATTTCTTCAGTTGTCAAATTCCTTTGGCTCTCACTAGATTAATAAAATTAAAACAAACTCAAATTACTCAATAGGCAAATATTTGTTGACAAGATTTCATATAGCGAGTTGAGGTGTCTAGGGAGCCTTGTTTGGAAAGGAAATTCATTTCATTTTACTAACAGTTTATCCTGGTTCTTTAAATTAATAACAAGGAAAATGTGAAATTTCCGAGAAAGCTGATATTTACTAGAAATAAAGAGGTCGGCGACTGATTGAATTTTTTGCACCGCCTTATTTCAAAGGGGACGGGGAGAGGTTTTCAATTACCTAAGGACAGGAGAAAAAACATTTTTCAACTTCAAGCGATACCATGTTGCCTTATCAATACTAAATGCAAATACGTGTACGTTAGCTTGAATATGGCTCGACGATAACGACCGATATGCTCGTATCAAAAGCAATTATTAGGCAGAAGTAATCGGTCGGTCGGTATTAATTAGTTTTACTGAGCCTTAGAATTAACTTTCAATACACCTTCGAAATATTTTAATAGGCGGACACGAGAAAAAAGATTCATAAACCTATTATTTACTTAAAGCTCTTAGAAAAATATACATCCAATACAGTTAATGAACCACCAAGGATGAGAATATTATTATGTTTAAAAATATAGGATTTGTCTGTTCTGATCTATGAAAAAACAACCTGTCGAATTGGATATCTCTATTAAAACACAGAAGCAATATGTACGATCAATACACGGACGTACAGCAATAAAAGTCACAACAGATTTTACTCCTTTCTCTTCTTATTTCTTTTAACGGGCATCTACATATTGTATAGTTAATTAGCCGAAGGAAAAATTCAAGGGAAGGGCAAAGAATCGAAGATTGAATAATTCATATTGTTGAAATTCAGAGCAATATTCTTCTTGCGAGGACCCGGGAGCCGGAAGGACAAAAAAATGGCCAAGAACGAGAGAGGGCTTAATTTTAACCCTCCGCCCCCGCCCTCGTGGGGAATAAGAAATTCAGAAATGTTATCATAAATCATAAATTTTTCAAATTGTAGTTCTTAATATCCCCGACTCCTATAATTCAACCCGAACGCCTTTTTCTTAATATAGAACTCGAGACTTATTAACTTTTGGTTAGGAATGGGAGGAGGGGGTATCACATAAAGTAATACTGAAATCAAACGTCGGTTTGGTTAATAATAAAAGTTAGTACTTACTATTACCTTCAATCGCTTTTCTCGGAAAATTAAAATATGTAATCCCTGATTATAAATTGATAAACGGAATTTTTTAAGAACATTTTTGTTTATTAGATTGGTTAGCGCGGCTACTGATAAAACTAAAGCCCAGATAAGAAAAAAATCAACAAAGAGTTTAAAAGGAGGGTATTTAAAAATTGTTTCTGAACATTCCAATTTTAGTATCATCTCACATATAATAATCTTGCATATCTCGGTGTTCTAGTCCGGTTCTAGAACCAGCTTGGTCTTCGACCTAGTAGAAGTAGGATGTATGATGAGGAGACAGGTTTGTTATAGATTGCAATGTCATGCGTTTGAAGGGAATAATTGTATACGCCATATTAATAAAGAGGGGGAGGGGCGTTATATGGGGGTCGACTGGGCGGTTAAGATAGAGCCCAACCCGTTAGGAAGGGTGGACAATGGTCGCGTTCCGATTGAGCAAGGAGGGAGAGGGATCAACGACGGTTGAAATTGACGAAAGGGATTCCTCAGATAAAAGCGGAAGTAAAAATCAGAAAGCGTAAGTATAAATCTGACATAAATCTCCAATAATAATAGAATTATGAGAACTAGAAAAATGATAATATCGATGGGCTATAAAAGCTGGGAGCGTCCTTGTCAAGCTAGAACAAAAGCATAGTCTTCAGTGAATAATCTGTGAACGTGACACTTCATGCGACAGTGTTATAATTCTAATTGACAGCGTGAACAGCAATAACAATTATTTAGCGCTGTGCGCGAGTGAGTGTAAGTAGGTTATCTGTTTTCTAACATAAAAACCTTTGCAAAGATCTTAATTCCCCGAAATGATAACGATAGGAAGGCCATCGGGCCGATATTTGTGTTAAGTAGAAGTACTGTACAATATATTTCTATCAGGAGATATCCCAAACGAACTCTCATTGGGAAAATGAGGCCAGGATATCGGACATTTTTCCCATTTACTGATTCGAATTTCGACGTCCGAGTCAAACTCTCGAATGTTTAAAATTGAGATGAACAAGAGCTTTAAATTCTGTTTCTGTACGTTAACATTAATCAGGAAATTCCTAATTATTTCAGAGTCTTTGTGTCAAGGAAAAAAAAGTGTACACGGTACTGGAGCGGCATCGATGACGGAATAGAAAAGGCAGGCAAACGTAGGCGGGGGCGGCGGGAGGGGGGGGGGGTTTTGAATTAGACGTATTGGTTAACCGCCATTAGAGCTCCCAGCTGGCTGGTGGATAGACAGTTTGATCAATATTCAATTACCATGTTAACTACCTGCCGGGGACATGTTACGCCCCCGAATTACACCTGGCACCACGCACGGCCAACCCCCCCCCCCCCGTAACCCGGGTCACTTATTTTATAACTTTATTCCCCAATTCCACCCTATTCCAATTTCCTTTCTAACGCGAACTGCCGAGTCCTGCAATAATTTATGTAGGACAACTAGGCAAATAATTTGCCTGGTGTGAAGGCCTGCAAACGTTCAAATTGGTTTTCACGATTTCATGAATTTTCTCCCGACTTTCGTTTATATGAAAATTTGGTCGCCAAATATTCATCAGAATATGCTGGAACAAAGTGGATACTCGCATCAGAATTATTGTTGTTTTTATTTGTTACTGTACAAAAGCATTATCTTGTTCTGTGATTCAACATATTTTGTTTGGAGTTTGCGCTCAAATATCAGATATTGGTCTTAATTAACACCGAAATCGTTCACCGTTTTTTATTTTTAAAACGATCGGCGGATAAAAATCCTATCCCATTTCCTGAAGGGGGACATAACCATTCCTCGGTGGTGACCGATCGATGCGGGATGTGTCCTCTCCGGAGCCTCAGAAATAGTCCCAATTCCAAAGGGGACGCTTAAGGACGACGAGTGACCCGCATACTTTTCGATGGATGAGCGGGGAGGGGCATAGCCCAATCCCCAATAACGCACTTAACGAGCCCAAAGAATTCCTCCTTTCATTCGGCCTCCCCCTCTCCCTCCACTTGGCCGGCTCTCACTCCCACGTTTCTGCCGTCGCTATAAAAGGGGCGTTGAATTAAAACTGACGGGATAAAAACGTTCCGGGACCTGCTGAAGAAATCCAACGCGACCAGTATTCGCTTACTTAATTCACCCCCACTTCTCGGAAATAAACTAATTTATATACACCGGAAAATCCGCCGAATCATCACCGATGTTCATTAATTACGATAAATTGACTAATACTAATGTCGCTAATTATTGCTCCATTTTAGAAACCTAAAGTTTCAACGCGGATTCGATTACTTCATTAAATTAACGCATAGATTCTATTATACTTCAGAAATGACCAAGCAAAATAGCGTAGTAATTACGTTCGAATAATTGTAGAGTGACAGATATTATATTAGGGGATAAATCAGATTCTCTCTTCGAAATAATAATAGATTTCCCGGAAACAGAGGCGACAGGCTTTTAACTAAAAGCCGTGATAATTAATATAAACACTCTCCGTTTTTAAAATTTACACGTCTTCAGGCTGTTACTCCATTTTATGGCGTTGTACTTTGGAAGAAATTGGACGGAAAAGGGGGGGGGGAACCAATGCATCTTATCCGGGCTATATACAGAAGGCCCAGTGGCTTCAATTTACCGGATTTCCGCGAAATGTATTAAATCTTGCAATCACTAAAAGCCACGCTGTTCTGGACAGTGCGGAGTCCCCGGCTTCGATAGGGCGTACAACCTTCAAATATTATTGTAGCGCCGATTACAGGAAAAAGCCGAATCCCCTGGACGGGGGGGGGGGGGGGGGCGAGCTCTTTTTAATCCGGCAAACCCCGTGGGTTATAAATCCCTGCGAAATCGGGCGCGGAGTTCGAAAACTGGGCGAAATAAGCGACTGCCGCACGCCGATGGTTCCAGGATATTAAAGTAAACACTGTACCGACCCCATACAGGGGACGCGTAAACAAAAGCCCGCACCGCTGTCCGGGGGAAGAACCGGGGCCGCTGTTGTTTCAAAACGACGAGGAACATGCGGGGGTGGGACACTGTTTGTGCTTTTTGACCGTTCGTAAAAACACGAGCGACGAGGTATTTATCGGGGGAATTCGTATTACTGTTGGAGAATAAATAATGAAAAATGAATTCGGACAATGAAACTCGAGAAACAGAACTCCCCGGATAACTTTTATTATTTAATAAACAGTATTGAACACTGAAATAAATAACGTTAAATAACGAACCGTAAATTTCAACCTACTAAACAATGTGTTTAAACGTATCTACAAACTATATGGTATTATTTTTTTTTGTTTGCTTACCACTGAATCATTTTAATTACTGGCACATTAAAGAAACAACAACAGATAATAATATTAACATTTTGGACAGCCAACATTATCACATCTGCAGAAACCGGTAATGTTATCCGCCGTCTTCGAAGATAGCCCCGAGTCAAATTATAATTTTTATTTTTTAAGACGGGTTTTTTTGTTTATCAAACGGCCGAGGCGGAAATTCTCGGGACGATTTAATCGGAGCGATAGCGACAGGGAAAGACGGGCGAAATTGCAATCGTGAAACTTGAGCAATGGCACTCACTGATACCGGCCGAGGTTCGTGGACCCTCACAGCACAAACGGGGTTGATTGAAACTAGTTTCAAAGCGACACATACCTGAAACAAAACAAAATTAATTAGCACGGAGGCTAACACTTTTCGTATAAATTAAATATTCATATTATCCTAAATTTATAGTATATACCGATAGAACTTCGGTTTCACGGCTCAGGGAAACACAACACACAGTAATAACGTATGGGATGGTGCATCCCGCAATTGTCAGTATCCTTCGCTTGGATACCGAACTAGTGTACGCAGTAAATCGCTCCAGATGTATTATTTCTCTCAATTACTAGTTAACAAATAAGATTGTAGATAAACACTGTAAATTATCTTCTTCCTTCCAGTTCATTCTAGGCTGTCATCCGTTTTATTTTCTCCATTACACTGGGAGTAAACAAAGATGTGTTCAGTTTCTACGACTCGAATGACATTGAAAAGTTGCAGAATGTTAAAATAAGGAATGTTTTCTATAAAAGCTGAACTGCCGTAAAGCATGTCTAAAAGTGTGACTCAAATCAGAGAGCGAGAATTAGCCAGGACGGCAATACATCAATATTGTGCCGATCAATCTCGACACTCCGCTAAGCGGTTGGCCGCAACTTCTCCTCCCTACAGAACTTCCGTCCCTCCCAACAACCGAGGGACATTTTTCACGGCCCGGGCGTAAACACGGACTGGGACTGCGTCTTAGTTGTGCGGAGGGGACCTGTCCCCCGGGAGTGGACAGGACAACCCCCCCCCCCCGGCCGAGATATATAGACGGCCAGAGCTGCGGGCTTCCCTTTTTAACTTTGCCCCAGACCGATCCGTTACCGGCGCCCGGCTCTGCAAATACATTCGGGCTCGGGGACGGCGGAAAAAGTTTCAAATGAATTAATGCCCCCACTTTAAGGGCGTCGGCGGCCGTGAGATGGGGGCGGGGGCGACTTTTCGCACCGGGCTTTCCCCGCTTCCAACTCGCCGATTGGAAAAATCCTCCCAAGCCAAGTTTTCCCCCCTGGCGGAAAACTCGGAGCCAATTTAAATGCCGGAGGAACTTTTCCGGGCGGCGTCGTCGATTGGGGGAGGTGGGGAGTGTCGAGAATGAAAATAAGACAGAATACCGATGAATGTATGGCGTCGGGAAAAGTTTTGGGACGAATTTGAATAAATTAATCGCGATAATTCTACCCCGAAGAAACTTCCAGTATCGCCTCAAAAATTATAAACCCGAACTTCGATGAGGGGAAAATAATTATGTTCATTAATATCGTCATTTGGCCGTATTCCGATTAATCTAGCTAGAGGAGATAGTCTAGAAAAAGTTCTACTAAATTCTGAATTCTACTAAAAAAACAAATAACAGTTTTATAACAGGAATAAAACAAATAAAAAGTTGCTGCAATTTGTTATTTTTATTGAACTTACAATCCGTAATTCGGCTGAATAGTGTTCTTGAAATTAATTTTTAATGCAATTCATAATCATAAATCATTCGGGACTTTAAGCCCCCGAAAAAAAACGAACGGAACCCGTGTTTCATTTAATGCAATTGGTATGCAGGGAACCGAACGCGGCGGGAGGGGGGGGGCTTAGGGAGGGGTTAGGGCTTTGTACCGCGAGAAAAACAATATGATAATGAGAGGGGTCAATTAAAAATTTAGAAGAACCCGGACGGCCGTTGGCATTAAATCAAACAGCGCGAAGCCAGACCGGAATAAGAACACGGCGAAAAAACGAGCAAAGGAATAACTGCCCGCGAGAAACCGATCGCTGCGTGACTCGAATTCGATGCCGGATTGATTTGTTGGAGCCAATCGATAAATTAATCAATCACATTCTTTACAATCAATTTACCGTAAGTGGATGGGACTCGTGATCTATATGCATAAGACGATTTTTAACGGTTTTTAAGAATGAAAACTAGGCCAGTTTCGGCGATGGAAGGACACTCAGCGCAATCCGTATGGCGCCAGGTACACACAACTATTTTATAGATACAACAAAAATAACGGAGCTGTATATATGAATTAATAGAAAGATAACCATTACTTATTTACCACCTGTAATCTGCCCTACGGAGAATCCACAGTAATATAACAATCAAACCATTAACCGAAAGTAAGGAACTGTGTGTGTGTCTGCGTGTGTAGACTATACGTGTGAAATGTTGCGGACCATTTTCACCAAATGGGAAGAAGGGGCCACGTCCAGAGTACATCTTTCTCCGGGCACTCTTTAAATTTCAGGCCGGACACACAGTATACATCATCGCATTGTGAAGAAAATTCGGGCTTTAGGCTTTGTGGGGGGGGGGGACAACAATGGGATCCGAACAATGGGGGGGGCGCCTTTTCGTGACTTGGGCACTTTTTCTGACCACCACTTACGATTCCGCCCCGTCCCCCTTATATATACATATATATTTTTTTCTTCTTAGCGTAAAAAGGAGACGAATATTCTGTTCAACGGGGATGGAGCGGGAGCTGTAGGGGAGGGGGATTTATCATGACAATGGCCTGCCCCCCGGGTGTTCACGCGGCGCTCGGGCTCAATGGCGCTCGACTGGCGGGCCCGGAAGCCCCGCGCCAATTGATCTTAACAGTGTATATCCGCTCCCGAGTGGTGACTGTATACCCCCACCCACCAACCCGGCATAAGTGTACACACGGCCGGGGACCGGTACCGCCGATTTCGGGTACGACAATGCGGTACAATTTGCGCCCCCATCGATCCCGCACCCAGCCTACAACCCCATTCGACCGTGTCCACTGTCCGATAAATTACGCGGTTCCTTTGAAACCCATAATTTAGCCGAGTTAAATAGCCATCGCGCTTACGGGACCCTGACCTAATATTCCAACAACTGAATTCAACGTTCAATTAATTCAAAGACTGTGTTTTTAACGCCGCTACAGAGCGTGATATCGGACTCGCCTGCGTTCAGTTCGAGTAACCCGGCCGTGTCGTGGACAATAAAATAATACGCAAGAAAAAGGGGGAAAATCGCTACCGCTTCGAAGTTAAAAAAAAAATATTCCCGGAAAAAGAAAGGGAAATTTTCTATAGAAACATATTTGTTTTCCATAAGTTTTTCTTTCGAGGAAGAGAGTTGGGGGTCTTGAAGATGGGGAGAAATCGCTTAAGCGGCTTCTGGGCCTCGTTTTTACAACTTGGCTCTGTTTTGCATAAACCTCTTAAATGTTCCAATGGGGGGGGTGGAGGTGGATGGGGTGCCCCCGCCTCTCCTCATATTTTCGGGGACAGATTTGAGAGACAAATTAAATCCGGCAGGAAAGAATCGGCCCGTAATTTGAAAGACTGAAAAACCCCAGCCTAACAAGGAATAGGATAAGTAAAATTCGGTAGGCCTGTTCTTCTGTTCTTTTTTTATTGCTTTTTGTTTTCCGTTAAAATGCCAATTATTTAATTCATATGAATTCGAATATAGAGCATAACGTTACAGCTCGTGAACGATGTCGGGTATACCGTCGAAACGTTTTATGCGACTGATAAGACGAAAGGAGGTGATAAGGTTATATTTAATAACCCGTTGCAAAACTTTCGTAGTGAAAATGTATTTTAATACGGTATAACAGAAACATTGTAATTATTTCGACAGGAGTGTAAGTTCAATGTATACTATTTCTCACAATGTTTGTCAAAAATTATAACCGACGGAAATTTGTGGACATTCCAAGGAAGGGTTCGACTTATTTTATAAGGCATGGTCTAGCTGTTTTGACAAACCAAATTTGACTGCACGGTAATTGTAAAGGAAACGAATCATCCTACTTGAAAAAAACCTAGTTTGCTTTCAGCGAGGGATATTCCTGTTTTCTTGTCTTGAGCGACACTTCGTTGAGCCGTTTTAGACTTCTTGAAAACGCCCACGATACGGAACTCTTAAACCGGAAACCGGTTCACGAGCCGAAAGTCGAACGGTAACGCTTATTCAAATGCAGGGAGCGATATACACCCAGGGCGGACTGCATCGTGTTACCGGAAGAGCGATGGAGCTTCGGTCATTCACCCATGCATTGTAACAGTGGAACAGCCTTGAAGAGTTGCACTCTTAAAGTAAACGGGTAAATACAAATAAAAACGTTCACAATGGAACAAAGTTATGCATTTCCGGTTTACGTGCACGTGAATTCATTCATCCGTCCGTAAACACGGCTGTGACCGTTCTCTTTTAGGCTACACACTTAAGACGTCATGTTCGCGGACTTCATGAAATACGTTCAATTCGAATCGCTAAACGTTACGCCGGCATGAAGTATCATTCGCCTTGAATTTCAAGAGGTGAGACGTTATCGCCAAGGTTGCCGTTATCAGTGTTGTACGAGTAAACTGTACGCAATTACGACAGCAATTGCGAATTTACGTAACTACGAATGAAAAGACATTATTAAACATTAGTTGAACAGTTTAAAGGAAAAAATTAAAACGTAATAACTGACTTACGTCATCAACAGGCTATTGAAGGAAAAAGATTTGTAGTGACAAACTAGGCGGCTAAATACTCAAAATTGATTGTCAAATTTGATCGCTTTTCCAAAATTGGTAATACCATTTTAGACATACATTCGAGATGACGAAGCACAAATAATGTGAAGCATAAGCAGCTGTAATAGAATGCGGTGTTCGTATATTAGGTTGAATTCATATTGCAATTGCAATTGCGTGTTTACTTCGCGACGAGTTCAATTGAAATTAATATTGTTTATTATTCATAACAATCGAATGTTTATTCGGTATAACTAAATCAGAGTATTGTAAAACAGTTATCGGATGAAAAAGAGAATATAAGTAGGGAATTAAAATATGGAAATGGGTCACATATTTGGGAAAAAATAGACTTTTATAATTTTAGTGTTACGAAGTCCGAAGGAAGAACTTAAAAAATTGCCGTTGGGCTAAGTTGAGAACTTTAAACGGACCCCGACTCAGGCCGTCAATTAAACGTCCGTAGCAGCTGTTAAACGACCGTCGGGTTCATTCGACCCGACACATCGCAACAGGAAGAACATTATTCCCGACATAGTTGTCGGGATTTATGGACGTATCAATACGGCCGTTTTCATTGCTGTAATATCTCACCGCTGAAACGGCGTTCGATTTTAATAGGCCGGTATTGGGATTGAACGCTCCCGGTACTCGGACATTCCCTGTCGATAAAAAGAGGTGTACCCAAATCTAAACGTGTATTCGTATATCGTTATTTGACGAAAAATTATGAATTCGAATCTGAATGAACGAGATGAGGCTGGGACAGTATTTTTCGGCGGGGCTTCCAAATGGGCACGAAGCCGTCCCCAGCGGAGGTAGAAAGTCGGACAGGCACAACGTGGGACAAACAGGAAAGAGGCGGGTCTTTATAAGGGGGGAGCGAGATAAGGGGGACTCCCCTCCCGCCCCCGCAATAGGGGCACTATCCTCCTCGACGAATCTGACTACTCCCCCGCCTACTAAACTATCGACCTCCGGTGTATCATTCACGCCGCTTACTGCCGGCCGGAGTCCGTCAAAGGCTCAGACGAAGGCAACTCTGCCTACTAAATTGCCTGCTTCGCGGCGGAATAAAAGACGGCCATCTAAATAAACGTTACTTGCAGGTATCAGTTGAAGGTCCTCTCTCGACATTTCATATATCTGTGTTTAAAAATTATTTATCTTGTCCATTTTTCTCTTAATATATTCTGGTCAATTCATAATCAATGGACATGTATCAACTAGTAAATTTTTTTTGTCTCTTTTATTGTTACAACTGTAAAATTATACAATAAGCAACATTGATGAAATCACTAGCTACAATAGTCTACAATTAGAGGAGAAACCCACTAGTTTCCCTTTTTATTATTATTTTTTTATTATTTATTTATTTTATTTTTAATTTAATTTTATTTATTTATTATTATTAACATTTTATTTAATCATTTAGGTCGCGTGGCCACTTCCTTTTCAGGCGTCTGTAAGGAAATTAGTAATTAAATACCGGGAAGACATGCGTCATATTTCAAATTATAAATTTCCTGAAGCAACAATATACAAAACAGTGAATCTCGAAAAAGTGTTCTCTATTTTTCCGATTCATTTTGAACCGAAAATGGATTCTTTCGACCGCACGCGCATGTTTCACTTGGCTCGCGATCAAGAACAATAATTTAACAAATTGTTGATGGAAGCGTATGTTTCGCAAAACAAAATGTGTGTTTTCGCGAGGCCTGCCAACGTACTAAATCGATTTGCAAATATACATGGATCAATTGCAGAGCTGGAACTCTGATTATCTTGTACTTAATTTGTATTGGGACTAATTGTTTGTAATTTGATCGATAATTTAGATTCAGTCGCAAAAATATAAAATCAGTACTCGAAAAATATTCTATAAAAATATTTTATGTGTGTTTGTATATATCACTCGGAGAAACGTAAATGTACTTTATTATAATTTCATTGATGTATATAATCAAATTACAATGAATAGGTAATATAAACATTGTTACAACGACAGCGGTTAATTGACCTCTGTCAGGTCATATTCCATTATGTGGCGCAAGTCGACCGTAATGCGTTAACTATCAATTCGCAAGTGAATTTGAAATCGGATAGAGAACAACGGTGAGGATCAACCAAAGCCAGCTGTGTAATCTCAGGTGTTGCTCCATTGCCTGCGCTTAGGGCCCACCAATGGCCCTTACCTAGCATGTTTGTTCAGCTTGGGCCGTGAACATTTTCCAGATCGTGTCACCGCCGAATGAGATGTACGGCCGCAGTTTTCACCACGGATCGACACGGAGGATTTACAAAAGACACGAAAGGTCGGTTCGAAAATAGAGCATTATCCGAAATATTATCTCTCCAATTGAAACGCCGGACTGTTTATAATATTCCTTTTCTGTTTAATACAGTTTTATAGCACAAACCCGGTCCAGATCGATAGTAATTAAAAAGTCAGAATATCCGAAGCGCAGCAAGACGACGGTATTGCGCATTTACGTTCTACCTAAACAAATCTAAAGATATCGTCCTATTTTCAAAATTCAAACCGGTCTAAATTCCAAAACCGAATCGCCAAAACAAATCTAAAAAGTTATTTTTGTCCGGATAAACGAAGATCCCGAATGACTGCGGCAGGTTTGAGAGAAATCGGAGTAGAAAAAACCACAAATAAAAAAAAAATGGGGAAACAAATACGATTAATTTTTATCGAGCCCGGGCCAGAAGCAATGGGCCGTCAAAGCCCCGATATGGAGCAGGGTGGGCGGAGGGGGCCGGTGTCCGGAATTCACACCCGATACGCACCCTTCGTATAAATTGGATTAAAAATCGGGAGCTCCGAGGGAAGCCCGGCCGATGCAAAGTGGGCCCTCCCACCTCGGTCCTCTCATCACAAAGGGCTGGCGGACAGACGGAAGCGTCCGAGCGTTTAATACCTCCCCCCCCCCCCCCAACTACTTAATTGGACCATCGGCTTTATATATATACGGATACCGAGTTAACTTTCGTCATAGAGGTGTGTAAAGGACGATTTTTTGGGCGTCAATACATAATTATTGTCATGTTGATTTGGAAGTAGCTTCCATAAATCTTCTTAATCCATCTAGTACCCGAACCGTGGAACTGTTCGGTCGATGAGAATCTCCCTTATTCTCCACACACATTAACTCTAACCTACGTGCAGGACAGTTGCCGTTCCTGAGCAGCGCTCAATATCCTTTCTATTTTACATACGCGGTCTTTAGACGGATATATTAGATACAGGGCCGCCAAAGGATACGTTCTGGTAAATTCACCTTTTATGCCAATATGGGCGGACATCAAAGAGGCTATTACCATTAACACGTGCGTATTAATACCTTCATTTAGGTCATATCCCTATTTTTAAAAAAATTTGATACAGAAAATACTGAATCTGAAATACAGAGAATTGTTACAGAAATTATTCTTCTTTTCCTCAATTCGTGACGGGTAAAATAAGTCAGCCGAACGACAGGGGAGGCGGGCAGTTTAAAGCGAACAATGAAAATACTATCACTACTGCCAGCGATCAAATTCAGTTCATACTTTCTCAAACTCCACAAAATCTCCAGTATAATGCTTCGACTTGAAACGAGAACTGTAATATTCGAAATAAAATAATCCTACATTCGTTCAAAGCTCCCAACTGCGAAGGACATGACCGGTCGCATCAGAAAGTTGTGTTCTCCCGAGTCATCATCGGAGTGTCCCCCGCCCTTTCGAACTGTTCAAGACGGGGCCAACTCTGAATTCGAATGGGGCGGCACTGAAAATAATTTGAAATAACCGGTTTTAATGTGCGGTCCTGACCTTTACAAGAACGGAACGATTCTGTTTGTTTTCCGGCTTCTCTTTTACGAGCACGTTCCTATCGGTTGAGTGTGTCTGTGTGTTAGAATCAAAGATAAAAATAGAAATAGAGGCGGCGTTATAAAAACCCGAAGCGGTTGGGGAGGCAATCAACGATAAACTGAACAAGAACCGAAGGAAAGAAATTGAACGCCGAAACGGATCCGCTGAAAAACTTCAGCACGGCGCTAGTTGGAGGCGGAAAACCCTCCTTTTCAACTCTGAAAATTACACTTTTTACTACAGTGCTACTGCTTTTTTTTAATTTAAGTAAATAATGCCCGATATATTTCTGTTTTAACGCAAATATAACAACTTCTATGTTAATATGCAACCGAGTTTTACTACCCAGTACGGATTATTTTCCCACGTTACAAACGAATATAAAAGGAAGAAATTCTAAAAATTCAATCAACAACTTTCTTCGCGAATATTTCGCGTAAATATTCCGTTTTATATATACTAAGAAATTTGCTGAAGGAACATGAAATTATTTAATTAACTTGGAAACTATAGAGCCATGTGCGTAAAGGAATTTCTTGCCATCAAAATATCTAATGTTCAGCCCACCGATAAATTTCCGTCGACATCACGTTTACCCTGTACTTAGCCCGGTTTCAAAACGGGCTCGCAAACTTCACGTAAGACCCCTACGCCAACCGACACCTAGGCACTTCTTAGTCGGCCTCGAGGGCCCCCCCCCGTTTGGCCATAAACAAAACGCTACTTCCAGAAAGCGGGCGAAGGGCCGAAATATATATACGAGTTTTGGTAGCGACCCGTGAGAGTGGCCGGGGCGCCGCGGGATGATGTATTTGAAAGGGGCCATATCTGGACCCAGAGTGCCCCAGGGGGCACCCCCCCCCTTATTCCCGGGAGCAACTTAAAATGCCCCCCGCCACCGGGAGAAGAAGAAGTAGCCCGGGCCCTAATTAATTCGGGGGCTGATAATATAGCACACCTGGCTCATGTACCGGTAATATACTCCCCTGTAAGCCATTCCAGCCTACCACGCTTAGTCATTTAAAGCAGTCAAGGATATTTTCCATATGAACTATACCTTCTCACCATAGAATTATACCAAACTATCATTATAACCAATATATGCTCCAATCTAACTAATTCACATAAATTCCATTTACGATTTTGCCGATTTTAAATTATCTCTTAAATTCGGAAATAATTTCTCGCGGTACTGAGTTATGGCGCGAACATGACGCGTATTAACTTGGCACTAAAATTCCTCATATGCGGATAAAAGAGGAGATTAAAAATCACCCCCCCCAAACTAATCCCTGCGCCGAGTCCAACGATGAACCCGAAATGCTTTTCGGTAGGAGAGTGACCGAAGCTATATTGCCGGGTATATTAGATTCAATGATGGAATCGCGGAAGTCGTAACGGGGATAGGGGAGTCGGCGGCGCTGTTATTAACTATCCAGACGCCGAGGGTAAGTCCCTCCTCGGTCCCTAATTGAATAACAAGCAACGCGAATAAACCCCCGGGTATTTACGCCGGAAACTATGCGGATACTGTCTGGCCGCTGGGGCGATATAGGACGTTAAACTCAAGAATTAGTGCATCTGTAAAGATTATTTCATGTGATTGTAAATTAAAAATGAATTTTCAATGAACAAAGCACGGACAGTTTCGACCCTCCTGTGTTGTATATACAGGACAAAAATTGTCGTCATGGACGTGTTCCGATTCTCAGGTTACAGTCAATGATGTCTTACCCATTTAGTTTCCCAAAACAGAATAAATACTATCCATCCTCCTTTTTTTAAATTTCGTTTATTAATTTTTCTAACTTATGTATTGCTAAGACCAACGACCGAGCCGCGTACATGACTTGAAGTCACAAATACAAAAAGTTAGCACTTCTATTTACCTTTAAATAAACAGCCGGAGAAAACAAACGCGCGCTTAACGTTAAAGCGCTTGACTTCCGTGTTCAAACGCAATAGCGTAGCTCGGGTTCTGTCAACGGAAATTGAGTTTGAGATGTTATCCGGGCGATGTTGGGTTGACTCTTGTCTCCTGCGGCTCGCGTGCCGCCTCTAACATCGGCTTTTCAACATCCTATTTATAATCCTCCTTTCTTACTTGGGGCACAGAGCATGTGTAACGGGATTAGCCTGTGTCTATTTCCAGGGCGGACAAAAGGCACCGTAAAAGACCACCTAGTCATTGTTAATTTTCTATCTCGCCACTTTCAACTTTCTATTGTCCGGGGCCGCTAGTTGTTTCGGCATACAGAAGGGCTTCTTAAAAAAAATATTGATAATTATCAGCTACATCCACTAATGAAACGGGTAACTATTTCGATTTAACGTTAGAATCGTGAAGTATTTATGATTTTGAAACCTCGGAAAATATTGTATTCCACGCATCAGATTGCGACTGAAACTACTCTGAAGCGACTTAGAACAGTAAATATATAGGGTCCGTGTAGTTCATAATTACAGCGATACGAATTTCAAGGAGAGTTTAATATCGTACGAATAGCACAGTAGTAAATAAGAAGTATGGTTTCTCGTATAAAATTGCCGGTGAACTAGCAACAAGGACATGGGAGTTGGACACTGTTTCAAGTCCCGACTAAACGACGGGGACGTTCAAAGTCTGCGGGAAAACATAAAATACTTATTTTATACGGCTGTTTGACGACGGATCCACTAAAAGGCGGAATTACACTCTTATAAAAGGGGCCGCCGATGACCGCCGTTCGAACGGCCCAATAACCGTACGGCGGAGCGATAAAACGGTATAAAAATACTAAAAAAAACTCCTTCACGGACTTATATATATATATATATATATATATATATATATACATTCCAGTAACCGACGGAATCCGGGTCAAGATGTTGGACCAATAATAAAACGACGATTTGATTTGATCCCCCCCCCTCTAAGACCGGACGGCGTTATTAAACCGTTACCGGTGTAAGTCGAAGTAAGAAGCCGGCGATAGACATTTCCGACACAGCATCCCGCAGCCAGTCAAATGGCCCCAGGATGGTAAATATCACCCACTTACTTCCCTTCCTCTAGATCTGCATTCGAAGATAGCTATCCAAAGTCTCGATTTAAGGCCAATTCGATGGGACTGCACGGAGAGAAGCCGATTACCCATAAAATCATCGACAAACAAACAAATTAACTTTTTCTTAATCCGTCAAAATAGAATCGTCGGAGATCGAACTCTGTACCTGGACTGAATAAGTCGCATAAAAATTACAGGGAACCCCGGCTTTGTCTCTTTGATTGCAGCGCGATTAGACCGCTTGACGCCGACCACAATTTTCAAAGGTCAAGCATAAAGGAAAAGCACGTATAAGAGTGAAATTTCTGAGAACAATTATTCGCTACAAGCGTCACTGTTAATGATCGGGCGATTACCATTGGAATTTTAATAGTTAAATAGCGAAAACCGGACAAGGTCTCAACGTCACTAATTACACCCTGCTGTATACTCGAAATAACTTCATTACTGTCAACGTCTTCATCGAGTGCACGCTGAACATTTTTCGAATGGGGAGGGGGAGGTTATCGATATTAAAATGTCTTCCTGATGAATACAAAAGGCATCAGGACCTGCTGTTGAGGGCGTAGATGGACACACCGGTGTCTCTGACAGTAGCGCCCGATCGCAATGGGGGAGGGGGATCTGAAAAACAGAGGGGAGCCGAATTTAATTAGGGCCCGGGGGATGCGGGACGAAAGGACAAGGGCATAAACGGATTTCTTCAATTCCGGGGGCGGCGTGTGTCGGGGGCGGCGGGGCGTCACCATGCGGGCCGGGGCGCGTCTCACTCCGCAAGACTTGATTTCGCCTAATTAACCCGCCCGAAAGGCCTCCCCCCCCCCACCGAACCACACCACCCTAACCCGGACGATACCCGGGACAGATAATCCACCTCGCTTCGGGGCCGAATCTAAATTAAAATCTACATTACCGGCCTCCGTTAAGGGGCAGGTTAACCGCTTCAACCACGGAATAGCGGAATCGGCAATTGAAATGTCCCTCCCCATCCCACCAGCCACGAGTGGGTCTTATTTTAAAGAAGTTAGAACGTTCATTTCCATATCGCTGCGCGTTTATAGAACCGTTCGTACAACGAGGCATTCGGATTCTGTTCCAAGATACCGAGTCCGGGGTTAATTTTGTAATATATTTACGGGCAGGTCTTTCAAGATCCCAGATATTCCTATTCTGTCCTATACCACCTGTACTACAATTTCTCGGCCTTATAATAAGTTAAGTGTCTCGGTTCATCGGAAATCCAAATATTTGGAATTTATTAAATTGGGTGACGAAAAATGCAATGAGTCGTCCTATATCAGATAATACGTACTCATTTAAATTATGTTACAAACGATTATTGGCGATAACTAACTGACTTAAAGAACCGGATATGGCGTTGCTTAATTAAGAAATACTCCCAGTATTTGTCTCGCGTACGTCACCGGGGGTCAATGCCGGAGCGACATTTAACTGGGCCGAACGCGGTTAAATGTCAGTAAAGGGGTTCAGAAACGCGGCGGGAATTTGGGTCGCTCCGCTCCCGGCAAGAAAACAGCGTCTGGCGGGGGGGGAATTGACAATTAAACGGGATTGAGAGAGGGAGAGAGAACCAACCGAACCCGGAATTTGTACCCGGTTGAACCGGGGAAACTGGTTCGCGGCGACGCGGGACGGAGCTGTGGTCAACAGTACGCCGTCAAAAGTAATATTGACCCATACCCAGTAGCGCCGTCATAGCGGGACAACTCGCCCGGCCGACAGAAGCGCACAATTAGAATATGTTATTTCATCGCATTTCAAACCCACGCGCTAAACCACCGAACCGGGTGTCGCATTCAATACACGTCACAATTCGCAGGTTGCATAAGTGTTACCTCAAAGCGAAATTAGCTTACGAAGGATGCAATTCCAGAGGCCGAAGGGAGAAAGGTTACGTTAGGAAGACTGCTACCTATTTCGATACTGGACCGATAATAGGATAATTGTCTCAAATCGTTTGTATTCTAGAAATACTGTATCACAAAGCTCTATTGTTCAGAATGCGTTTATTACAGTGATCCGACGAGTACACTGCCTGTAATTAATCCTTTATGGTGTTATCGACGTTAGAACAGGCACCTATTATATTTACAATCTATTATACTGTGTCAGATTATCCAGAGTTTTCCAATAAACTAGGGAATTTTCAATTGCCTGGTCCTAACTTTGTGCTCAGACTACTGAAGTTTTCATGTGACTAGAGTTTGTTGTATCCCATTGAAACTTCAAGTGAAACTCCAAACACAAGTTGGTAAATACACTAAGCGTCACTATTGTGAGGGGCGTCATTATCAATAAACTGCATAAATATTAAACAGTTTTAATATTTTGCTATTGTAAGGGCAGTTGAGAGGAACTTAATTCTTCTTAGTAATGCAGGCTTATATGACTTACATTTTCTTCTAATTTTAAGACGAATTAGCATTTAATGCATAGGAATTATCCGTAAGTGACCCGACTTTACGTTTCAGAAGAGTTCCTACGGCCGAAAGTGGGTTCCGGGAAACTGAATGTCTGTGGCCGAATAAATTAGTCAAAGGGAACTGAGAGAAAGGGGGGGTGTGGGTAAGGGCCTCTGGTCCGTAGCGCGTGCGGCCGCCTTAAATTATAAAACGCTATTATTGTTGGGCCCGTTGCCAACGTTAATAGAACTAAGGCCTCAACTCTTCCATTATATCAAACAATGTCTTTGAGCCCGGAGAACAATACGGCCCGCGGAAACAATGCCGGCGCTATTACAAATAAAAACAAAACTCGATCCCGTACGCCTACAGATAATTTTCCCGACCATTCATATTGCAGTTAGGTATCCCATTCTGTCGTGAAGAAATTTCGTTTACTGGGTGAATATTTCATCATATATTTAAAAGTTACCGGACCTGTTGCAAATATAATTTTTCAGGTAGACAATACCGTTACATCAAAACGATTGCGCTTTGTTATATTGCAACGCTAATGTGAATGTCCAGTAAAGTTTAACACCTTCGAAACGCCAAAATAACGAACCGCTCACTTATACGAACGGATTGAAATGATAAGGGCGCATTAGGGAACGGAGTCACGTTTCTTCCACCGGTCTGGGACGGCCGAGGTCCGAGCGCAGGAGCCGGCCGTTTCACAATTGACTATCAGCATCTGCGGGGCGGACCGAGGTCCTACACGCTATCTCTGGGCCGGGCTTCATTCAACCGCAAAGTTGAAGCCGCGATAGGGCACGTACACTTTCCAGGTGATGACCGCTTTTCACCGGCACCGGCGCAAAAACGGGCGAAGATGGCGAACGGCCGAAACGAAACTCGTATTATTTTCTGGTCGATTCTCTTATCTGGTCGGTGAAAACGAGTTTATTATTAAATACTGAAACGATTTTTTCCTCCTCATCGTGGACTCGAATCCTCTTTACAGACACTCCTCCTCGTTAGGGAATTACGTCTGAATTAGGTCTAGAGAAAGATCGAAAAAAGCCAGGCCATTCCAAATCATCTCGTTCCGCATATTATTTACACAGAAAAATCGCATAATATGAAACCAGAAATCAATTTTGACTTTATCGTGCGTGTCAGCTGCGAACGGGAAATATAATTCCTAATCGGGTCCCCGTATCGGCCCTGATATCGGCGATCGCTAAACGGCCGCCGGCGACAAAACCTAAACAAAGGATAGACACGTAAAAAAAAGATAGTAGCAGGCGATAGTAGATAACTAAACCCTCGAAAACGGATTTATAGGACACCGGACCGCACCGTTTTACCATTTTAAATCACATTCAATAAAGAGATTTCGATTCCTGAACGAAGAAGAGACCGGCCTTACAGACTGCATAACCATTTGGAGTGTTTTTCTGCCCCCTCCAGTCCATGACTTTTCTATTTTTACCGTTTTACAGCCCGGGCTTCCGTACGTTTGTTTTATTTTCCCATCGGTCAAGGTGTTTATTATTTGGTAAATATGAAGTAACGTTAAATTTCTTGTTTTATCACGCTCTACAGCTAATATCATAGGCCTTTGGTTTCTTGGCCAGTATTGTTATCAACTGAGATAATAATTTTGAAATAATTTCATTTAATTTCAATAATAGATTATTATTGTATTCTATTTTTTCTTTATGTGGGCTTAATTGTAATTTTTGAACCGTCAATTGAATATAGTTGTTAGCTGTTGACCAAATGTTCCGGCGTTGTCGTTGGGGCGAAAGACAAAGTTGAAGTGACTTTGCCGCAGGACTTTTTTTTTGCCCGATCTGGGAGCGTAGCCGTACGGGGGCAATACTTGCGTCGGCTCTCGGGCGGTGTATATCCGAATAAGAAAAAAAAAAGGAGAACGGGGCCCGTGTTCCGGGACTTGAGGAGGCTGTGGTCGGCCCTAGTCACGTAGCGATTCTTTATTTGCCCCCTCTTCGAAGCAACCGGAAACCGAACCAGTGGCACGGCTCCAACATATTCCCCGGTGCCGGAAGGAAGCCTCTCCGCCCCCCCGCGCCCTCGCCATGACAACACAGGATAAACGGGCGACAACTAACGCTGTGTAGGTTCAACAGCCCTCCCAGCTTGGTTATCAGCATAGCTAAATAGTGGAGGCGACGTAGGAAGTTAGGCACTTCACTATATGTTAGTGGCGACGGCGTAAACCTACACTGGGATCAAATAGAAAGATATTGTAAATATATTACAATCCCAAATATTTTTAGAGGTCATAAGGAGCTATAAACAATATAATTTCTAACGTCTTTATAAAAACATAAAGGCGATCAAGACCTATGATAAAAGATACT
Organism: Lethocerus indicus; assembly: GCA_019843655.1. NCBI lineage: Eukaryota > Metazoa > Arthropoda > Insecta > Hemiptera > Belostomatidae > Lethocerus > Lethocerus indicus. The sequence goes on along the minus strand of JACDQD010000010.1, from coordinate 12,952,368 downwards.
GGGGTGTCATAATTAGGTTCGTTCGGTATACAATATTCAAACGAGAACAGTCTTTTTTAAAATTCAAATAAAGTTGTGACCATCAGCCATATATCCTTCCAAATATTTTGAAATAAAAGCGCAAAAAGAATCAAGAACTTAATTATTCCTTTTATTTTGCTCGGGAGGGCGTACTTCTATTTCGTATAATGGCCTGGGACTCGGTCCCGTTTTTAAGTCATATTTTTATACAATTCTTCTTTTCGTCCCAAAACGAGCGTCCATTAAGTACAAAGTCTGGCTGATAAGAGCCCAAGTCCCCCTCCCCCGTCGGAAAGGTCTTCTGTCTTAAGGTTTTTTTTTCTTTCGGCCCAGCGCGGAGTGAGGCCTCTCCGGGGACACTACCATTTAATGGCTTCTCTCTCTCACCCCCCCCTCCTGTAAAACCCTTATAGCCTGTTTATTTGTTTGTTTTATTGCCCGCCCTTGTAAGGGCCGTTCGTGACCCTTCGCCGGGCCTCTGACTCCCGTACCACCGTTCGTTTTGAACCGAACGGAACAATTTTGTTGCACTTCTTCTTTATTACATCTCCGGTACACCCGACTTATGCAACTAAATAACGTCAATTTCAATTCCCCAGATAGATTCGGAACACACTGTTTCCCAGAATTTGATTGGACAGAGTAGATCTCAAATATCATCAATTCGTATTTAGCTTCTAATTAACAATAAAAGTGCAGAAGAACAGAAAATATCCCATACGAAATCGGGTAAATCGCTGCGGCCAATTTTTGCCGTTTGGAACGTTTGAATTGGAACATAAAGTTTCAGTCCGCTTCGAATAGACGAGAATTTGGGCCCGTCCTATTTTTAGGCGGAAACTGCGTTGGAGGGTCTCCCTCTACGTGCGTCGATTAATTCCATAGTACGAGAACTAATTTTACATTCAAAACGCGGTTATGGCTACATGTGGAATGGAGACAACCGTGTTTTCTATTGTACAATTTTTTTACTAGGGCGTATCAAATTTCAATGTGTTCAAATGAGAAAAAAAATTATTTCCTGCAGCAAACTGAATATACTTGATGAATTTGAAATACTCTTGTTTCGTAACCTTATATTGTACACAGAAGAAACAATGGAACAATATGGAAATTATAACTCGAACCCTTGTCGGCCCTTCAGTGCGGGGATGTCATCCTAGTTATGCCGGACCCAACCGCAGCCAATTATTGGGGGAGGAGCTTCAAATCAATACAAGATACCCCGAATGAGACTGTCAGTGATTTCAAATGCAACTGCAAATTAGGAAGGGAATATTTTGTCCGTATAAGATTTATTATTACAGTAGTAACATCGTCCCCTAGAACGGGGACTCTGTGAAAACCCCAATCATATTCGTTAAACATTTGTAGCGGTGAACCGCCCCGCCCCCGCCGCCCCCTACGCCAATATTCCCGGGTTTCTTCCCGTCCCTTCCACCCAATTCCATTTCCAGTCTGCGTGGCAGAAGAGGAGGCGTGGGGGCGGCATAAAAGGGGGAGGTTGCTGTGATACAACGGTCAACCAAATGCGGCCGCCTCTCAGCGGTATTGCCGTTAAAAGGACGGCGCACCCCGCAAGATATTTCTTGGCTTTGTCGGGGGCGGGGGGAGGGGGTTGGGCCAGAAATTGTTGAAATGGAAGAGGCGGGACCAACCCTCACTATCCTCTTTCTGCTCCTTTGGTGTCCCCAAGGATTCCAAGGAATTTCCTTCCACAAAAGCGGCACATTTTTAAATTGGGCCTTTTATATATAGTTGATGTTCCGCGACGTCCTTTTGAAGTATTTAGAGCGAGTTAATCAACTTCCGATTTGTTTTTCCGAACAGAATCAAGGGAATTTGTTGAAGAATGCTAGTTAGATTCCAACCTTAGAATTATTTTACCTTTAGAAGTAATGTAAAGGTTTCATAATTTACAAATTGTTGTCATCACGGAATTAAATTTTAATCGACAAAATACAAATTTCGATTTCAATTATAAATTCTGTTTTTATCAGAAATTTCATTTCTGTTATAAGAGGCTATATTTCTTCAATTAGCCGGAGGAGAATAAACCCGGGGCTGAACACAATGAGACTTGATTAATTTTTTCCCCTTTTAATTTTAAAGATAATGGATGCAACGGAGTTCAGGTAATGAACGTATAAAAGAAAGTGGGGAGGGAAAGGTTTGCATTTTTAAATCCGAAAAAGGGGATCCCCTCCATAGACCGTTGAAAAAAGCCGACGGTTTAAAATTAATACCCGGGACACTCCCCTATCTACCCTCGGACAGCTAATGAACTCAAGAGACGCGGCCATTCAGTCGGATTAGTTCGGCCCCGGGAAAAGTGGATCAAAGGGAGGCGGGGAAAGGACTGGGCAGGTTATAGCGGGGATAGGGGGGTGGGGGGCTAATATGTCTTGTTTCTCGGGATAAAAAATTGGAGCTCGCTCCGGGAACAGGAGGTTGGGGGGTAAAAATGGTCAAGCAATATCAACGGAAGGGTACACCGGGAGTAGAGCGTAATCGGTACATTAATTCTGACAATTCAGACACAGGAATAGTAAAGCGTCCGAAATAAAACAATTCCGTAATATTCCATTTCAATACGATATTTATAATATCAATAATAGTATTGATTATGACGTAATAATCCAGGTCGGAGGGAACCAATATATAATCTGTCCATCTTTATATAATTTTCTATAACATCATTAAACACCTGTCTAGGCCAACATACGGCACTCGGTTCATTAATAACAATCAATTGAGCGACAATAATCGGACTATGATTAATTACATAAATCAACTCCGCGAGGCAATATGACTAGAAGTAGGTTAACAATCACTTTGTCATGCGTTTATAGATCATTTAAGCGGAAATCGGAAATATAGGGGTGCCAAATTAGATTTTACCACCGGACGTGAAGTGCCCCCGCTACATCATTAATTATGAGTAGTATATATGAATAGACAACCAGTGTCTGCTGGATTGTAAGTGGAGTTGTATGGGATATTAGGAAACTTTTTTTTACAAGGATAGTAGGGTAGGAGATGGGCCGTTGTCTAAAACTGAATGTATCACTTTCGCGATTTCTCGGTCCAAATTGAATTACTCCCGGGGCTTTCCCTACCGCCCACTCACGGGCATTACCGGTTTTCAAAGTTCGGTTCGCCCTCGGGCCTGTAACGGCCCTCCCCCCCAAATTAGGTAATGCTCGCCGCTTCCAAATGGCATTAGGCCGGTTGAAGTTGCTCTTTCATTAGCTGATTCCCGGGTCCGAGAGAGACGCCCCCCCCGCCCTAAACCGTCTCACCCCTCGAATACGTCCCCGAAGATTGAGATTTGAACGCGATCTATAATCGGGAACCGTCCTTCTGTCTCGGCTTTTCGGAATCGGACAGTTCAATTAATATTACGAAGTAACGAGGCAATATTTCTGTTCGTCTGTTATTAGAGAGAAGAAATAATTTTAGTTCGTTAATTAATTTTTGGACGCAGGAGAATTAGCACGCGTTCTTCCTTCTATGCAGTGTTTAGGAGTAAAGCCCATTTTTATTGCTTCCATTCTATTCAATATTAGGTAATGCTTATCAAATTATTATAAATGTTTAATATTACCAGTTTTCATATTTGAGGCGACTCTCCAACATTTTTTTAATCCTTCAAATCATCCCTGCTCGAAGGTTGTGCCCGCAGAATCAGCGTCAGAGTACCGCAACCGCGTCCCAAAAAAATATCACTCCCCCCCCCATGCAATTACCACCACCACCTCCCACGCGTACCCGACCCGATGGAAGCGTAACGACATTAGATTAATTATAAATAACATCGGTGAGAGGGGCGAGGGGTGGGTGGGGAGGGAAAAGCGCCGGCTACGATAATAATTCCGGCATACAAACAATAATATTATTACAGGTGATTCACTTACATGGCATAGGGGTGGAGGCGTATAATGGGGTTCGTTAGGTAGTGTCGCGGACCGGGGATGGGGACCCACCACCAAACCAACCCTACGGTGTACGCCATGAATAATAGAACAGATGTGCGTGCGTGCAGGGGGAGAGTAGCCAGCGAGGGGCGGGGGGGGGGCAGGAGCATCCCGCTATTGTCAATACAAAGTGAGGCATACTACTGTGCCAGATAAAGGCTGATGTGTCGCAGCCGATCCAACCCACGGAATTCGAGAGATAATTAAGGGCCGACCTGGGGGGGGGGGGGGGGGAGGGACGTTTTGAACTGATAAACAGCGGGGGCACAGAAATATCGGGTTTGGTGCTGATAATGAAAAAAAGGAACTAAAGGGGAGTAAGATTTATCGGGATTCAATTCTGTGACCACCCCCGCCCCCGCCCACCCGAACCAATTAACGAAGCCCTGCAGTAATTTGCATTCCGGCAGTAAATGTGATGACCGGGTTCATTCATCGTTGTCGAGACCCTCCCCCCCAGGTGTTCACGACTGGCCCGGACTACCGGGGATACGAGATGCAAAATAGTTTCCATTAACGAGGGTTTTATACCTGTCAATACCGGGTTTTAGATAACGCCACCGTCAGTAAATACGGGAGTTGGTTAAGAAAGTAAATATAAGTTAATGGAAATAAACTGATTCGCAGCGTAATGATGCTATCTCCTAATACCCGATGTCTTTATATTTTGATAATTTTGAATGCCCCAACAGGTTCAACAGGCTTCGCGGTTCAAATGCAGCAATGAAACGTACTCATTTCGCGTCGTTAGGAATTCCGCAGCCAAATAAAGTTGCAGGCTGGGCAATATAGGGCCGGCACTCCCTGGACTGTTTCCCTGGACATAACTTAGTGGAACCAGCTACGGACAGATGATTACCCGGAATTTCAGGTGTAAAAGACCGCGAGTCGGGGAGGAGGGGGGGAGGAGAGAAGGGGGAAAAAACTTTGAATCGCGTTCTGGGCTTTTACAAGTTTCGAGCTTTCGAGGGGTGGGACAAGTTCTCCCGGCTGGAAACTTCCAACTAGACAGAGTGGTCCATAACTCGCGCGGCCGTGGCTCACTCACTGGGGGGCATCGAGTTTATGGCCGAGGGACGCCAATTTACAGCGCCCTTCCCGGCTTCGGAAATCTTTAATATTTTTGAGCGGCGGGGGCCGCCGACGAATTATCGCCGGAGGAAATTCGAAGCTGACGTCATTTCGTAAATTCTTCCAGAAGAAAGTTTTCCGCGGCCCGGCCCTAAGACTAATCGGCCAGAAGTTAATCTTCTCCCGTCCGAACGTCGGTCGGAATGGCAAAATGTTGTGGAAATGAATTATTAAGGAATATTATTTTGCGGGCTATAAACCGAAGGGACCGTATTTCGTTGTTTAAATTACAAACTTTAAATATTTATGGCTAGAGCCGATGCCTACTAGTCATTAAAAAATAATGCATAGAGAAATAATTCAGAACGAGGAAAAGGAATTACTACTCTTAGTCCCTGCGCCATAACGAGAGTGGGATTAAATTTAACGAGCGGGGAAATTAAAATTATGATAAAACCCGCAAAAGCGAGAGGAAAATGTTGTTTTTAATCAAACAGGACGTCATAGCGATTACAGTTTCGAGACGACAGCTGAGCGTTGCTACGGAACATCCTGTAGAAGAAGGGTCTGAAGATACCCCAGCAGGAAAGACAGAATTGGATAGTGGACCGCAAGAAATGATTGTATCACGATTGGGTTTAAACATTTCATCTTCGCACTAACTTCGTATTTATTGTAATATATTTAAAGTCAAAATAAATCTTATTGCGAATGAACCATCTCAGTTGGTTACTATATGGTCAGCAGGTCAGCACCTTGATTAGGAATATTTGTACTAGTGAGTTGTATAATGTGCAACAGATGGTTTATAGGACTACAGTAAAACGGTAGTATTACCAAATAAAACTGTCCAATTCATCTCATATGTACAAAAGATAAAAATAAGTTGACTCTCAATCGTCAAGGAATTTGCAGAACGGATGAAGGATTTCATAACAATAAATGACTATAATCACTCGGTCACCGCAGCCCCGAACATCGATTACGCATTCCGCCGTTTTCGTTCACGGTTTTTAATATACGCCGATAAAAGAGTGGGAATTTCGAATATTAAAAAAAACCAGTTGACCAACGTCTTCCTGGTGGAAATTTCATCTCTCCGGGTCCCCAAAAAACCGGTTCGCTGCGACCCACATTGGGCGGTTTCTCCCCGGGGGTCAATTTTCGGTTCCCAACCTTGGTGAAAGTCCCGACGGGGGGCAAACTTGTGCCAGCGCCAAAACAATCGCGTACGGCCAACATAGTGCGTCGTATTGCACCAGTTGTGGGATTCATTTCGGTCAAATCAATAGCCCATTAATATTGATCTCAGATCAACACGATAAATAGTGCTTCCCGATACAAAGTTCAGGAACTTGCGTGGGGTCATCTCTGGTGGTACGATTAGGATTAGCTTAAATGAAAATGATGATGTGCTATTTAGAGCGTTAGTATGGTAACGTGCGACAGGTCTTACACTGACAGGTCATTCCCTAAGTGAAGCAATGGACTAATACCCAGAAACCGGGAAACTGTGATACTTGGTGAAGTGTTATATTCGAGTGAAGAGGAAGACATGAGGCAGATTGAGAGGAATAATAAGAATATGCAGGGTTTGATACAAGTTTTCCCATTCCGAATTACAGTTTGGATTAAGGGTTCATCCAATCCTAAAAACTTACAATTCAGAGATGAAATAGACAACTCTATGACTTCAGGCAGTAGCGTCAGGGCCTAACGTTTGTAATCAATAAATACCAAGACCAATAAATAACGACAAACAAGTAACGATATAATCTAATAAACTCTCAGCACGTAATTCTTGATAATATTCGGCCGATCCGTTCGCATTTCGGCGAGGGGGGAAAAAGAGAAGAATTTTAATTCCCTTAAAAGGGCAATGCATCTGTTATAACCTCGTTTAGGAGGAGAAGGGTCGGGTAGAGACTGTTGGTTGGGTGTTAAATATGAGAACCCGTTACCGGGAGTTAATCGGGCAAGTAGCAAACTGGCAAAATTCGATACTAATTGGATTTTTCGGTTTCCACTAGAATCTGCCTCTGATTTACTCTCTAGCCTTTTGTTGTGAAAAACTCCTGATAAACTTAATTACGTATACGCGTATCTAACTGGACTGTAACGTAATAAATAAATACGGAAAATAGTCATTATTTTTTCATACCGTAAAAACGTTTAATTATGATCTAATATGTAATAAAGAAATTGTCATTTGAGTAAATTATTTACGATAATTGTCTATTTGGTATTGCAATAAGTTAAACATTATTTTTTCTAAATTATTCTGAATTTTCATTTCAAAAAACATTTGGGGATAATTCTACTGTCAGCACTCTATTTATTCTTACTAAATAACACGATGTAAATAAAAATCCTTTACGTGCATAGAGAGAACATGATGCTGATGACGACGCAATTGTGATAAATACTCAATAGCCTCTTATAACGGTGCAGTAGCCCATAAAATATAATGGGGAGGGGGAGGGTAATAAAGGGAAAATGACTAAAATTAGCTGTTACAGATAGAATCGTTGGAATATTTCACCCGACGAGGCAGTCTGGTAATTAGATAAACAGAAATACGTGTGACTCTCGAGGAGAGGGATATTACCGACTGGGAGAAAGCCAGGGCGGAAACCGGTCTAGGGCCATTAAAGCCAGATAGATCCCAATATACAAGAGAACCTGTATCACAGTGTAACACTTTGAATAATGCCGTCTCCATTTAACTGCCCCCGGGGAACCCCCTAAGTACGTTATTAGGACCTCCCCCAGCCAGGTAATTACGTCCCAGCCCCAATGCCGACGGGCCGGGAGGGGGGTAAGAACCGGGACAGGAAGCGGAAGATTTAGGGGGTGGATTAACGCGAAGGAAAAATATACATTCGGTCGCGCCGAGAGTAGTACAACAAGCGGCTTAACCGAGAAATCAACCTCCGCCCCCGCCTCCCCCAAAGACCGGCCCCTTTTAGTGTCAAAGTAATAAGACTTTATTCGGACTTTAATGACATTACTTTTCGAATTAAAACTTAGAAGAGACGGGACTCGGAAGGGGAAAATGAGTGGGCGGGGAGGGGGTGGTCGCGGTAATTCCGCCCCTCTCAGTCACCGCCTTTATTAGCCCCGTCCCCAATGCCCTCTCTCATTGCCTACATCATAATCCCAGATCTGAAATGACTCGAAAAATATAATGATCCAACCGATACTATAAAGGAGGATCAATAACAGGGAGAATCGAAAAGTTTACTATTCCAGTGGCTCACTGTGAAAGATTTCTTTGAAATATTTCTATATCAATAACGTACTATCGATATTCTTTAAAGAAGGGAAAAACGAAAATTTTTTTTAACACCAAATTTAGCAGTGTAAAAACAATCTGATTACAATATCGACAAACATTTGTTTTTTACTTTATATTGCACAATACATCGCATGACGACCCGTTACGCAATATCTTCGACAAATATGTAATTTTTTTCTTTAGATCATGTCAACAACACTGTACTCTAATTTAAAGATCCTTGAATTGCTACGACTTCAGCTTTTGAAATTATATTGCAGCGTTTATAAACCTTATTAAGTTATTATTCAAAATTGAGCGTTTCACTCATAGACTTTAGACGTAAGAAAATGTTTAACTTGCAGCGTTGGGAAACTAAACGGAAGATATATTTAGAGAGCGTTGCATCTTTCAGAAGTTGGGCCGGCATTCGGCTTGGAACTAAGGATGGATTCATTTTCAGTTCGAATAACTCTGAGACGCGGTTAAAATGTTTTCGAAGTTCAACTAGAGAAGGTTAGTTTTCGAATGGATATTAACTGTTCTGAAATAGACTTGAGCAATTGAAAGACTAAATATTACAAATTACGAAGCTATTAGGAAACAAATACGTTATGGCAAGATGAAAGGGCCTGTTTCAATTATGACTTGATGAGAAATGCTAGTCATTCAGGATCAATTACGTGAATTCAGTTTGAAGTCCTGCAACAGCTGGTGATTTCCCTTACTCCTTTTAACTACACTATAAAAACTAGGATGGATAAAAACTTCGATAAAATTTCTTCGCAATTCGAATGTGTTATTACATAGTTTATTTTTACATTTGTTCGGATAATGACTGGTCTACACGAGAACGATATCTTGAAGTTAAGAACTAAAAGAATGCAGTATACCGCGACCAACCCCATACACTGTTTTTCAGAATAACATTCTTTCTGTTTCAGGTCTCTCCGTTTATTTCAAATCAAAAAAGAAATTCAGAGCAAACTGTCCTGGGCTCCAAATGGAGGAAGCCATCCTCCCACCGTATCCTACTAATCCCAAGTAATAGTACTCGCCGGCTAGAATGAGTGCACGACCTCGCGCTGCCATTTCATAATCCCGTTAATGAGCTCAGTTACGAGTTGACTGAACTATGAAAAATGCTGCTTTTATTTTATACGAAAAACGAAAACCGTGCATCTCGTGGTATGAAAAATGTATAAAGTGAGAAGATATAGAAAACAGTCGGTGTTGATTTATGCCATTCTTTAGAATAGTAGAATTGTTTGGGATCTGCAGGAAAATGGTTTTGAGCGCAGTGGTACGGTTCATACTATTAGCTATATACCAATAAGCAAAAGAAGTCACTTCAACGGTACCTCCGACCGGAGACCGGTATAAGAAATATCAATGTTGAACTAGCGTGACATGTAATCTCGTTGTGGGACTGAACCTCGTTGGACTGTCAAAGAGGGAAACGGGGGGAGGAGTTCATATCCCACAGGAACAATTTCCCCTCCCGGGGCTTTCTATCTCCCCTTGTCACCGGCTCGCGATAATCAATTTCAATTCCGCTCCGTATCTTTTATACGGTTTAATTTTCAAAAACTAATTTCCGAGCGCCAGATAAAGTCCGCCTAACCCGGGGGTAAGCGTTTTCAGAGGACACAGACGCCAGGACTCAGAGCCGCGTACTACCAGTCCGCACGTTAAATTTATTTATTCTAAATATAAATATATTGCAATATATTTTATTTCGACTCATTTTCGTTTGAATACGTCTAGTAGTAAGCAGTTAGGGGAGTCCACTTATTTCACACCTGGATCAACGACTTCACGAGATAGTTAATTTAAAGCTTATACCATAGGTAACTTGATTTATGGCATACATTAGCGGAAAATAGTGCAAAACTTACATGGCTATGAAAGGATTCCCGCGTTGTAATATTTTGAGTCACATACCTGAAACAAAACAAAGACATTAATAATAATTTTAATAGTAACTTCTATTAGTTTATGGATTTGTGACTTACTGAACACATAATTACACGCATATTTTGGTCTAATCTAGACCGGTATCGGTTTTTCGCCATTGTCTCTAGAATTTTATATTTCATGGTTAAATTTAACTGAAATTTATGTTTCTATTTAAAGTACGGACAGTGGGAACTGCAAAATGTACCCAGAAAAGTGCCGAATTCTGGTCGCAAAACTGCACTGCGGTATAATTTTACCGGAATTTTATTTTCCGTCTGCTCATTAAAATTTGACCCGGGTCCCCGGACCGGGACCGGCGGGCTAACAAAATCAACGGGGAAATTTAATTTTAAACAAACGCTCCCTATTCAATTCTATGCACGTTCGTAACACGCCGATGTAACCATTATCGAAGGGGGGTGAGGGAGAGGGAGGTACCCGAAATTATCTTCCGCCCAATCCTAACAATTAGCCGGATCCTCCCAATCGACTTTTGTTTTCAATTCTCCCCAAAGCCGTCCTGTTTTACAACGAAAATCGATATCCGGCCAATCAGAACGAGTAATCCAATCGACGAGAGCAGCGCGCGTTTTATCTAAAATATGAAATTCTCTTTAGGTACAGAAAAATCATGATAGAATACAAATAGAGGCGAGCTGAAACTGAAGGTGGATTGTTGGCCGGGAATACAGAAACAATAATTTTCCATTTTGAGATTTCGAGCATCATCACTCGCGATTTTCATAACCCGAACCGGTTTCAGATTTTCGCCACCGTAATCGGTATTCAGTGAGTAATACCGGCTTTCATTTGTCTGTCAATATAAATATAACTCGATATTAAATAGACAGAAGTGATGATTAGTCCTCAAGAATTATGGAGGTTAATAGTAAGAAATAATTCGTGCGATCAGACTTACGCTAGACCGGTTTCGGCTAAATTTTCAAAAAATTAGTGAAGAACCTACTCATCTCCGTCCCCTGGTTCATCCTGCGCTATCACTGTCTGTTAATGTCACAAGAATGATGAATGGACAATCCCACGTTTTTGGAACATAATATTGTATAGAAATTGTTTATATTCCCTTAATGGAATACTCCATTAAGCATATTAAGAGAGAGCCAACTGTTCCAACGGTTCATTTTATTTAATTAGGCTACGAATGTATTAATAAAAAGGTTTCGAAAGAAAATATAAAGCACGACCTTATCCTACCTCTAAATATAATTTAAAAGTTCGGATGGAGATATTTCTAGAAATAATCTCCTCCGGATTACTGTTTTTATACTTTTACCTCTCGCTTTCTCAGCGTTTCTCGAACTGAAGGTAAATAAATTCTGCGATGGTTTATAACCGAGTTTATAGCATTTCTGGGAGGGACGTCGGATTCGACGCTGGAAACAGGAAAAAAGAGCAACAAACAAGAAATAGAAAGGGGAAGACAAACAAGTCAGGTATATATTAGCGGGCGGTTTAACTTGAAATGCTTTTTCATCGGCGCCCCACTCCGGTCCCATTTGCCCGGGGACCAGATGTTGTTTATAAGCCCAATAAAATGCGTGGGAGTTATACAATCCGGATTTATGACTTACGACGATAATCCCGACACATGGTCCTCTTCCCTCGGCTTCGGAGATTCTGGAGTATAGGGGTGGTCGGTGTAATTTCAGAATTTCCCAACAGTTTATTTCTCAGCCCGCATCAAATACATTGTCTCCGTTATTTTTATTTCAATCATTAATTATAAATTATAATATTAAATTATGTTAGAAGGAGCGCGGTTTCCTTCCCGTAAGGGAATCCTCCTTAGGTAATGTGAGAGACATATGACGGGGTATTAGTTAGTTATTTCATAAATTTACTGTAATATCCAAAGTCAATTCAGAAGAAAGAGTCCTTAAACTAGATAGTGACATAATTTGTTACCATTATTACTTCGCGCGGAAGTATGGTGCTCTTTTGATTTACTCAAGATAGGTGGAATGTCACTTTGTATTTTAATATAACTGATTACATCTTTTAGAGTTCATAGGTTAAGTGCACCAAACACCGTATTAAAGGCTGCGTTTTTCCAATTTCGAATGGGGAGATTTAATCGAGGGATTAAATGGACGGTCCACCACTAACCGGCTCTGAATTATGTCGATACAGAGATGAAAAGGATTTCTCTGCCAATCCACTTCCCTATAATCACTTGATTCTCCTCCGCTTCCGGTCCCCGAATAACAACGTTATTTACACGCGTTATTATATATTTTTTAATTTCTTTTTAATTTTTAATTTCTTTTTATTCAATTACAACTTGGCATGACGTAGTCACTTCGCTGTGGGACGACAATACGCCGGCACGATTCGTCTAATCTCACGAAGTATTGCCTTTAATAAAAAGATATCTCGCTCTCAAAAATAAATCAAAGCGTACAAAATGTTAATATTAAATGGTGAGGGTTAGAGGAGGATTGGGGTCCCCGAAGTGCCGGTTTAACTCCCCCACCTACCCCCTCCTTTTCGGCTGCTCTAAGTCGGCACCTGGGATGACCCGGAGCCGAAGGACGGGAGGGGGGGGGGTCATCATTAACAGCGTTAAGCGCATAAACCGCCCCCCCTCCCCCTTGGCAGACTATACTGCCTGGATTATTAATCCTGCTCTACGGTCAAAGTCGCTACATCTATTAGACTGATATAAAATGATAATAGGAGCGAGAAGGGGCCGTTACGGGGCCATGGGGCTGGTTTATCGATATGAAATGGGGGCCGGGGGAGGGCCAAGGCCAGTATAAACCGGCTTTACTGTGAGGGCTCTCTAATATACTTCCTGAGGTTTAGTCCCGCCACCCCTCTTGATTCCTAAAATCGGCTATCAATGAAAACTTCAATAAACGGACAGTATAAGAGGTATTCTGCGTTAGGGTAACATGGAAAATATTAAGCTGAAAATTACGGCGCGAATTTCTCCTTCCTTATTAATTTTTGGAAAACATATAAAATCCTTGCTACCGAATACATGGCGCGGTGAAATAAGAGTATTTATAAGTAACGAGAGCGTGAAATATTTTATTGAGTGATAATAATTGTATATTTGCTAGTGGAACGTTCTTCGTTTTAGCCCCCCTCCGACCAGCAAGTTTGCGTATGCCCTCTGCTCGGTTCATCTAGCCGTATCTATAACTTGAGTTATACAGGGAGTTAATTATGATCCAATTAAACTCCGGGTAGGAAACTCCGCGAGAGAACTTCCGCCGGGTAGTCAATGCGGGGCGTCAATTAAGCGCTACGGCGTCGTCGGACATCTGCGAAAATTAATATCTGGGATCGCGCTCACAAGACAGGGGGTAACTGATAATTGCCACGAATCAAGTTTCGTGCCCGAATCAAGTGATCCGGGTAAATCTCAACGAGAAGTCGGATCCTTTTTACGAGCGCATTAAACCGAACAAACTGAATTATATCAGATATTAGGGTGTGTTGACTTTATTTCGAAACAACTATTTTAAGGAATTACAGCCAGCGATTTGGTCCATTTTAAGGCAGTTTTCGGCAGTTCTGCAAGTTCGTAAATCATTTTATTATTAAAGCAACACGTCGTCAATACAGTCTAGAACTCCCCGAGTGGATATTTAATTTGGTGCGATCGTACAGGAAAAGCGCAAAATTGAATTATCCTTTAAGAGTTGGATTCGTGTTCCTGTCCCCTCCAGGGCTCTTTCACCTCAACGATCGGTGTACACTTCGAGCTCCCGACTATTTCTGTACCTTCGCTTTTAAACACTCGCCCGTCCTTAGAGAAGTGAGGGCCACTTCCCAAGAGCCACAAACAAACACACAATTACCCCCATTCGTGTGAATTCCCGCCTTTGTTTTCAACCTCGTGGAGGTTTTTCTGGCTAGGGAATTAATCGGAGGTAACGCTGCTCGTTATTTTGCCCGAGGGATTCTGATTCGGGACAGGAGAGTACAGCTAAACCGGCTGTAGAATGCACAACTCATTAAATCGATCGATGCATTTTAAATTGAAATAACAAAGTAAATTTTGGTGTTATAGAAAATAATCAAAAATCAATCGAGCAAAAAATCTAAAGGAACAGCCCAGTTTCGAGCCAGAAGGATACAACATTGTGAAATATTATTACAGTCTTCAGTAGGCAGTAGAACATGTTTTCTTGTTTAATTATTGATCTTTTTCACCCCACATTCAAAACCCTATCCAATTGTCTCATATTATGTAATTCAATGAAATTATTAGTTCAATACTATCGGGCATTTGAGTCAGATTCAAATTCGAGGGCGGGTGGGAAATTTCTATGCTGCTTAGCTCAGATGTCATGTTTACAGTTGCCGGCCAGTAATGTTTTTCACGTCGGATTTACAAACGTGTCTGTAAAATTGAATCTCCAGACTAAAGGGCACGCTATTAACAGACACAGACCGACCGACACTCCGAGGACGGCGAACGGAGGAAAAATAACAAATTACCTCCGAGTGCGGCTCCGGAACTCCCTTCGAGAAGACTCCCCGGGTCTATTTTTGTTTCAAGAAACGCCCCGTGCCGTTCCAGACCCATAGACGGCTGTTTTTTTCTTCCCTCTCCCTCTCTCTTTTCCCTCAATCAATCTCGCTCCCTCCCTCCCTCTATCTCTCTCTCTCTCTCTCTCTCTCTCTGATTCCAGACCCGGGAAGTCGGCGTATAAATAGCGAGCCGCGGCCGAGGGCTGGTGTGAAGCCAGATGTTCGCCTAGACTCCTCTCTCTCTCGGCCCATTTGAGTGGCGCAACAGACAGGCATAAAGGAGTAAACTCGTTCCTCGGTAATCGGGACGGTGGATAAGTCGGAAGTTATTAGAAACTGGGGCGTTATTGGACTGAGAGCGATCCGGTCAATCCGATGAGGAGGAATCCGTATTTCCCCTCCTCCAACCAGTAGGGGGAATGGAACTTTGAATTATCTTACTCGAACTGGTTTTATCTTATTATTTGAAAACCCAACGAAGAATACACTTCTTAATCTAATGAAAAAGTGTTCTTGAGATGAATTCTGGTTCCGTTCGGTTTTAAGGTAATTATACAGAGCGTGAGAGACATTTGTTTAGCAATATAAAAATAAAAATACTGTACTAGAATCACCTTTTTTGCGAGAGTGAAAATTAATAATATTTCTATGTAACGTACTCCTAACGCGACACCCTACATAGGTAATACCGCAGTTACGATTTAAAGTAATCGATAAGGAAAAATTACCCACATAATACATTCCTTGCAATAGTACATTTGCATAAAAGAGGTAGTGAACCTTGTCCATGATAAGGTAATGGGAATATAGCAGATTCTATAGTGAATGGCGTGAATTTATATTTCTGTTAAAATTTAGTTTCATATTTAGACCGTAAGAAAGATGTACACTGAATATAATGTTCCATGACTCGCACAGCAGGGGTCACTATACAACTGTAATAATGTCTCGAATCACACGACTTCAAAATGAAACAGGTTTCATCACGAATTTATTACCAAGAACCAACGATTCGTCTAAATCACTCCCACAGAATTTCCATCATTAGTATGTTATTCATTAGTGGAAGATATATACAGTCATTAAAAGGACACTCCGCGTACAGGCGAAAGGGAGACCGAGATAAGTGAATCATCATCACAAGTGCAGAGTCCGCATTCTATTTAAAAGATAGAGGCAATAAAACGATATCTAAATTGCATCGGACCCTGGGAA
The DNA here is from genome assembly GCA_019843655.1 of Lethocerus indicus. NCBI lineage: Eukaryota > Metazoa > Arthropoda > Insecta > Hemiptera > Belostomatidae > Lethocerus > Lethocerus indicus. Next base: position 12,936,342 of record JACDQD010000010.1, on the reverse strand, counting down.
GATCGTGGAAGTCACTGTCGGTTGAGTCACGGGGCAAAAATCCATTAGTTAAATGATAGAAGAAGAAAATAAAATGCACTTCACAACTCTCCGAACAGTCCCACCGATATTATGGGAGGTCTGCCATATCGTTACTTTTATCTGCTATGTTTCCGTATATTTTAATTAATACAATTTAATTGTAATATATAGGAGCGCTTTAGACATTTGGCCATAAAAGGTTTATATATATGAATATATATTAAAATGTTTCTCCTTCACCACTCTTTTACATGAAATTAGAAATTTTACTTCTACAAACACATTTTGATTGATAACCCCGACGTTTCTGTATACCCTCGTACCCTGAACAGAAATCAATCCTTCAAATAGTTTTATTTTATATCAAATATAGGGGTTATATATGAAAAATGTTTGCTTCACATTAAAGGAATGATACATCAGGCGTCGAACCGGAGAGAATGGTGGTGGTTCCACCCCCTCTCGAACCGTAAACCTCAACAACCGACCGGCAAGAGATAGGAATGCGGCCTAATACAAACACGTGATAAGATAAACGGAGGATCAATGTCCAAAAGAGGAATGTTGAAAATAGATGGGTACAAAAAATATTTTCGTTTTACGACCAACACAAACTATTTCACGAACCCAACTGTATACAATGTAATTTGGCCGATAATGGCCTAAATATCGGAAAACAATGTCAAAGTCACGATGTCATTGAAGCATTTGATTATTTTTTCAAGATTATTGCTTCAATTCTAGCTGTAACGTACACATACTGTAGTACACAAAATCGCCGTAATTTTCATGGGAGTTGTGTCAGAAGAAAGAGAAATTTTGGTAATTATTTCGGGTGGTAATTTACCTAAGTGAAGAGTAGATAATAAAATTTGAGATAATGATATTTATGAAATCAACAAATCGGTGTTTTTAATGTAAATTTTTCTGTAGGTTCGTGATGTTTCTGTCTCCTCTCGCTGGTTTGGTCTTTTGCTATGATGCTGTGAAAGTGACAGTGCAGTGAGGATGCCCAAAAAACATCCAAAGTGCTAACAGTGACTAACACCGCTACTGAAGATGGCGAGCGGCCGAAACCGGTCTAGCAAAAGACCAAACCGGCGAGAGGGGACAGAAATATCACGAACCGACAGTATTCCAACCCCTCGAAGACCACAAAACAGGTATATCGAAACAGGTATTTCATTACTTCCACAGTGAACAGCTTCCAAACTGAATTGATCCGAGCATTTGTATAGGATTCAATCTCCCGTTGCGAACCGAATTTTTCTTTGAATTTAAAGCAATGCAACGAAGAATACGGGTCGAATTCGAATGGGAAAACTAATATCTGTGAACCTGGCAAACTGCTTAGTGAAACCGGTAACGGGGAGGGGGCAGGGGCGGAGAAGAAAAATATGCCGCCCACGTGAACGGGTGCCCCGAGGCCAATTTGTCAAATTGGGGTAGAGCCGAGTCAGTTGCCGAGGCCTGTAAAATTGGAGCGTGTACAGACTGGCCGATGGATCATGACCCGGGGGATGATCGTAGTGCCGGTCACGAGCCGGCCCTCCCACAACACCGGCAGGAATCCGGAAAAGAGATTGGAAATGAATCACGTAAGATTATATATCTTGTGGGTGGGAAAATCCGGCGTGCTTTCGAATTTCTTTTAAATGGCGATAAATTAAATACCCAACATTTCACGTTTAGTGAAGGCGAACAAAAAATCGTGCAGTATTTCAACAACCTTGCAAAATGGTTGAAGTGGACGTACGTTCTAAAAAAAAAAAAGGTGAAAACGCAATAAATTTGGAACGGGGATAAAAAATTTGCTCTCGAAACAATAAACGACCAACGAATTCCCGGATGGCATAAATGAAACCGGCATCCGAACCAGACGAAGGCTAACACAATCCGGACGACCGACGCTTAATTTAATTTGAAACTAATTCCGCGCGTAAGTGTGCGTGGCCTGTAATGGGCCCTAGGGTGTGTGTGTGCGTTACGTCCCGTGTAAACAGTTCCAGCATGAGGCTGAGTTCCAATCGGCGGGTTAGGGGTGAGAGGGAGAGGGAGGGCCAATCGCCGGACCCCGTGGCAATTCGGAATTTGGGCCAAACGGGAATTTAGCCCTCCAAAAACCTGGTCAGGAAACAAAGCTGATATTGCACTACACTTCGAAAGCATTAATCGTGAAATAAGTTACAACAAATGCTTAGTAACAAATTCTAGCAACTATCAACATATTAGGGACAGCTACCTAAGGCAAGAATGAACCAGTCGCTATGCAGTATTGAGAGCATAACTGCCATCCAAAAGAGAATATGAAGAGCTGAATACACCGCGAGAAACATCCATAAACAGTGTAGCTGCTACATTAATTTATGTTCCTCAGCCACTTGTGGCCTACTGAGCCGAAAATTCGCCCATCTTCAAACGCTAAGTGAAACCGCAATTTCAAAACGGTAAACGAATCTGGAAGTCGTGCTCTCCGCCTCAAGGTAGACCGCCACCAGTAGTATAAGTGTTGCGCTTTTAAAAGGTCAAGCGCCCGTATTTTGGTTCACTGAACTTAGCGAACCCAACGAGCCCCCCCCCTCCCGCCCACCACCAGGCACAATCGGCCTACTCTCATTGCGCAACTGGATGTCTTAATTGCGAAATCGGCGAGGAAAAAAAGGGGTTCAAGGTAACCAGGGAGAAAGCGATAAACCCGTAATCTTCGGTCTCGGTTTAGGCCTTTGGTTGGATTAAAAGCATTACACAGATTGGGCGCTGAATTTAGTATCGAATTAATGGAAATGTTTCTTTTCTTACACTAACCGATTCTGGACATTTTAAATATATATGTTGCATTACGCATTAATTAAAAATCACATTTAATACTGAAATATAAGGGTTGGTTTTACCGATTCATTCGTCTTATAAGTAATCAAGTTCAATCTGCTATAATTAGCTTTCAATTGTTTTCGGCAATGGACCAAAACTTTCCAAAAAAGAACTATTTTTGTATATAATATCATAAGGATTTATTAAAGTTATAAGAATAAAAGAAAAGATTATGTTACAGCTATGGGTTTACACTGGTTGGTTACAGCGGTTGTAGTGGGAAACCGCTGTATTTGAGTATAAGGATCTGAAAGAAGAAGATAATGAATCCATGTTAAACTGGGCTGTGAGGAGGTCACCTCTAGTCGGCAGTTTAACGGAGAAAGGAAAGGGGACAGAGGGGTAGGAGGATTGCTGCTCCTAAAGAGGGGGCGTAACAAGCTCTCCCTTTAACCCTCTCCGTCTCTCGCACCGAATCTCGCTCCCTCCCTCCCTCCCTCCATCCCTCTCTCTCCCTCTCTCACGGCGGCGCTCTCTGCCCGCGTAATTCACCCCGTTATCAAGGGGTTGCTTCGGGTTTTGTTGCTGGCGTAATCAAATTCGGATCATCCCATTTGCAGCCGCCCCCGGGGCTCTATCTAATCCGGCGGGGGTTTCGGGAGGGCCACCCCTCTCTACCTTGCGGGGACCGACCCCCTTAAAAACCGACCGTCCGAAAATCACCGCCGAATACTAGAAAAACGTTTTCCTGTCCATATCGTTCCTTTAAAAGAACTAAAAAGCGATCATAAATATAACATAAAATTTAAATAATGTAGATACATTTTTTATTGATTATGCTAGCTACCAATAACACGATATTATTTTCCATCCCCCATCCGCTGAACTGGTTTCAAGACGGAACAGTTTCTACTAAAGTTAAGAATCTAATGAATATAGCCTCTCTCGCTTAATCAGCTGAAATTTGCAATTGATTAGACGACGAGTAGTTCGTAAACTTCAGTCTACTCGTTAGAATTCATTTTGTTCCGCAACAACTGCTTCTTATCTGCGTCCTCTCAAATACAAAGTGGCGAGACGCCAGTATATAACGAGAATTTAGGTCCTGGGAAAAGTAATAGTTTGAATATTGAAGTCAGCGCTTGAACGCGGCATGAATGCGTCGGTACAGTTTAGAATCCGAATTTTCCTACAAATAATCACCAGGTTACTATTGTGAAAAAATTCGTATCCAATTATAATTATTTTTTTTTCTAACGCATTAATTCTAATAGTGTTATGAGATATGTTGTAATAACTACGCACGTCATTCATTGTATTATTCAGTCTTTAATGTTCTCATCGCTAAGGAATCTTAAATCTAAATCCATTATCGCATCGCACGCCGATAGACAGTGATTCATCTAATGGTTTGCCATTAAATATTTACAAGTACAAACGAGACAGGCGATATAATCACGACGGATTTAGCGCTTTCATTTTCTTCGAGCCACTTTTTTTTCTACTCGATGTGCGTTGTCAGGTCGCAGTGGGAGAGAAAGAGAGACATGAATGAACTACTCCACTTTCCTAACGGCTCAAGGTAAGCGGATAAACAACAGCAATCGAATAAAGTGCATGTTGGAGGGCCGCGTATGTGGAGCGCGAGTTTGCGCAACTCACTTACTGGAGGGGGGGGGCCACCAACATCGCGCGTTATGCCCTTTTCTAGGCGTTTTCTCCTCGGACACGGGAGTCTAACGAACCCCGTCCGGCCACGGTTAACGAAAAACCAGCCGCATATATTCCCGTCACGCGGCTCGGGTTTCCAAACGCCGGAGCTATTGCCCAATAGCCCAGCTTTCACGCCGATTCGGCCCCGGCCACCGACAATTTTCTCCAAAAAAAAATACAAAACAGTGCGCCTCGGCCATACGCTAATGCCTTCGAATGTCCAGCATAAAAACAAAGCGTACACTACTGCAAGACAAACAGGTACATAACTCCACCTTAAAAAGCACTGTGGACAATACGGACTCTCGGGGGAAATAAATACAATAACCCCAAAGAGAAATAACGAATCAAGTTATAGATATAACACACATTCAGTACAACAAACTTTACCGGACCTAAATTAAGAATAGTATTAAATGAAATACTGAACAGTACAAATATCAGAACCAATATACATTATTAGTCTTGTTCTGTTTGAACGGTCAATAACTGGGAATAGACCCAATCTTCGTTAATGCCGGCGTTCCGTCGTAGTGTGGCACTGATTGAACTTCTATTGTACATAATAAAATTGTACGAATTTAGTGCTTTCTGGTACTGTCGATCGATGACCTCACTATATAAAACGGCGGGATTATACCGATAAAGGCCGAAACAGTTCCCCCAACAAAAACATTCAATTCAGAAAAAGATGGTTGTAGCCGTTTAATTTTGTCGTTTCGATGGAACATATTTTCTGATTATAAGCAATGCGGAGATGAAATGGGGAATGTTCATATAGGCGAGCCATCCAGGCATTACATAATTAAACCCGTTAATTTTCTGCCGGCACTCCCCCCCCCCCTTAAACACGTGGGAATATGAAACGGCGACTCTAAAATTATAAATTTATTTTTATTAGTCGTCGGGGCTACTGGCTCCGGTCCAGAATTGGAGGGTGCGTTACCGCCTAAATACTTCATAAGGACGAAAAGCCCATCAAGAAAGCCTTGCAGGAGGGGACGGGGGCTTAATTACTCTACGGACAGGAGGGGAGGGGGAGCCTCCAGTTATATAGCGACGGGTAAGACGCCCGCTTGCATTAATCAGCTTAGGGGTTGGTGCCGGGGCAACCCCCCCACAACCCCCGACACTTCCGCCGATCGATTGGCCGCCGGTCCACCAACCCCCCAACAGATATCTTTCACCGGAGCTTCCCTTTATAAGTAGGAGACCGGCGAATTATTTACACGCCGACTTATCTCAACCCCACGAACGACGCGCACCCCCCCCCCTCCCAAAACCGCTCTTTTGACCAAGTGAGCGCGCAGCGTGCAAACATTTGCCCACGGGACAAGGGTTATAAAGCGACACGATTTGCTCGGATCATTAAACCATTAGGAATAGAAAATTGAAAGCAAATATACAACGTATTTTAAAGGGGGAATTATCACGGACAGTAGTTCGTGATTGAATAAATTCAATTCGTGGGACTCCTCGAAAATATATTAGTGACCTTCCTGAATTAACTGTGTTTTTCTAAATATTTCAATAGTAGTTTCACAGATTCTGTTGTCTATAATTTCTTTAATTTGATCATCAAGGAACCGAGTATCGGTATTAATTTCCTGCTAACGTTACAGCCCAGTAAGTACAAGTGTCTCATGTTAGGTGTTACACTACCTAACTAAATAAGATGTTCGAAATTTCAGAATGTTCAGGTTCTTCAACCTGACGACAGTGGGGACAAGTGGATTCAAAAAACTATGGTCAAACATGGTTCCTAATGGTATTTACGGCAACAAGAGCTTTTTTATGGATTCCCTTCAAGGTATACTCAACAATTGAACATAGTATAAACTATGAAATCATATCTGACCTTATACTGTTTTTTTTTTTATTCACCACATACCGCCTTTGGGGCGCCGACAAGATCGTCCGTGAACATTGGATGTTGTCACGGTGCTGGCGTTGAATTATCTATTATCCAGAGAGAGATGACTGTTCGAGGCCGGTTCCGCTTCGGGTTTATGTTAAGTAAGAAAACAAATTACAAAACGGTCCCCTCTACGCAAGGTTTCAATAGAGGAGAGGAGTCATCAACGAGGGTGGATGGGGAGGGGGGGGGGTTGACGCAACGAGTCAATACAATTAGGCCCATCGGTCACACTCCGGTGGGTGCGGGGGCCACTCCCACTTACGAAGGGGGCCCCGGTTTCTTTACGGCCTCGTAAACCGGCCCTCGAGCCTAGATTCAGTTGTCTGCCTTGGCGGAGAGCCGAAACGAGGGGAAACAGAACGTCAGGGGACAAGAACAGCGAATTCGCAGAAAAACTGGGCGAAGTACGGTGCTGGTGCAGTCCAACTTTTATTTCGAGAGTATTAAAATATTTGTGCACTCTATTAAGCCTTCGTAAAACACCTTTTGGGGATTCATAAATGCACGGTTTTTCGCTGATGAACCGTCGGACCGTCAACAAGCGGTAAAGCTATTTAATCCAAAGTTACAACGAATAATCTGCCGGGCCGACTGTAAATATTAACTCCGCGAACGAAAATACGATATAACCAATTTAATGCCGGGCTTAAAGCAAAATAAAATATCGACTTTAGAATGCCGACCGAACTCGGCCTTCCCTTTTTTTTGTGGGCGCTACCCGGACGAAGGGGGGCCGATAAAAGCGATATGAAAAAAAAATGCTATTTTCCCGGCGACCCAATTTTCGAACTATTCCCCGTATAAAAGCAAAAGCCGCTAATAAACAAGGCTTTATACAGAAGTGTGTTTTTCTCTTTAGGGTTTTCTTTATAAATAAAAAAATTCCGGACGGGAGGGGAGCGGTTCACACGGGTTTTCCATTAGAGAATTAATTAAACGCTGTACAATAAGAAAGTACTGTGGGGATGTTCCGGTGGCAACTACTTATTTAAACAGAGATGTCGATTATTAACCAAGACCAAGAATAAGAGCAGGACCTTTATAAAGTTTAATTGTATTAAATATAAAACGGAGACTAAGTTACTCCGAGAGTCCGAAGGTCCTATCCTCTCCCGGTCTAATAAATACTGGGGCCACCAGTTTTGGCACGTCGCCCGGACGGCGAAGAGGGAGCCCCCCCGCGGACTCTTATTCTGGACCGTCGCTCCAATCCACTTCTGGGCCCGTCGTAAACTGCCGTCTTGTCGGTACGGAAATATAAATTCCGTCCGGTCCCGGGTTTACGGGGCGCCGAATGCGACCACCGGCCGATAGCGATAATTTTCGAGCGGTATACGCGTAATACACAATTTTCATATTTATTTTAATTTTATATGTCATTGTAAGCTTGCGATACTGCACACTTGGTGGCTCGATAGCCACTGATACACACGTCTTTTTCGGAATAATTAAAATCGTGAAATCATTTTGACAAATAAAGAATCCAAAACAGTAGTGTTCTGTCACTTAGTATTTTTTCCACGGAGCTTTAAAATTCAACTGATGCTGAAGACGTTCGGATCACGCTAGCCGTTCACAACTGGGTCAGACGGACTTCTGTGTAACTCGCACAGAGCGCCTCTTTTTGTTTAGTCGGACCATCCGAGTCTCTCTTGCGGCTTAAGTGAATTCCAGTTCCAATTCAATTTATATACACTGGCCCCTCCTCGACGGTCCCGCGCCGAATCAACCCCGCTCCCAGAAATTTGTCCCTGTTTCTTTGAATGGGACGTCCGAGAAAAATGGGAATTCCCACCCGCGGCCGAGGAGCTTCGTCGTGGGCCGGGGAGAATAGCCGCTGATTCGATTTTGAACCGCTTTTTTTCCATTATCCCTGTCGGTCGATGACGACAGTCTGGACCGCCGACCGGGTAGTCATTCCGGCCAAATTACGCCGCCCCTACATTCAGTACGGTTTGTCCTCATCTCAAAAGGGAGTACTTGAAAAGGTTTATTTCTTCATACAAAGGGGTGGCGGAGATACGAAAAGAATAATGACAGTAATAGCGGGCTGCCAGGTTGCTCTTCATAAGCAACCGAAATAGCCATAAAATAGTAAACTTGACAGCGGAAAATTCCGAAACGTTAACCAAATAAACTCCTACTGAAAATAGAAATAAATATGAATAAGCGTTCAAACGTTATGCTAGGCGATAGCATGGATCCTGCATCTCTATAATAGAAAAATTCAATGAAAGATCGAGAAAAGAGTGAAGATAATTCAACTTCCTCGGAAAAGGATTTTCGGTAAAACAATATCGCCTAATAGATCGCAAACTTTAACTTCATCATTAAGCCGTATTCTAATATAAACCAAAACCTGTGCATTTCGTACAAATAATAATAACCGTGTCATTACAATTCGGTTGTCCGGTTCTGACAGCATTATTCAAGTCGGGATTATTCCCGCGGGGGCTCAATTCATCTCGGGCTCCCCAAAGATTCGCGCCGCCCAACGACCACTGCAAATTCGCAGGGATTTGCGCGAAGAAAATTGCGGGGGAAAATTAGATTTCTTTCTGTAAAATTGGGGATTATCCCTGCTGTCTCTCGAGTTTTGCCCATCCGCCCCCCCACCACGTAGAAGATTGAAAAATGGATGAGCCGAGGGGCGGTAGACAAATGGAATAATTTATACTAGTTTGGCGGTAAATTAGTCAATACCAGATAGTACGTTACTGTAGCTCTGGTAAGGCATATGTCGGTGGTTTTATTAGAAGTAGAAACTATTCCAGTCCTAATTATACCTTATCCTTACAAAATGATGGTGATACCGTAACTTTCTCATTAGGTATAAGTAAATAATGTCATTCTGAAATTGCAGGCTGCCACTGGAATTCTTTTTTTTTTTCATTTGCACCGAAAAATTACATAATATATAGAGATAATAATTTTTTCCCTCCATGTTTCCGGGCAAAGCCCTAATTTGTAAACTAAGTGTTTGGATTCTTGTAATGGAATTATAAATAGTCAATTTGGGACTGAGATCTAGCGCAAATTTAAAATCATGTCCATTATTCATAAGATTCATGTTCTTCCGATCCGGGTTCGACGAGCCTTCAGTCCAATTTGCGACCGAAGAAGACACCCTCATTAGCGGACGATTAGCGGTACGAAATGTCAGGGTTCAGAGGTCGGCGCACCCTAATCAACGGAAGCGTTCGGATCACAGCACATCGGCGTTTGGAGCGACGATACAGCCCCCTATAATTGTCGTAACGCGGTCGCGCGTTTCAACAATGCTTTGAGCGCGCGTTAAGCCCGCAAATCAACGCGAGAAAACGATATAACGGAATTTGAGTGAATCGAGAAATTACTATTTCTGATATATTATTGTTGGGGGCAACACCGTCCGAGCCCCGTATATTTGCCGGAAGGCCGCCCCGGTAAACAGCAGAAAATCAACAGAAACGGCTGTAAAATTGAATTATGCAATGGTAATAGTGCGAAGCGCCTTCTGACTAATCCAATGTTTCGACCCGATCCGAACGCTACGGAGAACACTATTATTTGGCAATCGGACTTACAAAACAATATTAAATTAAATGCGCCCGTTAATAAATTGTTATTTGGCCGGGCAAAAATAAGCGGGAACATTTTTGTTCAATTTGTCACTTAATTATATTAGAACCATATTACTAAATTTATGTCAAAAAATAATTATATCATATGCTCGTTTGAAAAATATCCCTTCACTAGGGTCAATAAAACCCTAATACGCACAGTATAAACTGTAATAGCAAACAATACTGAAAAAATCTCACCCTTTGTTGCTAAAATTCTGAGGTGACGTAGACAGGCCCTATTGGGCCCTCTATTCGGAACGCATCAACGACCCGAAACAGATATCGGGCGGCGCCGATAAACGGAGTGCACTTTGGACGGGCCCTGATGAGTCCCGGAGTCAGAAAGTCGATCTGGAATTGGGCTGGAGGGACCCCTTATCTATTTGGGAAATGGAAGCCGGCTCCGCGAGACGATTCCGGGGAGGAACGCGGGGTCGTTAAAAATGCATAACTCGGGTCCCTTCCCCCCGCGCGGGGGCTCCAGGGACTTAGACGGTGCAGCCTGCGCCACCCTCTGCGACGTGAACGCAGCCCACCCCAGGGCACAATTTACACGTGCACCGTCCACCAGTCACGACGCTATGTGCAAATTATCTCCTCCCAAATCAGATCATGAAAACGACCCCTCACAGGGGCGACCTCGTCCTATACCGAGTGCTTTCTCTGAGATTCGGGACCAGTGTAGAAATTTATCTGATCCTAGGAAGAAGGATTCTATCCTCAGTACTAATACTAATACCCCTATTCTATATGTCACACATAACTATGCGTCTACAAAATTGTGCGAAATACGCTGGAATCAAACCGGTGATATAAATTACAACGAGATCCGAGCCTTATTAATCATTTCACCGAACGCCGATCTTCCGTTCGAAAAGGGAAAAAGAAACACTCGTAAGGGATGTCGATTGGGCCGCCATTACCCCGGAGCGTGGTCCGCTCGACCGCAAAGGATATTCGGGGCGAGCCCCGATAATTGTTGCATTCCAGAGGATCCCCCTCCGAATTATCAGTCGGCAATTCTCCTTAAGCCGGGGTCGGTTCGAGGGGCGTTTTCATCCCCAACGGGCCCGATAAACATCCCTCGTTACCGGATTAATATTACGTATTTATTCAGGCCCTTTCTCTGGAGCGGTAGAGAGAGCTCGGTCTCCGGCCGGGGTTATTGTTTTTGGACGGCGCGCCGCCTCCATTAATTGGCAAACTTTATTAATAATTCTAGTTATAAATATTTGGATTAAGGGGCGGGAGGCGGAGACTAACTCCCGGCCACGCCAGCTGGGGCGTTAATTCCGTTAAAAGTGAACCCCAGAACGTTTGGGGTCGACAAACAGCCCCCCCCCCCCCCCAAACACTACCAATAGCAACCCCGCTCAGTCCGGTTATTGAATTACAGAAATTTCTGCTACTGTTAAGGGAGAGAGTCCGCCATTAAAAAATAGCATTGCGCCGCAATGACGAAAATTAAGGCTGAAAACTCGACGTCGGAAAATAATCCAGTGTGAACATAATCCCGGATTTATTCAAATATCAACTCCATTAAACAACTAATTTGTGCACCCAATTGCTTAATAGCACTGACACAGTAAAATTTCTATGAGATAATATGTTACTAATGATATTTGCAGACTAGATATAGAAAAAAGGATAGTAAAACATAAAATGAATGCATTTGCACGGAAAAGTAATTTTTGTCGGCCAACCGTCTAATTTTAAACTGTACCGTACCTCTGCCGCGGACGGTACAAATGTATTTGGGAACAAAACAGCGTTTTATCACCGATGGAGATGTTTTTCAGTCATATTTCGATAGCGCGGACGGGGCTTAATCGCCCGTCGAGCTTACACCGGGCGGGGCGGTTAGACCGTTGAGCGATAAAAAGCCGATAGCGGGCGGAAAGAGAATTTGCGTCAGAGAGCCGGCCCCCTATGTACAGATTCATCCCCCGCGTGTCACTATTTCAGGGCCGCTCGATACACAACCCTGCCGCCGCTTTCATATCAGTTTTTCGGCAAAGTCAACATTTTACAGGTCCGTTTTTATGAACAATAGGTCTCAGAAATTTCCAGTATACTCCTCCAAAGGGTATTTAGACAAAAACGGAGCAAACATCAATTCGCCGGTTTCTGAGTTTTTTTTAAATACCCAAAACATAAAGAGAGAGGAAAATATTCAATTATTTATATAAAAACATAAACGAATAACGGATGTATATTTTTTGTTTAAAGCGCTTCCGGTATTAAATGGAACTCGTACATGGAGTGACGGCGTCCCTTAAATTATGAGTTCATGTTTTATTCTTTGCCCCGAATTTTATTTTACAAATAAAAGGAATGAAAAATGGAGTCAGTAATTTGATCCGCGTTGCAGTCTATTGATCCGAGAGCGGAATAAACGGCGTTATTTGTATACGTAATTTAATCACGTCCGAAGTGCACTCTGCACTGGAGGGTCGCTGGAATTATATTGCATCCGGGGGGATGGTGACGAACGTCCCGCCCCCGCCACCAATGTCATCCCTCTAACAATCAACGGCCGTGCACATGGGCCACGAGTGCGGGTGAGGCGAGGGCTAATGTCTACTAGTCCAAAATGCCTGTTTTGTGGTCTGCGAGGGGTTGGAATACCGTAGATTTCGTCTGTTTCTGTCTCCTTTCGCCGGTTTGGCCTTATGCTAGACCGGTTTCGGCTGCTCGCCATCTTCGGTAGGACAGTGACAGTGCAGTGAGGATGCCCGAAAAACATGAAAAGTGGTGAACGGCCGAAACCGGTCTAGCGAAAGACCAGACCGGCAAGAGGAGACAGAAACACACGAAATCTATGTTAGTGTCTACCTCCCGCCCCATCTACCACCGGTCTGTCAAGAACCGAAAAGCAATCTGCTACCACACCCGGTCGTCCAGGCTACCACCTCCCGGGAGGATCCAGCGAATTCTGCTTTGTAAATTATATACGATATGAGAATCAGAAAACAGCACATATTTAAACTTATTTAGATTTTGCGTGTTGAGGACACCGAAAGAATTTCTATGAAATATGACAATCTATCGAGTCAATAAAGAAATAAAATACACAATCTGGCTCTTAATTAGTCTTTAAAAACGCATATTCTTACTGTTTATACCTCGTAAAATATGGCGTGCGAAAAGATAATGAGTGTAAAAATTAATGTTTTTTATTAGTATTGTAACCCGAAGATTCATGAAAATTCATGAATTTCTATACGTTTTTCTGTAAATAATAACAATACTTTGTACCCTCATGACGCAGTTAGTGTGCAGCCATTGATGGTTCCCAGGATAATTAAATAAAAATTATTTTTTAAAATTATTATTGGGCCTTGAAATAATAAATCATCATTATTCTCGCGACCTTCAGACTCCACTTTCGGTCCTATAGTAGACAGTTCCGCCTCCTCGTCATCGTAAGTAATGATGAGAGTACCTGACGTTGAATTGAGACATCGCGCTGTTCTTAATTTGTTTTTGGATCGATCCGCATTTCCCTCAAGATTGTATCACGGAGTTTAATGTCTCCACAGAAACGTCGTGTCAATATGGGAATGAATACCATTATAGATTATTAATCACAAATATTCTGGACTAGGACAATAAAGAATTCAAGCTGTCGTCACACCTTAGTGATTGCACGTAACTGTCGAATAGCCCTTTTCATTCCAAAATGACGGCTACGAATTAATTAATTAATTGTTGTGACGTTCGCCGCTTTTATCGCATATACGAGCTGTTGGGATGAAGAATTGCGAAAGTAGTCCCGCCAGTATATCTACACGTATTTTGCATGCTGTCGTCAAAACCTTAAATTAATGACGGCGTACGGGGGTTTTTACAACGCGAGGGACGACAGCGCGGCATCCACCGAAAGTCAATTGTGAGGCCCCATTTGAAAGCCTCCACCTCCCTTCAACACGCATTATGTCTGGCATCGACGTCGTATTAAATTACATTTGCCCAAGCGGGACAACAGAGAGAGAGAGAGAGAGAACGGCAGAGATGGTTTGGTGCGAGTGCATACATTCGCATGTTCGTCAAGAGACGGACGAAAGGCTCGGTTTAAATTATACTGCGCAACTTGATTCGTCCTTGCCATTTAAAGTCGAAGTCGCGGAACAGCTGCGACCGGGGCCCGAAATGAAGTCCGGGCCTTTCTCAAAACACTTGAGTAGCCACCTCGACAGTGGCCGTAAAAAAGTATTCCGAACTCGAGGTGATAATGTTAACAGAATTCACGATTCCATCGGAAAAAGTGAGTCACAGTGAACATACTACGCAATAACAATAAATCCTGGGCAACGAAAAGACTCACTCATTCTTTCATAATACGAGACTAAATTTATTGACCAATATGGTTGCCATCTGTTCTCCTCCTGACCTCATTCCTCCCGGCCATTACCGGTCTCTTCGTTAATAAGAGAGACACCGCACGTGTATAACGGTTTATTCATTACAAGTGTAAATCTGTTCGAACCTCCTAATATTCGCGGGCTCTCAATTTGAATATATCGCCTCTAAGCACAGTTCGATTCTTTTTTTCCCCCCCGAAAATGTATCCGCCTGTAATGAGGAGTGCGCAGGTTTGCTGTCGAGTGAATTCGGGTCAATTTCACCCGGCCGAAGCTCCAGACTAAGCGGGTTGATCTCATTCCAAGGCGCGGATGTGGACGTGCCTACGCCAGGTACACAGGACGGGAGAAAGTGACAACGGGTCTAGAAACTCTCGCCCCCCATTTGCAAACAATGGCCCACAATTCGGGCACCGATTCGTAGTCACATTCGAACACCGGTTAGGGACAACAGCGATTACGTACGGAAATGTAAATATGGAGTAGGAAAGAGAGGAATGGTCGAAAAACCATATTTCAAAACATCTTATATGTATCAATAATAATTTAATTTAATTTGAATTTGAGTATGTAATACTTATGGCGTAGCTTGATAGAATATAAGAAAGGGCTAAATTGGTTTTCGTACGCCCATGATTCCGTGGAATGAATCAAAAACTATTCCGTTCATCAACGAATTTTAATACCAGTAGCAAAATAACCATCTTAATGTCTTGAGAATAAATACAAGAGGGAATAAACATTTTTTGCACTTTCTTTGAAATTTACATTTCAAGCGATTCCACGTAAATTGTCCCCCCGCCGGTCTATTTAATTAATTCTCGTAAAGCGGTCGGGGCCCTCGCAGAATATAACTATGCAATATAAATCACAGGAATGGAAATAACTTGGACGAATCGTTTTCCGTTTACTTTATTTATTGCGCCCAATCATCTGCTATATCGAAGCTTCAATTCCGGGGGGAAATATTGTATGAATGGAAACCAGGTACTAATTCAGGACCAAATGCGGCCCCCACTCCGCTTTTCCGCATTTCCCGAGCCGTTTTACGACTCGCCGTAAAGCATAATAAAGGGAATAATTCCGGTACGAACGCCCCGGCGATATAATAAATCTCTCCCTTTTCAAAATAGGGAGCTATTCTTGGGCGGCCCTTTGGCAATATCGCATTCATTTTTATGCAGTTGAGTAAAGTCCGTTTAATTAAGTCCCGGCTAATGCGGAATAGGAGCGACGACGGGTTCCGGCTCGTTTCATTCATCAGTTTGGCAATAGCAAATAAAGGATGTACGCGTATTCGGCCTAATCATCGGATTTATATCCTGATCGGTTTTTGGCACTTCAGGGCAGTTTCAGAGTAAACGTTTTCGCGAATTAAAAGTGCGAACGATAAACAGTTTATTGAACAGATAAAAATACTTATCTAAATTTAATACTACACCAGACAATTGTTAGCGACAGGGCCTCGCCTGACCTTACTTCATTACTTACGGGACATAACTTCTAGGAAGCGTTTTCGGGCCTTGAATATCGGCGTCTTCTTTTCAATCAAGGCTGAAGACAATTATTTCGATATCGTGGAGGCCGCTGTCCCGTGAAAATCGCAATCTTCCACTCCGTTTTCCGCCGGCAGATCTTTTATATAATACGCGCGAAACGCAACACCATTGTCGGAGCTGGGGCCTTGGAACCGCGCGCGCCCGCCTACCTCCGTCCCTTTTTCCACTCCAAATATTATACTGACAATATAATATTCGTCCGAAATTATAATTCAAGGAAAATTCGGTTTACCACCGGGATTTGAAACCGGGTTTTCAGTTTAGCGGCCTGCCGCTTCCCTTCATATATTATATATACAATACTGGCGTGATAATCGCGAATGATGCAGTAATAAAAACTTGACGATCTGGCATGTTCAACAATAACCAATATTTCATAAATTGATAAGTGAAAAATTATTTTTTCATCCCTCCTCATTTGTTCTGAAAATCTTAATTTCGTACTCGTCTGTCTGAAAACTGGTAAGACAGGGAGAACGAGATGAACCAAGTCCATGTTAACATAGAAAACAAATTGAATTTCAGGCGGATATTCTATACGCTGGGCACATTTTTCCGCTGTCCCGTATTTTATACACTTTTATTTTCTTTTATTCGCCGTCGGGGTTGGGGGCGAGGGAGCGGATATAAAACTGCTGAATGGGGCCACCAATTGGAAGCCGGTGTCCCATTCATACGATATTGGTACCGCCGCCGTTGAACCGGTTTGAAGGGGGGGGGGGTCCCCGCCGGGGCCGAGATAGGCGGCGAGTAAATCCGATACACCTGGACGGAGGCGTCCTTGAGGGAGCCAGCAGGAGGATGAGGAGGAGGAGGAGGAGGAGGAGGACGAGGAGGAGGACCGGAGTCCGGTAAAAGACCCAAAGCCCGATTTTACGATCCTACAGACCACAGCTATTCGTGCGCACTGCTTGCTAAAGGGCTGGCCCCATGTCAACTCCATACCGAGGGGGAAGGAGGGACAGACGTGAAATTGAATACTCGGCGCCGAAGATTTAAGCCGACAATGTTGGGATAAGATATAAATAGAAGCCATAAAATAAAGGAGTTACAGCACTAAGTAGAGACAGTATACAGAAGACGAAATATTGCGAGTACTTCAGTTCTATTTTATGGCTTTATTTAAGATATTTACGTTTAATTAACTTAATACGGCCGTTGGATTTCGTCATTTGCTGATATGTTAACTTAACAAACATCCAACTTTATTCCACCTTAATAGATCTAGTTCTGCCTTGAAACCGTGTAATACTTGTGCTTCGGTGATCAGGTTAATATTTGACAATATTTCGAGCGATATTTCTTTCTTCGGCCGAATCGTAATGCTGCGCGGCATCGAGGGCCGCCAGAGCGTTGCATGGATGCGGATAGAAAAGGAGCTGGAAAAACGAGACGGGAACAATCATATCGGGGCCGTAATACGTAACGTCCGGGATGCGAACGCTGCCGCGAGCGATAATTCGACGATAACGCGGCGTTCTAAGAAAGGGCCGTTTCAACAGAGAAGGAGGCGGCGAAGAAACATAATATTATTCACATAAGTTTTTGACAAAACGCGTATTAATCAACCTGTATTCCCAATATACGAAACTTTTCCTGCTCAATAAACAACACGTGTCGAGTAATTTATGACTGATGACTTCGGCCATGCAAAACCGTGGTTCCATCAACCATTTATTGCCTTACTTAAAATAATTAAAAAGCTTAAGTTGGTTGAATTTTACAAATAATGAACATCAATTTTACTTGCAATGTGTGGAAGTCATTCCATTCACACCGTGCAGTATATTGACCGCAATCTACGAATAGCTTTAACAATAGTTCAATCCTCGTTTTTTCATTTTCACTATAACGGTTAGGCGTGAAACCTACTATAAATTAGATACAAGCCACACTGCCAAATAAATATTTCAACTATATAAAAAAGAAACTAATTGTTTGGTCGGTTTCAGCGCCATTCAAATTGTAGCGCGCAGTGCGGCGGTGGAAAATCTACGTCGCCGCCGGCTAAATCATGCCGTGGACCATATTTTTTTTTAAACACGGGTCTGCATCGGACAGTGCCATTTTCCCCGGGCGCGATTTACGGCATTATGTTTCAAGTGGTCGGGTTGACAACAAATCCCGGGCTTAATGGCTCGAAGTATAAGTTATAGACCGTTAGAGGCCCGGTTGGACCGCCGACCGTCCAACGCCCGCGATAATTCTGATCCGATTTAATTTTAAAAGCGACAACCGGCCCTTGACAAACGGCAGGTGGCGTTAACGGGATTCGATCGCGCCGTTCAATTTTGCTACAATAATGCGAACAACACGCCTAGGCCAAATAATTGGATCGAATTAATTGATTTCATAACCCTTTAAAAGCCCTAGGTACTCCCCGAAATTAATGATAAAGTAATATTTTGTGAGCTCCATTGAATGGAACAGCTCATTCATGTCTGAAAACTGTGGAATGTCCGTACTGCAGCTGCAGGTTTAATTAATACAATTACAGAACAAGTGCTGACGTCATTAACAAGTCGAGGTTCCATTTCCGTCTATCCCCCCCTCAACACTATTTCCTTTCAATGGGCCCTATTTCAGTACTGTCGTTCTGTTAAAAACATAACATTTTAAGTACTTTTTATTATTGAATTAGAAATTTCAACTGATTACACCATTGGAATTCTTCGGTATATAAACAGGAAATATATTCCACGTGTGTTTTTTTGAGGTATTTCAAATATATAATTTACCTGCATATATCTGAAATTGATAAAACTAACATAGCAGCGTTATTAATGTGAAATGTGACGGCCTCGTGACGTTTTGCTTCTAGTAAAGCACTGATGTTTAGTAACAGTGAACCCCTTGAGAATGCAAATTGAGCAATTTAATTTTTTTCCGTTGAGCGCCAACACATGTGGGGAATTTTTGCAAATACGTGGACAGACCTGTTGGGTATTTACAGTGGACACAATTTTACACGGACTAGACGACGGATACATTTTTTTGCAATTTCATTAGTCCTTAAATTTCCATAATAAATTAAATTTTCCATAATGCACTCTTATAGTTTCGGTATGCACGAAAGTGAGTGTCGAGAAAAATTCAATTCCGTTAAAACGATTAGAAACAGCGATAACATTTCCAGTAACTGCATTCTCGATCCACATTTCTTCATCAGACCGTGGTGTTCTGAAATATAAACGTCGGCATGTCGGCACAAAATATCTGATTTTATAAGAGCAACAGTAGGATTTAAACGACCTCGGCACGAAGGAATGGTTGTATGAGACCGCGATTGGTCTATTGATAGATACGCATGCGTCCGCTCGGATGGCTGCACTTCTTTGTTTCGAATATTTCTAGGCAGACCGGACGTAATTCACACAATTACAAGAATTATTTATTTCCCGACGGCGGGGAATGATGGGACCGACCTTCCGGTAGTGGGGGATCGGAATGTGGGTCAGCGTTCAAGGAAAACAAGCCACTTACTTATAAATCGTTTTTCGAAGTTACTTAAGCTCTGCTCATATTCAATTCGAATAAGTAATTAAAATGTAATTAATCTCCCGAAGGAACAGTCGGGTCCACTATATCTTTGAGGTTAGAATGGAGATTTATTTCAATTTTGTTTGCAGTTGGTATATAATTAATGCCCCCTAATTTTTACAATATGGCAGGAAGCCACAATACCTAACGAATACACTAATTAGTTTTCTGTGCCAGTACAGTTTTGTCTGAATTATGAAATAATTGAAACTAACTGGAATCTTTCAAATAGGGTGGTTCATGAATAATAGACATTTAGTGACATCAAATTCATAACATAAAGAAAGAATAGAAAACAAATTGCTTGGACAGTAAGTACCTAAAATTCTATAAACACAGAGACTTTAAATGTTAACATCACGAATTTATCGGTCGAATTTATTTAATAATGTCAATAACTGCTACAAAATTAATACCGCCGTGATATAACAAAATACTTTGACTCCGTTCAATGGCATCCCATGAAAAGGTCCGGAATTTCTAATAATCCTTATTATCCACCGATCCAAAAAAGGGGGCATTATATATTTTTTCTTTACATTTAATGGAGGGCCGATCCCCGTCGATCGTCAATTAAAAACGATAGCTCCCGGATTTCTCCTGGAAGATATAAATAAAGGGGGACAAAGGTCCGGCGGCCATAACCCCCACCCACTCCGTCGAGGGTTTTTCAATCGGCCCCCTCGAGTATCCTAATTATCCCGGAGAACGGGGGTAATTTACAAACCGAACGGGAGAGGATCCGATTGATGAAAAGGAAATGGTAATACAAGTTTCTTTGTTGGGGGAGCGGCCTTTGAACCGGCTCGGAGTAATAACATAAAAGATGTATTAAGAATCCAATTTGGAGAGCGGGCCGGGAGTTAATACAAAGATGAGACCGCGGCCCCCATCCACCCCCTGCCCTACCGCCCCCGGCCAACACCGAGAGTATAAACGGAGATCGATCGTCCAACTCGGACATTTCCGGAACGCCCTGTTCCGGTATTTGACGCGGCTGTCAGTCCCTTGATACGAATCTGTCTCGCGACCCATAGCCCGCACTATTTCATCCGAACAGATATATATGCCAACCATAAGAAGAATCTCTTCTTGTTATAGTCGTACAAATAAATAGCAACGGCTGGATGCTTTCGTCAACACTAGATTTTAGGAATTTCAGATTCCGAAACCGATTTGGCACGGGGGCAAACCAGGCGAGAAACAGAATATAAACCATTCGGGTGATGTCATCCCCAGACATAAGACTATACACTTACAGAAGAAACTGGAAAGATAGCGTAAAGCATTAAAATTGGTTCTAGTGTTGTGCGCTTACGAAGAAATTCAGTTATCTCTAGTCAATTTTGGTTTCGTTCAGTCGATAGTAATTAAATAAAGGGATCAAAAGCAATTAAGTAAACTCAATCTTTAAATATATTGGAAATTTAACCGCAAATTGATTGTACACTCATGCAGTTAAACATTTAACCAGTTAACATTTAGATCTTATCAGGTACAGCTAAAACTAAAAGGAGGAAATGACGTATGATGTGTACACACACGGACATTTCACTTATCACGAATAACCCCTTCCCCTTCAATTCTTATCTTTTCTTCTGGCACGATGATTCATACGAATTTTACATTGAAATATAACCGTTATTAAATCTGCATACACTCGCGTGAAATAAAATTTATACTACTGTAGATTAAGAAATCGGTCTCTAAGCATCACTAGAGAGAGAAAAATTTTGAGCTTGTACCAAAATGAGTTGTAATTACAATAATTGAATTTATTTATTTCGTTAATTATCATATCTAAGTATGAATACGATATTTAAATATTTTTTAAAATGTTTAAGATAGGGAAATACCAAAGCTGGCTCGAAATGGGAAAAGATTTCCGACTCTTCCTCCATCTCTGTGGACAGGATGAAATGTGGATCTAGACCCCCCCATGAATGAGATATATTCAAGTTTCTTCAAGAAAAGGTTTCGAGGCACTATTCCTTGGGGCGGGAGGGGTTGGCAATTTTTTTATTTCCTCTCCCCTTCTAGACAAGAACAAGAGGACGGGTTTTAGCTAAAGGGGGGAGGGGTAGGGGAGAGATTCAGGCAGAAACAGAGAGAGAATAATAGACCTGGAGCTCGATTAAATCTCAGAACGGGGGCGGGGGTGGAGGAGCGTTGATTTAAACAGAACCCCCTCTCTACCCCCCGTCAAGGGGCCGAGCAAAGGGTAGATAACAGGCCTCCTCTCTGGAGCCCCTGACCCGGCAACTAACAGTGGTGGGGGGATAATAAAATGAATTCAAAGCATAACAGACCGGCCGGACAATCGGGACCGGCGGACTTAATTAAAGCACCGCGTTTTACAAGCGTCACCTGTACAGAAAGGGTTGGAATTATCAAACTGAGTTAGGAAGGAGCATTTTCGGCATTCCCAATGTCGGACAGACATCCAAATACATGCCTACACTAATTGTTAGACCAATATCGCAGAATATGCAATATTCATTGCTAGTAATAATAAAGTAACAAAAACCAGCAATTTTTTGTCAATCAAAACTGGCCGAATGATTAAAAGCGAATTTAGGATCTAACACGCTTATACTGAACGTGCGGAATTTCCCTCAAATGTTGATGCGAGTACAATAAATTCAAATCAATCTACTTACATATTATTTCTGTACAGACCCACTGTTTCCTCGAAGGAATATCGGAATATATAGTCTCTGTATCTTACCTGAAACAAAAAGAAAAAACATTCGTTATTTTAAAGCAATAACTGGGTGGCAGTAGGCTAGCAGCTGTAGTAATAAATTACCAATTTGCCACTGACAGTATTCATGTTTACCACGTCGGGCGCCACCACGTCGCGATTACGATAGTTCGATTCGCTGGAAACCGAGACCAGGGCAGGAAATTGCTTATCATCGGTGGCACATTCCAGCTTAACCAAACTCGAGGCCCGTTCCCGGGAATCGACCGCGCTTCTCTTCGGGCGACCTGATTTGGGGTCGAATTTCCAAAACGAAGAGAGTACTTATTTAAACGCAGGGGTGTGGGTGGGTGGGGGGCTGAATGTCACAATCAAATTGGCGCTGTTAGAGCAACGAAAAAAGGAATAACGCCCAATTAACAGTTCGGTTAACCTACACTTACGGAGGAACAATCTACATTTTTGTGAAAAAAAACATAATTTGCAGCATTACTCCATCCACAGAGGTTTTTGAGCAACGGTAAAAGGAAGCCGCTCGAACCTATAATAATAATTCAACCGTTCGTAATAATCTCCGCGAGAGTTTAATAGGTGACTCACATTCATCGTCCGTATCAGTATTATAATCATTCGATAATGTGCTTTTTGTCGTTGGTGGGGATTTCTAACATAATTGCTCATTATAATTGCTGGATTCTACATGGTGTGAGGGCCCAGCGAGTAGGCGTTGCGACCGGTTGTCGCTTGTCAAGGCGACGGCACAGTTTACCGTCCCCGCTCTCCGGGGCCCGTTTTCAACTTATACTGGAAGGGGTAAAAGCCCGGGCGGGTAGGGGGAGCCTCCGGGCCGTAGGTAAACAGGAGGGCAGCCCCGAACTTGTTTACTCCGGCCCGATACTAAAGGGGGAAGCCCCCCCCCTCTCCCACCAAGGACCCCAGTCGCTTTCCGCAAGACAAATTTCATCCCTTTCTCGTGGGATGCGGACAATTTTGACCGGTGAGACGACATTTACTTTCATTATCGAGTTTGAGCGTCGTCCCAATCGATTACCGGCCGACTCAACCTTGTTGTAATTGGGCCGAAAGATTCTGGAACATCCGACGACAATACTGAAATATTAGAACAGTTGTATGAAAGGAATATAGCTTATAATTAACGGGCAGTTTGTTGACTATGAATGATGATTTTAGCTTTATCCCTGCGCTCAGCTCCTGTCGCGGCAGGACGTAAAAGATCTCTATAATTATGCAGAAAATTGATTCAATAGCCCCCGCAACCGGGGAAAGTCTTAACAGATAACACGCGGGAGGAAGTAGTATGGGGGAGGGAGTTCCTCCTACCGAGTCGGAAAACCAGCGACCGGAAGCTTTTAATGACCCTGAGGGGAGAGATCCACGAGTGGACCGAAGTTTTTTAACATTGTTAAAAAACAAATTTCAATTTTTTTTAACGAACGCCACTGTATAAAAAAACTCGAGGAACACTCGAAAAATAATAGAAATAAAAAATGTTTGGCGGAAGGAGCGTCGTCGGGGGCCGGGGAGCGAATTGAAGAATAAGAAGAAAAGCTTTATCGTTATCGGAGCCGCGTTTAGCGCCCCGGCAGGAGCAATCATCCGGCACAAGCCTTACGGGAAAAAGAAACTTTTATTATTTTCTTTTTTCTCCTCCTTTCTTTCAGCCATTAGGTAAGGAAGAAGATTCTTCTTCTTTACTTTTCTAGTTATCCGAGGGAAGAACTCAGTGCACGGAAAGCTCCCCGCTCCTGCCACCCCCTCCCCCCTCAGCGCCACTCGCCAACCCACCAAACATCATTCCCATCAATTAGACTGAGTTACAAGTTGATTGGCCCTTAGCGTCTCTCTACGCTCAGCTGAACAACGGCGTTTCATCACGAGTAATACTGTCGACGAATGGTAGATATCCCCCATTCTCCTTGTTGCCGTTCCGAGTTTTTTCCTGTTTTTATCCAACTATTTCGGTCCCACCCAGCGACAGATGACTGCAGAATTTTTATCTCGAGCCCCGTTCCGGAATAACCGAAAGCCTCTAAACGGTCCCAACAATATGAAAACGCTATTACGTAATTTCAACCGGGAAAGAAGCCGAATAATATCATAACCTCTTAATTCATAAACTAACATTTTTTTTAAAAATTAAATAGCTGGCTAAACTAAATCAAAATTAGAGTAATATTTCTCCAGAGAAATTGATGGCTTATAAAAGTAAATTGTTGAATAACCATTAATGGTACAAGTACTAAACTGGTCTGTGTAAACTTGGAGTAATGTAAACTAACCCAAGATATATAAAGGGAATAGAAACGTACAAAAACAGGATAGGACGAATTAATTAACTTTTGAAAGCATTGTTTTGCCACGGCTTTAGATATCTCTTCAAAAACGACGCTTTCTCTCATTTTTGCCGAAATATGAATTCAGCGAGGTACACGGCATATTTCTTTTTTTAAACCCCATTCCTCCGTGTTAACGCCCACAGTCTCACACATTACAATGAATCGCTGAAATATACTCATCTCCACAGTTTCTGTTTCAGGGCGAACAACTTTTTCAACGTTTTCTCGCATAAACAGAGGAACACGGCTGATAACGCTTATTCTTATTGCTAGGAGGGTTATAGTAATAGGTAATGGCGTTTCGTTCCTGATATAATATTCTTATATTGTGAATTAAATCATATACCGAGGATATGCAAACCACAAGGATTACACATGTAAAAAATTCACAAAACCGAAAACAATGAAAAACCTGAGGCTATAAACAAACGCAGAATTGGAAGAACTCATTACAACATGCCCCAACAAAGGCCTAACCGCGGAGGGAAAATGGGAGGGAGATAGGCATCTGTTATCATTGCGGGTCCATAATTGGGTTCAACGAGCCGTGAAATTATGATAAAACCAACAGAGATAATCGGCCGCAAATTACAATTCAAATATTTTGCTAGCGGGCCGAGGGAGGGACAGAAATAAAACTCCCAGTGATGGGAGGCTGTCACAGGAGTTTCTTTCATTTGAATAAAGCTTTCCATAATGAGCCGCTTTCGAAAGTTCTCATCCGCTGTTGTCGGTTACCGGCGCAGTACCAAAAAGTGCCGGAACAAAACTCAACGGTTTTACAGCATCAATGCAATTCCACTACAATAGTCTAAGGTGTTTTCTAGGGCGTCGAGAGTTTGTAATATCGTCGCTGCGATTCTCCGCCTCGCCTATTCGGTTCCACGATAGAATGGGTTTTGGCAGTTCGCCATCCTCAATGGTTATACGGAGGGCTAGATAACAATTCTTCAGTACATTTCAGACTCTTAACTTGGACCTAGTTCCATTGGAATTGGTTTGCCCAAATGTGTTACGGTTTTTGCATTGAAAATTGCACAGTATTCAAAATTTTTAGTTGAGAAGATTTAGTTCAGCAGATTGAAAGACAAACAGTTATAGGGGCATAAGAATGAATTGATTTATTCGGAAACATTTTTTCGTGGTTCTGAAATATCTGAAAGACTCGTGTTTGTCCAGTGGACAGGGGCCACAAACTTGAAATCAGATGAGTCTTTCATAACGAGTTGACAACGAAGCGCCTGACTGTGAAGAACGCGCCAAAACGCTCTGCGGCCTAAACCTATTCCTAGCTTCTCTGTTTTCCAAGGACAGATTTGAGTTATCTCATTACAGACATAAAACAGGCGTCCTTCAACTACATCATTAGAGCTCGCTAACACAATGCACTCGTTAAGTAAGTATTTCAAGTGCGTTTCTGAAAAGAAGTTTAAGCAAGATACTTCGAGTAGCAAAAAAAAACTTCTGGGTAAGGACTGACCGTAATTGGATGTAACGTAACAAATCCAAGCCAGAATATCATTAACATTCTTACTGTCCATCCGAAGATGGACGTTGACGTTACTATTAAAGAGTTTAATCTTATATACCGTACATGTTCATTACATGTTATTTTCGTGTCGAAAAAATGCAACAACGGAATTTGTCGAATCACCATCAGCAATTGGGGATGGTGAAGAAGTTCAATAGCCTCGTTACCCCTTCATTATTGCGTATTACTTGCAACGTTCGATAATTGTCGGTGCGCGTTTTATTCTTCTGAAATTCATCCCGCCGGCCGGGTTCCCATTGATTATGGGCATTAGCCGCCCCAAACGGGAATGCCGTATTTGAGCGAAATTGCCGACCTCTCGCTGAATTTCGGCACTTTCGGCCGAACGAACAAATCGACACGAGGTATTTATACGCGCTGACTCTATTCCCCTTATCATGACGACAGGGCATAGCGAACTTTTTTGCTGGCGATAGTACTTCACTTTCATCGCGTATTCAGTTTGGATTTTCTGAATTTTAATACAAAACATTCATTCTTCGATTTAACAAAGTTTCAGAACTGAAATTCGTTTCCTTGCCTAAAGAAATTGTTCAGAGGGATCCGAATTGGGCAAGTGTCCTCCGATGCTGGAAAAACTAGCGTAAGAACTGGAGGAAAATGTATTGAGCCGACGAATTCATTCGGATTTTTTACCCGTTCCGAGCTGGAAAAGTTGGGCCGGAAAAACCAAGGTTGGGGGGAAGGACGGGGGAAAAAATTGGGACCAACAGCGTTGGTCGGGTTCTCTCTTCAAAAGTCGGCCTTGTGACGGCGACTGA
The DNA here is from genome assembly GCA_019843655.1 of Lethocerus indicus. NCBI lineage: Eukaryota > Metazoa > Arthropoda > Insecta > Hemiptera > Belostomatidae > Lethocerus > Lethocerus indicus. Next base: position 12,909,437 of record JACDQD010000010.1, on the reverse strand, counting down.
GAGAGGGAGGAGGGGAGAGGAGGGAGGGTGGGGGGAGTACTAAGGCGATTACTGCCGCGACCGGGACAGCTGGAAAATACGGGCGGCGATCCTCATCCCCCCCACCCCTAAGTCCAGGACCGTATTGGCAATAAAAAGAGAACGCAGAAAAAAGGAGAAAGAAAGCAGCCAAGTTGAATTCTGGGACTTGGCCCTGTATACGGTCTAATGGCCGATCAATGAAGAAGCTTCTCGGAACGCCAAATCGTGAAATGGTGAAATTCGAAAAAAATAAATCTACAGTTATGAACAATATTAGGACAAATGAACAGGGAAAAGACACGAAATTGTCCCAATTATAATTGGGAATTGAACAAGCTGTAGCCGATGCACATGTGTTACAACGCCTCGGTCGGCAATCCAGAAGACAGCTGTCGCTGTAGGAGAGAATTGTAGGGCGTGGGACGCTTCGAGTGGGAAGAGTATGCCGCGCAACTACAGATATACCCCCTCCCCCACAACACCGACAATCCACCAAATGCACGCCAGGTCCGTCCGTCCTTTTGTCCGAGATGAGCGAGAGAAACACACGGCCCCGGACCCGCCCCAGTATCGAGGACGGAAACAATTATCACCTTCCTGCCTATTCAAGAGGCTCCGGCTTCAGTCGACGCCCCAAACGCCGGCCTCCAGCCCCAATCCCCTCTGGGCCGCACATTATCCACCGAACTAGCCTCACTAACAGCCAACTTGGCGTAGTTCTTTTTTAAAGTATTGCTCCGCGTATACAACAACTCCATAAGATAATAAAGATAGCTTGGACCGGTATAATAAGTCCAGTCGTATAAACTTTCGTCGTATCGATAATAAAACCGGAGATACCTCAACAAAATATAGAATCAGGTTTATTAATGCAATTAAATTCAGAACTGGACGTATCCACCGAGTATTAAAGCGGACAATCCATTTCTCTATTCGGCACAGCTAGCCGACTAGTTTTCGAGCGTAAACCGCGGCCGAAGTAAGGGCAGGACGGAGGGCCGAAATGAATCCCGCGGCAAAGGGCCCCCGAAAGGAGAGAAATTTCCATCCGAGGTTGATACATCCCCGGACTTTGAAAACGTTCTCTCCTCTGGGCCCCGACCGAGTGTAATGCAATCCCCTGTTCAAATATGACGAAAATATGAATATTTCCGACTTCAAAGGCGAGCTGGGGCCACTGAGGGCCGCAGACCGCAAAGCCAGCCGCCCCCCCCCCTCCTCCGGTTTGTTCATTCTTCCACTCTCTCTCACTCTCTCTCTCTCTCTCTCTCTCTCTCTCTCTTTCATTCCCGTCCTCATTCTAAATCTCGATCTTCCTCCCAGTCCGATTCTATGCAATTACACCGTTACAGATTATTTTTAACACAGATTCCCTCTTGTTCTTAAATTTACGGAGCGAACGTTGCCCAGTAGCGAGGTAAGGGTGGGGGTTATCTTTTGTTACGTCATAGATGAAGGAAACTAGACAGTGAGCTATTTATGTCAATTCTAACGAGTCTCCCAAGAAAAGGCAGCTGTTTGAAACCAATGTTTCAAAAAGCTTATTCTGTTCTTGGAAAAATTGGATAAAATATTATGAGCATCTGGTAGATGAGAAAATTTTTTTCCAGCAGTGTAGATATTTTTTGCTTAAAACTTTTAATAACAGAATAATTATTCTAGAATAAATTCTCGAATAAAAACCAGAAAGGGCATTCGAAGCAAGAAGAAGATAAAATAATCATCATTTTAATAATTAAAAATTGTAGAAATTAAAAATTAATAAAATATCAATCAATAACCTTTTTTAATAAGGAAAAAACGCCAGGACCAGGAGTTGTGATAGAGAGAAATATTATATTTATTGCCTATTCAGTTTGAACCGGACAACGGCTAGTGACGTGCTCCACATGAATCACACACATGGCGTGATTCCCATCTCCGCTTTTCCTGATTCATTATCCCGAATGTCGATATAATTATTATTAGCGCGCTGATTAACTGGAATTTAATTGAAAGGGAAATGTTTTCTTTCTTTTGGAAATGGAGATCTCATTCAGTCAGCGTCAGAGAGATAACGATTAATATTTTCGCGATAACGTCGACTCCAATTAAATAAAATTCTATCGTAATATGTACAATATTTTACGGATTACTGTAACAAATATTTATAGTGAAGCTAATAAAGAATTTTTCGGACAATAATGACGTATATTAAATGAATGATTGTGTTTAGACTGCAGTGGACAGACGTATGCCTACTATCAATGGTCAAATTGATCAAGACAGTTACGATATTTTCTATTTTTTAGCGAAATTCTCTAGAATCAATAGCGACAACGCGCGGTCCGGGTTCGTTTACAGAAATAGGAGCCGTCCCGAGGCGGGAGAGACGGAGATAGGATCCAACTAGGGAATGAATGCGACCACAAAATGGGATATAAGGCCCGTCGACGCGGGGGTGGAGAGCGCCCGCAACAGTACGGGATATGGGGGGCATCAGACGCGGCAAAATACGAGCGGGATTCTGCCCGGCTCCCGGGATTGGGTCTAGCCCTTGATAAAACCACCGAATTTATTAATATTTCGGTCCGCTGGGAAATAAAGCCGCCGGAATTCCCGGGCTGTCGATGCGGCCCCAGTATACCGTCGGTGCAATCGCTGTACCAGGATAATATCCACAGCGGGTAGCAGTGATACTCGGATACGAAAAGAAGGAAGGAATTATAAAGAGCTAAGAGAATAAGATAAAATAAGTATTTTGTGATATCATTTCTGTACCGTAGATAAATACTTTAGAGGTGCTGAAATGGGATATTAAATGTGATAAGTGGGGTGCGCTTAGGAATTTCATACGAGGAAACCACGTGATCCCAAGCCCAAATGTCGTGGACAATTTACTCAGTAATTCCCCCCCCGGGGGGGGAGGGGGCGGAAGGAGCTGCGAACGACGTTGTCCGGATACAATATTAATTAATAAAGTCAAATATAAATTATATTCCCGTTGCCCTATAAATCAATCAAAAAGCGCCACCGGCCGGAGAAATAGCGATACAATAATTCCTTCCTAATGAAATTTCGCAGACAGGTTGTTCGATACAAGGAGGGCCCCCGTACGGTTTAATAAAGGATCATCCCCAATGATTAATAGCCCGGCGACGGATTACTCCGGCAGACACCCCTACCGTGGGGCCGTGGGGGAGAACAACCCGAAGCCCGGTTTAAAACACCCGAAGGGACAATATTCCGCCGTATAAATAAACTTATAACTAGCCAGATTCGCGACATCGTTTAAAAGCACACTCTTCTAATAGGGCGGGGTCTATTTCTTCAAACTAATGCCGTTATTTTAAAATAAGTATTCACCGAACGACTATTTTTCCGCTGGCCACAGTTATCAAATCAGTCAATCCTACTTCTTTCCTCTCAAAATAGAAAACATTACTCAGAAAATGGCCTTGCGAGAAGATGTCTTGAGCCGATTTGTTGTTACGTCAAACTTTATTTCGCAACGAATATTTAATCGCCCATTCCGTAATCACGTTTCACAGTCATTCGGACAACATTGTGTTTTTTTCCTAGTTTGATTTTCCAGTTTATCTCTAATAAATTATATCGTTACTTACGATAAAAATTATAATTTCTGGCATGCAGGAACACATTGTAAATCGGTAATACAAATTGGACAAATATAGAAAATATGAATAACTGAATTGATTAAAATAAATTTGAATTGTTTAATTTATTATATTGAAAAAACTATTGTACTTTACATAAAAACGAAAGCGAATATTCAGTGCTCAATAACCATTGAACTGTGTTATTATTAGCAACCTCAAAGTTATCTTATTTACTCTTTAATTAAACGTTCCATCGTGAAACACTCGCTAGGTAATTAAAACAATTGTAAAATCAAGAAGCGGCAATGCAGTAATCGCTCTCGGATGTACAATCAGCGTATAATTATGTTGGCAAATTCGGCAACGTGTCGAGCCAAGGCGCCCGCACCGCTCGTTGATTGATGTTTAAATCCCGCACTGGAGCGAGTTGCCTCTCTCCTGGCAAGGACCGCTGAATTTGAACCTCTTCAAGTTGCATACTCAAGGGTTGTGTTCAGGTAAGATCTTTTGAAGCACTAAACAAGTAAAAACTAAACCCCAACATCCCTACAAAATGGATTCCATATTTAGATGTTCCATTATTTTCTCCCTATCATTTCGAGGGGTTAATATTGAGTAAACAAATATATTATATATTTACAAATATATGGATAACGTTGCAGCTACACAAGCTTCCCAATCCCTGCTCTAGATATCCCCGGGACCAAGGCAGAATACAAAGGAGCGAGGGTAAGCAACAACTTAGGCTACAAAGGATTAAAGATTTTAGTCTAAGGGTAAAACAGGTTTCTTCCTTCGTGGTCTTAAGACTACTACAGTTGCAATGCAACGTCTGCCTCAGTTAATGTACGGGTCTGTTTCTGTAACCTGGGTGAAATAAAGGGTTGAATAATTTATTCGACCGTTTTCCCTTCCGATATTATTTTCCTAAATCCAGTTTATCCACGGGAACAGGAGATTTTTCCGCTAATCACCCATCGATCGCAGCCCCCCTCACCCGAATTTGCTTTGTGTCCCCGGGTAATCCTCTTAGCGGCCTGCGGCGAGGGCCCGCAGACAGACTCTTAGGGACGGGGCCAGGGGGCTAGAAGGAATCCTCCTTCCTGCGACGACCTTCTAAGCGGATTACCTCCGGCCCATTAACTTTATACCGCTTCCTTTCTTGCCCCAATTACGACAAACGTCGTATCGGGAGGGTGGAACTCGAAGCCGGGGGGCGACCACAAATTTTGGCGAGGGTTAGCCGGGCCCGTTATGAGAAGGCATTTAACGCCCTCGACACATTTCCTATTATTACGGACAGGGCAGTTTATCTATTATATATAGAAGGGTCATTCAATAAGTAAAGACACAGTCTTAAGGCCTTAAAAAATCAAATTCCTCTCGCAACGTCCTCCCATTGACGACTTCGACGACTCGCTCCAACTGTATGTTAGTTTTTTATTAATCAAACACTCGAATCAAACAAGTTACCTATTATTATTATTTTCTTACAATTCAATGTATATAAAAATGCTCGGTAGTTGCGATTTTACGGTTTAGTGAGTACGTTCAATAATAGTTCACTTAGTGTTCCAGAATTTGTAAAAATACACTATCAATTACTATACGAAAATATTGAAGGAACAGCAGCCAACAAATGCTGGGTAGGCGCACGCGTAATAAGCAATTTAAAAACCGGACGCGGTTCTCCTATTAAACCAAAACGGACGAAGGCCTTAAAAAATCAAATTCCTCTCGCAACGTCCTCCCATTGACGACTTCGACGACTCGCTCCAACCGTATGTTAGTTTTTTATTAATCAAACACTCGTAAAAAAATGTTGATATTTCCACGGCCCGGTTTTCCTTATTCGTATCCGGTTCGAGATTAAGGCCTATCATTTTCTTCGAATCCACACCGTCGTCGGGCTCTCTTTCCCCCGTTCGCTTTAGGTCGACGTACGTTCAAAGCGAAGAATATTCATACGGAATTTTCCGTAGACGCATTAATCGTTTCGGGAAGGAGCCACAGCCGAATGAAATGTTGATGTTTAAAACATCAGTCCCCGGCTCGTGCCCTCAGTTTTATATTTCAGACGGGTTGCAAACCGCTGTCACGTCGCTAAACCCTTTTCCTGCTGATGTTGACGAATACGCCGAATACGATACTACACTGAATGTTAATGTTCCAGACGTGACGCATATTACTGCGGCCCTGCATATTCATTGTGAAAAAAATTAAACTCCCGCGGTATTTATTTTTGTCCGAAAAAAGCGGGATTTTACGCTCCGCACTCGCCTCCTTCAACGATCGCAGCATTAAAGAACGGATTCCATAACAATTGTTCCATAACAATTAAACTCGGAACATATCGGTTCAAGCATATTTGTAAATGAGGATGCCGAAAAAAATTTATTGGCCCTACAGAAGACCCGAATATAGATTAAATTATATACTAGTTACAATATTATACGCGTCATAGTCACGGCATTAATTACACTCCCTTGTTCCCAATCCAAACTTACAAACTGTACAACAACAGTGAAATGAAGGTTACAGCGACATATACTGTAACAACATAAATAACAGTACTCTCGGCCTATGGAAATAACGGAGCAGAAAATAACTGAGAGGGGAATCATATATTCCCACCCGACGCGGTTACTTCCATAAATAACGTTATGATAGGCCATTTTCTATCTCGCCACTCTGTCCAGGACACTGACGAATCTGGCGAATCGCCAATATTTGCGACAATGGAACGGAACCAAGCCGTTTTAAACTGGCATAGGGCGGCTCTAGTAGTGCGGCACTGGGGCTAAGAAGTTGAGCGCCTCCTCTTTTTGTACGTAACCTCATTTGTAACTCCGACCGAAACGGGTTTTGTCTGACAGGCGTTCCACTCCCTCCCTCCGCCGCACTCTCCTAGAGAAATACAAATAGACACAGGGAGGGAGGGAGGGAGGGAGGAGGGAGCCGACAATGGGCTGTCACCGGCGTCAAACGCCCTCGCCCACGTCCCCGCTATTTCCCCTCTCGCTCGCTACTCCGCTTTCTCCGCCACACCAGTTCACTGCCGCGTCCCACACGTTTTCATCTCTCTTCACTCTTCACCCGGCCCCGGGTATCATTCATCATTTGTCCGATTATAAAGAACGGCGCTCGTGGTACCCGCCTCATGCCCAACAAATAAGCGAGACACTTAGTCACACCCGGCTGTCTGTGTCACTACCGAGAACTGTAACGGAATTTTGAAAACGCTTTAAAACACCCCCGCCGATACACCAGATACATTAGACAGAATAAACCTTAATTTTCCTCCTATTTTAATTAATTTTTATCCTATTGGAGCCTAAGAGACAGATTCTGTAGAAGTTAGAATAAAGAAAAAAGTGAAAGAAGACTGGTAGCCTGTTTGGACACGGAAGCTGGAAATACCCACAGGCGCTAATCTCGGACACGTGAGGGGTGGTGGGTGGGGGGGTGGAGACACAATGCTACCCCATATTCGGGAGGGGGTGGTATTTGAGCGAGGGCCTCCCTATAATAGGCTCCCACCCACCTGGGGCCCCAATACACCCCGCCACACAGAATGTATTCAACCGTTCTGAATTGGTATTGGCGGTGGCCAGTGAAAAGTCCCTCTGCCGTACCGTTCGCAGGAGGCTGCGGAAAAATATGAAATAATGGAAAGCGTTCCGGCTTTTCACTCGCCCCAACGCCTAATGTAACGACGAGGAATTGTTCAGAAATACGCTTTCGGCAAGTATTTTGTCCAATAGCGTTACTAATTTAAGGCTTCTGTCTCCAGAGAATCGAAGAATGAATTCAGGACTTTCAAGCTTAGTGACAGACCACAATTCATCGAAAGTACAGACGGACTGCTCCATCGACATTTACAGAAAATATACAGTCTATTATTATAAACGAACTTATTTGGGAAATACATAGTGGTTAGGGGGCTTCGTCATTCCAGCGATTTTATTTATTTTAATTTCATTTGATTATCCCTCGGTGGAACCCTTCCAGACAACAGCCAATAAGGTTTGGATCAGATTGATGATTGCTAACATCCGGACCGGATAGGGCAAGACAAAGAACAGACTGTGATACTCCCGTCGCCTCTATTTTCTGAACCTAGACAGTTTCCGGATTCTAAACTACATACAGGGAGTAATTATTAATTGTATTATTTAACTCTACTGACCTATTATACCTTATTTCATTTGAACTGTTTTGGCAGACCGATTTTGGCAGTAATGGTGCATTGACCCACCGCCGTAATGGCGAGAAAACTACTGAAGATGGCGATGAGATAGAAAAGCTAAATAAGTATCGTATTATCCCAAATCATCGCGGACCACCAAACAGGTATTCCAAACTTATGTTGAGCGTGAAAACAGATTTTTGTAATTACAAAACGATCCATTTTGTTTTAATAAAATCTGTTCTACAATATAAAATATCAATACAGGTGGATATAATTCGGAATGGGTGAAATTAATTTCTGCACGAACAATCCTCAAGTATTTATGCTGACAAATCGTTTTTATTAATTTTCCAGAGTCAATTTTCTAGGATGATATTTAATGGCCGGTAATTGCGGGCGCAAAAAAAGGGGAGCGAGCACGGCATCCGAGCCGGAATTGTACGCCATCTGTTGTTCTTTTTTCCACGCGCTCGGACCTAGTTTAGGGCAATAACTTTTCAGTAAAAAACTGCACCGGCGATGGTTTTTTTGTCTGCCACGAAGCCGGAAGACAGCATCTGCTGTCCCGGCCAGCAGGACTCTATCAAGTCCAGAGAGCTAAGCTACAATTGCACTGACCCGGAACGGGGCCTATCTACAGAAGAGTGTCGAACTATCTTAACCGATAACTAATCTATCTATTTCTAAGAAAAGGAGTTGCACTTTCGCCCTCGAATTCTAGAGTTCGAAACATCACTGCCGGTTCTACTTGATGATTCAAAACATAGATGATTATGCTCACCTTTGAGATACGTTTCATAAATGTATATATATAGTACATAATAGCGAGAAAATGTCTCCTTGAATTCGTCTTCATTGATATTCCCTAAAGAGTCAAATTCGACTCGGCTGAGCCCCGGGCCGTCTCCCTCTTGGTTCGAACCTCCCTAAAGTCAAGAGGGTGTTGACAATCGAGAATAAGGGTCGGGGCCCGGCCGGGGATGGAAGGATGAGAAGGCCACCCTCCAGAAAGCCCCAGAATCCATAATATTATGTTAATGTATTACCAAGGTTTCCTCCTCCCTCTAGAAGGCCTAATGACTCATTTACATGGAGTGCGCATCCTTCCATTCGCACTAAGGGAAGGGGGGAGGGGCCAACAACCCCTTTAACATATTTATACATTTGGCACTCGTCACGAGTGGTCGCCGAATTTGTGTCCGATATAAAGTACAGAGGAGTACGCTAATGCCGCAGATAAATGGATCGCTGTGGGAATTAAAAAGGGGGAAATGCCGGTTCTTAAGCTACATAAACATTTCAGACGCACTTTATATTTTCAGAATGAATTAATCAACCACCTTTTTACGCTTAATTTGAAAGAGTACCGCGCTAATCGCCTTTTTAAATATTTCAAAAAAAAAATTAAATTACGGCACTAAAAAAATAAAATCTCGCCCGTTACACGACGACATAAATTTAATGAGTGTTTCTGAAGATAAGACGCTCGAAAAACATACTATCGCAGAGATACACAGAAATTGAGATAATACGGTAGACGCTGAGATGTGATGCTATCTGCGATTTCCCAGGACCCGACACTCTGGACCAGAACGCGTAGTCCAGATTAGATTGGGGGGTCCCTAAATTCCACCACTTCACAATATTGCGGTAAGATACTGGCCAAATGGGTTTCCAGCTGTGCAACTAGACGACACCATCGGCATTCTACATTATTTTTTACATAATACTGAGAACACTGGGCGATGTATTGACAAATAACGATAATGATGCAAATATAATTGTTGTAGGAGGGTAATAGGACTTCGCTTTGAAGTTTTTTAGATGTCTGCGAACTATAAAATATGTGTGTCTGTGCGCGTAATATATTGTTGAGAAGGGTTCAGAATGTATTTCTTTAATAGACGTTCACATATTTTCCTCCGCAGTATTTTTAACATAGTAAAACTACTACGGCTAGTATTAAACCGTTTCATTCGGACAGTCAAGTGTGAGTAATGTTCGCAGAAAGTATCAGCGAGTCCGGGGGCGGATTTAATGCAAAAGCTAACCGCCGGGATCGGAGCTGGCCCGTGTCGACGCCTCTGTTATTAATTGGTTCTAAAACCGGGCAAAAACTGGAAGTCGTTGCGGGCCCCGGTCCCAATTTGTCCCCGGGGAGAGGGGCCCGGCAGAGGTGCGGCGAGGATTAACTCTGATAAGCCCGCACCGCCGACCCAACCTCCTTTTTTGCTTTTAGGGGCTCGAAATTCGAAACTGCAAAACCCTTCTTTCCCGCCCCCGCCCACCCTACCTCTCACAGTCGTTAACTGCACGCCATCGACACGTGGAAGGGGATTAATGAGATTTTATTTTTATTCCCTTCCCGCCCCCCGCACCTTTTTTTGGGCGGCACAAATGCCCCACTGGCGCTGATAAGAATGAAACAAAAAATACAAACCCAGTATTCGTATGCTGAGCTATATACAGGATGGTAGGAGTCACTAACCAAATTTACTAAACATGAGCCATTGATTTATAAAAAAATTAATTTCATCTTCTGCATACAATAATCTAATAACAGATTGTGTAGAACTAGGAGATAGTTCAGTGCTTCCTGATACTGTGAACTACGATTAATAAAAAATGCATGAATCTCATACGATAGTGAAATTAAAATATTAAAGGATGACGTTAAAAAAAAGGGGGGTGTTTTTGCAAAAAGCCTAACTTATTCCTTTTTGAAGAACCTTCATTTACACAGTTCCCCACCACATGTAATATTTCTCTGATTCGTATTATTATTTAATGAATCTGCCCGCTGGTACTTTAAGTCAATATCGTCTGAGAATAATCCAAGGGGTAAAGGCCCCCCATTCTGCTTCCGGTCGTGGCTCTGGCGGCTCGCAGAAAATATAATTGGGCGGTCCGACTGTTGAGAGGGTCATTTATATAATTATTTGCGTTCAATCCATTAGCTCCCTCTTCCCGGGGGTTGGAGCCTCTCCACCGCCGCCCCTCCCCCCCCCGCCGCCCCCATTAGCCGCGTCCCTCTCGCCCTAAAATAATTATCAACCCTTTACCGGCACCTGCTACTCGGCGACGCGGACACTGCCGCCCCGGGAGGCCTGCTTTGAGCACCGAATTGCTTCCCGGCTCCGACTCCTAATTTGATTTGGCCCCCGTATAAGCTTTAAATGGCCCTCGGGATTCTACACTCTGCCCCTTCACTTTTTGGACTGCTCTTACTTTGGGGGCAAGCCGATGACGGCCACCGACCAACATTAGTTTTTGTCTAAGTTTCCTTTAAGAAATTCCCGATTGCGAGTTCTGTAATTAACGAGACAAGGATAATAATTCGTGGCCAAATTTGATACTTCTACACAAATTCAAATTCTAGTAAATGAGTACGGGTTACGATTCTCGCTTCGTCTCTCGATGGCATTAACAGAGAATACATGGTCAATATATATGACCATTCGAGTGTTCATTGAAAATTCAGTTCTCTAAGAATGGTGTTATAATAACAATTGAAAATTATATAACCAGCCAAATAACTATTCTTAAGTCCAATGCTCCCGAGCGCAATAGTAGAATAATTAATAATCGTATCAAAAGAATGTACAATGCGTTCACACCCCTACGTAGTTTTTTATTTTTTGGAATGTGTACATTGCCGTTTATGCAAAGGTCTCCCGACAAAATAGGAAAATTTTCCTCGGATTGAATTAGCGCGAATATTAAAGAGACGCCGGCGCAGTATAATTAGTGTTGGCCGTGTCGCGGGGCCGGAGGCGAAATGTCCCTTTTATTTTCCTCTCAGGATTTTTTTTTTCGAGTACAATTCCCTATTTAACATAGTACAACGCCGCAAATTAAGGTCGCCGCCCCCGCCCCGGTCAAAAAAACCTCCCGGAATTGATTCAATGGGGGTGGCGGGTGGGGGGGGTCTTACGGAGTCACAGGAGAGTTTCAACGGTCTAGACGTTGCGGTTGTGAGAAATTGAACTTGGGAGAAGAAAAAACGCGAGCCTTTTAAAAATAAAATTGCCACCGCAATACGCTAATAGCGTCGGTATTGATTTCATTCTGAACGGATTCTGAAACGTTGTAGTTACTGCTTTCATGTGATTTTCCTTTAAGATTGGGCAAAAAAGGCTGCGCTAGAATTCGAAAAAGTGACTCTGCTTAAATGTAATGAATGATCTGTCAATAAATTAAAGAAGGCAGTCGGTATTGGTATCGTTTTGTTAATAAAGATTAAGATAATAATTGGAACAAACGGAATTTAGGTAAAATAAAATAAAACATATTCCTTATGAAATGGTTACATCACAACCATAAGATACCTGTGAAATCACTATATCGGAAAACAGAAATTCTACCTGAAAATTAAGCTAACTTTTTGTTCTGGCCGCAAAGTATAAATAGGAGGCTGAAATATATTTTAACGGGTGAGGAATCTATCATACCGCATATCTATCTCACGTAAAACAAGGAAAACGTTAGCGGAAGACATTCTTGAACCACGGCCTACTTGATACCCCTACTTCGTGGTACCCTACGTGCAAACATAAAAGTTCAGATACCCGATAAGATCGAATCGAACGCCCTTTATTCCCCTTCGAACTTGGGGACTTCGAGACCGGTCCCAGAAATTGGCAATTTACCTTGGGCCCATTGGATGGTCGGACAAAGCGGGATTGAGACAGCTCACCTGAAACAGATTAAACCCGACACAGTTAAAAAACGGAATAAAAAAATAATAACAGAAACCGGTTAAAGTTAAAATTATACAGTGAGGTCCAATTTTATGATGAACATTTATAATTACAATAACAGATAACCGTGGATGTTATTTTTAATCAACCTGGGAGATAATTGGAAAGTTTACTTTTTAAATTACAACTAAGCGATTTTGAAGGTGAATTTAGAATTAGAGCTGTGGATTAGCAAGGATTCCAAAACGTGTTGACACATTATTCCATCATTCTTAATTAATGAAATTCGCGAATTTCGGGATTGACTAATCTGATCAACCAAAAGCCGCAAAAAAACATCTGTGGTCGTATACTTAAGACCACCAAGTGTTGGTCATGATTTTTTCATAATAAGTAAAACAAAATTGGTGATAGAACCTTCCGAGAAAATTTATATAAGTTTTCTAGAACTTGAGAGTCTTAACGGGCGCTATCGAAATGCATAATGTGTATATACGCGAGCGTGTATACAAATGCAGTGGGAGCGACTCGTGGAAAGCGGGGGACTGATCAAGGGCGTATGCAAATTTAATTCATTTAGGTAATTGCTGGTTTATGATGCGGGACAAAGCTCCCTCTACCCGCCCCCCCTCCCGCACCATTCCCGATTGTTATGCGTCAAGCCTGCGGGCTCATTTCCGAACCGGCCTAGTCCCGCTCTCTTCGACAGGGTCAACACCCTTAGGTTAAATACAAATAAATAAAACATTTATTTAAACGTTCAAAGAATAATGTAGAACAAAAATCTCTGAAAAGGATCTTCCATCCGCATCAAACTTTATCAATTATACAATAATCGCGAGGTGTGTTTACAATACTTCCTGAATATGATTAGTAGTCCATTGAAAGTTATTTAAAGAATGAGAATCGAGCGGAACGCTATCGGAGAGGTTCCATGAACTTCGGAACCAAGAAGTGCCAATGTTGCAGCGAAAAACCATTAGGGTATATCTCATTTGGCTCACACTATATAACTGCCGAAACGCCAAGATCGTACTAGGCGAGTGTGGTGATATTTTTCTATATAACTTTTTTCGGCCATTATATCTTAAAAAATTCTGAAATTGATGTTGTGGTAACTTAAGATCGAGCATTTTCCTCAATTTTAATTCTAGATTAGATTCTTGACAAAAGAATATAATATATATAAAGCTCTGATAAGGCGTTACGTGTATATATTTTCATCCACGAACACACAACAAGGTTTCCTTTTATATATACAATTAAAATTACTACTAGCCTGGAACGGGTGGAAATCTCTTAATATAATACCGTATTGAAGTGTTCCGCACGCTACTCGTTCATGTTCAGTTCCAAACACTGGTATACAGTAAAGATATCAACAAAGGTTACAACTGGCAATTCAAAACTGGCAGTGTAAATTGGCGCACTCCCGTGCGGATTTAACGCCCAAGCGGTGTGGTGTCCCGGGCCGCGCGTTTATACGCTCACGTCCAATTACACAGCGTGCATTTACGGCTTCGAACGCGTTTCCGCTTTTCCGCAGGGATTCATTCTCTATTTCTGAGTTTCCCCCCCCCCACATCAACCCCATTCACCCGGGCCGAGGGTTCATTATCCCGTGGAGTTTATCGGAGCGCACTAAACCGGCCGAGAGAGTCTTTTAAGCGCGGACGCCGGTCGTTCGCCGCCGCCAGACCGAATTTCGGCCTTATACACAACAGCACAGCCGGCCCGTCCAAAAATAAGCTCCGGTTACTATCGGCAGTAAGCGCTAAGTCCGTGTTAGGTGTTGTGGCTCGGGGAGGGGGGGGGGCGGGAGAAAAGCGCGAAGCACCGGGGTTACTCTTTCACGGCCACTTTCCCGGTTTTAACGCGGAATTTCGGAGGCAATTTGGATTTACGAAGTTCAGACATCAAAGCGAAAAGCGGTCATCATCATTTCCCCCTCCGGGGAACTCTCCTACTACGAAACTGTCAATTCGGAGTCGAGTACTTCCGATATGCCTCAGATTTTGTGCTGTATACGAATTGAAATATAACTGAGTTATAGTTTCAATGAAATATAACTATCCTGGGAGATACATACTGTACATTGAAACCGTCTATTCGACAGGGGAATCGCCGATACGGGAAAGGAATTTTATCTAGTAAATAGCAATTCCTCCGGGCGCTTTTCGTTGTTGAGAAAGGAGGCTTGTTAATCCGGGGCCCGGATCTGAGTGCCATGTGTGTGTCTCCTCCTCCCGTCGCCGCCATCAAATCTAATTGCGATCTCGGTGCCAGCGATAAGCCTTCAGAGACGCGGGCGGCCGAGATGAAAGACCGGTTTTTCGCCTCCGCTATCTCGGGCCCAACAATGAACGGCTTCTCTAGACCGCCTGAAAAGGACGGGTCACCCGTGTCACGAACTGTGTCCGTCCCCGCCCTACACCGGTCTGCCGGAATCATCGGCCTCAAATTACAAGTGGCTAAACACTTGTATAAAGCTTGTATACTGCGTATACTGTATACTGCCCTGTATAAAGCGGTGGGCAGAGATAGGGCGCTTTAGTCTGAAGCGTGGAGAAAGCAAGAATCACATCGAATTACAGAAGTTCTGATTAATAATCCACCCAATAATGAGAGCGAAACTTTCACACATGCCATCCAGAACTGAGAACTAAAAAAAAACCGTCCTACAAAATTCGACATTCAAAAGATCTTACTGTTCAGTTTCCCCGCAGGCAGAACCTAGACAAGCGCACTCTTAGGAAACGCAGCGCGAATTTAGGTTTGTGGAAACAGATAATATTTTCCCGATAAACTCGCGTGCTACGGTATAATTGGAGTTTAAAATTGATGTAATTAAGCGCGGAATAGGATCCCACTAACAAAGGAAAATTGCAATTACGCTTATTATAATAAAAATGGTGAAATTATAAGAAATAATGACAGTCTAGATCCTAAAATTGACGTCCTTATGGGGCATGCCGTCATATTAAGTGTTTATAATTACAACAATTATACGTGCGACAGATAATCCGTGCGCTAGGGAAAAATATAGAGCGCGCTTGAAAATATTATTGACAAAATTAAAAACTGCCAAGACCTTATAGAATTAGTGGCAGGACTGAAGAATATATACGGGTAGGGAGATAAAGATGCTTTATGCAGGAGGGGCGCGTAGGTTTAAGGATGTAGAGAATTGACTACAATAGGTACATATATATATATATATATATATATATATATATATATATATATATATATATATATGTTTAATTTTATCAGATGGCTGCTGTGAATATTTACAACCCAAAATCTCCCAATCGACAGCCCAAATCGAATATCTGAAATTTTCGCGATACGTATAAAAAAGAAATAAATAATACGTCGACGCCCAATCGTTCTTTGACGTGTGTCAGTCGCGCTAAGCCACTTTCTCCCCGGACCCATAAAACACAAACCGGTCGGTCGGCGGCTGAAACTGGAGGGCGGGCAGTTTGCATGAAAAGAGAGTCGACATGAAAAGCCGACGCTTAAAGGGAGTCGCATTCATTATGTAAGGGGCAACCTGTACCCTGAATGCCTTATGCGATATACCCGGCTCCAAAACCCCGCTCTCAACTGCCTTTTGTCGTCACTGAAACATGTGTTATTCCTAATTTCCAAATGATGTAATTCAATACAATTTCTCTACGCTTCCATTTAATAATATACCGCAACTACGTATATTTCTCGAGCGAAATATTTTTATGAAGCGATTAAATTAATCAATCCCGAGCTTCTATATTTATTCCGCGGGTGGATGTATACAGCACTGAATTTTCGGTCGGTACTTGCATCGCGCTCGGAAAGCGCGCACGTACGTAAGTGCATATATCACTGGATATGCGGGTCGGGTAATAATTCAGGCAATAAAGCCATTTGTCCCACCTGCAGTCCCGCCGCCGCGCAGGCAGATGCGAACCCGAACCGTTCCGAGTATTTCGAGCGTTCCCAACGAAACTACGAACTACGAAATACCCTCCCACCCGCCTACAACCCGCAGCCCCGGAGGAGCCCGGCAAGAGGAGCAAATGTGAATAGGATTTCCGAAGAAAACTTGATTGCCGAGCTGCCGTGTACGCAACGTATATGTTACATACGGTAGTGTTCGCGGTATCCGCAAACTGATTAAATCCGTATCCTTGGAGACGGCTTCGTACAAGCACCCGAGGGCGGAATTTAATCAAATGTAATTCTATGATTTCGTACGAAATCATTGCCAGTGCAATAAACCAGATTATTGGTTCGATTTTAGTCCGGGGATCTACTAGAAATTAATAATGCAAACCGGCATACCCCTAAATAAACAAGTGCGATGAATTCAGTACACTGAAAAAAGTCAGAATGGAATTCTACTTTTTCAGAAGTCCTCGATACACTTCGTGTTCTAAACAAACTTCGTTCCTATCCTTAAATACTAATTTGGACAATGCATTAGTAAGTTTTGTATAAATGCTCAGAAATCTCGGGCAAACAACTCGTACTTAATAAAGCTAAAGCGGAACGAACGCCAAGAAGTTATAGCTTCACGATATGTCATGCGTTTTTATTCTAGGTAAACTATGTTAATACGGGCTGAGAAAAATAGCCAACAATTCTCCAGTAATATATTCAAATATTACTATTTTTAAGGGGCCCGAGCACAAGTGGGAAGATAGAAAACCTGTTTGACTGGATGAGGGGTCGTGGACACTCAGAATGCATACTTGTCCTAGCACTGTAACCATTCTTTCAGAAAACATGCGCATCGACCGGTTTACATATAAAACTTTGTGGTCTCATAAAACTGTTCACTCGAAACACGCTGGATACGTGATCAACAATTATTGTCCGAAACGAGAGCGTAGTTAGGACTAATCAAGTCGTGCAATTCTTTTACAGGTACTTTTTATCTCTAGACCTCGGAACGAGCAGACTTCAAGCAGTTACGGGCTCCGGGCTGTAACGAGGACTACAGCAACGTTACCGTTAAAACGTACCGATAGGAAGAGGGGAGGAGGCAAAGTAAATAAAGTGCCGGGGACAGACGGGGAGAGAGAAGCCGGGCAATCGATGAAGTAGAAGGGGGGGCCCCCGTGACCCCCTCGCAAACCAGTCCGTTACTCGAATAATTCGAATTTCCCTTTAACCCCCACCTTGAAAGGAGTCGGAATGCTCATTAAATTACCTCGAAGAAGTAGGGGAAGAGGAGTGGGAAAAACAACAGTAAAAAACTCGTTTCGGTCGTCAAAATAAATTTCGACTTTTGCCCAATTTAAAGGAAAAGCCCCGAAACTGGATTTCCTGGGCCTGAATTCCCCGGCGTTCCTAAACACGAAATTATTGGGAATCCGGATAGTGAAAAACTCAGTATCACCTAAACCAACTCTTTTTATTATTTTGACCGGTCTCGGTTGATCATAGAGTGGAGGTTTTCCACTTCGAACCCATGCTTATAGGGACAAATTTTTACGGTGGAATATAATTTTCTGAAATTCATCAGTAGCCATAATTTTCGGGGATATCATCAGTAATGGAGAAGGATAAACCGAAGAAGAGCTGAATTTAGAAAAGAGGAGTTAAATTTTCTAGGCACAGGAAGATAAGTGTATACAGTTTACATTAGAGTTTGAGATTAGAATACTCGGGAGGTATTGGGATGAAAATCTTGGCGCTGGGCCTTTTGAGAAATAGGAGCGTGACAGAAATCTTAATTACCCTTATAGGTTGGCGAAGCCCGGAGGGGGTTGGCAGCGCGGAGGCTGCGGATGAATGGTGGTGGCGGCGGCGGCCGGAGCACCTGGAGGAACAGGTAATTAGGGCTTTCAGAGGTGGCTCCCTGCCCAACCCCGCCGCCTTTCTCCGCCCCTTTATTTACTGCCCCTCGCCCACCCTTTATTGGCTGAGGCCTCGTCCACACTCCAACGGTTCGCCCCCGCCAAAGTATACATTACCCACACACCAATACTACTTAATTGTTCTTAATACGGATGGTTTCGGCTCAAACCCTAATAATATAACAACAGCCCACCAAACGGTAGAAGTACTATTTACTAGTACTATTTTTAAATTCAGTATGCTGGCAGGAACCCCAAGATCGAATAATTGAGTTAAGACAAGAAATCGCCAGGGATTTATTTAAGCTCCTTTATTAACAATGGCTTTGGTTTGTATTCAATAATAATCATTAACTGAGGAGAGGAGGGTGCTATTTCTACTTCCGAGCCATTGAAATCTGTACAATTTCACGTTCTGGCACTTTCGCTACGATGACGTCCCGTGGATTGTTCGTACGGAGGAGGTCCATTCACAGACCGGAAGGCAGAGTATTGCACACTGCTCGTATCCTCCTGGATGGGTCACTGTCGACGTTTCTCAAGCGTCGGGACATTCTCCCGCCTCCGCCCCCGCCCCCGACACGGCTTTACGACCGCGCGATAAATCTCGGCCTGCCCCTCGCGGCCATTAACTTTAACAGCCCGGCCGTGCAACGCCGAACCCATCCGGCAATCCCAGAGTAACGGGCGCGAAAGCCAACTCGGTTCGCATCGGGCGGGCACTAAAATTTGCAATTTTGTCCCGCGCGTATGCGCCCCCTACAGAGCGCCGAGTTAGCCCGCGCCACGACCCGAAAACGGCGCGACCGCTACATAGGGGCGAAAACTGACCCCTAATGTTGCCTACAGCACTCGTTTCGGTGTTCTACTGCACTCTCTACACTCTGCAAATCCGAGCTATTTTTAGTGAAACTATAATCATTTCAGGTACCACATGATTCCTCGCACTAACTGGTCTCTGATTTGATCTTTCACTAAACCGCTTTCGGCTGCTGGACTTTCACTAGGTTGATGTTTGTACCATTCTTTTGTTAATGATTGGACTTTGGAATATCATTTTTCGATCTGTTGACACGTGTGACAACTGGTTTATGTGCCTACGGTAATCAGCTAGACGTTTCCTTTAGCTGGGGGTTTTTAATAGATTAAATTTTCGTACACGGAACACAAAAACGTGTTGCAGTTTATAACACAGGTAGAGAAACTCGGAACGGAAAAACCGAATGTTTTAACGAGGCTCGATGTACACAAGTTCGCAAATTATTTCGAGCGGTAATTAAAACATCGTTAACCGGGCGTTCAGTCGCATTCTCACGGCGGGAAAAAACATAATATCTGGAGCGACTAACACAATAATTGAGCCGGGCAATTAGGGCGGTCGGAGGCGGGCGATAAAATTCCACACGAAAGTCACACCGGGGAGCCGCGAGAATTTAGAAACTTATCGACGATCGTAAAACCGCCGTGTTAAGGATATGTTATCCGCGGACAGGCCGGCATTTGATTAAAATTCTTTCCTTTTATTTATCGCCAAGGCGCTTTACACGTCGGGCGGTGAGCCGAAGTATAACGGCTGCAGGTTTCATTCAGCAAACTGTATCGGTTGAAGCGGAACCGGTTTGTTGCGTGTTCAAGGCGCTGTCGATTCTACGGCGACCACTCGAAATACCGTAGCGGTTCACCTCAGGAACGCCTTTGGAGCCGACCGAAGATCCTCTCAGATGATTTCAGAAGAAATGATTAGAATTGATTGCTATATCAAACCAGAATAGCATTGCGGCATGTGAAGTACAGCCGATTACCAGAGAAACCTGAAATGGATAGCCTCGAAAAAACCGAAATAAAGCAAAATTCTTCAATAAATTACACCTTACCCCTTATGTATCAGAATAAATTTGAATGCATTAGGACCTGATAGCAGCTCTTATTAACATCGTAATATTTGTCAAGAAATTTGTTCATAGAGTATTTCCAACGCCATAGCCCCTAGAATTTTCTCTCTGTCGAATCGACCGGTTCCTACGAACGCTGGCCTCCACTTTAGTGGAAACGGAAAACAAAACATCCGGAAATAAAAAAAAAAAAATCGGTCCCGCTTCCGCCGGGGGAAGTGTACGCCGAATACACTCGGAATCCGGTAGCGCGCCAAGTGCACAACAAACACTCCTGAGCGTAGGCTCAGTCATTCCTATTGATCGGACTGAGTCACCCGTTTTCTCTCTCTCTCTCTCTCTCTCTCGCTCGGGGGCGGTGGGGTGCGGGTGAAAATAATGGGAGCCGACACGCCGGGAGTTCCCGCGGGAATAGTGTTAACGAACAAACCGAGAAATTGGCGGAGACAGGGAAGCCGACGACGGGATAAACGGGCGGGAGGGGCGGTGTTGGTAGACGGGCTGTCATAATCCGGCCGAGATCACCGGGATTCGGGGGCCCGGACGAGGATTTTCCTCCCCCACCCCGGGGCCTAACGGATGATAGATGCGAGGCTCTATACTCGGAATATATTTTACACGATGAGCCCCCGACCTAAATGACGGCTATATTGCCGGGGGTGGTTGATACCTAACGCCAGATGGTTCGGAGTACACGATTCGGCCGGGTCTGAACATATTGAACGTCCCTATGTAATATCGGGAATATAATAACTGCATCGAAAAGAAACGATAACCTTCTCTAGTGGCTCATGCGATCGGAACAATCAACATTTATTTCAAGGAACTATAAAAGTCGATAGGAAACAGTTTACTACTTTGTTTCCAAGAAATGATAACTTCGCGTTATATTTCTCGGGCCATAAAATAATCAATTTCAAATGTCTCGTTCGGAGAACAGCTACATCTTTCAATGACGCCAACTGTTAAGGCTAGGTACAACAAATAACAGGCGCATTTCGTACCCGCAGTAAGAAATGATTAACACTCTCCATTATTATCGCATTAATCCCGCCAATCGGAAAACAGGGGGACAGGAGTTTGCAGAGCAGTAATGCAGTGATAATATCAATATTGCAGTAATAAACATAATTACTAGTAATAAATGTCCTCCTTTAGAAACCGCGATTGCTTTCATCTCCCGGGTGAGTTCTACCGGTAGGGAGAGCAGAACTAAGGGGAGAAACGGGGATTTGTTGTGAGGCGCAGAAAGCGAAAGTAATATATATAAATATGGGGAGGTGGGGGTTAGGAAGGGCCGAGAGGGCGGGAGGCTTGGACCCCTAAACACAATTTATATTCCCTCCAACTCGACCCCCCGCCCAACAACCCCCCCGTTCCACAACCACCAACGGCAACCAACCCTTTGCCAACCTTGTAGGAACAAGACTCGAAAATTCATTTCCTCCCATCCCCCAAACCACCACCCACCGGGCTTATATCTCCATCCATCACCGGCCCTGGGGGTAATTCTCCGAACTGAACGGGTCAGAGGGGGCGGCGGCGGCGGGAGCGGGAGGGGGGAGTTTTCATTTTGAGGAGGTTGAGGGGGGCGGGGGGCGGAGTGGGATCCGCGGATTAAAAACTCCCTTTGTATTGTAATTGGGTCCCACCCAAATGTCCCGAGACCTCTCGCTCCCCTCGGCAAATGGGTCACGGCTACAAACGGCCGGTGTTCGGCCTTCCAAGAAACGGCCCCCAGTTACCAACTATAACTTCACCAACAACACAAAAATAACAAAATCCTAAATACTGTTCAATATTCTAGAGGAAGAACTATTTATTATTTCTTCTGTAGTCTGGATAACAATAGAATAGAGACATTAAAAATACAAAAGCTAGACATAAATTAGTATTAACTGTTTTCAAGTTAGTCATTCAATTATAATTATATTATGCTCAAAACATATGATGGGGATAACTGGGGAAATTGGGCTTAATGTATGTAATTTTCAAGTGTCATACTTGAACACCAATAATTACCTACAAAAAATAATATTTTACTGCATAATGATTGATGCGAACAACCGTTTAAAACGGTAATGTTATTCTTATTACCCTCCTGATTAAAGTTCAACATGGCTTTTCATTCGTAACTGTAGACAGAATTCGGTTGTACCGAATTCAAGTTCACTTACGTTATTTAAAAATCCGAAATTCTAAAGCGCTAGTTTCCACCGACCGAAAGCGGCGGGTTAAATGCCTGTCACCCAGAAAGGACAGAACTAAATGAAAAATTCAACTCGGACTTTAACCAACTGTTTAGCCGACTTACGAGACACGACTTTCGACCTTAAAGGGTATTGGGAACCTTCGCCGCCCCCGCCCCCGACTGCGGTTTAATCGGTGAAGCCAAACCGTCGCCCCATCAGAAAGGGACTGCTGTAAGTTTTCACCTGGAAATGACAGCGGTTAAAACAGGTGATCGGAAACCAATTGGAATTGGAATTTATTAAACGAAAAGATACATTTTACGCCCAGACTGAATATTCGAACAGCATTTCTAATTACTTACACAAAATGTATATTTCCATTCTATTTTACATACATTGTATCAATTAATTGGTTTATGATACCTGAAATTATTTCAAATAGCTTACGCCGCATCAATATGAGTTGAATACGCCGAACTCCTAGACTGTTGGACGATAATAATTGACTGGGAATGGTTAGTGCCGAAATGAAATATTCAATGGTCTGTTTAAGAAGGGACCTTTGTCCTTCCGGATGGTGCAGGAGGTGTATAGGGGATGGTGGGGGTGGGGTTCTAGGGAGGCACACGTCGGTGTAACATTAGCGGGAGCGCTCACGTAACTCCTGGGCAATAATTCAACCCGCCCCCCTGTAACTTGTGTAACGCTACACTCTGAGCATTAGGTTGATGAGCAGTACAGGGCTCAAGCCGACGCCTAGCGAACCCTGTTCATGTTCAACTTCGCCAGATCGGGCCTATCCCTTGGAGCTCGTAATTGCCAGAAAATAAGAAAAAATTGATACATTTCTTCCTACTTAGAACGTTGGGCTAATCTGGCGCTTAGGAATTGTGATTTGGACGAACGAATGTACCTAAATATTAAACTTTACGAACCCAGGCGGTGGAGAACAAAGGTTTCTTAAGTATATTAGCACATAATACGACATCTTGAAAGGGACTAAATTCATCCGTCCTAAACAAGCCTGAATATCCGTTATAGGGTTTCTTCAAGAGTCAGTTAAAATTGATGAGACAATTAAGAAAAAAACAAGAACGAAAAGTCGAACCCACCTCAGTGTCGGCCACAAAACTTATATTTACGAGTCCAATTTGGATCTATAATTACGCACTTAACACCCGGCAAACATTAAATAAATTATCCCGGGCGATATTTTACCCCTCCCGTCCATTGTTCTTCCACAATGCGAAAAGTTTTGGGCTGAGTGGCCTTCCAGCTGGGATATTATGATTAATTATATGAAGGGGAGGTCGGGGAAATTACCGTTTTCCAGTCATTCCGGGGGCTTCTCAACTATTTTCCTTCTTAATTCCTGTATCGTTAAAGTCGACCCCCTTCTCTCCGGGTCGGTTTTTATTATCCTCCAATTACAAGATTGTAAGTGACCGCCCGAACGGAACCGAACATTGAAGCTGTCAAATTAAAATAGTCTCGTCCGTATTCTAACGAGGAAACGAAAACTGTAAGTACAAAAAAGAAAACTCCGCCGAAGTTGAAGCGGATAATGAAATTTTAAATGTACGCTACGCGGTAAAAGAGGGGCAAGCAATCAGAGCTGCGGCCGAATAATTAACGGCCTATAGAGCGACCCCTGTTTATCGTCCGAGGAGTATCGCTTAATTAAAGTTTACGGTCTGTCCCCCGATAAATGGGATTCCAGGGGTGGGGGGTGTAAGGGCAAATACAAGCCCGCGCCCCTCGCAAAACCCTAAGAGGAGCAATAAATTAGAGCGGGCGGAGGGGAGGGTTTTTACAATTGAATAAAACTTAAAAATATCCTGCCACTTGTGATCATCTGTTCTCCACTCGCTGATTTAGGCTTTTGCTAGATATCGGCTGTACGAACCGCGGTATCTGGCCGAATATTAGGTTTAAAAATTGAATAATTGAACCCAAATGATTCCGGATCTTAATTACCACTATTGGATGCAAATTGCGGATATTTTTTAGAGATTTTAAGGTATTTGCTCGCGGGTCCGGGATTTTTTTCACGCGGCGAGCAAAAATTGAAGGTCAAGATAAATGATTGGCCAAGTGGAACATCTATTCGGAGAAAATATCCAGCCGCCGTGGAGAAAAAACAACTACGAGGAAGAAGAAGGAAGAACAGGTTTCGGAATGGTATTTCCGAGGTTATTCAAGTCTATGACGTCTGGCACCTTCGAGGGTATTCCTGTTACATGGGCCGAGCTATTGAGTCATTGAGACAATAAATAAATCGCCTAATAAATAATAAAACGTCTCCAAACCCAATCTTGAAAGAAATACGATGATATTTTTTTAGCCCCGAATTCTGAAATTTTAATAGAAGCCAATGGTCTAATGGCAGTATTGAGTACACACCGAATATACCAAAGATTCGGGAGGACCTCAACGAAGAATTTCAAAATCGACAGCGAAATTACATATCAATAACAAGCGGGCCAGAATATGAATTCGTCCCCGTCTGTTTATTGGCGCCATCCAATTTGGTCCCCATCTGGCGTTCGGGCAAAGCTCGCACGGGGAAAATATGGAAAAGTTCCAATTAAAAAAGTTGTCCGCCATCGGCATTTCAATTAGTTTCAATTGCTTTATTGAAATTGTCGAAAACAATTCAACGCGCCAGCCCAGCACAAAAGTATATTCAATAACCGGACTTTTATATAGGCAAAACTAATAGGAATTTGACGGGTTCAGAACAGCGCGGCTGAATTCGACAGCTGGATCCAGTTTAATTCTGCCCGTAATCCAGAAATCGTACCGGCAAAACCAATCATATCCAGACAAACGACACCGATATTAATTAATAATTAAACGGGAATCTCTAAAAACCAAAATCGGGAAAACCGTTAAGACAGATTTGTATATGGGATACACAGTATGTCCAAGCGGGAATATAGAGGCAATTAGAGGCATTAACTTGATTCCATTGCCATTGAGAATTTCAATAGTGTTACTAAATTATTAACATATACTATATAAGTATATACCTGGTTATAATTGAGTATTCAATTTCAAACGGAACATTAATCTATACATATTAATAATGTAAGCGTCCTACTTTCAAAACAGTCGAATCCTATTCCTAGTATTGATACAGTAATTGAAATTTTTAAATATCTGATTGCACATGGTATGCCGCGGCTTGTAATGTCGTCGTTTACAAAAGAAAAAAATTGGAAACGTGCCACAGAATTCTTTCAGGACTTCTTTGTGCTCGTTCTGATACATAAATACTGAGCTATCTGATTTTCAA
Source organism: Lethocerus indicus (assembly GCA_019843655.1). Lineage (NCBI taxonomy): Eukaryota > Metazoa > Arthropoda > Insecta > Hemiptera > Belostomatidae > Lethocerus > Lethocerus indicus. The sequence continues at coordinate 12,883,697 of JACDQD010000010.1, read as the reverse complement.
ATGCGTTTTTTTACCGATTACTTAATTTAGTTCAGTGTTTATATTTTTAGTCTTCGCTAATTCGTATTGCAAAAGTATTTGATACCCATTTAAAGAAATAAGCGCGGCAAATTTTATGCGTAAAAATAATCAGCGTTACGTTGTCGCGGTAAATTGTCGCAAGAAAAACAATGGAGACAATGCATAGATCTTTCAAAGGAGAATAATCCAATCTCATTCAGGGTATCCACGAGACAAGAGGCACTAGGCGGGCCCGTCCGCAAACGGCTCGAAACAAATTCGGAGTTGCCGAAATAATGAAGTCGGTCCAAGAGACCGTGAGGAGTTCGGCGCGGGGGCGGTAAATGGAAAATCGTTAAGTGAAATCCTCTCCGAGAGAAGCCGGGAGAGTTACCGCCGTCGCTCGAGCCGGAGGCGGCGTCGGGGGCGGTGGCGGGGACCTCGTTACAGAATCCTCTCGGTCGGACAAACATGTTGACACGGGTCGGTGGAGTTTTTCTTACTTTTTTTTACCTCCTCCCCCCCTTCCACCGACCATCGATTTTTTTTAACCCAGTCACCTAAAGCCAGTCCCCAGGAACGGGGCGCGTAATCCGAGGCGCAGTATCGTATGACGAGACGGGCAGACTACGTGTTCGGCCCCACGTGAAAGGTATACGGCAAAAAAGGTAAACAGGAAACAACCCTGTACCTGTATGAGGTGTAAAATCATTTACGAAATAAATTGTACTGTAATGACCTGCGAGAAAGGAATTAGCCTCATCATTAAACTCAATTACATCCTATACCAGAAAGTTCTTAGTGTCTCGCTTATTTTCAGAAGTTTTGCTTTATTGAAACTGAATGAGTACACTCAAGTTAGACATCGTACTTTAATCACACGCTTCACGCATTTGATGATGCGTCACCCTCACGATTGTGTTTTCCTGTTAATGATTGAATTAAAAATGAAAGAGACGATCTAATGCCGGTGATGTACCAATTTTTCCTTACATTGAAACTTCGAATTTATTCTGTGATCTATATATAGTGAATAAAGAACTCTCGTTGACATATTAACAAATCGAATAGTCTAGATTTAAGGAAAATACTGACATATTAGATTCAACCGAGTCCATTTCTTATCCCAGGACTCTAATTCGTGCCTAACCCGAGCATTAGCTCTTTCATTTTAAATTCTAAAATTCGTATTCACACCGTCGCCAGGAGTAGAAAGTAAATCAAAGCCGGCTTCTATACGGGTCAATTACATTCAGCCGTCCACAGAAATACAAACGGGAATAAACAAAATCCCCGGATGAGACTTTCACCACCGGATGCGGCTCGGTCCCGGTCTCTAACGATCGTGCCCGAAAACAGGGCCCGGAGTTTCCAGAAATATCCACAAGCGACTGCCGACAGTCGGAAGTGCTGTTCATCCGCTCAGCCAGGTTGGGCAACTCTGATGATCCCACAACTTTCATCCGGGCCGAGGACAGATATACGGTTAGATAAACAAAACTATAGCATAAAATGGCATATTCACGTAAGCGTTGAATAACGGCGTCTAAATAAAGTTTGAATGGCACGAATTGGTAATTCAAAAAAAAGGAAGCCCGAGGTCCAATTTCTTCATACCGGCCCGTTGTTAAATGAATGTGTGCACAGCAGAATCGAGCGTGGGAATTAAAATAAATTTGTTTTATCCATTAAGTCATTTCCGTGAACAGGCAGTAATTCTAAATACGAGGGGTTTAGAAATAACCTCAAATGTAAACAATTTCAGTAAAAACCGGGCTCGAGGTTTCGACGGAGACATTTTAATGAAAATTGACAGGCGCAATTCATTTACTTCAATGAGTGACACGATGAATGCGGGATATTGCGTTTCGGTCCGATTCTATTTTCATCGGTAATAAAATTGAGGGCGAGCCCCTCTCGCCTGAAAGGCGTGGGTTCGATTCCAAGCGACTAAATTAAGTGCGCGATTCAAAAAAGTGGTTCATACTGTGGGCTAAGCCCGGAACCACTTGTTTTTCGGTGTACACGATTCAGGAATAATGTACGGGCAACGGCGAAGGGCTTGGATTAATAACGGCATCGTTTCAGAGGCGGTTAGAGAAGTTTCGGGGCGGAGGAAATGCCAACGGGAGCTCTGGAAGGTTTCCAGGAGCACGGGGAGGGCGCGGGGATTGACCCACAAAGCTAGCGCGTCTCAACGAGCCCGTACCGGGAGCCGAGCCCTGGGCGTACGGCGGGCGGAGCTGGGGGTCGTAAAGGAGACGGACATATCGAGGAGAGGAAGACGTGGGAGCAGAGACAGAGACGGAGGGGCCGAGTTGCGCGAACGCTGCCCATGTCCGAACGTGCAGGAATCCGGCACATCTAGAGACACCTTCAGCAGTCCCCCTAGTCGAACTCGCCTAACCCCTCCAGTACATACTTAACTGCAACTGAAGAGTTCGTTGGCTTTTAAAGCTGTCTCGAATTAAGAAGTCTCCCGGACGGAGTTATATTCATATCGTCACAAACATTAGAATATACTTGAAACATCAGAACTTCAAAGGACGAGCCGGAGATGGCACTGGGAGGGGAAACTCCTGAACTACCTAAACAGGTAAACGACAGCTGCTCCACACCCTGCTAATTTCTGAATAATTCATTATCATATAATTAATCTACTGATGAAATAATACTTAATTATTTCTGGTTAAAGCTATCTATGAAGGGGTACGGGAATTGCTTCTGCGATTTTCTGTCCCTAATGGCTAATTCGACCCCATTAGTCATGAACGGGGAAATGCTGCAGTTGGTGGTAGATTTTTAGACTGATTCAGTCGTAAACCTTCGACATCTAAAAATCAATAAATACGCAATCCTCGTCCAACTTTACTGCAGGGCCTGGCTGGGCATCGGATCCGTGAAATTCCATCCCACGACGACGCGGTTCACCCGCGTCAAAAAATTAATTATTCACCCGATTTATGTCACAATCGCGAGTCATTTATTAATTCTCAATATAATTGTACAATAGGTCGCATTCAACCCCCACCCCCACACCCCCTAACCCCTGCATACACAAAAGGCGAGATCAATAGCGAACCTCGGTGTACCCCAATTTCGTTGAATAATCGAATTAGTCGGTTATATACGTTCAATGGGCGCGTGCTCGAATTTCCGTTTACGTTTCCATCTAATTGATTCAATCTACGTATAGATAGAGGGAGGGAGGGAGACAGAGAGAGAGAGAGAGAGAGAGAGAGAGAGAGAGAGAGAGAGAGAGAGAGAGAGATAGTGAGTGAGTGGGCGGGAGAAAGGGCCAGAGATTAGGGAACGACTAATTGACAATTACAGAACCGGGGATTTCGCTAGGGGACTCTTTTTTTGTTTTTCAGTAAGGTTTAAGCGACGGTTTCAACATCCGATAATTAATTCCGAACGGAAAAAATACTCCGATTCGTTAAAGCTCCGGTGGGGATAAAATAATTGATACTATTGGATATTACAGAATATAGCAGATTCTGATAAGCATTTATTTACTATTAGGCTGATTATAGTGAACATTTATATTCGCCTAATAAGAGATACAAAAATATTTCACGTTTAGGATGATAAAAAATCGTATCGTGGATCTATTTGGATGAATGTTAATTGTACATGATCTATTCGAATTATGCAAATGAATTATTTAATCATTATTGTGACTTTTATTTCGGTTAGAATAAACCGATAAAACCTTATCGTCAAGAGCTCTTCTTCTCATTACTTCCTTCCTGACTACCGCCTTTCTACCTACCGTTAACATTCTCTTCTATTATCCCCACATCCTACGGTTTATAGTGGACTTATATTAAAGTCCACTATAAAGCCCGGGGCCGAATTAGCCTTTCCGGGGGCCGCGGGGGCAGTAAAAGCGGCTAATTAACCTCAGTAGCTGACGCGCCACGGCCAAATTAAAACAAAGCAACCGCCATTTCGAGGTCTCATCAACAAATTAAAGATTAATTACAGGCCGGAGGAACGGCGGCGTTGGAATTTCATTAGTCCGCAAATTCGAATACGAGTTTCAACGTGCTGCAAATCGGGACCAGCGCTAGTTGTCGAAACGGCCGAATTACCACAGAACTTCCATTCTGGAACAATATGATATTCCAAACCCTCGTGGACTCCTCGAATTCTTTAAATATGAATGCAAACGAATAAAAATTTAAATCTTGTCCAGTTGTTGCGTAACTCGAAAAAGGACAGCGGCCAGACACTACTGAATTAAACCAGTTTGATATAAATGTTTAAAAAAGTGGTAAAAAAATACGTCGTTAATTTAGATCGCTTTAAGTGATCCACGTCCGGGTCCGATTGTCGGACATGTTTCCATGACGGACGCTATCTATTATTTGGAGCGCGACTCTGGAGTAAGATATTAAAGGAAAGTCTGTCCCCCTCGCTCTCTCGCTCCCCCACTCTGCCTCCCTCTATCTCTCTCTCTCTCTCTCGCTTCCTCGATAAATCGAAAGATGAATGGGTCAAAATTTACAGATAACAGTTTTTATGGGTCCGGTCGGAGCCCGGCCAGCATCTGCCTCACTCTCCCATTACTAAACGCTAATGATCTCTGTCCCAGTTTTATCGACCCAAATTGTCGCTTCGGCCAACTGCCGCTTCCACGGCGATAACCATACTCTTCCTGCTTAAACGTTGCGTAAAATTGGGGGGCTCTTTCCCACCATTCGCGCTATTTATCTTCGAGTATTTATCCGTTAGAAAAGGCAGTTCGGTTTGTACAAATAACAAGGACCAGATCGAAGGATGAACTTCTTCGTCACGGAGACGATAAGGAATACTGACTACATCTCGAGAATATGCGGGACCGGTTTTTTTCCACCCAACATCGAATCCAGTTTCGATCAAGTCTTTTTCTACTCCCGAACCAGATTGGAGCGATCAACATTCCCGGAAGACGAGTGTATGACGTCAGGCAGTACTCGGAGGATTCCACGCACTGGAGGATCACATGGAGTCAACACATTCTTATATTTGAACTGATAACATCAACTAAATAAAAATTTTGTTATTAATGCCTGTCTTATACAAGGCTTAATCATTATAAAAATAAATAGTCTTACACTGACGTAAGAATCAATATATATATGTACGTGAGAATGATAATTTAGATCGTTTTATGAACATTTTTTCGCGGAACTCTGAAGGAAAATGATAACGATATACATTCCCTTTCTTTCTGCCTGATAATCCCTTTTGAACTACATCAAACCACATCCACGCTGTGGATTTTGCTGTTCATGCATTTAAGATTTCAAACATGATTCGCCCGATCGTTCTGAATAATTCAATCGAACAAAACGTTTACTTCGACTTCACCGAGACCAATGCTATTCGGTGAAAATTAATCGACCGGACAAAACGCTAAATCGGAGAAATATTGGTCCGTTGAGTGAGGATAGCCTAATGAGAAAAAATATTTCCCATTGGCTCGACAAAAGATAAGCCAATATAAGGGGTGGCGTTTGTAACCCGGGGTTAGCAATAAGTCATTCGAGCCGGCAATTTCAAAATGCAATAACTCGGAATTACGGGAACGCGTTGACGCGCAGTTTTTCAAACCTCCCCCACCCATCCCTCAACCCTTATTACACCCCTCCATAAGAGATCCATATACGGTTTTCAGGGTGCTAATTGTCCGATGTATATTAAATATCGCTCGCTTTTTTCTAATTGAAAGGTAAACACCAGTTAGGGCTCCATGACAGATAATACGGTTGCAGAATATTCAGTGGTGTGAACAGCAGAAAATATTTTTACCACGATTATTAACAGAGCTAGTTTTTAGTTCCTGCTCCTCTTTAGTTGTTGAACAGAATCACTTTTTTATAAGGCCCGTAAGTGGCTTAAAACATTAACTCTTCACTTCCATAAGTGCAGAAATTAATTCTACATTCTACTTCTAATGATTTCAATTTCTAATTCAAGGAAAATACAGTCCGCCAATGGCATTCCAATGATCCTCCTAAACACGAATTTTCATTGAAATAAAAATTCCAGAAAACACAAAATGTAATCAACTTGTGGTATCGTGAAATTATTTCACTATTTGAACTGAAATCGTCACGAAAGATTCGTACCGTTTTTGAATAAGGGACGAGAGTATATTCAATAAGTATGAATCCGGCCGGAAAAGCACTTTCGAAATTCAAACTAGGAAATACAAGAGGGAGGATCAAGGGACTGTGGGGCGAGGCTAGGCCGGGAATCAATCCGCGGGCTGGCGTACCCGCGATAAATACAATTCCTATACAAAGTAAATAACCCGCCGCATACTGGAGCCCGGGTTAAATTTCCATTGGATCCGGACTTCTCCGACACAGCCTCCGCGATTTGATCAATTCCGCCTAATGTTCCAGAATGAAAGGGCCCGTGAGGAGTTTGAACAACAAAGTGGACCACTTAAGCTATTTTAAGATTGCCGAACTTAAAACACGGGCGACACCTGTGACGGGGGATCCCAGACCGGCCCGCCCCCTTGTCCAATCCCATCACCCCCCCCCCCCGGGGAACGTATTTTATGCGCTTAATTTAATTAAATCGAACTCTTTCCGGGTTTCATTCACCGAAGTGCAAAGCTGCTGTGATCCCTGCCGGTGAACGGACAGAAATCAATCGCCAATGGGAATTAATAACGCCGGGATACAATACGGATTTTACGAAATGGGCGCAGTTGCGGATTGTGCTGGACTAATATTAACGGATGGGTATTACACAATGCATATTGGACACAATCGGTGTACCCTAATAAATGTTATCATATATATAATTTATTTTAAGCTGCACGATTATTAATTTTTTTAACACCGTGCATCCTGAATAATTTTTCAAATGCTTTGAAGCAAAGCGAAGTTGATATACAATTTTTTTCTCAGTACTGAACAAAGCTAGCAACTGGCCCCGCGGTACCTTTTGACACCGCTTTTGATACCTTTGAATTTCCGATAATTTCCGGAAAGCGGTAGGGGCGGCGCCACTCCCCTTCCGACGAACAAAACCCGCCCCGAGGACGGGCTGACGGTTCCGTCCAAGGAACTAAGGACGTGTGCCGGGTAAGGTTTCCCGCGCCATAAATTAGCCCCCGGGATACGGGGGACCGCCACTAAAGGGTAGGCCGTCACACGCCGCCCGGGCTAAATGTCAAGCACTTGTTAGGAATGTCAAGTAGACAACTGCCCTATAGTAAAATTTTACGACTCCCTGTAATTATTAAAATCCTTGGCTTTCCGTTAAACGGGGTATCTCGGATCACAGTCGGTAGAAATATGAAATCAACGCCGAATTATTTAACAAATTGTGCCCGACGACTCCCAGATTCTATTGACACGTTAAAACGAGAGTAATGAGAGAAAAAAATCACAGTTACAACCGAAATGAAATTACACCGACACCAATTACAAACGGGACGCCCAAACTGATTGAAAATCGAAAAACTTTTACGAGCATTATTGTGGTGTAGAACGATTTTCCGACCCAGTTTCAACATTTGGCGCAACAAAGTTCGGATGATGCTCGTTCGTCCACACCCGTCGCAAGTTTAAGGCCACAACCCCCCAACCACCACACTGCTCTTTGCACAGAACTTCCGAGAAAATGTATTTCCAAAATTGGTTGACGATCGGCGGGAAACGAACGTTCCTCCTTTTTTAGATATATTCAATGTCTGCAAAGTCGTGACACGACTATTTGGCCAGTGGAAACATAAAAGTACCAATAAATTTATAATTAAGAACAATCAGCATCAATTAGTTCGTAATATAGTCGTGCCGTACGCAATAGAATTCACAGCAGCGTCGCTTATCGACACTTAATCGACGGGTGACATAATTGAACGGATTAAATAAAATTAATTCCTATACAGAATAATTCTGATTGGTCGACGGGGGCAGATTAAATATACAGATCGAAAATATTTTCCTGTCATCGGTAGTCGGCCGGGGTCAGCCGAAGGAGAAATAACTATGGAAAACGAGTCACGGTCGGAGGAGGCCGAGAATTTTAATTGCGACGGTCGTAAAGTGAAGCCGCCAAATATATAAAACTCAGCCAAACGCTTTACACTCCGTTTAACAGTCCCCGGCCACCGGAACGGAATCAACACACTGTTACCGGCAACAACGGGGACCGATATCTTTGTTTTTTTTTTGTTTATCATCGTTAACCCAATAACAGTTCCCAGTTTCAATTCCGGATTTTTTTCCGCCGCGAATTATACGTATACTACGAATCGGACGAGTGAACTGAATACGATCTTCGTTAATATTTTTAAAACTCCTCCGTTTTAAAAGACTGCCCGAACCTTCAAAGTTTAAATCCATTATCGTTGAGTCACAATTCATATTTGCAGGCCCCGGGTGCCATTACAATTGGTTTATCAAATGCCAAACAAATATGTTAAATGCTAAAAAAATCGATTAACTTTAGCAAAACAGAAAAGTATACGGCCGAAGATTATGCCGGACAATACATGTTGCCGGTTATTTCCCAACCGGTTTGCACGAGACAAAAGGTTATAAACAAACAAAAAATACCATCGAAGGGGGATATTTATATTTTACGCCGAGGCGACATTTTTACTGGGCCCTGCCATAATATTTCGTACTACTTTTGACTAACGATCAAGAGCGTCGGCCCAGCATAACGCGCCGGCCTTGGAGTCGTATGGAAGCGGAAACGGGGCCGCGGGGACATCGCCCACGGTTTACGGTCGGACATGTCCGCTATTTTGGCCGGAATGCCAGACACTCAAATTTCATTGCGCTCAGCTCAGACGCGTTTTACAGACTCGGACGAGAGCGGCGACAATAATTCCGACTACAACTGCGGCACGCAGTCTAACTTATTTCAATCGTGAATTTTTCAGAATTCCCCAACACAATATGAACCGAAATTCGATCTGAAAGACGTTTTTCAGGAGATGTGAATGTATCACCCAATTACACCTACGCGAAATTGATATCGGCAAATGTCATTCCTACCCGTCTACTGGCAAAGACAAGAAAAGATATTTAATTTTAACCGATGGATTTTAACTGTAATCAATTTTCGACAACTGACTTGATTGGGGTTGAATTAAGTGTAGTTTCGATTTAATATACGCGTTATTATTATCTTAATATAAACTAGCCTTAGGTATATTTTCGTCGATTCTATTAGTGGTTATAGTGTATATTCGATAGCTCGCCTGGCACTGAAGACAGTCGAGCCAGCTGCACTATTGCGCCTAGTGGGGGCCCGCGCTTTGTCTCACCGCTAAATGTCAGCGCACTAGAGTGCCTGAGCAAATAATATAGCTGAGCGCAATACCGGTAAACACCTGCGCCACCCCGGACCCCGCGATAGGTTCAACGCGGGTCTCGGGAAACATAAATATCCACCGCTCTACAATACGCGCTCGCTGGGTTTCTCCTCCTCGGAAATTTAATCGCGGACTTTCGCGACGTTCGAAATCGCCCGGATCGCATAATAAGCTCGGCGCTAGAGCGACCGAATTAAGTTTATTGTGACTGTACGTACCGGCAGCTCGCGTCGCTACACAGAGACACACACTGAATTTTATGGTTTAAGGCGACAACTTATTCGATCAGGTTCTTACCTGGAACATAGAAAAGACACAAAACGTTAAACAATGAAAAGCGAGATATTTTTGCATAAGTGTTAATGAAATTTCAAATAATGTCAAATACAATAAATGGACAACCAATCTGAAGTAACCCAATATCCGTAGCTTAACCTGAGACCGGAGAAAACTCAGAACCAAGAGTACATACGCGGTCCCGCTCGCTAAAGGTCGGGTGGATAGCTCCCACTCAATTATCGCCGCGATCCGAATTCTTTATCAACTGAGGTAGAACTTCCATTATCTATTTAAGGAGGAAAAAAAAGGAAGTTCGGGGGACGTATCCGAAGGGGGGGGGGCCGTAACTGTTTCGGGCTTCGTGCGGGGCGCGCTCTGAATCAACAAAACCCTCCCATTGGAACCTCTCCCGCGTCCTGATTCATTCAGGAGCCCCTTGGAAGTCGAAGAGGAATCCCCCCCCTCCCATCGACCGAAGGAGGGCCGTCGCTCTAAATGATGCATCGGACAGGCCATCCCCGGGGTTAGTTTCCGGGGACCACAATTAAATCGTCGGGGAGCAGCACCACTGTCAACGCTATCGCCTAAACCGCCTTTTAGATATAACCGAGCGAGCAAAGTGTGAAATCATCGACGCTTTCCAGGAGGGCAGGGCGAAGTCACGTTTCCTGAAAGTAAAGCGGTGTGGGCAGCGGCCGAGTTAAAAATGATTCACTGCCGGTCGCAGACCGAATGAGATAAGAATGGGAGGACACAATTACAGAAGAGAAAGGGAATCCGAGGAAATCCGGGCGGCCGGTCGGTTGATAGCCCGGACGAGTTATTAGGTGGGCCCAATCATCTAACGAGATAATTCGGGTTGGGGAGGCGCCGACAACCCCCGCCGGGGCGGAGATGAATCGACGTTAGGCGCGGGCCAAATGGCGGCGCCCCTTTGATTTTCGGCCGGTCGCCCAGATAAACTATGATCGTAACGGGTACGTTACAACTAGAGCGCTGTACGGTTCGCCGACTAAAATATAACCCAAACATCCGCGGAGGGTCAACGCACCGGCGATGTAAACATTTAATGGGGCCGAGTGAAAAACCTATTCGAGCGATGATTCAAAGCCATTTTCACTTTCTACACGTTGAGGATTGACAACGTCATCCGGCGGCCGGCCGAAGGTGACACGCCTACGCCAACTCAGCGTACCTGACGGTGAATTCCTGACCGATTTGTAAGTGTATACCTCCCGTTCCGTTCAAGGCCTCTCCATCCGGCTCGCCTTTATTACATCTGCGGGCTTTCCAGTCGAGCGAATAAAATTATGGACGGCCTCACGCAATGAAAATCCCTTCGCCTCACTTTCCGACTCGCTAAAACTCAAGAATGAAATGCCTCTCCGGCGGCCGAATGAATTATACAGCAGTTTTAGAATAAAAAATCTGTGCACCGGGTCAGGGCGGATTAGGATTATTACAAGTGCCCGAACCTATTGAGAGGGAAAGCTCTAACTGCGCTCGGCGGGTTTCACTTCGCCTAGCTCCTATAAGGGCTTTGGGATTACGCGCCTAATACCATTATGCATACTTAAGTAGCGGAGTTAGATCTAATATTTGGGTCCGGGATGCTGCGTTATATTCGAATAAATAATAAATGGGAAAAATAATAAATAACATCTTCAAAGGACAACCAATTTCGTAATCTAGAACATTCATCAATCTTACGATCCGTGTACCTTTCTACCTAGCGGTGGATTTTAAGTATATTTGACACAGGGAATCTCCGGAAAGTTATACCATAGTCCAATATTAGTAACAGTCAACAAAAATAATATTCTACGTTTCAATAATTTAATGTATTCGTCTGGGGATCGTAAGCAATGTCACTACCCTATAATAACGCTGACAGTGACAATGCACTGTCGGAATGATTCATAGGCAACTGTTACGAGCGAGCAGGGAATGTAGTGGCATTCTGTGGTACTGACGATAGCGTAACGCCGGCGCCGGATTAGCTGAAGACGAGATAGGCTAGTCTAGACAGCGTTTTCTTAGTTCATTCTCTGTTCCGGGTGAACGTTTCGGCCTTCTCAGCACTGCTCGGTCATGCGGAGACGTTGTCCAAAAACGGAGGGAGAAACCTCGCGGAGGGAAAACCCTAATCAATTTGTACGGAGATGGTCGATCTACGGGAAAAAAGACGCTTCTGCGAATGGGCAAGTTTAGACAGAAGAATTTCCTATCGGGATTTCCTATCGAGATTCGATTCAAGATCGAAGACCGAAGGATATAAAATTCCCGGAGCGCAACAATTTACGAGCTGCCTATCGTCCGCATCCAGTATTAGCGGGGAGGGTTTTTGCGAGACGTTGGGGTGTTATGAAGGGGAGGGGGCGCCGATGCCGGTTTCACCGCCGCTTGCCCTCGGGCCCAGAGCGTGCCGGGGGTGCGGGGGCGGAGGGGAGGACGCCTACCCTGTTAGGCCAGTTGGGACGGACAATGGTCGCGCCGAATAGAGCCGCGGCCCCCCATTTACGGGGCCGGCTTATCGGCCATAAATCGTCGCATTCGCCCCCGACGGCCCGCCCCACCCCCGCCTGCAAACCACCCCAAAACCGACCCCTTGGTTTACTGGTTATTACCGCCCGCGGCAGGCCGACTCCCACGCCGCTCGATTTAAATTTAACGGGCGGACCTGATGAAACGGAGGAATATAATTGGCGACGTACACGTGTCAACCGACCCTAAGGTCTGTTCAACATACCATATAGTTTTCTCACGAGCGTCCTGTAACATTAGAATCATTTAAAATTTGTAATTAAATTTGAATGAAGTCACCGAGATTCGAACCGGTGGTCTAACTACTACGCTATGTCCTCACATCGATTACAGAAAAAAAACGCCGTTATTCTGGTTACGTATCTCCGGTTGGAACGTACCGCGACGAAAAATATAAATTTCCGCCCAACCCGGTACCGGAGGTCACCCAAGTTCCCAACTACCGACAAAACGGCATTTATCTCCGCGGACGGAGGGTCTCCAGTTATCGGTAATTAATTGAGCTTCGAACGGCGTCGGCTCGTAAATCACCGGGATGTAAATGACTCTTGACGAGGACGGGGAATAATTAGGCGACGCCACTCGGAGGAACAATCGACCCGGCCGACGCCCGTTTGACCTCTTCAAACATTAATAAGACTCGAATGTGAATGGGACAGATCTCGGGGGTCGTAAGATTACGAGTTACTACTACTATTCCTCCGGGCTACGAGGGAAGTCAGACAGCTTTGAGACCAAAACTTTGGAACATGTCACACAGAAGAGAGAGCGTACTTGAAATATTCGCATCATTATAACTCTTAAACTTTTGGACGCGCGATATAAAAGACTTTTATTTTAGATCGAATCGGGCAACTCTCCATCCGGGTAAAGAACAAATTCTTTTAGTAAAGTGAACCGAGAATAAATATCTATCGAGTCTAAATTATTTAGAATACAAGACCGAGCGAGGCATACCCGAGTGGGGAGATTATGAGGTATTACGTAATAGGGAGTAAGCCAAAAACGCTAGCGAAGACAATGAAAGATTAAAATAAGGGACTGCTCAGGGAGGAGGAGCCGGAGGTGGGGGAGGACGCTGGGGAATCGATTCATCTTTAATTCGCCCTCCTCCTTACGCCGTTCGCGATCCTTTCCGTTCGATAGGGCCCGGAATAAAAGCAAAGGGAACGCGAGAGAGGAATAAGAAGAGAGCCTAAAAAAAAACCGGGCGATATTGTTTTTAGGTTTTTCGGTACGGGGTCCCGCGACGGGGTGAGGGGCGGGGGCAAAGAGGGAGAAATATTTATAAGGAGATAGATGGAGCTATAAAAGCGCGGCACGGTCGGGTAATGCGGGTCTCCCGGGCAACGGGCCGCCTACCCCCACCAGGCCGGCCTCGGCATCCTCCATTCGGCTCCCGGGACAAGCCCTCCCCCTCACTCCCCATACTCCAACTCCCACACTTCCGTCATCCCCTTTACCGATGTCCCGGCTATTTGTTCCGTCGATTTATTCCCGAGTTCTATTCCCCTCCCCCTTTCAGCCCCCCATCCCCTCGTCAGATGTCCGGTTTCTTTCTATGTTTCAATCGCGGCCGGAAAACTGACCCGGAGAATAGATTTGCACTTCTTTACGAAAGTCGCGAAGTGTCGCAATAAAAAAAAACTGCTATTCGATTAAATATAAAATAGAGGCAATAACAATATCGCGAATCATCGAAAATATCAGTCCTTGATCCTTATTATATACCTATATAATACCCATCGGCCGAGCCAATTGGGAAATTGAGGGTGGTATTTTCCACCGAAATTCGAACAATTAAAACAAACAGGCCGCAATTGGTCCAACGGGCCGATAACGCATTGCCACAGGAGGAGGAATAACATCTGCCGCCACCGCAGCCGTCCCCGCCTCCATTACGGCGGCCGCTCACTATTATATTTAACTTCAATTACGGCCCATCCCGCATTTATAACATCGCCGTAAGCGGAAAAAGAAATATCATCTGCACAACTGGCCTAACGGTTATTTAGTCCCATTCTATGGGGGATTAAACGAAAATAACTTACCCCTGGAAATGTGGCAATCTCTCCGCGGCGTGTTTCTTGCACACGGCTCAATTTTACAAGATTTACAAACTATTTTCCACTGTATTTATTCCACCCCGAGGCTGGAAAATGCACTAGTCATGCAAGGAAGGATTCGAGCGTGGGGCATTAGCTGAGAGCCGAGCGCTCAGGAATTTATACAATAACGGTGTTCGGCCTGTCTCGAGGTAAACCTTTAATTAGCGCCCGGTCCAAAGGCAAACTTCGCCCACGGGCTAACCTCAGTCAGGTTGGCCGTGTTGTACCAACAATTTTATACGAGGCTGGTAAGGGAGGCGTTAACCGCCACTGGGATGACGGGCAGATTAAATCATTATAAATAAACCGCTACCCGGTGTGAACATTCCATCATCGGGCGCAAATGCTTCAGACATTCGGACATTGTTCAATTTTTTTTGAATTCTTCAAACATTGAAATGTAAATCCAATGAATTTTACAACAGCGTAGCGTAGGGTCTCTATTGCCTTTCCGGCGGTTCACGGGCGAAGCGACGGTACATTGCCCTTACACCGGGTTATACCCAAGCGGTGTATTCAAAGTGAATTAAGCGTTAAACTTTTTATCTGGAAAAAGCCTCGCATGGCGGGGAGCGGAGGCGAACCCGCGTCCTCCTATTTGAGCTGCCGAGCTCGAAAAACTTTTTTGTTCGTCAGAATTTACGTTCCTTGTCGTGTCCTAAATACCGGTGTTTCGCCCAACATAAAACACAGTATCAAAATGTGAGTAGATTTTTGTGTGTCGGATAATTTATTAAACAAATTCAAATTAAAGTCATCCAAAGTTGGTTTATTAGAAGAAGGCAACATTCCATTTAACCAGGTTTGTTAAATTAAGGAACGATGACACTACGTAAAGGAATATTAAATAAGCTTAAAAAAAAACTTTGGAATGCACCAATGATGGAATCCTGATGTATTAATTTCAATTTCTTCCTTCTTTCTTACGTCCACTAACCAAACCCATTAATTAATCCACATTGTTCCAGGCTCACCGTCAATGTCCAAACTAATTATGCACATATTTACCTTAAACTGAACAATATTATCGGAGGAAAATTAAATTTGCACTCTGAACAGAAAATGGCACATATAAAATTATACTTTTTTTTAATAAAAACAATTTCTTAAAAACTTTCCTTATAAATAACACGAAAAATACCCAGAATTAAAACAAGATTGTAAATATTTTTCGATTTATCTCGCGAGGGATTCTCTATAAACATTTTCAAGTGTATTAAATTACGATGTAGGATATTAATGAAGATAACGTCGCTTCGAGGGCAGGGCAACGCGTAGCAATAAATCACGATTGGACAAAGCTCAATTTCCCAACGAGCGATGTCCATTACGGATTCCATTATGGCTCCGAATCGGCCTCTATCTCAAGACCCGATCGTGCACAGAACACTGTCCACGGCAGGGGACACTTGAAGCACATTTTGAAGCACCGGAGAGACGTCGAGGATCTGCCGAGTGTTATATTCCGTGGGAACGACGGGCACCGTCACTAGTAGTAATCGCGGCCCCATCAAAAGAGGTCTTCAAGGAGAATAACCAATATTTATTAGGGTTATAATATCTTCTATGACATGTTAAAATGCTTATGTTAATGATTTAGCGATAAATAATTTCGACTAAAGATAATAAAAGATATACCGCGAGGATTATTAAGAAAATTAAACAGCTAATACCCACAAACTCCAAAAATTATTATTAACGAAATATTTTAAAATAAACGGGCATAATGCATTAAAAAGCGATTGCGCATTATAAATAGGGTGTAAAAAATGACTAGATAAGAGATTGCGTGCATCTTGAATATAGTCATGCGATCCTTTCTTCTCAGGCATGTGTCGTTCTTAGACAGGTTGTGAGGAATTCGCCATTGTCAGTGGGTTGACGGGACTGCGTCAGCACGGGCATAGCGCAACGTCGTCACCCGCGTCCACGACCGCCGACCGCGGGGCCACCCCGCCCATCAAGCAACTGAGAACGCACAGAACACTATAGCAATCGGCCCATCATTTTACGAAATGACCCACCCTATTTATTTTCCCCCAAGACGCAAGATAAGAAGACAAACAAGGCCAACAGACGGGCATTAAAGGGCATTAGGAAGGGAGTCTTAATATCGGCCCTTTTGTGTCCGCTTTCGGCCGAAATGTAATTGAAATCCCGCCTTCCCTCGCTCGACGGAGCCGCTTCGATTAACTGCATCCCGAGGCATTGTCCACTGTCTTATCGAGAACTTACGCCCAATTTGGCAGAATTCCCCCACCCGCGAATTCCCCACTTTTTCTTCCCCTTCCTCCCGACAATCCGCAGGATCGTCGTTCAAAAGAGTGCATTAGGCCAGGTAATATAGACCGTGCCGGGCGGATATCAAAGACCGCCGGTTTTTCTTTAAAGCTCAAAAAAAAGTGAAAAACCGAGCAAGAAAAAACGTCCGGGAACCGTAATTCCATTCACAAAGGGCAATGGCGCCCTGTCAGAGCCATTTGGCCGCAGACGGGAGTGTCTATCTCATCGCAAATAGCAATAAACGAGTGCCAACTGACTGAAACGAAGTACTGACGGGAGTATTAGTACACGGAGTATTCAGATGTCGGGATAATTTATTTTTGTAAAAAAATTGTACATAAAAAAATTCGAAACGTTATACTCGCATATAATGAGCTCGGGACCTGAGAAAACGGTACTTGAGAGGAAATTCCAAATATCATGAATAAATAAATTCTATTTCAAATTCGTTTGCATTGTACCTTGACTGAAGATGCAGGTACCTTTGGGCTCCAGAGGTCCCGGGTTATATTCCGCTCGGCAAAAAAGAAAAGAAAAAACCGGGTCGGCGGGGGGCGAGGGCCGTCCAACCGCCGTCCCATAAGTCACCATTATTGCAAACAGAGGCGTTATAACCCCTCTTGGATTTCACTTAATGTATGAGAAACGGGTCCACTATCATTTCTGGGTATCCCACTCAGCCGCAGAATCCATTCTGACCTTTTTCAGCGCAAATTGTACACTTTATATATATATATACACACACTCTCTCACTGTAAGCGCGTAATGCAGCTTTGAAATTGGATGCAAGTTCGGGTGTTAAAAAATAAAGGGGGGGGGATCACTCAAATAAATAATACTTTATATAAATTTTAATTTCGGTACTCCGAAGCCTACAGATCGATTCCGACAGTCATCCAATGATATGTATTGCCCTCTAAACTAAATTTTCATTTCTTAATTGATACAAAATATGTTATGAACGAAATGTTTCGCAGATTTTTATTATCAATGTTTATTCCATCAATTTTTCAATTAAAAGTATTTTTACGAAATGAAGTCTATGAATAAAACAAGCCGATTCCAAACAATAATTTAATCTGAACTTGGATATGTGAGTGGGAAACGCCAATTTAATTCATGACCCTATTAGCCTCAGTGCGATAAGGTTTCGATTACTGACCTACCTCTATAAACAACTATATAAATATAGATTCGGTATAAAAATGATTTTTAGGATTTATTATCTATCCCGCTGCACTTGGATAACAATGACGGTTAAAAAATGTATATTTAAACATGAAAAAAAAAACAAAAAAACAGAATATTATTGCCCAGGAACAAGGCCGAGTTACTCAGATGCTGTTCCTCTTTGGTAAATTTCCGAGGGCCATATATAAAAAACATTAAATTAAAGTAATCAAATTGACCCGTCATCCTTATCAATTAATAAATTGCATTCCTGCCAGTTATTAATATTGATAAGAAGTGGCGAGAAAAAAACGTATAGGAATTGAAGGCACAATTACGACCAAGAGTTGGGTAACCATTCAAAACACAATTATGAAATATTTTATATACAATAATTTAAATAATATGGTGTTATATAATGATGACATCGACATAGAAATAAAATCAACAAAGTTCCTTCACGATAAAAATAAGTTTTATAAGCAATCAAAAACAAAAAGTTAAAAATAAGTCCTACTTGCAGAAAATTGTTATAAGCCTGGATTTCATAGCTTGTTGGTTATATACCATTCTTACTGTGAGTAAGGTCAATTTATATTATTTTCAATAGTAACATGTATCCGTTATCTGTGAAAATAAACAGTTCCACTAATTATCAGTCGGGTATTTAAAGACTGTAATTACACCAAACGGATAAACTCTACATCAGACCAGTTTTGGACGGGTTTCGTTACGAAGGTCGCATCCGCTGTCATCCAATCAGGTGCACAAGTACTCCCTCCCTCCCTCCCTCCCTCCTCTCTCTCTCTCTCTCTCTCTCTCTCTCTCTCTCTCTCTCTCTCTCTCTCTCTCTCTTAAATAGCATCATATTTTAGAGACGGGAGGAGGGCGGCGAGGTTTATATTTAAAAACAGACTAATTACACGACTATACGAGTCCGAGATAAGAGAGAGCCGGGCGGCGGCCGGGTATAAATTCCCATTTGGAAGTAAGGAGAGTGCACTGGACTATGAAACCCCGATAAGAGATAGAGTGGCGGCCTCTGAGGCCATCCAACAATGAAAAGGCACTGCTCGGACGCTCCCACGGTTTCAGCGGCGGACCGGACCCGGTCAGAAAAAACGCCTGGAAATAAAATGTTGACCGCGTATACTTTCTCGCATTGCGCTAAAAATATATCGGATTCCAATAGGGTCAGAAACGAAACTATTACGTCCGCGTCACGACCTAAAAAATAGAAGGTACACTCAATTTAAAGTTATCCACACTTCAAAAGGCGACCAGAAAGAAAAACGAAATAGTACTTAATAATTATTCATATATAGGAGTCATGTGTTATGAAAATACATGAGACTATTCAGATTCGTAATAAAAAAGGATGATTGCAAACAACCTAATTGTAAGATCACTTAAGAGTTAAAAATACTCAAATTACGCGGTGAAATTTTCCTCTAAACAAATTTCCCCCAGGTAATCCATTGGAGGGGCGGTGCATTAAGTACAGATGACGGGGCAGGAACTGAAAGATGGTTGGGTGGGGGGGGGGGGGGGAAGAGGTACTCCCCCCCCTTCTGAAAGGGGGGCGGGAGGGAGGTCTCGGGGCCCCGGCTCATTACACGGACCATTGGACTGCGTAAATATGACGTCGGAGAGGAGAAAGCGAACACCGAGAGGTTTACACGTGTTGTCCGACCCGCCGTACATTAAAAAAAAGAAGAAAGAAATAGTCGGGTCGAGGGCTTCCCGCGGCCTTTCGAAAGGCCAATAATACAAACCGGCCATTAATATGACTTTAATATTAAGATATGATATTCGAGAATTGATACAATAGTCGATACTGGTACACAGATGAAAAATTCATAGAAATAAATTCCAGACAATTATTAGACACCGGATATCGAATCCAATTTTACTGTCAAATATAATGATGAATTTGGTTCGGCAGTTCAGTTCTGTTTGAAGTATAAGCCAGTGGAAATGACAAAATAATTTCACAATAAATATATAAGGTAAAATTGAAGAACTAAAAGATATTGGATTCGATAACATAAATTACAAAATCCAGGAAAATTACCAGGAAATGAGAAAAAAGTATCGCTGTACTGACAGTTATCAATTATCAAACAAATTCAATATTGTCGGTATTTCTCCACTCAATAATACTGCAGGAAATTGATATTTAGTTACAACTTAGAATGTTTTGTACACGAGCCAGCTTCGTCTTACACCAAGAACTAAGTTCCGTCACTCGGTCACCCGTCACCCGGCATTACGGCCGGCAAGTATTTTCTTAGAATTTCAGAACTGCGTGTGTTTCAACATCCGAACAAATAAATTTCCAGACCCAATTGAAATATTGGTGCTACAGAGCCGGTCGTATTTCACGGTTGGGTCTATTTTCGGGTGGGGGGCGAATAAATTTTCGCCGGTTGTAAAAGTGCAGTTTCGTGAAAGAAACAAAAAATAGGGGGAGCGTTGCACGTGTCGCGTTTCACTGTCGCGCTAAACGCATACGGCCGGTCGTATTTTTGCCGAAACGCCGTAGAATCATATCTTACGTAATTCATCGTCGGTATATGCAAACTTGAAGTAGCGCCGCACCAGCTTCCCTTCCCCCGTGACACGTCGAGCCCACAATCGGGACCTCACCACTCCGAGATTCCCGAAATAGTATCTGGATATTACAGAATTAGACCGGGAATTTTTTTTTTCTAAAACCGCGGAGAATTTCTGAAATATATTGGCAGGCGCCCGCGTTACTCGGCCAAGAATTCCCGCTATTCGTCATGCGAGATATTTAAGGCGACCGGGTCTTCCTTCATTCATTCATTCAATATTGAAGGCGTAGTTCATTATTAGCGCTCACTTTTTTTCGGCTGGCAATTTTCCAAATTGTGCGACTTTCTGCCCGACAACAACAACAACAACAACAACAGTATCCTGGGTGTACAAAGGGTGAAACGCTCAAAATTCGACGACTAATGCAAATTACGCCTTATCAATCATGGACGTTATAACTCCGCGGGGGAGGTACGTCCGATTGATCATAAACTTCGCTTTTATTTATCCAATGATTCATCATTTATTAATTTCCACTGGTAATCGGAGCACTCTTTCCTCGCAATTTTAATTGATTAATGATCGTCTCCGCCAACCGCTACGGTAATTACGGGGAAGGGTAATTTGATGACGTGAAAACAAGTAATATTTCCTTAAGATTTCCAAGCTGCGCCATTGTAGCGTCTATATTTCGATAATTCGATTACCGAATACTCACTAATCCTCGGTTTTAGAATTTTGAATCTCTGATACAAGATTCAATTTCCGATTTCATAAATATGTTTTATAATTGTTTAAATACTATTCCTCTAATTTAGGCCTGTTGAGATTGATAAGTTATTATATAATGAAACGATATGGCGTCACCGTGCGACTCGTTATCTACCGTGTTGAATTATCACCGACGTTCGAGTAGACCATCGGAGAGTCACAAATTCCCGTTTCGAGAATCGCACGTTTCAGACACTTCGTCCGGACACGATTTGGCCATTACCGGAATGATTGGGCGGCGGCTCTATTTATGCGACACAGCATAATTATGATGCCAACAGGAGCTGATCACAGCCGCTATTGTTAACCGGGCGGGGCGAATCCCGGTTATATCGTTGAACGTAAACGAGGCGGGGAATTAACCGATTTTCGGACGGTGGAGTACCCGGAAATATACGGCCCTCCTGTTGATACATTGGGCGGACTTGAATTCGGACCCCAGTCCAGGTATAGGTAAAGTATACCTAGCGAAAATCCGCGAAAGGATGAACCTACGATGAAGAGGAATTCGTTCAGAAGTTGACGATTGACAACCGAGTCTCCAACCAGTATTGATAGGGTTTCGAAAATTATTTCAGACACCGTTATTACCGCATTGGCGGTGGGGAACTCTGCGGTTTTGACTTTCGCCCTCAGAATTGCCAATTTGAATATGAAAAATTAGCGGATCTTCTCATAACAGATTTCAATTGCAAATAACCAATCAGTTTCCCTTTCTAATCCGCAGTAATGAATTCGTTGAAAGCGATTGACGTTCTGCGATATTTCGGCTCCATTCAGAGCTGTCGCGGATCGGAAGTGGAACTGGCTAAGTCTCAATCCGAGGCTTAAGCTCTATTTTACTTAGTGATTACGTAAATCAGAGCTATGAAAATGGCGGAGAAGGGGGAAGGGGTAACGCGTAATTACACGCCGATAAGGTAAACCACGACCGGCCGAACGTAATAAAGAGGATAACGATATCTAAACGTAGCCTCTTGAAATTGAATTTCCCAGTAAAATAATTTCTCAGAAATTTATTACCACTTTGACAAACATGCACCATTCAATTTAACTATATCGCAATGTAAATATCCTGAATGCAACGTCGAGAGAATCAACAATTTGGTTCGAAAATATAATTTGTGCACTTTGTGAATATTTCTCCTTCGCCGATCTTACCGAATCTTTTTTCTCCAACTCGTAGGAGGGGGTTTAACTCCAAAGCAAACGCGGGCCCCGGTGGCGATAATGCGGCATTAATTCGGGGCATTCATCAGCCCCTGTCTGGGGTTTTGCTAGGGGCGGAGGGAGCCCGAAGCGCCCCCCCGCGACGAAATTACCACATCAAACGAACCACGTGTGACACGGCCCGACCCCGAACCCTGTTGTTTATTGGGGTGGGTGGGCTCGTTATAAATCTAGTCCCCCGTTATCCACGTAGTAGTCGGTTATGGCGCTCCGGACGAGCTTCCAATACACATCATTGATCATTTAGTCGCTCCCAGATAGAACCCCCGCCCCCGCCCCCCTGGCAACCAGTCGGTCGATCCGTTAGCAAATCAAAACTCGGGAATTTCACGCACCCCGCTGTTTGGGAATGAAAATATGAAGCCACTGATAACGCATTATCGTGCCTAAATACGTCAGAATTTAACATAGTTTTATAGTAATTCTATTATGATACAATCAATATATTTTCCATTCTATAAAAAAGTGGATATGACTTTTGAATCAACTACAAATAACAGGCCTAATTCCTAATTTGTGTTTTTATAAAAAGAAACTATCCGGAAGGAAGGAAGGCACTGCCGATACCAAGGGGCGAAGTTGGATTGTTGGTAACAGATACGGGAGGTTAGATCTTGCCGTGTTCGTCCGTCTAGAATTCCGGGCCCCGTTTCTTCTTACGTTTCCTCCAGAGAGGGCTTTACTCTGCCAACTCGAGTGTACCGTCCGGGACGGACCTCCGCCCGGAGCCAACGACCGCACTTCTGAAAGTCCTCCGCAGATGTCTTCAATCAAATCCGACGGAAAGGGGTCTAATCGATTTATCTCGGTCTTCGGATCCGGACAGCGCGATAACTTATTATTCGGTTTGTGGATACAAGCTCACAGTTGAATAAGTCAGTCATAAATATTTGCGGCAGTTCACACCCGGCCGGCGCTATATAATTCATCCCTGGTGATGGGGAAAAATTAGTACAGGCTCAAACTCACCCGAAGTCGACATCGAGAATTTGTCTTTCTACAAATGAATTGGACAGGTTCCAATTACACACTGCAATTCCTATCTAATGTTTGGAGCATACAATAAATGGATATTTTTATGAGAGTCTATGATTCGTTTACTCGTTTGTAACGTTTTGATATAAATAAATTCTCTACTCGATTTTCTTGCCTCCCAAAAAAGATTTTTCCGAACAAAATAAAAGGCTTACAAACCTTTCCTGTAAAATGAATGTATAACTCATTTGATTTCAAATTCGGCTAAATATATCTCAATCGAAGTGCAGAGGTCTCTCTCTTATTGTCAGACGTACGTGTCCGGCTCCTAGGAGTACGTGGTCCTGACGTTCGTACGGCCGATGCGATCTGTAACTGTCACGCGAGGCGCGTGCGGGCAGGCCGACCACCCCCCAATAACTTTCTCCCGCGGGGTCACACACAAACACTATAACACTTCAGCGGGGCAGTCGGTTTCGAAATCGAAGTTTCGACAGGGAGGAAATGGGACGAGGCGTAGAGAAAAAAAAACTTGACGTTGCGGAGGAGCCCATACAAAGACGTTGGGTCAAACCATGGGCCTGCTTAAATTACTAAAAAGAAATATAAGCAAATGGTACTTGCGAATCATAAAACAATAGACATTTCAGGAAATATTGTAGGAACCTGCCCTTTGTCAGAAAATTTAAAACTGAACTTAGTTGAAGAACATTTGATTCTGTCGCATAAAAAGTCTACGCGCCAAATAAACTACTGGTACCCAAGTATTTATTTCACAAATAATATTGCAGTAATGAAAGGGTATCACTATAAATTCGATAATGCGCCCACCTTGACGCCTATATTAATTATTTACAAATTAAAATATGTAGATTCTTATAGTTCGAGGTTAAGTATGCGATGGAAAATGACAACGAAATATTGGACAAATTAGAACATTGCACGAATAAACGGCATATGCAATTGAGCTTTGTTTGTTGTGTTGGAAAAACATTCTCACAATGATAGACGATAGAGTCCGCGGTGATGCAAATATCCCCATTAACTTTAATAGAACACACCGGAACAATATCAGTTTGTGGCGGCACGTCCCCGGGGAGAGGCGTTTGAAGTATTCATTATCACTGGTGACATTTACACCGGTTCCCTCGAACACTAAACGATACGCCGATAGTATGACTCCTCGGCATATTACCAACCGAAACCGATCTAGCTTGGAATCGTTTAGAGAGTGGATTCATACCAACGACAAACGTGAAAAAAAATGGTGGTCAATGTGATGAAGTGTCGATAAAATCGATGTCGCGTTCGGGCTCTACATTTTAGTTATACAGTGGAGAAATTATAACATCGAAAACTTAATAAATAAAGAGTCGCTAGTACAGAATTATAAGTATGCATAACTTAGGCATGAAGCAATAGTTTTTCCCCCATTATATGTGGGGAAAACCTTCGTCCCTTGGCTGGAATAACGAGAACTATCGCCGAACGGTTGGCCGGCCGGAAGTGGCCGGACAATACAAACACCGAAATCCCATTAGAATCATTTCCTTTTTACACGTCCCAGCTTCCGCCCACTTAACTCGGTCACAACTCTATTTAGACGCGGCGGCGTCTCGCTCCAACTGACAACTGTCATTACTTTTGAATTTCATCTTCGCCCAGTATATCACCCACTGTTCGCGTTATACGGGCGTTATTTGAACGCGACGACGATCCCGCCGAAAGTGGACGAAAAATTTCGTGGGCGGCAATATTCGCAAAAACTCGTGTGTACAGAGATATTAAACCGAAGGGGAAACGTATATATTAAATATTACAAAACGACTTATGAAACCCACGATTACACGGGTTTCGCAACGGGGGCCCACGCTCGGGCAAACTTCCCACTTCATTCTGCTCACGTACGGAATTACTTTGGGAAAAGAATAAAACGTCACAGCTCTCTATAAGACCCGATTTTCATTGATCTTTCAGAACACGAATTATCTGTAAATCAAACACCATCTTATAGCGGTGTATTATATTGACCACGGGGGTGGGGGGGGAGGGGGTGGCAGTCACGAGGAGACGTCCTGGCAGATTTTAATATAAAACCGGAATTAATAATAACGGATAATCGCCGGATCGGGAAGATCCGCTCTGAACACGAATATAAAAAAGTGGGGGAGGGGGTTTGGCTCGTCACACACAAACGGTCGCAAAGAGCGGAACAAGAGGGAGGATAGTAGGGGGTTGAGGGGGGGGGCGGAGGAAGGCACTTTATATAAGGATAAAGATAGAAAAGCGGGCCCGGTTAGAGTGGAAATTTCGGATTCGGCGAGGGAAAGGATGAAAGGAAAAGCCCCGACAATGGATGAGCGTAAAGGAAGAAACAAGTTTTCTGCTTTCCGGCCGCAGAACAGATAAAGCCCATTGTGCCGGCGTTCTCGTGGCCCAGAAGTAGTCCGTGAAGTATGGATTGTGGGGGAGGAAGATCCCGAGGGAAACCCGCTCCCGCTCCCCCGGGGGAAGAGGCCACGCCGACGGAAAATTAAAACGTTTATATTAAACGAACTTCTGGCCTAACAAACCACTTACAGCTTGGATTTATACGCAAACAAATATATGAATATGGACGTCACGCTAAGAAATATAATATTGGAGGTAATGCTAACGAGAAACACAAAATGTAACCTCTTATCTGAATTCAATTAACGCGAAACACGTAAATGAAACCAGATCGCATTCCGATCAATAGGTAAGTGCGAAACAAGAATGAGACTGCACTCTCCGAGCCTAAGAAATGTACGTAATGCGAAAACAGTTCTTAGAACAAGTAAATATTTGGAGCGGGCCCGAGATAGCCGACGACGTAATCTGGCTCGAGAACGAATTTCAGTTCGACTTTACAAGTCGCAAAGATGGAAGAGAAATATTAATTTCTTAACACAGAATAAAATCCACAATAAAAATAAGATAATTCACCCATGCCAAATAAAAATTAACAATTAGGTCTATAATGAAATTATTTTTGCAACGGCGTTATTAAAATTTCATTATGTCCCAGAATAAATTAGAAAAATTTCAATTTGGCCGCTAAATAAAAATATTTTAAATGTAAATACTGTTACTCTCAAAATCGAGACCGAGTTGTACAAGCAGCAGAATGCAGTAAAATGAATCAGGAAATATAATACATCGAAATGAATTGTGTCGAATATATTATGCAATTATGTTCGGAATCCAATGAATTCAGACCGCGAAACGAGACAGATCATGGCGGACCGACATTAAACGCGGCCATAAAGGGCCTTGTTCCAAATATCATAAACGGCCGTTACAGGGGAAATGCTTGTTACTTTTTTTTCAGCTACCTACCTACCCCCCTCCATCCCTTCATCCCTTTCATCGGCAGGCCGCGATAATGCACGGCAATAAAAGTAACCCCCGTTTATTACGTTCAATAAAAAACGGGCAGCCGCCCAGTTTAAGGCCCAATTTGGAAACCGCGAATCGGAAGGAGGCAACAGCCGGAAGCTGTGAATTATACACGCGGTTAGGATCATACTGGCGGAAATTAATTACCACTCAGTGCATTATCTGATAGAAAAATGGTATTATACCACTAGCGATGCGAGTGATTTAAAAGGCCCTTTCCTTTTTAATAATTAACGAGATAAGGTAATTAATTCACGACAATATCAGTTAAATATCATTAGTATTACCTCGAACCATTTGTTCTAAATTATTACTAATATACGAAATAACATTTATATTGCAATTAATTGAGTTAAAAATGTCAAAACGGACTTCAGGTTGGGATCGTTGGAATGAAAACAAAATGAAAGTCCGAAACAAAACTAAGTGTAAACAGTCGATGTTTCAACTCCAAACATTGTTTAGTTAAGTAAGGGGAGAAAAGGATGAATGCAAAAGAACAGTTTGTTGAGAAATAAAATAATAATAATGCCAGATCCCGTTAAAGGCAATCTCTAGCTCTTCGATTCGAAAAGCCCCGCGCGGGAGAGATTTTCATTCGGCAAATTCGGACTTTCATGTTTCAAACTTGGGCAAAATTAGGCGGAATGCTCATCGTTAAGGTATACAAATATTGGATCCCATTTTTCCGGAATGGAAATACTCAGTGTGAGTACACTGGCTGTGGTATATGCTATAAAGCATTAAGATAAGGAATTATGTTCAGTTAGTATATTCAAGTGCTAATTTTTGCTGTTAGAATGCAAGGATTTGTTAATTCGTTTAGTACCGGTATTTTTACTCGTCCAATGACGACTGGCTATTTTTAACTGGGGTCGAAAAGTAGTAAGAGTGGGGCTTGAATCGAATTGTAATTCCCCGTCGCGCTTTATCCGAATTAGCCCCGTAGGAAAACGCAACCGAAAGAATAATTGAGGATATAGGAGGTACCGGAAGGGCGCGATTAATTCCTGCATTATTGAACCGAGCCCGGGCATCTCTTGACTGTCATTAGAAAAAGGGAGGACACTCCCCAACCCCCCGATACAACGCTTCAAAGGTAACTGCCCGGACCCGGGGGTTGGATGCCATAGCGCTGGCGGCTAATGGCACTGTTTGTTTCCCCCAAGATAACGGCTATCTCTGCCTCAACAGGGTCCGTGGGCCTTTTGAACCCTCCGCCCCCCACCATCGGTTCGGAAACAGACCACCGAGGCGTGAGCAGGCACATGCACCGCGTTAAAATTTGATTACGCCCTCGAGCCGACGATTTTAAATTTATGCGCCCAAGATTTACTGCCCGTACCGACTATCAGCGACCCCGGCCCCTCGGAGAAACCGTCCTATATCTTCTGGCGCTGAAGATTTACAGACCAGAATAATCAGTATTTTCTGAAATATTGATACCAGTTTGAACGTTGCTTCAATCGTAAATATCCCATTTATTCATACATCCGCCAGAGTTTCAGAGTTTTATTTAATTCGGGTTCGGAAAAAATTGTACCGTACAAAAAGGGGCCGTGTAAAACGGCGGAATGACAGGACCGGTTACGACACGCCATAAACACAGGGGATTTCGCAAACCCACCAATTTATCCGAAGTGAACAACCGTGGGGATCAAAAGATCGGGCTATTAAATTTCAAAATTACTACCCCGACGATTGAATTTGATTAATTAATACATGTCGGTCCTATATATATATATATATATATATATATA
Source organism: Lethocerus indicus (assembly GCA_019843655.1). NCBI lineage: Eukaryota > Metazoa > Arthropoda > Insecta > Hemiptera > Belostomatidae > Lethocerus > Lethocerus indicus. The sequence goes on along the minus strand of JACDQD010000010.1, from coordinate 12,855,261 downwards.
TATATATATATATATATATATATATATAATACTATCGCCCGTACAATTAGGCCCGAGAAGAGGTTCAATCAACCTCGTAACGCAATTTTATTTACCGATTCTTTCATAACTTATGAGCGACAGTTGGCAATCACTGCAATAGCCCGAAATCACTATGTTGTGCTGTACTATATGGGCCCCTAAGTTGGCGAGCGCCGCGGCGCTGTTTTAGAACTACAAAAATGTCGTAGACAGGCGGAGATGAATGAAGCAATATTTTGTATCTAATTGCCAGCGGATTTTTTACCCACAGAAACAACGGACGTTTTTCTACCAGAAAAGTGCAGATGGCTTGCCCGCAACTGATAAGGTTTATCGAGGCTGAATATCCGATACGGTGCTGGTAGAGCAGGTTTAGCTCCGTTTCTCGGGCGGAATTATTCCGGCCTGTTTAAGGGAAGTGTTTAATTCCTGTATTGAATGTTATCAAGTAATAATAAAATTGATTGTCAGAGGGTTGGGATCGGTCGGTGGCTACTGACTGATGGTTGAAACACTCATCAGAAAAAAGTCTGGGATGGACTAGAAAAAATGACACTATCCGCCCGACCGAAGCGGGGCCACCCCGAGCACATTGTCCCCTCGCTCGCTCTCTCTCTCTCTCTTCCCCTATCTCTATCCCCATCCCACCACTATCGTCTCTGTCCCCGGCATTGCTGAGCACACTCCTTTTTGCAAAATTTAATTAGCACTAGCCGAACTACACAGGGCCCGCCGCTGTACTCTACCCACCTCCGGCCATAATTGGCCAAAGTGGAATTCACATCACGGCACTGCTATTAAAATGAAACTGGTCAGCAACTAAAATTGCAGAATATTGGTCGTTCGCATTACGAAAAACTGTTATCACCGCGACAAACTTTTCATAATGAAATTGGTTAGAAATACCGTATTTTCAAATACCTTTTTACATTCATTGTCTACAAGGAGTTTAATTAAGGCTTTCTCATTGTTTGCATCGTCAGAAGCGTTCCTGTATGTACGTGTAATAAGAGTGACAATATTCCAAACCCTCACCGACGATACTTTTTTCTCAACATACACAAAAAATTATTCTGTAGGTTCGTGTATTACATCATATTTTATCTGAAATTATCGCCATCTTTATCATAGCATCGACATTTGGGACAACGTATCACTGGGACATATCGTCGGGTATTATTGTTAGCTAGAAACATAATCTCTTTAAATGACTGTTCAGTCGTGCATATCAGGGTAGGAAACCGAGGGCTGTTAGTTGAAACTGCATAAAGATTACAATATGCTAGATAAAATTTGAAAGATAACTGTCGGAAATATGTTGGCTGTTAGATACGGCTTTTTTTTATAAGAATTATGTCATCGGTAGAAGAACGTTGGTATTTTAATTTTTCTATTTCTTTTTTTAACGTCGACTGAATTACGAATAGAGTGGGGTCGCATTGGTCCGATAATTGTGACCGATTTTATTACAGGCCGTGGTCATTCTACTGACGAGGGGAACCCCCGCATTTAGTCTGCACGAGAACTCACTCTCTCTCTCTCTCTCTCTCTCTCTCTCTCTCTCTCTCTCTCTCTCTCTCTCTCTCTCTCTCTCTCTCTCTCTCTCTCTCTCACTCACTCAGTCACTTCACTCTCACGCACACTCGCCGTCTCGCTCCCACTCGTCCGCCCGGACTGCCAACTACCCCCTCTCGCTCTGGCTCTGTGTTATTACTTAATGAATGAACGTTCCCATGACCCCGGGACGGGGGCCGTTTCCTCGTCGCCACTTCAATGTTTTAAAGCCGGGCTGAACTGCGGTGCCGCCCTCGCTCAGTGAGGGAGAGAGAGTGAGTGAGAGAGAGAGAGAGAGAGAGAGAGAGAGAAAGAGGGGGGGCAGCATCTCAGTTTATGAATTCCACAGTTTAGTCCCGTTTCCTCCATCTCCTCCACCTCCGACGACGACGCCTCATTCGCATTCCCGAAATACCAGCCTATTAATAACCCCGCGAAACGGACGGCCATTAATCAGAATGAGCTTATCAATCACAAACAGCGTCCAATTACCGGCCATTTTATTGCGTCAAATAACAGATATACCGATTGCCGGCCATCAATCATCGGACTGATGAAACACTATAATCCGGCGTAATAACGTTTGTATCGTTCGGAAATTATCCACCTGTTGGCAATGTCCAGTATCGTGGCAAAAGATCGTAAGATTTTGGGAACGTCAAATTAAAAGCGAAGGAAATGTAAAACTGCAAAAATAGGTAACTACTGAATCTAAAAAGTATAAAGTTTGTACGACTAATCCTGGGACATTAACCCACTCGCTATTTAATTTAAAATGAAACACGAGATATACGAATGAAAGGAACTTGTTTGCAATTACGACAAAAAATATCTGAATCTGGCGGATGCCAGAAGTGTTTCTCGCGGTATAATTATTTTTAAAAATGAACGCGGAGACGTTGACTGCATTTCATTGTTCGGATTGTGCAACAACCAGGTGAGAGACAGAAACAATAGGAACGTTAATGGCGCAATGACAGATCGCCGAGACCAGGTGCCCTCAGACCATTTCCCGCCTCCGAGAAACTTTCATTTCAATTCCTCACTCCTTTTTCTGTTTTTTCTTATCAATCTCATAAGCCCATATTCTCGGCCTTTCCTTTTATCGCCCGTTCACCTCGAAATAGCGCCGCCGTCACTGTTAAACGCGAAGTGGCCGCGATAAAACGCGCCCCGCTCCGGGGGGGGGGGGGGTCGGTCTTAGATAACCCAGTTCTGCTGCGAGCAGGTCAAGTCGGCCCACATGCGCCCCGAGGGCTTATCTCAGACCGACCGGTACGGCCCTTCAAGCCCGACTTGCAACCGTGAAAGGAATAAAGGAGAAGAAAGAAGATAAGAAACGGGCAGAACAAGAGATAAGGGACATTCCTAGCCGGAGCCTTCGAATGTAGAACATGCCCTATGGGGGAACCCAGGCAAGCCGATTCCGGCGTTCTAGTAATTCGAGAGTACAATATTTTGTAAATTGTTACAAATCCGCTATCCGGGTTAGAGACCGATTTTCAGTCATTATCGCACATGACTCAACGATGCCTAAATATATACACTGAATAGACCCGAAATCTTAAAAAAATAAAAGACAGCACCAACGTCAATGTCTGACCCGGGTTTAATGAACATTTTCTAGACGAAACTCACATGTGAAAACGGACCGGGCAATTCCCCAATGTTGTAAATTCGGTTCGTGCGCGGGAGAACGCATGCAGATATATTACTACTAAGAAAGCCGTGTGCCGGTGGTAGCCTCCCGGAGCCCGACAACAATGGATTCATTATGTTAATTATACACGCACGGCTATTAAATTACCGCTGCTATATAATTCTGACGTTTATTGGCCGGCTGAACCGGTTGGGAAACAATCGGAAAATGTTTTACTTCCCAAAATAAGATGTGATTTCCCCTGGCCTAATCTAAAATACATACACCATACATCTTTTCCACTCTAAGCATTTAATGTCTAAAGGACAACTTTAATAGTAAATTATTTAAATCTTATTTGAGAAAGATCCTCATTGGAGAAGTACTGCGATGTTCTGTTTCAATGTAATGATTATTCTAGGCCGGTTTCGCTGCGGCCAACTTCAGTCAGCGTCCCGTCAGTAGGTCAGTGAGGCACTTAACCGTTTTGGTAGACGGCGGGGCAATTTTATTACAGCACGGCGTCGGGGAATTTCTGGCCATACTGAAATAAAGTGTTCCCCCGCCATTGTTGGAACGGTGGTATAAACGCAGCGGCCTTTTGTGTCCGCATCGCAACAGTGAGGATTTCCCAAAGTGCCCTGCGATACCGAAGACGACGGGAAATCGGTCAATTATCTAATCTTGGGCGGAAGATAAAATACGACGGGCAAACTAAGCATCTAACGATTAGGCCGCCAAGGTAAACTGGGAAAAGTAGAGCGAATGGAGAATGTGATTGGTGAAGAGTGGGACGTTGGGAGAAGGGATTGGGGTAGCCGGGTCTGAAACGAGGCCAGGTGAGGGCCTCCCTCCAGCCAACTCCGGCCCGCTCAAGCACACGGGTAAACAACTTAACAAGTTGGACTAATGAATTAATCCTACACTCTCGGGAGGAGGAAGCGGAAGAGTCTGCCTTGTGGGTGTGAGTAGTTGCGGGGGGGGGGGGCTTGCGAAGCGAGCGCCTGAGTAAACGGTCGTTAACTTCAATCCCCCGGTTTCGGGGTCGGACCTACCCCCGGCGGGCCAACCCCCGCCCACCCTTAACTCGAACAAATTGCATAATTTATCAATTTAACGGAGTCAATTATTGGTCGGTATCAACCCCCTCCAACCCTTCACAACACCGGAACTTGGGAGGAAATTCGGTTAATATTTAGGTTAAATAAAAATTTAAGCCTATTTGTATTAAACCGATTTATTATTATTTATTTATTTTCTTGATAACATTAATTCAGGCATATATATTCATATGTAATATATAAAGTGAGTCAAACGTTGAAGTAACATAGTTTGATTTATAATATATGAAGAAAACATTGTTTAAAAAAGGTGACAGTAAACAGTGGTTAATAATTAAGGTAATCCTACATAGTTTACGTTATACGATGCAACTATATAAATACTAATCCGAATAATAATTTTGTAAATGTATAAAATTATGGAAAAGTTTAATGATGTATAAATTAAACGGGTGGAAGAATTGGCGCAATAAAGCTGAACGGCGATGAGTCAAACGTTATTCCCCCACCGCCATAAAATCGTGTTCAGCGCATTAAACGGAATGGCTTTTGAAACCGGAAGAATAACTTTGTCTTCTGCGAGGGGTGGGGCCGAGGGTGCGAGGATTGAATTATTTAAAAGTTCAAATTTAAGGGTTGATTTATAGCGGTGGGGGGGGAGGACGAACGAAAGGGGGTTGGGGGAGCGATAAAGATTGAAGTAATCTCCCTAATGCTTTCAATGTTGCCCCCGCTCCCAGTTACAACAGACAGAACAGTTTTGGGCTCCCCAAAAAACGGGTCGCTCCAAACCAACAGTCTCCATACTCGCTGTCATATATTATTTAAACGAAAATGTAAAAACATGTAACTCCAAATGTAGAATAGAAATTACATCATGTCAACCGCGTTAAACCTATATATTTAAACTACAAATTTATTCGAGGAAATATATTTGGTGTTGTAGTAAGATATCTGTCAGGTGAAGGTCTCATTGAACGTTCGAACATATTCCGTTATTGGGTACAAAAACAATTAATAATAAATTTTTACGAAAGTGATCCTAGAACAGAAGGGAACTTTTCAAACCGCATAGGTAGCCTGGGTTGGCATTGTAGAGCAAAAATTAAAATTACCAGTCGTAACAGTACGTAATAATGAATTACTTAAATACGTAATTCCTTTAAGTAACAGACGTGCCCGGTTCGAGTCGAAAACCTGCAGAAATTTCAACTCTTGCAAGATGTTAATTCGCGTCTCGATTTTTTCTTGTTCGGTTTTTAATCTCACCTCCGTAATTTATTCCAAGGTAATTTTTTCAGGCGTACAAATTGTCGCAATTAAAGTGTAACGATCCAGATATTCAAATCGGGCATATTTCAATGGGTGATAACGTCGCTAAACAGCCGCCTTGAATGTGTTCAACGTCGGCTACCGAAACGGGTAATTAATTCGGACCGCGGTCAAATTCAACAAGAATTCCCACGGGGGAATTTCAGAAAATTATTCCGATTTCTAACGATTCTACGAATACGTCAGGAGGCAATCGGGAGGTAAACAAATGTCGGGATTGAAATTTTCTTTATCAAAGCCGCGTTGTATAGAATTAAAGAAAGGTAATTAACGGTAACGAATTCAGAAAATGATTGAGAAAAATTGAAAATTCTCCGACTACAAGAAAAAAGCAGATAACGCCGACGTGAACAAATGTTCCTGTCGGGTCCGGCTCTACTGAAAACCCGAAAAAATTGAGAATGTAGCGACAAAAGAAAATTAATTCCCGAAATGTAAGATACGGTTGTGCAAGCATTACGAGGTTCTTGTAATGTTGAAGAGCTCTTTCATCGAATAGTCTGAAATTATGTTATTATGAATATTTGAATTATGTATATATGAATAGTTTGAACCCGGCCATTTAACCCCATTTAACTGTCTCTGTTCCCCGTTTCCCTCTTTTCCAGACAGGGAGACGGACGCAGAATCATTGCCCTCCGTCCGCGAAGGGGAAGAAGGCCGACTTCTGGGCTAATGCTGTTATTCTCATTAAATCCTGAAAACAGAGCTCGGCCCAACACCCGGCGAGAAGAAGTGTTAACGCTGTTAGGCGGGGACGGGAATTGAAAACTTCTTTTCCCCTTACCAGAAGAATGGCGGGTCCACAAAAGAACCGGCGGGGAAAATGCAAGTTACAGGCGGAACTTCTAAATGCATCGCAATTACAAAAAGAAACCTGAATCCGAAACTTTTTTTTTAAACCAAGTTAACAAAATCCTAAGAGCTTCTCTCCCAATGAAGTAACCGGGTGAATATCTTAGTCTATTGTATTTTTCCAATTATAAACGTCCGCAATACTTATTGATTCCTAATTGGAACTGAAAAACTCTACGACCATTCATCCGATTACTGAGGATTGCGAAGCGGAAGGTCTAGTTTAAGACCACCAATCTCAAGGAATGAAGACACTACGATGCCTATTATTAATTTATCGATTAATTTTATTAATTTAAAATGTCTCCAGACTGCTTAATCCTCAAAGAAGTGAGTCGCCAAGTTCGAAGGACGAAAGGGCAGATAACGAATCGACTCGGTACTCTCATATTCATGAAAGCCCTCTTCCCGTGTATACTTCCACGGGACAAGGATACCACCGATTGGTTTACGGTCCCCATACCCGGGGCGTCGGGACGCCAGAACCGCGGCGAAAAGCCGGCGTCCAATAATCCATTTATAAAGCCCTTTGAGGATTTCACTTTGAGTAAGTCGGCACTCGACCTTTTGAGAAACTCAGGCGCCGTATAAGCCCAGCACTGGTGTGTGATGAAATTGGACGCGATGCGAAAGTATGAAACGCACGGATGAGGTCATTGTTTTTTAACGCCGTGAGTTGGGCCCAAGAATTGTAATGTGTACGATCGCTAGACGCATACGTATCTATAAATAATTTTTAAAAATATAGCCATAGTAATTTTGATAATTGTGTAATGGTTGATGTAGGATAGGGTAAAAAGAGAGTACAGCATGGGACAAAGAAGCTAACAGGAAATGGAGAATGACAAGCGTGAAGATATTCCTAAACTACCCTGGAATTATTCCAGTTAGCTCCCCCCTCAAAAAAACTCTAACTTTCGTGTTCACAGTGATTAATGTTATAGCGATCCAAATGGCTAGAGATTTCCGACGGAAAGATGTTTTCCGGTAACACTAATACAGAAAAACTATTGACCATATTCTATGGCGCTGTTTTATTATTCTATATTAAAACGCACTTTGAATATAGAACAGAAATAATGGGATAGCGCTATTTTTGTACACGATATGAGTAGTAACCTCGCTCCACATGTATAGGGTACGTGAACTCGAACACACCATCGGCGGCGTAACTTATCGACCAATACTACGTATGAAAGTTTCGCCTCCTATTCACCTTTCATATACGCCATTTTAAAGGATAGTCAATAAACTTTTTGAAGAATTCAATACATCAATACTAGAAATACGGGGTACAGCAGCAGATGATGTTGATTTTTGTGTCAATAAAACCCGGTTTGAGTTCGTAGTCGGAATGGCTCATACCTTCTGGAATAAATACCGCGATAACGTGGCATAATAAAAATATATTCCTTCGATTTTACAGCTAACCGAAACGATTTTACATCGGTCGGTCTCTCGGGCCAAATATGTAAAATTCAACGGCTCCGGTACAGGCGGGAGGAGGCGCGCGCCCTGTGCCAACCGAACCGCCGAGGAATGGATTCATGGAAACAGGAATAATTCATGGCGCAATCTCATTGGAGTTAAGTATGAAACGGGGGCGGCGTCGGGACGCGCATGCATCGCGCCGAGATGAAGGGACGCGTCCCCCGGAGCGATATATCCGCGGAGGAAATGATTTTATTTGGTAGTCTAATGCTGCGAGCGCCGTGGGAAGATGATTCGGAGCATGTAAATTCAGTTCGATTTAAAAAAAAACGAAAGAAAAACCGCGGTAATATCGATTTTCGTGAAACTACTAGAACGGAAGGCGATGCGATGAGAACGAAAAATAGGGTTGGTAGCAGTTTTTGAAGGCTTTTGTTAATAGCTGGTACCATGGTATAGCTATCCATTCTAATAACTGTTAGAGGTTCTCAGCAGCAATTGGTAAAATGTCACCAGTAAAGAAGCATTAATAAATAATATTGAGAAACTTTGAATGATGTAAGAATCAATTAATTTTCCTATGTGGCGACTCACAGGTAAAACCATTACAGGTGGGCTACCTTCTTAGTGCACCGTGTGTTACTTTTTCTTAAGGTACTATTGTACTCAAGAAGAACTTAGAAATGAATTGTTCGTTTCACATCTAGTGACGTCAAAATAATGACGCCATGGTAGCGTTTCATGGAATGGTTAGCTTCCCATTGTGGCGGGGGGGGGGGGAGGGTTGTGTGACACGAATTTTAAACAGTAGTAAAATAGGTCATGAAATAGGTCGATTTCTATGACTCGATCTGCGGTCGTATAAAGTCCGCACAGCCATCCAATAAATACGTCGTACATTCGACATAGAAATAGAACGGGATGATATACTTCAGAGTACAACGCGTCCGGGTCATAAGTTACAATCCAGAATGATATAATCAATTTTATTATTTTTATTTCACGATAAACTCTTACTTACAATGAGATACGGCGTCGGCATTCTTGGCTGGGGCATAAATAACGACGGAATCGTTTGTCGTGGACAGACGAGTTAAAAATCACAACAACAGTTACGCAACGTGATCTTATCGCCGGGTTCCCTCATTAAGGAGGTTAATAGACGTGGACCCCGAGGGGAGAGTTTCTACAGACTTTCGACGGAGATAACATTCTTAAAACTTCGGCGCCCAGCGACAATAAGAGGGAAATTTGATTTACCGTTCACGAGGATGACTAATCACGACTCGAATTACGGTTCCTGTAATTAGAGCAAAGATTAATATCGAAAGAGATATTCCGTTGGCGGAGGTTAGTCCGATATCTAGGTATTGAGAGTATATACACAGAGTGAAGCAAAACTTATACCACATAAACATTACAGAAATATCAGGACAGGAGAAACCTCCTAGGTATTCTAGAATTTCTTTTTAAGAATAACGTACATAAATCTCACCCAATGCCCAAATAATGGTTTCGGAAGTAACCTAAGAATGTGCATTCATTACTTGAAACAAACGAAAATAATACAGATTACTGTAAAATGCGGTTCACGGAATGACATTACCGATGGCGAGAAGCCTAAAATGAACTCAGATCCGTACGTAAGGCCCAACTTCTCGTTCTTGTCAACGCCGTAATTCCCCAGTCGCCGAATGAAGTCTTCTCGGGTCCAAGAGACAATGTCGGCGTACATAAACGGCGGACTTTATCTATCGGGAACAGGTGTAAATCATGAAATTTTTATAGGGCTCGTAAACCGCCGGCGGTGGATCCCGACCGACCGACGACGACGGGAGTTGGCCCGGAAGCGAACAAATAAGGCAGGGAAGGAAAGAAGAGAAAAAATAGAAGAGAAAAAAAAACGCGACGGTTATCTTGTAAATTAAATCGGGCAGTAAAAAGTGAATTTTACGCGCGGATATAAACCCCGAGGGTCCTGGAGGGGAGCCCGAGGAGGAGCAATAAAGCACCCCGGCCGTAGGAGGACCAGTGCCCACCATCGGAGGACACTAAAAATAGGCGTCCGCGATGACAGACTCGCACGCACGGACCCGCCCCAGGAGTCGTAAACTTCCACAGCCTTCCGGGATATGGAAATTAAATGCAAAACGCCCGCGGGGCGAAGGAGCCCGGCCACGGCCCTCGGCAATCGCGCCGACAATTATGAACGTTGAGCGACGACGACGTCTCTAACGGGGGAGGCGGACGAACTGGAGGCAACTTCATCTAAAAGCGTCGTCGTAACACGGGGAGTCCGTAACACTTATACGGATCAGAGATAATTCATCCCCGACGCATTGAAGCGCGAACTGTACACGCACGAATATAGAAAAGGCGAGGAGAACGCCTCATCATATAACTACGATTTATTACATAATATCTGCCCCTACTGCGAAGGAATAACGTCCTAAGACTGTTAAAATTAGTAATGCAATGATGAGTACCCTAATATTTAGAAATAGCAGAATTTTTTTTATCCAACTTCCGTCAGAACCCAATAATAATAACAATGTAGCACAGTGTCCCCAACTCCGGAAATTATTTTTTTGTAAGGACACACGACGTAGATAAGAAAAGACGGAGGAGATATTGTACGATACCGAGATAAAGTCGTAATCCATGTCTGAGCTTATATGTCCTGTAAAGAAGATACAGGGGGGGGGTATTGTTTAACGGGAAAATAAAGTACAAGGTTATAATTAATGGCTCGTAAACTGTCCACGGCCTTACAGATATTATAGGATCCCGGGATCATTAAACTCCACAGTCTACGAAAAATCATTCATTCACGATGCACATAACTCACAAGTCGACAATTATTTACTTATAGGGAGAGGGAGGGACGGAGAGATAATAATAATCAAAAATCAATATCAGAAAAAACCGGAGGCCATAAATCAGAGTGCATAACAAACGATATACAAATGTAAGAATTGGTAGGGCGTTTCCGAGCTACTCTCGGCTCGTTAAGATACCGCCGGGGTCATGAATTTCATGGTCGTTAACTCAAAAAGATAACTAATTTCCGTCAAACAATTAGTAGATATATTACTCATTCCCGAGGAATGGGGAACAGGACCGATTTTTATAAAATTTATCGCTCGGAAAATATTTCATCTTTGTGCAACAACAGACTCAAGAAAAATATATAAGGTTCTATAAATTAGGAAATAATTGGGTCGGAAAACTCCGCGCGGCGGGATAATTTCAATTAACCTTTTGGCTTTTAAAATATTCCGGCCCACTGAAATTAATACTGGGGAAAAACTGTTAGTTTCAAAAGTCGGGGAGAAAATTAATATCGAGTTAAGACGTAATTTAGAACAGGAGTCTGGGCCGGAAGCGTATCGAATTTACTCTGAGGGTGCAGCGGGGGTCGCGAGCGCAAGACGTTCGGAGAAACTTTGTTAGCACAACAAAAGCTCTTCAATTTTCTTTCTGTTATTTTTTTTCTGGAAAAAGAAAAATTTAACTGTTTTAAGATTACGATACTCCCCTGAAATACTACTGTTTGAAGTTCCGCAAAGAAAGAAAACTTCTCTCCGGCTCTCACACGCAAAAAAAAGAAAGGAGGAATAAAAAATAAAAACTCCCTCAGGAAAGAAGTTTGGCCGAGGTTTAATACTTACTGGCGGTGGAGGGGGGGGGGTCTCGGGACCAACGCCGCCGTTATTAAAAGCTCGTTTTCAAAGTCCGGCACTCTCCGACGGTCGCCAAGGGGATCCAGAAATGAAATTCGGAAGCGTGAAAGTTTACAGTACAAAAAAAGGGAGAAAAATAAAAGATAAAGGCGAAAAGAGAGAGGAAAAACTGGGAAATGGAACGAAAAAAGGGACGGGCCTCGACGGATACGATGCCATGCTTCAAAGGGCGGCGGTCTTTTAATTGGGAGGACCGAACCCTATACTCGGACTGAGGTGGTCTCTGAACTAGATGAAGGCAGTTCCGATAAAGCGTATTAATGCGGCTTGAGCGAGAACGGTGTTTCTTCGTCCGATTTCTTCCTATAAATATTCCTATTGCATTATATCCTCGTCACAAATGTAGCCTTTTATCTTTTACCTTTCACAATTTTGAAGATCCGAGAGTAAACAAAATTATTTTTTAGGGCAATACTAAATAGACTTTTATATTACGCTAAATCCGCCGATTCATAAATTTAGAAGCTTCATAATTCAAAATTAAATAATAAGGAGGACTTTAAATCTTAGATCCTCAATGAAAATTCAATGTTACATGATATTTTAATTTTATAAACAGAGTATTCTGACTAGACAAATCAAGTTATATAAAATAAAAAGGTAAAAGATAAAAAGGACTTTTAAATTTTACTCAGAGACCTATTTCGATTAGAGGCCAAAGGCGATTGGGGGGACCGCGAAACGCGAAGTCGATTACTTTGCAAGTTGGCTGGAACAACGACAAAAGACATTGGGTCGAGGCCAGAAAAACAGTCATCGGGGATCAGAAGCGAGAGGAGAATTCAAAGGCTGGATGGGGGCGGTTAATTAACGGTGGCCCGGGGGCCGCAGGAGGGACGCCCCGCGACGTTTAAAGGCAAACTGCAAAACCTACACCCGGAGTGTGCCACGGGTCATGCATAGACCCCTTTTCCAAACTTTTTACAATATACCGCAATGTAAGTAAACAAATCTTTACAAGACAGATACATTCAATAATGTAAATCATTACAGTTCCTCCAGCTGTAAGTAATTCTTACTGCCTAACAGTGTATTAATTCATAAATACAAAAGAACCCAATACCCCGGGATCAATCGAACACTACTGATACTACCGGTGTTAAGACCTAAGAATTTTTTTTTCTAAAGCGACATCTTGTCTTTATAACTGATTACATTTGTTTAAGTGCGAATTGAACAATCCCGCTTATAATCCGGGCGCTTACGTCAGGCCCTCATCAATCAGGGATATATCTGTGATTTAAAATGAAGGGGAACAAATTATTGATTCTAGATATCGGTTTAATGAATCCCATATCGGATAATATTTTTCTCAATTGCGAGGGCTTTAAACTGTTCCGAGAATGGAAAAAGCCTCGTACCAATATATTCTTCCAGCGTAGTCTCAATCTGAATGCACACTCTTCCGTCATTTTATGAAGACGTTTTCATGAAGAAGAAGCCCAATATTTATTCCTCTTGTTTGCAGTTTCCGGTTTTTTTCGGCCAATCGCAGCATCGAAATAGTTTTCCACTCGAACGCGAGCTTATTCTCGCTGGCTGGTGATTATGAGAGTCTAGATTGTATTCGGGAGTGGCCTCTCTGTTCCGACTGCTAAAGCGAAGAAACCCCCGAGTCCGTGCGGGGGCTGAAAGAGGGGGGGTGGGCGTAAGAAATGTCTCCGGGCCGGCCGTGATAAAGTGCGGGGCCCGGGACCCACATCCGTCATTCTGTCCGGGGTAGAAACACCCATTGAAAAGAAGCGGCGAACCCAACTCTGTCACGCCTCCGATGGGACGTTTTATATGTAGGTCCCGCCGACAAATTCAATCCAAAGGACTATATTATTTCCCGATCGTCATTTCTATACCGGGGGCGAAGGGAGAAACGGCAACCATCACAAGATTCGGCGCCTAGGAGATACAACGTACACTTATAAAATCGGGAGATAAAATCAAATATGCGAGTAGAAATTAGCAAGGGCGATTATTGTGGCACCTAGTTCAATTTGCAACTAGGCGGTGACGCAGCACATTCCTCCCGAGACGGCTCAACCTGATTAATCTTTTAGATACTTTAATGCGATTAAATTATATTTGATGTGTAAGGAATCGAAATAGAGTTGGGGCGATGAGATATTTCATCAGGTATTCGGGAAACAGAAGTATTTGCGCCTGAAACACGTCTGTACACGGCGGGGAAACACTGAACAAATACTACTAGAACGCGACTATTCCCCGCCACCCGTGGGAAAATTTAATGGTTTCGCAGTAAATTCGAAAGATATATACCGAAAGGATAAACTATGTAGAAGTGCGGTCTAACTCGACCTAGAACAAATACGCGGGGGATCAGTTACAATTGTCTAGTGTTTGTTTAACGCGAGGGTTGTGGAAGCTTCCACCCCGATATCGACTCTTCGCCGTTGTTTCATTTCGTGATATCTACGAGCCTTGTTATAGCATGCGGCGGAGTTCATTCTCAGGACCGGTCGACATCTGAATCTCGATATTTCTTCTGGATGGCTCCTCTCGTTAGGAACTGTAAGACGGTCCTTACTAAATTTTTTTCAATCGTTTCCTAGTGGAAGCAGTCCACGACGTATAAACAGTGGGCACGTCCACATGCCGTGGAACTAACAGCCATGTGCGGGAGTTACACTGCGCGGTTAATAGGAATCGATCGTTCCACCTGACAGCGTCCGACGTTTATGACCGGGTCGGCACGTAGGGACGTAGAGTACGGCCTCACGAGTCGCACAACACGTAGCGGGGAGATTTCATTTTTTACTCGTTCCATTTACGCCATCGAACTTTCGCTAACGGCCGTTCGCTAATCCCGATTTTCAGGCGAATCCTCGCGAGAGGGCTCGGCAAAGTTCAACGAAATTGGTGCATGAACCTTAACCTGGTCCTCAGTGTCGGAAGCCGACGTCAGATCGGGCCGAAGACACCGAACGCCCATTAGTAAAAGAGCGCACTAAATAGAACACTCTGACCGGTCTGTAATTACTACAAGTGTATCGTTTTCTGGAATACGGGAAACACGCTAATGGAGATTCGACCAGCAACGTGAGGAGACGGAGGACTGCAAGTAACAACCAAAAGTCCTCCTAACTTAAGCAAAAAAGGGTTTTTGCCCAACTTCTCTCCCGTGATGCCAGAGCGTCATTTGTGAACAGTTTCTAGACCACTAGGAAAAGTCATCCGCTTCATTTGCAAAGAGTATAAATAAATACCGGCGTCTATGAGGGGGCCTCCATCCAACCCGACACAATGCTGGCTGTATGTACAGCGTTGAAGCCATAGGGTGCAGGTCCCGCACACCGCGGGTACACCGCCGGTCACCCCATGGGGGCGGCTGGGGGGAGGCTTACAAAACTAGACGGGGTCGTATTGACCGCGAATTTATACGATTCTGTCATCATCGGCCATTAAACCCGGTTAAATTGAGCTCTCTCCCGCCGCCACCGATAATTGGAGCGCCCACTATTTTAAAAATTCCCGTTCCCCCGATTCTAAATTGAGGATACCATCGTCAATTGGCTTGAATTCGGCGAAAATTGTACAGAACTGGTGTAGGCGGTCAATATTGTCGTTTTACACTTTCTGCTATATTTTCTGGGCACTCTCGTTTTGGTTCCCGACAGGTTGAAACCCGGTTCTGAAATTGGGGTTGCATAAATTAAACGTGTTCTGAAATCAAGTGATAGAACATAAAAAGGGCTATAGAGACTTGATCTTAAAAACGCAGGCACCGAAAGTTCATCACAAAACTGGAATTTTTTCATTATAAATATAAATGACGGAATTTTAAATGAAGAAACAAATGGTGGGCTTTTGTAATGAAAGATTAAAGATTTAAAAAAATCACCTAAATATTTTTCGGATGTACGAAAAAGAGTTATTGTACATTTCAGGCCTCTACACACGGTTGATTGAATGAATGAGTTCACGTTTATAAACCAACCGAACGATACACTGATAACCTATCGGCTGTCATTACACATAACAGGGCCAACGCTGCAGAACGTATAATAGAACGTTATCGTATCAACCGAAGCATGCTCATTTTGAAATACCATTCTGTTGCGATTTAACGTGTACCAAAGTTTTGAAAATTATCGGCATTCAGATATTCCATGTTGCGGAAAACACCAATGTATTTAAAAATGTCCTATTCCTTTGATTGTAACACAATTACCCAAATTACAATCGATTCCGGGGAAACATCCAGAGTTAGATGAATGAAAGATGAAGTCATACGAGTTTATTTTCGTCACAGATTAGGCGACAGACAACTTTTCCAGGCTCATTAACATTCCAGAGATGGGACAATGACACAGCGTCGTTAACAAGGATTGTGGCACGGGCGGGAAAGGTGGAGGGCGCAGTTTTTCAAATTTCATAACCGAAGAACCAATCAAAGAAACAAAACGTCGAAAGAGCGCGTGACCTCACCCCCCGTATCGACTTTCAATCTCTATCCTTTTATTTCTTTGTTTCGCGCCGGCATTTACAATTGGAATTAATAATTCGGGGATGGTAGTCACGTCCGAGATTCTCAGAATGAAGCGATTGTTCCCTTTCGCTGGGCCATTCTTTGATATGCGATTTGGCTTCTACGAGGATATCACAGGAGTTGTGCGATGACTTCTTAACGCGTATTCAACGACTTTACTTCAAATAATTTGTTACAGTTAAGGTTTAAATGTATTTTCGAGTAAGTCTTATAAGAAGTTAAGGTCAGTTTCCTTGTGTTGGAACACTTTTCCGCTTCGTCATCTATAGGGGGAACAACCGTAGAAAAAATATGAGCAGCCTATCTACACGGCTCATTTAACGCTCGTAATAGGCGCTGGGAGCGCGTGTGAGTCCCGCAGCAACCCCTCAGGAAATAATAGACCCCCCCCTCCAACAACGAACGCTGTGTAAAAACCCGCCGAATAATAGACCTTGTGACTGCCGAGTTGTGGGAAGGGAACGGGGGCGGGGTGGAGCCAACCCCCAGGAAGTCCTAATTGCCAGGTAATTGGTCTTCCTCCCCGAAGGGGGGGGGGCGGCGCCAGCGTTTTTAAAAAAACCCGCTCCAGCTCATCCCGATCACAAAATCCGCTGACCGCCCCCACACAAAATACCCGTGATTTTGGCCGTGCATGTGTAGCCTTTGCAAAGTACCGGTATAGGACGGCTGTTCCTGGAAATGCTACCAGAATTGTCACAGGGCTACAATGCGGAATGTCTCTATAGTTTTATTATATTCTTGAAATTATTGGCTTGCTTGTACGCCGGGTCGGATCAGAACGTCAACTTGCCAATCTTAGAAGTACACGACAATGACTGGATGTGGAAGATACCGCGTGTCACGGTTCTGTGTTTGCAAACGTCTCAATTCCGAACACGTAGTGAACATAATTTACATTCTCCTGTTTCGTTGTATATTGTCTGGAAATAGTTTACAACAGTCAACAGCTCACGAGTGATAAGACTTGTTTACATGTATACATACATAATTCATAGAAAGGTTAAACTATTCAAATAGTAGGTTGAGTTAAGGCTCAGACCGAGCAAGGAAGAGGCATTATAATTTGTTTTTCAAATTGCCATAAATAGTAATTATTCTAAAGAATATTTTTTAGTATTCTGACTCATCGGGCGTAAAAATTTACTTTCTACCACTGGGAAGTCGCGGGTAGGGAGGCCAAATTTTGATACTATGGGTTTTAATTGGCGCTTTTAGACGTTTCGGGCGAGCGAGAATTAAATTAAATCCCTGCTACAATCCCAATTCGCTGAACCATTAAAGAAGCGATAACATTATAATCGGGGATTCGCAATTAGTGTTTTTTGAATTCCCCACAGGAAATAGTTCAATGTAACGATTAAGGCAGTCGAAGTAAGACCCGACGCGTAAAGAAAGAGATGAGACAAGAAGCTCTGTCAAAGCCCCAACTCGAAAGCCAGACAAAGCTGACAGGAAACTGAAGAACATAATTGGTAGTCGGCGGTATTGGTAGATTTGAGATCGGGGGGACTCGGTGAGGGTTAATGCTCGGCCACCCCACCGAGACAGAATAATTGATGGGGTCCCCGAGACAGGAAACTATTAGGTTGTTTACTTTGAGAAAAGTAACGATAATGTACAACGGGCGAGAATGGAGTCTGGAATCTCCCTTATGAATATTTATCGCCCGACGAGCGAGTAGGCCTAATGATTTCAAATTGTAAATTTTGGTCGTGCACCGAAAAACAACAGTCCGGGAAAAGTTGACAATTTCACTTACAAGGGTGACGGGGGGGGGTGGAGAGTTTCGAATTAGTAACTAGAAGGTAGCTGTGCACTTCAAAATAACTGTAAGACTTGTTCTATAGGCTCTATTCTACAGAAATTTATAGAATTTACAGAACTATATAGAAATTAATTAAATCTATACTCGCGTTACGTTGGTATCACTTGAGGAAATCAGAAATCATTGATTAAATAAAAGATAACGTGATTATTTAGGCAGTACACAAACAGAATGGAAGATATTTCTAACAGTAGATTACATAGCTGGTTAACCGAGTAGGGCTGCTTCCTTCTACAAACTGTTTTTGTTTTTTAAAAAAACTGACTTGTGCCAGTTGCAACGGAAATTTCCCCCCAAGTCGAAATAGTAAACAGAACTGTTCTATGTCTGGGCGCGGGACGATGGTCTTGTTTAAGCTGGCCGGACAAACTTTCCGGCTGTTTGATTAACGCCGACCGCACTGAGCGATCCCCAAGTTTAATAACCTCAGCACGAATTACAATGGCCCTAAATCAAACTCGAAAGCAGGCCTCGACAGTGTCCAATGTACACAGTGACGGCAATGCAATAATTTGACGCTCTATGCTCTTAAAACATTGTTTTCCCGAACATCAATAGGCGCTGGTAATGACGTTCACGGTATATTTTGAGCTAGGTCCGCCGTACAAAATTTCATGAAATAATTATCTATGTTTTGATTAGGTGACGCTGATTATTTTTATACAGTGAGCATTGACGGGTGGGGGGACTATTCGAAGGGATAGCTTCGTTATAGCGAAATAGACCGGTTTTAATTTCAAAATTCTGGCCACTCGAGACCGGCGTAACGGCCTTCGGTGGGCGGGCAAATCGAGCGGCGACAATTAGGGAAGTCGTTAGCCGGAGGACGAAGAGGGAAAGGTAAACAGGGAGACATTACTTGTTGGGAGGGGGGGGGCGAAGGGCGGCTATCGGAAACGAGACAGAGCTAGTACACAGTAGAGTGAGAGCGAGCGGGACAGAAAGAGCGAGAGTAAATGAGGCGGAGGGTGGGAGCGGTTAATAAATGGTAATAGCCGGTAATTGATGAAGGGTGGGAGGGGGAGAGGCGGGGGCCCGGTTGGGGGCACCAATCCCTCCGAATAGCGTCTAGGCCAAAATTTTTAACATTCGAACATATCTAAACGTTGGGGACTCACAGTATATATCCCGTATTATATACATAGTATATATTACACGCATAAGCAGTTATGACATTGTTGTTCGGATGCGCGCAAATTTACGGCTGAAGCGAAAATTATTACGCTTATTATCGTTCACTTCTTTAATGGAGGTGTGTTGTAAAGGCAAGGATCACACTTGGCACTCATGTGCCAAGCTGTACAGCTAATTGGTCGGCTCTTCGCTCCGTGGTGGGGTCACGACCCGTGGGGTCCGCTGAAAAGGTGAATGGGCATACGCTGGCGGAATGGGCCGGGGTCGGTCGTGACACACCACCATTTTTATTATCATCATCCGTTATTCAGGAATGCCCCCCCCCCCCACAAGGCGCTATTACCGGCATTCCAATAGGCAGTATCCAAAGGAATTCTATTCTGGCCAATTGTATTGGATGATAACAATAAAATATAATATGTAAGTAGAATATAATATTGAAATAGCGCGCGGATTTGGGCACAAGATCTATTATTCTACTGACTGTTGTCCGATTAGAAATATATAAGGGAGCGTTAAGGATGGTAGGAAGGACTTCTGACTGGAATCTCTGGACGCGGGCGATGTTGGATTTCTTGGCGGAACACCATAGTTCTATTCCGTAAGTCCGTGTCGGTTTTAATATGGCGTTATATATTGTCAGTTTGCTATTGTCCTTTTCAAAAGAGGTCTCAACAGTCCAAATTTACGATTTAGGTCTGTTCTTTTCAGTCGCGTATGGGGGTTCCACGTGAGTCGTTTGTCTATATAGAGCCCAAGGTAGCGAGTATTCTACTGACTAAACAATAAAATTGTGAATTACGTGGGTCATAAATATAAAAGAACTAAACATTTTTACCCAGAATTTATAATCTAGAAAGTTCCAAGTTACAATGAACCCGGGGGTTTTATCAAAACTAATTCTCCGAAGAAAACAATGGGTTTCTTTTCCAACACAAGGACAGTCATTTAAAAGCAATTTGCCCGCAGTCCTTTGAGTATTTGTGTCGCACACGTTTTAACATGGCTGTTAGTAACGGAACGTAAAGCGAAGAAATGTGTTTGGGGGAGTATATGCGCCGAGTTGGCTGTGTTGAGGCATTAAAGGCATTGTCATTACGTCCGCATAAAAAACAACGGCTATTAAAATAACAATTACAGTATAAAAAATAGATATTGAAGAGCCAAATAGTTTGAAATCGATCCTCGAACAAACGCTGGGGGATACACTTGCCGCGGGGGCGGGGGCGGCAACAACGGATGGATTGAACACATTATTAGTTCCCCGGCCTCCGCCACCGCTTCACCCACCCCCCCATCAACCCCTTCACCATCTCAGGCGCCCCCTCCGGCATCGAAAACCCTTTACATCAGCCCTACGTGACGCCGATCCGAAAAGCGGGACCCGAATAAAAGATAGGAATCAAATGGAAAATACAAGAAACGCAATTCGAAGCAGATATTCGCAGAAAAGGGAGGAGGGAAGTGGGCCGTAACTTAACGGTAAGGTATTTGAATATAAATTGTGTTATTACGTCGCGATATGTTGTCCGGGGCTGGGAGAAATGGTGGGGGGGGGGCTTCGCCATCCTTGTCCTCAGCTTTTTTTCCGTTCACCAAATTATTTCCCTCACTCTTACCCTCTTCCCGTTTACCTTTTTTACCCCCCGAGATAGGATCGCCCAGCAATTGTACACGGGTTGTTACACGCGCAAATAGCTCGGGGGCGAAAATCCTGTATAAAGTATACAAAAGGGTTGAATAAAAATACTGAAAAGTTCAATTTTTTCAATTCGAACCCGAACTTTCATTATGCGACATATTCGAACAGTAAAACCGTAATTGGAGGATTTAAACACAATACATCATCATGAAACCATCACGCGTAAACCATCTCCCCCTACTTGGTGCTACAGGATTTCCGCTAATAGGGAAGGGAACTGTAATGCATGTGCTACCGATGTAGTCTCCAGTTAGTATCGTAACACTGCGAGGCACCACGTATACAAAAGGAATAAACTCACAAAAATAGACCAAAACAGATTACAAATTATATGTTCCCGGATTTAGTGCCAGGCGTACCCTCAACCCTCAATACGAAAAAAAAATTGGGGCCAGTGAACAAGTAATTAATACTGATTAATAATTTGTGGAAAATTAGTATTTCGTTAATTGCTTCAGGCAAGAATTCACCAGTGTTCAAAGGGTGCGGACATTAATTTTTAATTTTAAATTAAAAACACGAAGATTACGGATTTAAAAGGTACTAACGCTACCCCCTGGGCATTCTGGCTTATTTCGGAAATTTCCAAGAGGACGGGGAGACAGGACCGACAATTGAGGCGTATTAATATTTGAAACGATCCGTGAAAAGGCAGACCCCGACCCGGGAGCGTGGCAGAAAAGCGAGGATAACTGGGATGAAGGGCGTCAGGGGCCCCTGAATGGGCCCCGGAGGACTACATATTGTATCGCTTAAGGCATTTGAATGTAAATCGCGTTATTAATGCTATCCCGCGGTACGCTTGTCTAGTACGCTTCATAAGCCTAACCATTTTTTCTGCTTTATTTCCCACGGCCTGAAAATGTTAAATACGGACCAATAAAACACTTTTAATACCGCCTAATGAAATTAATATCCGGCTGGGGTGTAAATGAATTCCGGGATTTTATTATTGTAACTTTCATAATTACTATACCGGCATAAGTATAATTAAACCCCAAAATATACACAGACCACACAGATACACATTACTGTAGAAAGGCCCGCGTTAAGCAACATTTGTATTATGTAAATGATATCCTTTGAACAATTCGTGAAAATAGATTTGCACAGCTTAGTGGTTACCTTTACCATGTGCCAACGCCTTTCCTTCTGAACGCGTCCTAAACCCTCAGTCAGTGATAATATGACGGACAAGTGAGAACTCATTGTTGTGATATGACTTCGTTAAGGCAGACACTTGACTATCCTCAGAGACGAACAGAAAGGCCGTAGTAAATATAAGAAAATTAAAACGGAGAACGGTAACAATGTAGAGGCGAATTTTATGAACCAACTCCTTTATGTTATCCCAGCAGACAGCGCGAAAATAGCGCTGTTGGCGCGAAACAACAAAAAGTTAATTACAAGAGAAATTTACCGCACCAGGGGCCTCCCCCACCCCGGGATGGAAAATTGAACTGAATTTAGCGGATACAAGGCTTAGTGTAATACGAACAGGAGGGTTCACAGTACACGTACAATACCCTCGCCTTGTTCTAAAATCATGTAAACTCCTCGTACAGGATTGAAACGAAAAACAATCGCGGCTCGTACAGTAGGGTTCAACCAGTAGGGTTGGTGAGCCTTCAATCTTTAATGTAGTTTTTTCTCCATCCCAATACCTCCCACCCGCCCCCCCGTTCTTTTCGGCATCCCCTTTTCTAACCGTGTCGTCGGTGCCGCCTCCGGGCTTCTAGATTTGATTGAATTTCCGGCATACACCGGGGGCGGTGGGGGCCCGCTCCCCGACGAACCGTTCCATTATTGACTACCGCTTCTACTAAACCCCCCGCCCCCGCGCGCTACTTTCCCTTCGGCCAATACAATATGCAGATGTCTCCTACAAGCGACCAGCTCGACCCTTATCCCGGGATAACCAATGCGGGGGCGGCCCCTGTGGTGGTGGTGTCCGGGGGGGGGGAGGGGTTTATTTATCAGCGATTCCCAGCTTGCTAATTATAATCGACATGCATATAAAAAGCACGGCGAATTCTGGTTTACAGTAGTCGCATTTTGAAGAATAATTTTTTCAGGGGAACAAAAATATTGTCACAGATTATCACCTATTCAGTTAGATCAAACTGTTATCAAATTGACATGACATAACGGTTGCTTTTCATATATGTAGTGTTAACAAAGTCGTAGGAATCATACCGAAGGCTTGCTGGATTCATCACCCCAACTTTTACATATTACACGGAACATTATAGCGCAAGTATATAAACGTAACGGGTAATCGTTGCGCCGGCGAATCATTCGTCCCGTCCTGTTTGAATGCGGGCGATGACTGGAGTAGGTAAGGCGTGCAATTTACAGTAGTATCCCCGGAGGCCATTCCCCAGGGGCTTTTACCACAAGCCCCTCTCATCTCTCGACCGTCACTCCTTCTTCGTGGCGCAACGCCGGCACCGAAGGTGAAGTTTTAAGCCGGTGTCGCGACTTAACACAAGAAGACGCCCTCCGAATAAACACGGGGCCGTTTTATATCAAAGCGGTCTATATTGTGGGACCCAATCCAGAATTCATTATTTACGAACAGTTGTGTTCATGAGAGTTTTGCAAAAATATATTTATTGTGCCTGCCAACAACGAAATATCCGATACTGTTGCGACTTAAGACACAGAACTACCGTTGCGACTAGTGGAATACTGAGGAAAACTTCTATCTATAATACGACTGTTCTCCCCTACCTTGTACCGAGTTCATAATTTATAGCCGAGGATCTGTAGGTTTGCCCAGTGTAGGTTTCGTATCGCCATAATTCCGGTCCGGGATTGTGCCGGCGACGTGTTACACGTGTTCGGTAGACCCCGGCGGTCATCGCCGACCGACCCGGTTAATTAATTAGCGACCAAAGGCCCCGCTCTCCGGAGCCGGGGCCCTACATCCCCTCCCGTTTGCCTACTTTGTTCCCTAACCCGTATATTCTATTATTGTCAGTGGTATTGTCCCAGGGAAATATGGTTGCAAATTAAATTAGAATATTTTACGGTAATGCTTAGCGCAAAATAGCTATAGGAGGGATTCGTATGTCAAGTGCTCAACTGTTGCAACTGTATTGGCGCTAAAACCTATTTCATAGTGAGTTTCGAAGATCTTATCCTTCTGTAGGCTTGTCATTTGGGTTTCCGGGGTGAATGTTTTGAAGTCGACAGAAAGATGGGGTGATTTCGGAGTGAAACCCCATTGGGGTCCCTTCTTCTGGGTTAGAGTAGGCCATCTGGTCTATGTCGATGTTGTTGATATAAGTGTGGGCCTAGTAATATGTCAAGATTCATGTCCGTGCCGTATTTTAACTTTCGGTGAAGGAGATTAGATAAAAACCATTACTGGATGACGCAACGGATTATTAAATTTAAAATTTAAATTAAATTTAAATTTAATTAGCTCGGTAGTAAGTCTACATCTATAAGAAAATTAGTAGTATATATGTCATATCCTCAATTTTACACGATAAAAATAAATAATATTACAAACTTAATTCGGTATTTACGGTATAAGGAATTATTCATAAATCACCCACCTCGTTTTAATTTGATAATATTCAGTATGCACATCGATTTATTTTACTTCCTGCCTCATTAATTAAGGAAACCGGTAGAAAAAAAATTAATGAACATTATGATTAATTATAAGCCCCGGCAAAAAAGGATGGATTAATAAAAGGTTGCAATCGGCGTTATCCAATTAATGTTCTGACGAGGCTGTACAGTTTAATTACAATGAGTTTAAAATGCGTTATGCATTAACTTGACGCCGGGCGCTGTTTTAATTATGCGCTCGTCATTGCCCCGGCTGTCCGATTTGTTTCCGGCCCCGTCCGTAATGTTTTTTTTTCTTTTTCATCCGCATTTAAAAATGGACGGAATAAATCGGACGGCATGAGACCGGCAGTGCAACAATGACGCGGCCCGTATACCTTTTGTCATCTCCGTATGCGGTTTAACGATTAATTGTTACTTTTTTTACCCTATCGAAAGCCTTTTGTTCCAGGACCGATGATTTAAACGTATCAAATTACAGTAACCGGGAAGTTCACAGATTTCACGGCGCGTGGGCGAACTTCGAAATGCTGTACTGACAAAACGGTCTGAATTCTAAATCCGTGGCAGACCTCGATGTTTAAAAATCAATCGCCCAGTTATTTATCGGAATTATTTATTTAAAAAATCACGAGAAAAGTTGATTGGACATTGAAAAGAGTGCACTATTAATTTTTTGGTAAATAAAATACAAAATTAAATTTTCGTGAAATTCATTACTGTAAATTTAACAGTGGAACGGGTATTCACGCGGGGCCGGCCCCAGTTGTATCCAAATCGAATCCAATGCTCAAAATTTAATTCACTGTGAGTGGAGCTCAAACATTACCAGACCACTTACCGGAATGTAAACAAACTTTACCGAAAATTCCGAAATTTGTAGTGCAATTCATATGAAATTATCAATCAATCGGATTGATTACGTAGTTTACGGTTTCAGTTCGAGTTTTCGAGCTGATTTTATAAATTAAGTTTACGCATATAATATATAGTATATATCTTGGTCTCTATTGTGCTGTAAAAGTAAAAGACGTTGAGTGGGACAAGTACTTACACAAAAAAAAATAATAAAAACAGTCGACAAACAAGAGTTAATAGCAGGAATAAAACACAACCCCTTTGATAACGACCTAACGTTTCGGGAAAAAAATAAAATACCGGAATCGTTCCCAGCCATAATTCCCCGTCGGAAGAAGTCGGTTATCCATCTCATTTGTTAGGGGGGGGGCCACCTATCGTTGGCCCGGATCTCTCGGCTACGCCGGTACAAACGAGAAATAAATTAATAACGGCCCTCTGAATAGGCCCCCGCACGCCAACCGAACGCCCCGGGAATGGAGAACGTTCGTCTTGAGCGAACTGGAGGCGGGTTACACTGAACCGTTTATTAGGAGAGGCCGAATAGCCAGAGCAAATATGGAAACCGAAAAGAGCTAATAATTCGAACACAGTCCAAAAACTCACAGGCGTTATTGTATATCATCAATTCAACGGTATATTGGAATATTTTAGGTCGAGGTCATAAATCATCTTCCTGAATAACGATTAAACCTCCTGAACTAAATGTCTGTTCTCAAAATGTAGTTTCACAACATTTGCGCGTCCTCACAAATACAGTACCTTAGCAAAGTTTGGATTCACAATACACATACGTACTAAGGACGATTTATAATCTGGTACTGAATGAAAAATATGTAATAAGTCTAATTTTTACTCACACATAGGTGGTGTACACGATCCAAATGCAATTGAAGTGAATTAATACTCGTGCTTACCTGAAACAAAAAAAAATAGCATATTAGCAAAATTCATATGGTCGGGTCGATAAAAAGATGTTACATTACAACTGACCAAGCGCACCAACAAGAAAAAGCGCATTAATTTTAATGAACGTCCCATTAATATTCATCAGATATTTCGCTTTATATTGCCGACTGCGGTCATCGGAGCAAGGTGGAAGGGGCCGGCGTCCGAAACCGGTTTCGTTACTCCGTTCATTCATAGTCGAAAATGTGGCACACGAACTCCGGTCCACTCATAAACTACCCACATGATACTGATGTTACTCTTCGTTCGTAGTAAAAAGGAAATCTGTATACATTCTTATAACCGGACCATTTTTTATAATCTCAAGATCATAAAATACAGTTGATGACAACAGCATACTCGCTACTCATGCGATGTTCCAATGGTAAAACTATTTTTTCATCCATAAAGTATGCTGGAAATCTCATTTCGTACATCACTGCGCTTTTAAGTTTTATATTTAGCATTTCGTCGCTTAACATATTCCCGAGTGGCCGAACACATTTCCGATTGAGTGGCCGAAGAATATGCTTAGTAGGCGAGATTGCAAGCACCAACGACCAAGGAAACGATTGAGAAAACCAAAATTGGTGACCACTTAAAAAATTGACAAATAACACCAAAGATAATTCCCACCAGAACCTAAAGTCTTTCCTCCCTTCTACATTGTTTATATAGCCCTATAAAAGGCCTACCAAAGCCCTTCATTGTTTGTAGCATTTACAAAAGTACTCGGACAAATGAAGTATAAAATAAAAAGGGTCTGCAAAAAAAAGGGAAAAACATATTTCAAAGTCCAAACCAATTAATGGTCTCTTTGGAGAATCGTCCGGCTAAGCCCCGTCCTTATCAGTAGATGGGGGTGGCGCGGGGATTACGTTAAAGTATAAATCCTGGAGGATGTTGGTAGCCGGCGAATTCGGCGCAGTTGAAACATCAAAAAGGGTAGTTCGAGTGGGTCGGTAGAGGGGGAGGGGGGGTTTAGGCTTTTATCAAACTACCCTCCCCTCAGGAGGCCCAACTTTCCTTGTAAGGGGGCGCAATTTACGCGGGATTTAAGCGTAATTCAGGTGAACCGATTAAAAGGGGACAATCCCCCCCCAGCATCCTCCGCCCCGTATAAAAAGCTTCCACCCCAACCCTTCGGACGACACGTTAAGCCATTCGGGGGGGAAGGGGGGGACAAGGAGCCGAAAAAAGGGGTGGGGTAGAGGATAGAGAGATAGCGGAAAGCGAACGAGACAGAGAGAGAGAGAGAGAGAGAGAGAGAGAGAGAGAGAGAGAGAGAGAGAGAGAGAGAGAGAGAGAGATAAAGCATAAATTAGATGAGGGTGAGAGGGAGATAAGTCAAGCGCAGCAAAAAAGGCATTAAACTAGTCCTGGCCCCGGCCAGGGGAGCAGACTCGGAGGGAAATTGCGACACCAAACTGGAGCCAACCCGACAAAAGAAACAATCTCAAAATTCCTCCTATGCAGCCACAAAAAAATGACTATTTATAACTCTACTCTGTGTTATGTACTGACGTCCACTCGGGAGCAATTCGGAAATTTTATTTAAATAAAAATATGGCCCTCCATCAAGTTCGAAATTCACCAGCGTGGAGCTGCACTCAACAAAATTCAGAATCTACAAATAATAATTTCACATGAAAATAACATTTGAAACAATACAAAAAACGTAAATACACGTTCCTTCTTTAATTAGTAAATTACTTGCATACAGAATACTTGAAAAAAATACAAAGTTTATTTAATTTCAATATCGGTTATTCCTTTCTAATGCATTCGTTCGAATGATTTTTAATCGAATTGAATAATCGAACCAGTCAAACAAAAAAATCGTACAAAATTTTTCCGACTTGTCCTATCTACATACATAGAACTAAAATGACTCTTGGGTAATTATAATGGAATAAGAAGGAATTAAAAATAAAAAGTGGAGGTCTTTCGGGATCCTTGTCTGAATGAAATCGGACGCAATCAGTAAAGACAATTTAAATATGTTCCTAAAATTAATCTTGCGCCCGGAGGAGAGTAGATTTTTGCGGGAGTCTGAGTCTCTGGCGGCGGGTTCCACCCTTCCCGGTAGGCTGCTCGGGGCATAAATTACCGGGACGGGAGATAAGCCGGGGGACTGGACGGGACCGGTTAAAATTCGGTTAACTTTAAGTGGGAGGGGCGGGGAAAGGGGGGGACAGCCGAGATAAGCGAGAAACAAAACATTTCCTTAAACAAGTTTTTGAATTCCTACCCCCGAGCCGCCCGCTTACCACGACCGCTACCCGCGCCCGAGGAAGAAGCTGTCGGGGGAGGAATTAGCATAAACGGCCGGGCTTAAACGAGACAGTCAAAATTTCATTTCATGAATTCAAACAAGAAAAAAAAAGAGGGGGGTGGGAGTCCGATTTAATTGGAAATCCAATTAAATTAAACTTTCGTTTTAAATAACTAATCGCGGTTTCTATACGTATATACGGGAATTTTTATTGGGGCACAACGTAATTTTTATTAACCCTTTCGCTACTACAGGTGACTATAGTCGCCCGCCAGAAAACGCCGCTTATACACGAACGCCGCATCTCTTACAGAAATGGAGCCAAAAATCAAGCCAGATGCTAGCAACTCGATTTTTTCAGTTCGCAAACAATTGAGGCGCTATTGCAATGTTTATGTCTTTCGACAGTGCTGTGTCATTGGCCTCCGGCACTCGAATGTATAATAATAGTTAGTCGTAATTTGAATGCGTCAGAAGATAGGAACGAAACCTATACGTGATAAAACTGCATTAAATTTATATAAATATTGTAAATTGTGGTATAATCATTTTAAATTACAAAGTGAAATTACAATGTTACAAAGTCGTTTTTGAGACAAAAGTCTTGGCTCCGTGCTCCGTTCCACGCAAGCCACTCCGCGGCGGGGACCGCCATAGCGAAAGGGTTAACCCCCAGAGCACTTTGAAACATTTAAGTTAAATGTTCTGGTTACTGAGATTCAAACGAAACACAAATAAATCAGTAAATAAATTCAGTTTTGGGGAACCAGAGATTGGGTTCCAGTGACCTAATTTTATCTAATTACATATTGTATAATCTAAATATACTGTCTACAAATGGACAGTAAATTCTAGATCGCTTTCCTTATAGGGCCCGTCTTCTGCTAGCGCGTTCATACCAGCCTCTCCTTAATTGTTTTAATACCGGTACTACACTTGCTATATGACGCCGACATTATTCTGTTGGCAAAACGGAGGGGTTGAAACGTGGAAGGCCGGCAGAGTGAATGCGGAAGGGTGAAAACTGAGCTGTGTAGCTGACCAGTCTGACTCATTGGGAAACACAGCCCTCAATCTATAACCGCACCGCCACCCCCTCCACCCTCAAAATGCCCCTATAACACTTGCTATATCTGTGTCTCTCTTATTCGATAATCCGCTACACCTGAACCATACATCGGCCAAGGTACGAACAGTCGAAGTAACAGGCATACAAACGGCTACACCGGTACACATCAATATCACAAAAGTATGACTGAAGAAAATATAAAAGTTTTTAATTTAAATTCATACTGCCATATAAACCAATGTAGAGTATCAAAGTATGCAATTAAGTGCACCCCCTGAGGAACTTTCCTCGCACAACAAAAAAGCAGGCAACCCAATAAGAGGCAAAACTTCATTTTGAGGCAGGCGGAACGATTTTATATAGGAATAAATGGAGATTAAAAGGATTCCCTTCCTAAATTGAATATTTAGGGACAAATTTATTCTCCGAGCCACCTGCACATTATCTCTTTATGGCCATTTTTGTTGCCCGCCTCTCTGAACCGTAACAGCGAACACGGGTGCAAATACAGGGCCTAACTGTACTTGCAATTGGAGTGTTTTCAGTACAAATGGGAGGGGCGCACGAAGCGTGCCCAAACTCGGCGGATGCCGAGGCGTAAAACAGTGAAATGGGAAACGAGAAAAAAAAATTCCAATCTACAAAAGATAAAAGGGGGCGCCGACGTGCAACCTATTTGGCGGCTGGGAGAGCGGCCACGAGCCGGTATCGATTACTTAACTGGGGCCCGCCAGTACATAATGACCCAATGCCGGCAATAATACACGCCTCGAGATAAGTCCTCAAAAGTGAACGCCCCAACTGAACTGACCGCTCTTTTGACGATTTATAAACGTCCAGAGCCGATCGCTAATTGCCGCTCTCTTACACGGCCGCCCGCGCCCTCACATTGGGGTCATATACCGCCGGAGAAATACTACTCCGAGCACATCCAGAAGAGTTAATTAGATAAATCGCCCCGTAATTACAGCCTCGGGCGAAACTATTCTCGGCCGGGTTAATAATTATACGCGATCCACTTGAAGAACCGCAAATTATGAGTGCCTATCGGAGCTGTCTTGTTACTTCGCATTTTACCCGCACAGCTCTGGCTATAGGTGGGCATTTACGTCTACCTGCTTAGCCGTTTTACAGGATACAAAAATCCGATATTTCTTATTTATGATGGCACATCGATTTTCTCCCGTTGGTAAAAATGTCTATTTAAGGGAGTGAATTAGGATTGCCCCTAAGCCGGTGAGGGGGGTCGGTGGGAAGCGGGGCCGACAAGCGGGTATAAACTGGAGTGGACGGCAGTGGAGTAGGACAATTTCGATTAGCCGGGGAATAGTTGACAGGGCCGTACACGAGGCCGGCTACACGTGTCGTCACCGGCCCAATTAGCCGGGCCGGCCGGCTACCACCCACGCCAAACCGACTGTCAAACGCCGCCAAGTCAAACTTCATTGTCCCACCTACGATTTACAACAGGCTTCCAGTCTTATCAACTTCCCAATAAGACCGTGTAAGTCCTCAAAAAAAAATTAGATTGCTATTATCGGCGACTTTATATCCAGACTAACTTGTAAAACTCAAAAAAGTTCATTCAATGAATATTTCTTATAATTTGATCGTTGAAAGAAGATGTTGAAGCAATTTCGAATATAAAAAAAATTTCCCGCGGACGAAAAATACGAAAAATATTATAGAACGCTATCAAAAAATAAATTTAAAATAAAAAAAAATCCCGATATCTCTAATGATAAATGAGATGATGTTTTGAGTCGAGACTTTTCAAGTTGATCCGGCTCCGTAGTTTACAGGAATAAATATTTTCTGCGCGACATTTGGTTCTGAATTCGGGAAACATGAAAAAGTCATGATCGATATACTATATTGCAGTAGTTTTTAGAAAGAATTTGAAAATCATATTCATACGCTTTAGTTGAGTCTGAAACAATTCTATTACATATGACATGGGGCAGGTTTCGGGTAAATAAAGTCTGAAGGAATGCGTTAACGTCCTTTCAGTCGCCAGTTTAGTCAGAATGCGAACATAGAATCCTAAACTATACTCTAGGGAAATTTTAATTTTGCCAACTCCGCGACGAACACTGTTGGTGTATCGGGTTGAAGAAGCACGCACGATATCTATATCCGGGCATCACTCCGCCAAGCATATATTCCGCGTCCTATATATTCCGTTATCCTTCGTCTGTCTATCGCGTTCGGGGGCGGAGGTAGAGGGCCCCCACGCCGGGTCTCTCGACAGCGTCGCGATAAAAATAAAACGAATTCCCCGCATTTTTTTGCCGTTTCAACATCAACGGCCGGCAAAATTGAAGCGCCCCTTCAAGTATTTTCGAGTCGGTTAAGTGTATTCGGCGAAAGGTCTCTTAAACACATTCTTAAACACAGAAACGACTGTTAGACGAAACATTGAAGGGTATCACTTTATTTGGCCTTAATTAAAATATACTCAATGAACGCGCAGCGAGTAGAAATAAAAAAATTAAATACACCGTAGCCCAAAGTTTGGAACCATCCTGATTCATCGGAACGAACCGGATAACGTAACAAGGTCCGGGGAATTTCTCAGAAATTGTTTTTATCGTCAACGAAACGTTCGTTCAACTCGCGAATTTAGCGTCCCGAACTGGGCTCCGTTTGTCCGATCCAACGTCTGTAGTGGATAGAACGGGGCCCCACCATGACGCGTAGACGGAGCCGCACTTCCGACCTTGTACCAGGGACGGGGTACAATAGAAACAAGTCCCCCACTACCACTATTCGGCCTGCTTAGTATTTAACGGCACTATTCTCGGCTTTAGTCTCGTCGGCCATTCCCACGTTCAAGATACCCATTTACAGGTATTATTTGTAATCAAGGAGAAATGTCCCAATCCAATTTATTGGGATATACAATAAGAGTATACCGGATACATTAGCAGGCGACAGAGGCGATGTAAGCCCCTGACTCTCCAGCGAAGTGAACTTTTCCTCATGATCAAATTTCAACTGATTAAAAATAATGAAGTTCGTCAACTGCATTACATTCGCTTACCAAAGTATTAAGATGGAGGAAATTTAGTGTCAAATTTTATAAATTTCGTATATATTGGTGCTTACGTAACCAATATTTTGATTTCACGACGACGAGCATTCCGTCAGCAAATACGGTGAGGTATCGGCATTAACAGCCTCGTTATTTATAGGAATTCTCTCTGTACATCGTGCATTTAACATCGTTCGTCGACAGCGGAATGTCGAAATCGAATATATTTCGAGGAAGATTGTTCGGTTGTAACCGGAAAACGAGGTTGTGGCCGAGAGGGCGGCACGAGGCACATTTGGTGAGGTTGAGGTGCGCGGAAGAAAATCCGAAGTCCGTTGTACAATGAGGCACTTCACCCTTTTGAAATGGGGCCCCCACAATAACGTATGCAGGGGCCTCGTTAGCGACAGTGCGGTTGACACAACGGTTCGATACCAACTTCCAGCCATAAGAGACACAAAACTCGGAAGAATACGGACAAAGAATCCTCGAAGATATTCTCGCTTCTACAATGCGGATTTAATATCAAACTCATCCGTAATAACTTAATTGTTTATGCCAATAATCAAAAACCAGTCAAGTTTTAGGAAAAATACCTTCATTCATTAAATTTAGGACTATCTCAAAGAAGACGAATCGTAAATTTTATAATTTTAGACTAGTAAACAACGCTTTATCTGAAACATGTAACTGAAATACGATGCTGTACAAGAGACGTCAGTTGTATATTTAAAGACCGCCTTCCATTTATTTTTGTGGCTTAAACGCATTTCTTCGGATGTCTCCTCGAATAATACTTCAGAAAATATTTATAACAGTAGCAATGTTGTATAGGAAATAATGGGATTAAGAACAGGGACGATCCTTGGCGTATCAAGATCTTCAGATCTACCAGAGAGGTATTAAAGTTAACAAAAGTATAAGTGACAGTGACAGTGTAGTGAGGATGCCCGAAAAACATCCAAAGTGCCAAAAGTGACTAACACCGCTACTGAAGATGCCGAGCAGCCGAAACCGGTCTTGCAAGAGACCAAACCAGCCAGAGGAGATAGAAACACAAAAACTCTACGGTATTCCAACCCCTCGCAGACCACAAAACAGGTATGTTAAACTAAATTGGAATTCCGGTTTGGATCATAAGATACCGAAAAATCAATTTTGCACTGCGAATGACTAGAACAGAATTCAGTAATGCTATATTCGCGATATTGAAAATATTTATTATAACTCTCGAGACTATTTCGTCTCAAGCTAGGAAAGCAATATAGGTATGCAGGCTTTTGAAGCACCGAGGGCCGACAGGATGCTTCGGATTCTACCGACTGATAACATTCCCATTATATTACTCTTGCTACTAGCGATGGCTGAAACAGGTGAGCGAAGATAGACAATGGCGATACGTAATTTACACATACTGTCTACCTACACACGTCGAAAAACCATAATACGCATGTATGGTGAATTTATTGTCGAACAGAATGTTTTCACCTAATGGAGTCGAGATATGTCCGAGTATCCCTCCTAGGCAGATGGACGGTCAATTCTCGGGCCTCCCGGGAACACATTAGAAATGTGATATATAAAGCAGCTGTTTCTCAACAGCCGGTGGTCCACCCCACCCCCAGCCACGGGTTACTACTCGTAAATAACACCCACTTAACCTTTATGGGGGAACGTTTCCCCGGGCCTATGCCTCCTTTCAATACCTCATTACCGGGGCATTATGTGCGATAAACGGGGTATTTTTTTTCTAAGGCCGCAAAGTCCCTGTTGTCCCTTATTACGACTCTGGGGTTCTGTTCTCATCGGATAGTATGGGACGAATTTCCACTCGGACGGTTCATAACTAATCCACCGGAGACGATTCAACCGGCAGTTCTCGTATTTCCGGCTGGCTGAAATTCGAATGGAATCAACGAACCCTAATAGTTCTGAAACGTTAAGAGCTCGATTCGAGTATACTGAAACGTTTCCACTGATTCGCATTTATACATCGTTCAACAGGTTTCAAAAAACAGTTCCTCCTATATTTCGCCTAAACTTGTATTTTCCTCCCTTCTATTTTCGTCACATATGTAGTAACACACGGTGTTCCCGAGTTGAGATATAATTTTTAGCGATTGCGTTCACTTAATTTGCCTTTTTATTATTACAGACCCCCTAAACAGTCAACCCCAAATGACAATTGCAATCATCACCGTCTTCGTTACCACAATCGTTAGCATCTGTTTTTGTTTCCGTCGAGCCCGCAAAGTTTCGGCACATTAGACTTTCGAAAGTTTCCCCCCCTCCCCCACCTTCGGATTCTCGCGTCATACGCACTTCCATTCCGCCCTTCGGCGCTCTCGCATATGTCAGCTTATGAATTATCCTGTCGCCACTGTAAAAGCCGACCGGCGTCAGACCCCAACTAAATTACCGACGGAACGCTACAGACGCGGGGCCGGAACTTCTCCGAGGTAAATTACTCGCTTACATGTACCAGATATCATATACCAGTTTACAGCAAGAATCTGATGACAAGAACATAGTTTCGATTGGCCCGCATGACCCCCATATTTTTCAATTCTGGGATGAAAACAACTTATTTAAAGTTCACGCTTCAGCTACTTCTGCCAAATTCAAATAGGATTAATTTGAAAATATCCAGCAGATGTGTTTTCAATAAAAAATGTAAATATCCCTTTTAATTGATCCATTAACGAATTCATAAACGTGTTAAATGGACGTCCTAGAATGCCATATTGAATCCACTCAAGAACATCCCTCCAGTCAAAAGTCACGCCGTTCGTGGGGTCAAATTGACCCCGGGCGACTGACCAGGGGTTAATTCGACGGTCCACGGAGCGTTAACATTTTTTTGTCCGGGGGTCCCCGGAGGTCGTCTCCCCGCATTTAGGGCCCACAGCGGGAGCATATGTCTCTCGGATGACTCATCCGCCTCGGGCGGGCGCATTCCTTTCCCTCCGCCTCACATACACACACACTATACTGGTGCTCAGTCGGCGGCGAGCTCACCCGCCCGCCTAGGCTAAACACATTTCATTTTGACGAAATATCGACCGTAGGTCCGAATTAATCGACGTAACCGGCACACGAACTGCTTCCATGTTAGGCTATCCTGTCCCCCGTTGTCGGGCTCACCGAGGAGAAACAAGCCGGAGGGGAAAGTGAAATTGTTTCATGAAAGTGTTGCGGAGTCAACAAACGTTCAAACCGTAACAGGAGAACGTACGCGATATTTTTTCGACCAGATGTTTTCTTACTGACTGAAATATTGTTTCCCGAACGGGGGACCTGTGAAAAACAGTAGATTCACACGCACATGGGGCACGGATAAAGGCTAACCTTTCACAGGATAATATTTTCAAAGGAAAGCAACATTAGATTATAACATAACATTAAACGCAGAAATCGATTACACTATCACTAATTGTTCGATATTAAAATGAATGCCAAAAAAATATTCCTGTGCCGCCTTTTAAACGTGACGCTGTTACTGCTATCTAAATAGCCCGTTTAGCAACCCAATTTCAGTGAAATTTTCCTCAGTTCTTAATGAGGCACAGTTGTAATCATCCGGCCTCCTTCGGTTTCATTCCTCATTATTTTCGAAACTTTTGCTTCATTCCCAACACTGCGTACGAGCGCACATTATCAGCGAGTGATAGTTTGGACTAATCCCGGAGGACACTGGATTGTAACACTCCTATCTCATTTAAAATTTACATTTAAATCGAACCATGATAACTAAAATACATTAATAACAAGTTGAACAATTTTTAGATGTTCGAAGAATCGATGAGTGTAAGCTTTAATATCTTAAACCCGAAGAATTCTCTCAACCTTTAACTAGCGAAGCGAAGAATTTGGAGAGAAAAAGAGCAAAAGAGAAATTCGCTTTCTTGGTTCAATAAGAAGTTTTTAATACAAATAAAAGCGATTGTATTGATGTTGTACTTTGTAGATTGCTCTGGAGCGGTTCTGCGATATTATGTTCACTTTTGAGTGTGTGGGTGACTGTTGTGTGTAAATGCCAGATGGTACCCACTTTGCGGTCGCGCAGACCCAATAGCTATCGAAAAGGTATAACGTCCAATACCACTGACGTTTCTATTAAACCTAGTCCTTATTTATATATCCGATATTTATTTCGTCTATCACTGTACCGATATATGTTTATTGCGTGTATTTGCGTGAAGGAGGATTGCGGGCACGTAATGATACAATTAGTATAATTATACACGACGTGGGAGTGTCGTGAAGGTAAACGCTATTTTTAGTTCTTCGCCACTTCGAGCTAATTACGTTTCTTAATAAAAGAATCTCCGAAACCACAACGAGAAATTGCACTCGCGTTGGCAACGAGTCCAGAGGAATATCAAATGACAAAAGTATACAGGAAGGTATTGTAGAATGAACTAAGCAAAGACTTAGTCCATAGTTTCATGGTATTCTTGGAAATCTTAGAAATGGTCTAGCTTAAGACAAATTAGAAGAGTGGCGAGACAGATGATCAGTTGAAACAATTAAACACAACATGGACCTTAACAGTTTAATGCTAATATCATCGCCTTATATATTACAACATTTCGACCGGTAAATCCAACCATGTTCCAAAGTAGGTTAGCTAATCGTGTTCTACAGTGAACTTAAATAGTCGGAAAAATAAAGATTTCTTCAAGCTGAGCCTTATTACAATTTATAGCAGCCTCTAACTGAACTAAATATAACTGGAGGAGGTAAATTTTCTTTACAGCGCTTCTACAGTTAGTAAGTGGTGTTAATTAAATTAGGTTAATAAATGAAGCCGTAAATTCGACTACTTTTCCCTATTTATCACTGCTCCAATATTGTCGGGGACGTAAATTAACAATAGAATAGATCATAATAACAGTTTAAACTGCGGAGTTCCTATTCAAAGCACTGGGGGTTGGAATTAAAGACGTTCGCGGAACGAAGGGTAGGAGGGAGAGAGAGGGAGGGAGGGAGGGGGGAGGGATGGAGAGCACCGTTAACCGCGATAAGGAATACACGCGGCATTAGAGAGAGGCAACCCCCGGCGCCATATTACGTTCGGGGCATGCGTGAACCGGCTTCAACCCCCTTCCCCCCACCTCTACCGGCACCCCAGGCCGCGGAGAGCACAACTTTGTAACTTGATAGCGCCAAGCAGTAACAAGATTAGCGAATTTCTGCGCGGAACAAGTTAGTTTTAAAGGAATTAGGCGACGGAACCAACCCCTCCCCTCCTCCACCCAACACACCCTAAAACCCCCACAAGCCAAACCACCCCTCCGACCCGCCAACCGAGGGTTTACACGCTGGCGAAGTAACAGGCGGAGGTACAATGGCGGTTCTCCAAACGTTATAATATTTCCCTCGTCTGCGTTTCGAATATATCACGAACGGCTACTGTGAAGAGACAGCTTATGCTCCACGCTAATATCCCGAATATTATTTTGTGTAAATGGTCTACTCGTTAGTAAAAATGTTTACTCACCACACGGATTTCAACACACGGTGAAGTGAAACAAATACTCGCACATACCTGAAACAGAAAAGAAATATGATATTAGCAACTTGGAAAAAATTTCCATTGATTTGATCAAAAAATATCCATGATGGAAAAATATAACATGATGGTGGCAATAAGAGAATGCTCAATGTGAGAAAATACAGGAATGAGTCATTCACAACGCTATAAAAAATTGAATACCTTTCGATGTTGAATAAGGACCAGTTACGTGAGTACAATGTGAGAGATGTGCATTCAAAAAAATATTGTTTGTTTCTACACCGCCCTCCGCCCGTTTTTAAATTCAAATTGAATTAGTCAAGCGAAATTGGCAACGTTCAAGAACTAAACAGTTTAGGACGAATGAAGCGATTTGTTCGACGCGAAGGATGTTTCCTCCGATGATGGCAGCATGAAGTCATTCCCGGATTCTATTTGTGATCGCAGCGCGCTAACCGCCCGGCATCATTAGGACACGCGCTCGGCACACGCTCCCATCGCCGTTCAATTAGAGAGGTTTCAATCGTAGTAGAGAAGAAACATTTAAATGAATTTCACTTATAATCCAATTAAGGAGATACTGAGGCGATGAGAGCGCCGGGCTGATATGCGGAGGGCCTTAGATCGAGGCCTAACATATCCTGTTTTAGAAAAATAATTGAATGACTATCGTGGCGAGGAAGTGAATGGTCTCGAAGAAAAGTTCTCAGTGTCACAGAATTAATACACTTTTTGGAAATTATTAAAAGGATCAATAAGTAAATTGTATGACTAAAATTTAATGTTATACAATAGTTTTCTCGTACCATAAAATATTAAAAGAGTTAGAATACAGGATGTTAAACGGATAAATATTTGAATAGTAGCTCTCTTCATTACTGTCAGCCTGTTACAATATACCGTTTATTTTCTAAGATTGAGAATTACAAAACAAAAAGCCCAATCGCTTATTCAGGAAGCTGAGGCGCAGTCCAATTACAACCGCTTTGATCATCATGAAAAATACCCAGCTGAAAATATACCTGGCCGGAAATGTGCAACTCGGCATTTCCCGACCTCTGAGAGATCGTAAAAGGACTTTTTTTTCTAGCGCTGCCCGATTCCGAGGGAAACGATTTCTGCTCTTCTGTCCTCTCGCAAATAACTGTGCTCATGTGGACAAATGTCGTATTTCAAGTAAATGTTTGTAGGGACAATTGTAGGGAATGTACGGCTCGACGTACATCACAAAATGTGGTTATTTATAACCACAAAAGCCGGTTTCCTACAACAGAATAAGACGCCCCCACCCCCTCCAAACCAGCGGGAAGCTGACGGCCGCGGTCATACCTAATTATAAAACTTCAAAGAAAGTTTAAAACTCGGTAAATTGCCGAAACGCCCTTTTCGTAAAAGAATAAAATATA
Source organism: Lethocerus indicus (assembly GCA_019843655.1). Lineage (NCBI taxonomy): Eukaryota > Metazoa > Arthropoda > Insecta > Hemiptera > Belostomatidae > Lethocerus > Lethocerus indicus. Next base: position 12,815,767 of record JACDQD010000010.1, on the reverse strand, counting down.
ACTCCGCGTTTGTTTTTTAACGGCCGAATGAAATAAAAACAAAACAAAAAAACGAGGACATAAAACTACGATAATTTATTTTCTGGAGAACGACGTTGGCATACGCCATGATTTACTTTATTTAAGTTTACGCCAGAATCTTAATAAAATTCAAACGGAGAAATTGTAAAGAACATTTCCTTCTACTTTGTACAAATTACCGTGGCCTGGAGATAATATTTCTTTGCCGGTATTATTCGATAGATAAAAAGTGTATTTTGTATATCACTAATGAACCATATTACAGAAAATTACAGATTTTATAATGCCGAGAAATTAGTAGTTGTCGACTTGACCCACCCCTATAAGGATTTGTACGTAAATTCTCTCTAGTAGCGGTTAAGTACTAGTGTTAGTACTAACTGAATACAGTTCGAGATAATTATAGGCACTATAACCGCATGTTCGGAAATACTTGATAGTTAAATCACCGTCCCCTAAACTCGTTGAGTGGGTCATGCATCAAGAAAGACACATTCCCCGGGGCGAACACCCCTCCCACCACGGCGCGAAGAATCTCCAAGTGCCGGGTCCATTACCGCGCTAAAGCCGGCGTTCTCCCGGTGCATCATCAAACAAGTATTAAACGCCCAACCGAGCATCATCAGGGCTGAAACATTACAAGGAGCCGCCCCCGGCAGCCCATAGAACTCCGTATAAAGTCCATCGGGCCCTAACTCCCCTTAAGAGAGGACGGGTTCATTAAACTTGTTAACTCCCGCTTTCTCAGAGCGCACGAGACACGCTCCCCCCCACCTTGGCAGTTGACGAAACGTCGAGCAATTAATCAAACGACGCCTCTTCCTCCAGTCGCACGACAACAGATTCGTTTATTCCGAAAGCCTCCGTGTCGTTTAATTGTCCCAAGTTAGATACACGGGTGTTGCTGATTATTAACCACGCGGAGAAACGGAACAGGGACATCGTTATGGGACAATAAAAATTATGTCATTCTAACAGAACGCGTGGTTATGACGTTTCTCTTTATTCGCTTTAAACAACTGAACCTACCAAATAATAACCAAAATATTAAAATTATATTTATTCGATCCTACGAAAAATTCTATCCACAACAATCACAATCCCACCCAACAGCAGATTCGCTATCTTGGGCTTAAAAGAATCGACTTAAACAGAAAATTTGGTCTCTTAAGGCCGATCGAAATTGACCTTAAGTAACAAACTAACAATATACAAGGCAATACTCAAACCGACATGGACTTACGGTATTGAGCTATGGGGTTCCACCGAGACATCCGACATCGCTCGCATCCAGAGATTTCAGTCAAAACTCCTTCGTACCATCCTTAATGCTCCCCGGTATGTTTCTAACCACACAATCCACCATGACCTCAGCGTACCAACAGTCGACGAAGTCGCAAAATCTCGGTTCCTGAAGTTCCACTCCCGCCTTTCTTCTTATCCCAATCCACTCGTTCAATCCCTTTCCTCTTTACCCATCCACTATCCCCACCACTGGCCCAGAGATCACCTCGGGCAGTAGTTAAATCAAATCGTGTCAAAAAGCGCCATCATTGGGTGGTTTCTTTAACGAGACAAACACGTGAAAAATATACGTGTCTCAATTGCACCTATAACTGTAAAAGTTGATTGTGCAAAATAGAAAAGTTGAAAAACCAACAATCACAAACGGGAATAAGAACTCGGACGCAGGCCGGGGGCATAATATCAGTGTCCGCACACGGGGAATATCGACATCCAAATATCGATCGGTCACTGAGGTCCGGCAACGGTTGTTCCCCTCATACATACATAGTGCGCGCTCCTCCTTCTTCTTTGCCGCCCCTCTAGGCCTGCCCTCGGTCGACAGGAGCCTCCCCTAAGGCCGGACGTGACCCTAGCGGCCGCCTCCAATCACTGGAAGCAAGGACACGGTCCTCTGGCAATAAGGAATTTTTTTCCACCCCTGAGCTTCGTGACTCGAATATATGATTAATAATTACAAACAGTAGTTAAATATTTCTTCCGACTGAGAGCAACGTATGATTCGTTTATATTAATATTCCGAGGGGACCAGAAGTTGAACCTTCTTATTAGAGGAGGAATGACGGGTTATTGTTTCCGCGTCCCGCCGTCGAAACAAAAGCATATTCCTCCCCCAAGTAGGGAACAAACGGACTATGCCCCGGTCCCGCGAGGACGCCGAAGTCACGAAGGGGGCGCGAGGGGGGCGGGAAAGAGCGGACAATGCGACGGACGGGACACACAGAAACGTCTAGACAGGTGCCAGTCCCCCGGACCCGCCCCCGAGACCGTTCTCCCACAAAACTGTTTCGTCTTTTCGACCTTTCTGTCTTTCCACCAGAACCAAAACACTGTTGTGGAACAAACAGTAAGCCTATAAACGTCGGCAATTTAAGATACGAGTTTAACCTTATCGCTGGAGGGGGGGGAGAGCATGTTATTGTTTAATATCTCTGTGACTTTTCTTCAATCCCCATATTTCATCAGAACTCCGAGAAAAAACTATAAAAATATAGAACGAAATCGTACAACACATCCTCAAAAACCCATATCAGAGTAATAAATAGTCGCAAGGGTGTGCGTATGTACTTCAATAAATAAAAAACGAGTGCTCCGGATTATGGCGAAAAGCCGAAACCGTTTTGGCGTTGGGCCAACTGGGAGAGTGGAGAAAAAGTGACCTGTTACTGTCCGAGTATTGTCGCAAATGTTGTTAAGAATTGTTGCTCCTACTTTTGACTTTACAATTCTGCATCGAGGTTGAATAATTATTGATAATTTAAGGCAATAATTATGTGCTAAAATTCGACGGCAGACTGTTACGTTGCTGTTACGCTGAGGGCGGCGGTACTTCGGACTGGCGTAGACGGAAAGGGAAGTGTAGGGCCGAAGCGGAGGGGCGGGGCCAGGGGGTTAGGGTCAGCCAGGAAGCCGGAGGCCTAATCGCGGCAACCCAATCTGGGCCCGACATCCTACCAGCCACCGCAACACCAACAACTCTCCAGTCAAACAACAATTAGCAGTTTATATTTCGCCTACACTTTGTCATAAGCGAATAACAACAAAAATACATACGAATAAAACCGAAAAAATATCCCCCGTACAATGTGTCTCTCGTACACAGAGGTCTGTGTCAAAGTGGAAAAAGTGTGAACAGTCTCAACGTTCACATTTTATTGTACATAACAATAAGTCGGGAACAACATAAATTAACAAGGCCCGAATATGTCTGTTCAGAATACAGTCAAGATTAATATTTATTGTAAAATCGTTATGCCATCGTCTCCTTACGTAAATTATTCGACTGTTCAACGACATATTCCTTGGCAATATCTTTTCGGGAAATACAGGCGCACAAACCAATTTCATAATTGGCCGATTAGCATAAGCGATTTCTTTCCATTTTTCTAGAAACTTATAGTCGTTTTTTGTTACATAACAACGGTATTTAATCATTTAAGTTTCTTAACTATATTTCCTTATATATAGAAACTGTTAGGTCTTAATTTCCGCAATTCATTTTTACAACGACGAGCATCATCGCCCGGAGCCAAACAAACCGCATTATCTAAAGAAACCGTGCGGCAATAAATCAGCCGTTAATTTGCAACATATCGCCCCCGACGTCGTTTTAACGGGCGCGTAACAAATCGCACGAGGCGCATAAAACACGGCAAAGGGGGCTTTAAAGATACGAATTACAGCCCCCCCCCTCCATACCCCTTAATTCTCCTTCGATCGTTCCGACCCGCAATACACAATGTCTCGACCGGGGGGGAGGGAGGGGGATTCGCAATTCCCGCCGCACGCGAGATTGCAAGGACCCACTATAAAATGAGAAAAATCCACCCCCGGAATGGGGTTTGCTAGTCTTGTACTATATATTTTCAGTTCAGATTCTAGGCTGAAAACCGTTCGAAATATTATTACGGAAAATAACCACTATTAAAGTTGTATAGACATGAACATGTTACAGTAAGCAACTATTCTGTAGAGTGAAGAATATCGTTGTAGAGGTCTGAGCTACTGGTTTTAATAAATGAATAGTTTCAGCTTCTCACTATCGTTAATCTAACAAGGGATAAACTCCGTAACTAATCTTAATTTCAATAAAAATGACGAACAAATAAGATAGAGTTATCATCAAATCGTGCATCCACACGATCGCGAATGCGTCCATTACGGTGAATAAACATAGTGTTACATATAATAGCGTCCGGCACAATTCTGTTCTACGGCCCGTGGAGGAATTGAATTAAAAGTGGGACATGGGAAGCTGAAAAGAAGGCTCGCTAAAGAGGAGCGGGCCTCAGGAATATACCGTTCGGCGGCGGGTTCGAGCTTCCTGCCGCCGCGAGTTTCCCAATCCGAGGGCGCCGACAAGGACCGCTTTTCCCACGTTTGTACCGCCGGTCCCTGGCGCGCCAGCAAAATTGTTATTTCTCATAAAACGAGACGGCGACCGCAATTCCCATCGCTGAACAATGCGAGAACGGAAACCATCGAGTGAAGAAGTCAGCTCGACCAGGGCCACGCTAAGAGACAAACGGTCTAAACGACTCCGTATTCTTACACGGACAAATCAAATTTTACATATCCTCAGAACAAATCTTCATATTTTAGAATTAGTATTCTACATAAAAAGAGAAATCTGTTAATGTCACGGAATGACACTAATTTTTAACTAAAAAACAAAGTATATCATATCCAAACCTGTATCCGATATAATGCAATAGGAATGTATAAAACGTATTTTTCTGCTAATATAATTTCAATGTACACGAAGGTATACGGTGCAAAACCCGGTCATCAATGTTTTTGGCACAACGCGATGAATACTAAAGCGATTCTGAATGGGTGGGAGGGGGAAGGAAAATCGTTCGTTGATACTCCGAGGAGATAAAAAAATTTCCCCCGTCGATGTAAAGTCGGGAATTTCTTTTTCGGTTTTCAAACCGCCGCCTCGCGTTTAAAAAAAAACCCCCTCCGGTCGCGCAAAGAGGCAAAAGAGCCGGTGACTGGAGGGCGCTTGAAACCGGAGCCGGCGAAACGCCACAATGCGAACAAACACTAGACGGGCCGCCATCCGAGCACAGTCATAATGGGCGGACAATAAAGCATTCATTTCGCCCGAATAACAGACCCGATCTTTTCAGACGTTGTTACAGATGTACTTTCTGAACTGAAACAACCGGCGGAGGTGTAAAACTTTGTTACCTCCGGACAATGGGGAGAAATTTGTCGAACTCCAGAAGTCCAGAATTGTTTAAACGTAATTTACATTGTTTGGCGATTACAAGTAATTAACAACTTCCCAGTCAGGAAATAACAGAAATAATAAATTACGCTTTACTGTTTTATTTAATATAAAAATACGTTCCAACCGATTTTTCGCGTTAGTCATCAATTCCAACGGCATATTATATAATAGTATTCGTACATCCCATGACTCGTATATTCAGAGGTTGTTCAATAAAAATCTGTTAAAGGGATAAAAGGTGGTAACTAGATAATTCTGCGCTACACAATTTCCTAATTAAAACCGATCTAGGATTCGGATAATTTTGAATTGATCCGGTATAATTTAACCTAAATAGGCTCCGCGCGGAGAAATCACAGGGCCCATCGCGCCGGCGGACAGACAGGTAGACCCTGTCCATTTTTTGCCTCGGGACTTTATCGGTCGTTTCGCAGAAAGGAGGCCGACACACGAAGGACGAATACGCGCTTATTTTTAAAAAGTTCTCAACCGCCTATCGCGACGGGGAAAAAATATTGCCCAACGCGAAATGCATTCGGCTTTTCACCTTTTGACGCGTGGCCTGATTGAATTGAAGAGAAAGAAAATGGCTTTGAAAAACATAAAAGAACAATACACACAAAACTGTCACTACTGCGATAAGCCCAGAACTCAGTCGATAACCTATTTAAAATAATCGGCTTCTCGGCTGTATAATTTATGAATATAGTGTATACATTAAATTGCATCCCTACACTGATCCTGTATTTCTGCGTATTTTATGTTATAATTTTATACCGATACTTAAATTCCATTTTTTATCGGCAGCTGGAAACATTTCGTGATCCTTAGTAGTTACTCCGCAATGTTGAAACTTTTCTTCATTTTATTCCACTTCCTATTCAGTCTGGCCGCTGAAAATAGGTTTTTTTTTCATTTTAAACCAATTTACGATGTTGTCTCCCATCATCAAATCAACAACACATCCGATTCATTCGAAAATGCTTTCTCCAATTCCCCGGCATTCTACCGGAGGATAACCAGACAGAGTTTCGTTCGCGGTGCCGCCCCCCATTGTGCCCGACAGTATTATTGCGGGGGCGGAAAGAAGCCCGTCCTTCGCCCCCGGTCTTCGCTCTGCATCGCTTTATCATCCCGCAACATCGGGGGGCGGTGCGGGTACCCGTAAAATTTCAAAAACCTCTAGGGGGGTGGGGTGGGGCGGTAAAGAACGGAGTTATACAATGCTCGGGGTAAAAGAAACGCCAGGGGGGGGGGGAAAGGCGACTTCAAAGTGCCATCGCATTTTCAGGACCCGGAGGCCTTTTTTACATTTGTGCTTTCCTCCCACCCCCACCCCAACTCCCGCCTCGTCCTCCCTCCTTTCTTCCTCGGGTTTCCAAACAACTGGGAATTGGAAACAGAGGATCGCGACAGAATGGAGGAATAGAAGGGATAAGGGTGAAACGTCCTTTGTTAGGTGAGCGGCAGCGGGGAGAGCGGGCCACTTCACCGGGAGACAGCACCGGTTTTTTCGAACCCCCCCGCTTTTTTATTTTTCCGTCCTATTTTTCCCCTTTTATTTTTTCCCAGGAATTAAAGAATTACGGGAACGATAAGGTCCTCCCTCCACCGCCGGCTCAGTACTACAACAGGGTAGATTGGCCAATTAAAAGGGGCGGCTTGTACGCGAACGTCTTTTTTCTGTATTCTTATAAAATAGGACATCCTCTAAAAACAACGCTTTTTGATGTTTCCTATTGTCTTTAACAATATATTTTAGGACATCGTACAGTCGCAATCGCATTATGTTATTTTTTATACGGGAAAAAGTTACTATAAAGTGGTAATTTTAATACCATAGATACATAGATCGTAAACGTATATATTTGTAATTCATTATATATCACTTTTATGTTTTCTCCCTTACACTTAAAGACAAAGTCAGGAAACATTTAACGAGCCGGATTTTACGATCGAGCAGACCCCGGAACGGTAACTCCCCCCCCCCTCGCCCCACCTTTGGTGTTCCAACGTGGAAACCCCAATTGGAACGGGAACGACTGCCCGGTGTTGAAGCGACGCCCGGTGAATCCTAAACGAGCGAGTTTAGCCCTGCGGAGGAGAAACGGCTCCCCGCCCGATGAAGCCGATTTGGCGCACTTCAAAACTACAGCCCGACACCGACGGGAATAAAGTTCCCGGCACCGATTTTGATCACGACCCCTCGATAAAAACAGCGATCTCGGCTTTATATGACGATTCTGACAAACGTACGATACGCCCCTTCCGGATATTCCTTCATCTCTCGTAAACGCTACAGTTGTACGAGAGTTTACGTTGTGTCAGATATCTAAAACAACAATCACGGGCCAAAATGGCGACAAGGGATTTACGAGGGGAGGGAGAGGGCTTAAATTTAAAAGGTTCTTTCTTCGCAAAGCGGGTGGGGGCAGGGAAAATTCTGTAAATTAAGGGTGGGGGCAAAGGCGAAGGACCGTCGGTGGCGGGAAGGTGGCCGGGTGTGGGCGGCGGGAGGGGGGAGTAGACAGCAGAATATAAATCTTTAAGTGGATACTGCATAATGGAGGTTGTTCCCGGCTAAAGGAACGGGCCGGCAGGGGCGGGGGGGGGCGGATTCAATATAGGAACAATAATACGGAGGGGCGTACTTTGGGGGTGTGGGGGCGGGGTGGGTGCTAGGTGCTTTTGTATGGGGGCCACGTAGCCCGCCGCCGGGCCCCGTATCGACCGGAAGAGAAGAGACTCCTCGGCCTTTGTTTCTGGGCGCCCCCAGAATTCGAATTCACCTTAGAACCCCTAACCCCCCCCCCTACCCTCCCATTTACCCACCAACCGACTGAACCGCCATTACGCAGTTCTCATTATCGATTTGAAGGTAGTTTACTACCTTAGAGGGATCCCGCCGGCCGATAGGAAAGAGTAACATGTTCAATTTAAGATATACGTACAGATAAGGCTCAATGTATCTCTTACAATTGTAGACACACGAAGAATTTGTTATTTATCACTTCCAGTCTAAATTCATAGTTATTAATTTAAATATATTTGTTTGCTATCGCGCTACGTCCTTCCTGCATCCACTTGTTTGCTTATGCTATTGTTGTCGTGGCCAAATATTTTTCATAATTTATGAAATAGATGAATAACTGTTACGAATACTGAAATTACTGGTCATGTGTTCGGATGCGTGAAAGATTTGACAGTTTTTTTTTCAGAATTGTTTCCAATCGTTCAAGCCGACTGTCATAATGAAGTAGGGGCTAAATAGTGTGGAGTTCGAAAAGATGAGCTGTAACGAAATATCCATAGTTGTATATTTCGGAAGTGATCGACAGTTCGGTTTCGGCCGGAGTGCAGCGAATGTGTTAACGGAGCGGTGAGGCCGGCCCGCGGCTAAAAGCTATCGACCGACTGCTTTAATGCACCGTCGTTGGCAAACCTAATTTCCCATTATAACCTCATAGAAAAATGAAAGGGGGGAGCGACCATTTTACGTGTAATTCGGAATCAATTTTTATCTGTAATCCATCGGCGTACAATCGAATTAGAGAGATATAATTCGTATCAAAGCAAAATGAAAATCGTCTCGGGTACAACGTGCGGATGAAAATTCCATTTTTATTGTTGCAGGTTGTGCGTGAATGACATCCTCCGATAAATTATTTCCGTTGGATTTTGGTTTCACTCTTTATCGAGTTGCCCGAAAAATTTGTTTAAAACGTGACAAAAAGGAGACAGAACAACGGGCGAAGAGGAAGACAGTTGTTAAGGGGGGAGGGGGCGAGTGCAGATCCTCGCAACCCGATAGAATTAAATGATAACCATATGTCATTAACGAACTTCACATCCTCCCAGCGTACGTTTCCGACCTAATTTCGTCACAATGAACGTAAACGTACGGCTAGCTGCGAGTTTTTTCCCCTTCCTCCCTATTCTACCCAATTCCACAATACGTAATTGCTCGATTCGACAGCGGAAAAGGGCCCTGTGACGTAACACTTTGGTTTCACCGGTCACATACAACATAAAACTATTACATCGATAAAATAAACTTCACAAAGTCAAGGGATATTTTCTGCCGAGTGTTTGTTGGGACCGCGCCAGGTGTCGGTTCGCATGACACACGCCCGTATCTTAGAGAAGGGCGAATGAAAAAGCAGTCGGGGCTGATCTTGTGGGGGCGGCAATTAGAGTGAGGGGGCGCGTGACAAGGCGCCACATGGCCCGCGTGGCCTTAGCGTGTACCTACCCACCGGCCCATTAACCGGCCGATGGCGGAGGGCCGATCCTTCGCGCGTCTTTTATCGACTCTTCAGATAGCGGCTCCGTCCCTCATGCGATGCCCATCAACGACACCCGGCAAATGGTAAGCGGCCGATGTTGGACGGCTGCTATGAACACCTGCCCGGTTAAATTCAGTACCGAAATATCGCGCTCTTAATCGTGGTCCAGCTTACAAAACCGGGATTGCGTCAATAATACAGTGGAATACCACTGTGACAGGGCATTTCATCGGGAAGCCTAAATACCTCTCTATATTACTGGCGGTGGCGAGAGGCCGAAATTAAGGCCAAACAAGCGAAAGGAGACCGAAAACACGGCACTGATGATATTTCCAATAAACGTCCTAAATTCCACATCGAAGTGGAAGTAGAATATGTAGTCTTCATATTCAAAAAGATCTGTCTGGTTGATTCTCGTTGGTTTAAAAATATAGCTGACGAATATGAAGCAATGTGATATAATATTCAATTTAGAATTGACTCCTCCTACTATTGAAACTACTGAATAAAAACATAGAACTTAATTTTGTACTAAATAATCGAATTAAAAAAATATTTTATTACACAGGGAATATAAATATAGAGTACAGGGTGCAGTGCTAATGTGTAACAACATGGAGCGTGTAAGGCTCTCCAATATCTGCGGGGCAATTACTATAGGTCGGTGAGTCCGTGTTATTACGAGCCGTCAAACGACATTATGGACACTTTGTCGGGCCGATTTGGCCGAGGAAGAGGACGCCGCCCGAGATAAGACCCCCTTGTAATCCTCTCCTATCGAAGCCCTTCCACCCCCCCACATACTTACCCCACTTTTTACGGCCGGTTCGACGAATTCATCCCCCCCCGCCGCCGGCCAAACTTCCCCGCGTTATTTTTTTAGCACCCGTCGAGCAAGGCCGGCGGAGGGGGCGGGGGGTAATCCCCATAAATATTTACCCCCCTTTCACCCCTCTACCCCTCCCACTCCGAACACTAACCCCGTAACCCCTGGCAACATCCGAAGGAGTTACGGGTTTCGCGCGAGGACTGAGAAAGCACAGCGCAGTCCATATACGGGTATATGCAACTAGCAACGCTAAAACGTCCTATAGTGATAAGCACAAGGCACTGTTTACGTAGTAACATAGGCGCACAAGAATAAATTCTAAATTAAATTTAAACTTTAGTTAGTAAAAATAAGGGGATGAAATTTCGAATCCAGGTCGCTCTCCAAACACCTTTCAATTACTCCCATTCACGGAATCCCTTTGTATAGGTAAATTCCTTAAATCTGAAATTATTCGGAACAGTCACGAATATTTATGTGCACCGACCTAAAAATATTTCTTACGTTTAATCGCTTCTTTTTGTTCATATTCTCTTTTACAGTAGAGTTAACATGAAATTAGCCGTAAAGAAATATCTAGGAAGGGCGAATATTGAACGGAATAAAGAAAAAGGAAAGAAGAAGAAGAGGAATCTTTTAATGTTGGCAGGGCCGACTTCTTCCGCGGACCAAGAAAATAGTTAACCCAGATCCAGTTCATTCCCTTTGAACAGTGGGCTCTGGGAGTTAGCAGGGAAACGGCTATAAATATTCACCCCGGGGAGGGAGAGGGGGAGAAAACACGGGCTGTAATTAAGAGCCTCGCCCGGTCTTCGGATATGTTTACACTTTTTCATTTTTAGGTCCGCGAAATATCAAGAGAACATTTTTCTTTAATCGTAATTCAAACCAACGCCCTCGATAACTAAATAAACAACTGAATAATATCAATGAGCGTAAGAAATTATAAGTAACACCTATCTACCATCTTCAAAACTATAATCAGAGCGTATAGTAAGAAATCAAAATTAAAAGTATTTTATAATAATAGGGATTTATTCTTATTACTCCCTAAAATCATGTAAATCATCATCATTTCAATATTCAGCCCTCCTAACCGGCGAAAATGAATTTGTATGTATCTTTTGCCCTAGGCAATTATAGTATTATTAATTTAATTATAATTATTTAGAAGGACAAATAGATCATATTTTTCGATGAATAATTGTATTAAAGTAAGGATGAAATGTAAGTTATTCGAAACAAAAACATTTCTGTCGCATCAACTGTAGCTCAAACAAAAATAGCAATAATTCCATTAACACGATCTAATTCCCTGTTTTTTCCTCCAAAATTTCCGCATATTCCGTCCTGGATTATATTTAAAAAAGGGAGAACAAAAGGATGTTCCCCGTTCGGTCCCGAGGTTCCTGAAATGGGACTACCTTCGCGGATTGGCTCCGACGACCTAATTGTTGGGGGGCATTTCCATAAGTCGGAAGTGGGCGGCCACCCCCCTACCCCTCGCCGCCGACAGCCCGCCTTTCCGCTCCCACGGCGTTCACTCACACCAATTATGCAGTCGGTTCCCCCAACACACTTCAAAACGCAGTCCCGAGACCCGAGACTACGGAGCAATACTAAATTTTAAATCATCGCCGAGGAGAAAACAAAAGTATTCAATTGATATGACAGACCTCATAATCGTTAATTAATTATTAGGTATTACGCCCAGAGTAATTCGATCATTTAAACCGGACATTTAAATTTTCCGATCTGATTCTTTAGCATCTTAACGCCGTGTCACATTTCACGGATTAGAAACAGACAGACTGCTGTATTTTGTAATCACTCTCGTAATATTTTAACACTTCCTTTATACTCACTAGTGGATATTTTAGGCACCAAAATGAAGGCAGTGTTCGAAACTGAAGGGGACATCATGCCAATTCCGCCGGTTTTACTGAAGTGGGAAGTTTAAATTTTCGCAACGCCTAAAAACCACTAATGCTGTCAATAAATATAGCACTTTATGACCGCAGAAAAAAGAAATACCGACAAAAATTACTCGACGAACCGAAAGACGTTTATAATAATTTATGGCGAGGTCGAGAAAAACTCGAGAGATGTCACATTGCATAACGATTGAATTAAATGAGAACCGCAAGGTGAGCCTGGTAATTACCTTGAACTTGAACAGTTAATAACGCCGGATGGCAAACGTCTTGACATTGAACAGATTTCCTCACGTGAGTTTCTCTTTCACAGAAAATAAAGCCTATCGCTACGTATATAATTGTTATATTGCCGTTAATACTTGGTTTCACCCATAAATGACAACCAAAATATGAAATTTCATTATTCTATTGGTTCTTCTATATGCGTGTTGTATTCTTTGTGTAAACGATAAGCCTGTAAAGCTAATCAACCTTGAGAAATGTAGCTTAATTAAACTTACTTTCTTAAGTCAGTAATCGGAAATCGGTAGGAAATATATTATTATTAACTATATTGCGAAGGAATTACAACTGCGAACTTGAATCGAATATTAATACTGAAACTCCGTTCTAAATTGCCACGATTCTCATTAAAACTTGGTACAATTCCTATTAAAAATGAAAACGGAGTTATCATCATTAAAAATTAATGTCGATTGTAACTGAGGACTTTCGAGTCCAAAGAAGTTTAATCTGTTCAGGCCTGCATTAGATACTTAACTGCGCTAAGTATCATCAGATGTAACCAATAAATCAAATACGGTGTTACTTTGGAATCAAGAACATAAATTACGACCCTTAATAAATGTCTGTTAACTGGTTGTGTTGCACAAAAGAGATGCCCAATTGAATATCTTAATCGCTGAATAAACCAATATAAATAATTAAACTAACTTTATCTATGGACGTCAATAGATTTACATTGTATACATAATATTTAAATAACATAGTTAATAATGTCTGGTATTTATAATTTTAACAAACATTCACGAATTAATTTGCAATTCAAAGGAATCAGTGATGTAATAAGTAAACCATATTTGAATTATGTATGTGAAAATAAATATTGTTGGTCGATCTAGAACATATCCAGAGGAAATTTGTGGAGCACAGTGACCCAGTGCCTGAAAGCCCAAGTAACCCCCCACCCCTTTAAAGCTGCCACTAAACCTTGTTAGGGGGCTCCAATCTTCCAAAGCCCCACCTCTCCTCCATAAAATGAGTTAAAAGGCAATGAAAAAAAAATTTCCTACAGCCGCCCAGCACAAATAAGACCAGCCACAACAAAGTGAAATTCATCAATACGCAATAATTCGCCTCAGAAACAGTTATTATTAGGGGCCTATTGTAAAGTGCTGAAATTCAGAGCCGTATTACGCTTCAATCTTCCATGAAAATGAACCATTTCATCACTCGATATATTAATAGCCGATAGGTAATAAAATACCGAAAAACAGAAAATTGCTCGTGTGGCATTAGTTTGTTCTTTAACTTCAGTCTTAAAGTATAAATAAAGTTACATATTGTCTAGTCATGTCGCTTTGGCAATATCTAATTAAAATACTTCCAGAAATACAGTCAGTAGCGTCGTTGCCGTTGGGGCAACGTTGGTAAGACGACATTCACAAAAATAACAGAAATTCAATCAATTACGATCCCATATACTCTAAATAAGCTTACAGTAATGTTGTAAAACCGGGTATTTTTCAGCTGTTGTGAAAACTGAGACTCGGAAAACTGAGAAATTAAGCGACTAGGCGAGCTTACGACTTTTTCTTAAGGGAAAACTCGAAATATGATTTCGAAAGGTTCTGCCCCCCCTACCACCACGGTCCGGGGAAAAGTCCGAGACAAGGTTTCAATTAGAAAAGTTGAAAAAGAGAGAGAGAGAGAGAGAGAACATTTCGGACGGGGCAAAACAGGGGCGCCAGCTGGCCCGGTTCGAAGGAACCAGCGCCCCCCCCGCGGCCCCCAAAACTGGCGCGAATAAATACTGGGCTAATGAAAGAAAGTTGAGAACAATAAGGCCCCACCCCCTCATTCTGGTCCCGGGGCTTGGGCCCCAAAGACTAGTCGGGGCCGCTAATTAAATTATAAATAAGTGAGAACGATAGCCCCACGACCGCCTCCCACTCAGCTCCACACCAATCCACTCGCAACGTTTTCGGTTCTTAGAGACGCGGATTTTAGCGTATGGCTAGATTTAATTTGGGCCAAGAAGCAATTTGCCCCCCCCCCACAAGGCAGCACTCAACAGCGCCCCGAGAAAACCCAATTTACCATTGGCAATAACAGGAACGGAGTGCCGAAGCCGACAGTTGGGAAATAGTTTCTTAAATCTAAACCTACTCGGAGTAGTGTGTGTACTACAGGACTACAGAAAATGCGAGGGGACATTCAAGATATCTTTATATACTGCGGGGAGGACCAGTCAATTACTTAACGGGTCAAATTTCATCGAAATAATTCATCGATCACCGAGTGTACAGGCAAGCCAGTCTTGGGTTCACTGCTTACCACCGTCAGCTGCCTTCATGCCAGTTAATAATAAAGCATCCTGTCAGCACAATTCTCATTGATTACTTTAATCTTAATGAAGGGTCTCAGAGAAATGGTAACTACTATAAAACTCATATTGTTTTATATACCAAATATAATATCTTATTATTATCTATCTAAAGACTAAAGGCGGCATCTAAGAATCATACGCTTATAACATCAATTCCTATATGGAAATATGGTAAATTTCTCAGAAATACTGACAATATTTTATTACAGGCAACCGCACTAATCTTAGGAAATTCCGGAATAAAAACCCAACGAGATGTACTTTTATAAAATTAGTTTAAAATGAATATTCGAAATGAAAATTAATTTAGGGACGAACGCTCCTCTGCCCACGGTCCCTAAGGTATTTATATGCATCAGGCCTCGGGGTGAACTCCGGGTGCGAGCTGCGGCATTCGTCGTCGCCATGGCAACGGTGAAAGTCCGATCCGGCCTACCCCATCCCCTCTCTCGCTTCAACCCTCTCGCCGAGGAAACTTCTAAACATTCCGAACCCGAACCCACCCCCGCCAGCCCCAAACCCCACAACAACCGACAAGAGTCCCGGCAGGAAGGAGTGGAAGAAGTATTTCAATAACCGGGATTGTTTCGGGCGCTTAAAGGTAAAATAATAACTTCATTCCGAGTTAATAATCAGACGGAAGGGGAGAGGGTGGAGGGGGGGGTCGGAGAAAGAGAAACCCCGTCCCAACTCCGGTTCTAAGCCATGAATCGATAGGCGGATTTTGACTTCCGCATTTCCCTTCACAATCTTATATACTCGTAAAAAAATTACGCGATCTCAACGATATCCAATAATTGATCATTACGACTACACGACTGCGAGACGGGTAGTTGAAAATTACTAGGGAAAATTAAGATTTTTGTGCGTTCAAACAAGAGAGCGGGATCGTAATAAGAAATCTAGGTCGTAGCAGATTGAGGCGAACTCAATAAGTATAAATTTGAAATATACATTCCAAGTGTTTGGGTGAGATGTACCCGGAAATCTGCTAAGGCGGCGACCGGAAGAAGTGCGGCGCTTATAAAGTTGCAATCTTATAAATTCCCGCAGCTCTCGGGCCGTGAAACTGGAATGGAATCCCCCTTTATCCGAAGCGGACACTTTTACCTCACAATGGGCCGTCATTAACAATCCCACACCTGACGTGAGGTGTTACTAATGAGCGGCGGACAACCCCTGCCCGACCCCTTAAAGGGAGGCCCTTTCTCCGGAATTCCGGTTGGAATTCAGAAATAGCATTCGGCCGCGGGGTAAATTTCATTATTCGACTTCAACCGGACAGGACGGAGGTGGGTGCGTCTTAAAATACCCCGAGGTTTTTACTCATATCACCTCATAAAAACTGACAAATAGAAGTATAAAGGTAAATTAAAATCCTACTGTAATTAACAGACCCGAGCCGAGTGGGCCCCCAATTCGTTCCGAGATGGCGATCCCTCCACGATTGAAAGGAGGCCGAGCAATAGCCGAACAATTAAATAACCCGACCGCACAATGCACTAATGCGCCGGCCGACGGAGACGGAACTGGGGGGATAGGACAGATGTGAGCGCTGAGGATGCAGGATGTGGAACAGATGTTGCCCACAGGGGCAACAACAAATAACAGAGGCCAGTGTCGGCATAACGAGGCGCTAAACAGCATCAATTCACAGTCGCCACCGATTTAATTCCAAAATATTTTTTCCCGTATCAAACGGGAGTTGCACTTATCGGAGGGCCGCCTCAAAAACACTTTCAAGGAACGACATTCGAAATAAATGACCGAATTCACCGGATGTAAGTCACGGAAGTATCATTTAACACTTTATAAATTCAGTAACAACAAATATGCAGTTAGTTAAATTAAACATTCTCTACTGTCGGGTCCTTGAAATAAATCAACTCAGGATTATACTGTCATTTTAGGCAGAGGATAGCGTATTTTTCATTAGCAAAATAAATTATAAAAATTCGCTGAGCCAGGCGCATAGTTTCCATTAAACACAATATGATGGATACCTTGCGCACGAAGTATATTTTTTTGGTTAATTTCAGTAGAATTAAAGAGAATTGGCCAACTTTATATCGGCGTTGTGGAATAATCTAGAAGATTCGAGGCGGAAAATCGGAAATTTATCTAAATCTTTCTTGCCGGCCCGGTTCGCAAGAAATGTCGGAGTCACTGCTGCGTGGAAGTATTTAAAAAAAGAACGCGATCTTCCGGAGCGATCCGGCCAAAAATAGTCCAAGGGTCCTGTGGCGGCACAACAGTGTAAAACGGGTGCTGACTTACATCCCAGACAACGGGAGAGGAAACTGAAATAATAGCCGAAAACATTTTTTCTCGCTGCCGTACTATAATTAAATAAAATCAATTTTGAGACGCGAGAATATTGAACAGTTGGTACAGTCTCAAATGAACACCCGCCTAAAATACCTGATGTTTTAAACAAGAATCAGAGTTAATGCTTGTATAAATTTCCATGTAAATTTATACTTTTCATAAGTGATTAAATTGTAAAAACATTGTGTTCGCCCTGTTTCGAATTACAATCGATTTTTATAGTTATAAAACCCGTGAATTAAAAACCTAATTACTCGAAATGAAAACATGATTTCCGAACTACGGTCTGTCACATAATGTATATACCGGCTATATCCAACTCTTAGAGTGAACAATACGATTCAATTTCAGGGACAAGTTCAAGTGGATTGAATTCAGTAATTTAATTTAATTTGGACTTGGAGTGAGGGAACAGTAAAAAAACATGGTGTAAGTCATTCAGAAGAAACTCTGGTGGCGGACGCGCGCCTCGGAGGCTCGCACGGAAGCGCGCCGACGCCTTCTTAGCCAAGTGGTATTAATAGTGCCTTGGGGTGACGTCACGGGTAATCTGGTCTCTCCGTCTCTCTCCGGCTGGCTCGCCGCCGTAGCGTGAGCAAGCGAGATGGAAGCACGGAGGAAGAACGTGAGTGTAAGAGAGAGAGAGAGAGAGAGAGAGAGAGGAGGATGGTGGGGGGAGGCGGGAGTTATGGTCGCCTGGAAGACAATGCTTAAAGGCCACACGCACGCGCTGGCGCACATGTTGCCTCGCTTCTTCTCTTTTAATTCATCCCCAGTTTCTAGACTGGATACTGTCTGAAAACAACAACAGAACCAGTCGAATGGGACGAACTCCAAATATTCTCAGAGTATCCCCCTCGCTGACTTCCACGTTTCAACCAGCCTTGGTAAAATACACCTTTATTCTAATTAAGTTTACGACTTCCCGAAATATTTGAAAAATAATTATAGACATTCTCAGACAGCCAGCCTGGCAATTTTTCGGGTTGCTTTAGACAGTTGAGATGGTTTTGTGCAGAAATGTGAGTCTACTACTGGACTGTATAAATCATAAAATAGTAATGCTCATTCGGCGAATAGTTAAAAAAAATATTTTAGTGGATTTAGTGGGCGCAGAGTAGACTTAAAACTAAATAATATCGAGAGGAAACAGAGACAGCTGTAGAGGGCAAACAAAAAAAAGTCGTAATACGATAGGTCATGCTGCTCACTGCTAACATTTGCCGGCCTATCAATCGAGAGTAGCAAACATGACGCAATCCAAAGAGCGAAGAGAGTTCGTTCGCTGATAATATATTCCGTCCGGTCTGCGACACAACTTTCTAAAACCTGCGACAGCGGCTCCCGCCTCGCGTTATTCGAGAGATAATCGTTAATTCTCAGTCCGAAGAAAATCGCGTATAAATAAATACCGCGGTTACAGAACCGGTCGACTGACAGACGTCTGCGCCCCAGAGCCGTATACGGCCAAATTCGAACAGATTCAACTTTCTCCCTTTGGACCCGACCCAAACAATATACAGGCGCGGAGGGGGTAGGAGGGATTATTCCCCCGGAGCACGAAAATCTACTGCAGAAACTGAAGATTATTCCGATTGTCCCCCGTTCCTACGGCCCCCGGCGAAAACCGCAATTTCGTTACGATAATTTCAAATAGACTTATCGTGCCGAACGACGATTTTGTAATCCGCGCCAACGTGACACAACACGGCCACAATAACGTGACATTTGCCAAGAAACGGCCCCAGTGCCGTGGGCGAAATACGGCGAAACGCTGCATGATTTAATTCGCCTTATAGAAATATCGCAGGGTTTCCGGGCATTTATAAAAATTATTCCAATAATGCTTTCCTTTTTCGCTGTGCTAAGAACAAGCGATTCTGTCAAAGAAAGGCGCTTTGTCTTTGAGCGTTATATTATTATGTCCTCAAGGTCTGGTAAAATGTATACTATTTGATAATTTTCAAACTTAGTTTCTTTAGGGATTTTATTCCTTCATTAGGGGAACAATGTTCAGTAAGAAACAAATAAATATCTATTTAACGATTAAGTGTTTACCGAACTGAAAACTATTGTGGTCTCTGCAGCCGCAAAATAATCCGATATTGAATGAGTCACATAATAGCGTTAGAACGACCGGCCATTAATGCGGAAAATCGGGCGGCGGGTACGAGGAATTCCAGTCCAGAATTGGGCCAAACATCCCGTCGGCCTTCAGAAACAATTAGGGCCGGGGCCCGCTCATAAAAGCGGGGCCCGCGCGCTCCACTGACGACGACACCCTCCTCCCCCCACTCGTCCCGCACGCTTCCGTCCAGTGACTCCTCCGTCCCGCACACACAACAATGGGCCCCGCAGTCTTAGCCTCTGGCATAGCCGGGAGAACAGAAGACGGACATCACACTACACTTTGTATCGCCGAAAACAAAAGTACGAATTATAATAATTATCGGCGACCGCACTGTCCGAGACAGGGGTCACGAACGGGACCGCTGTTCAAGGTGGAGGACGATCGCAGCTATCTTTGAGAACGCCGGTCGCACTGTGAGTTATCAGTGACAGCGTTCGTGCAAAGTGATGATAAAGGGCGCTGATACAGTGTCAAACGAATGAGGGTTCGGTGAAACACACTCTGTATTGGAGCACAGTTTTTTGCAATTATTTAATTTTTCACCGCGAGGCGAGGACGCACGGAGTAACAAATTGGCCGGCACCGGCAACCTTTTTCATTTAATAAATACGTTGCAATTATAAGTTTGAGGCTTATGACACATCCTTAAATAATTTTACGCGATAACCCAAAAAAAGATTGCGGCATCTATAACGCGCATTTAATTTACCGTGTCCTGGGACGGCCTGAAAACATTTCCAGGTCCGAACAAGAGTCGTAAATCGCAGGAGCGGACGGAATAAGAAAGTGGGACTCGGGACGGGAGGAGGGACCGTTTTATTTTTCGAAAGCCCGAAGTTGAAGGAACCGGCTCCCGATTTATTAGGCTAACACTCGAGGTTGAAAGCCAAATTTTCATTAAATATACATTCCATCAAACTTCGGCGGTTGCCAATATGACTACTGAAATTTCTATATTACGTAATTACATCAAGAAATGTTAACATTACCAGGTATACTACTCTTGCTTACGAAACATAAAGGAGTTGGAAACATTTGTAAAATGAAAAATAAATCTTCGATATATACGGTATTTCTTTTTGCCCTTATCCGGTTTTGGGAAGGATTTTTCCACCGAGAAAGGAACAGAAGAAACTGGAAGAAAGATAAAGGTTGTGACAAATACGATCCTATTGAATACGAGATTCATTTGTGTCTAAAACAAACGCTGAGCAGGATTCTTCAATTCGGGGGCGCACTCGGGGGAGATAGGTCGCATTCAATTTTTATTCCGAGAGAAATGCTTTAAGAAACGACTATTTCGTACAAAAAAAAATCTATAATAAATTACAGTACTTGAGGGATTTTGTGCCCACCCACAAGTCTCCAGTTTCGTTTCAATATAATGCGAAACAAACAACGTTGTTTCTTCTGCCTCCACCTTGGTATATGGTCTTATGTTAAACCATTTTCGATTTCCACCAGAATTCCGTCAGTTGGCCATGCGCGAAAGGTGAGTACGAACAACGAATTCAGTTTCAACAAAAAACAATTGAGTTCGCGAAGCTATCAGTAAAGCATTATTACAATGTTCGTATTTCATAATATACGGTCGCAATGCCTCCCGTCCCAATTAACCAATTCGGGCAAATTGAATCGAGTAAATCCGAACATTTAATTCGCATGTTTAACTAACATTAATTAATTGCTTACAAATTGCTCTGAATTAATTCGTCGCCCAATTACGGTAATGAATGGGTCAAAAGTGAGATGTTCGATTTTAACGTACAATTAAAAGGCAGAGGAGGATAATTGGCGTTAGGAAAGATGAAGAAATATAAATTTGGAAAACTGCGATTTCAAAAGATTGAAAACGAGGTCGACAGTACTGATGTGTGAGACTACAACAAAATTACAAGCGCGGCATATCATGCCAAGTTGAACAGCCTGACTTATATTGTGATATGATTCTTGTGTCAGGATAAAATTTTAAAAACTCACTCCATTTCAAATTCTTTCGAAAATGAGAAAGTACAAAGTTTACACAAGTCTTAAGAGTGCAGGAAGAAATAATTTTCAGCCAAAATTAATACAGGTCGGTAATCCCAAACAATTTATTAGATCCTGGATTTTGAAATAATACAACAACTGTAACACTTTGAATACACATAGGATTTTTATTCAAAGTTATTAGAATTGAATAAGCGGAAGTTTCGAGAAGCACGCGACAAGTATTTTACATGTAGGGTTTCTCTCTGAAAAACCGAGACGAAGCCATAACTCGATTGCTTCGAATTTTTGCGAAACTGCTGGGAACAACACGAGGGAACGAATTACTTTCATAGAGAAAAAAAAAACACGACTGGACGTTAGAGCCTTGGGGTGGCGCAATAACAGTTTTCTCATTACAATAATGAGACATGCGTCCTCACATCTTCGCCCCGACATGGAACTTGTCCAATTTAGAAATCCATAAAAGCGAGGAACGTGAGGTTCTTTAAGATTTCCTTTAAAACGGTCATTGCAAACCGATGGCTTTATTTTTCGGCGGAGATGAAATCGCCGTATTACGCGACAACCTATTTAATTCATCAGATGAATTCTGTTTCCAGTATTTGGACTGCTATTAATCTATTTCTGCAAAATATTTATTACACTGTAAAGACAGGTCCAATGTCTTATGCTTCCTGTCGGGACTATCGCGATCTTCTTCCTGGAGGGAACAGTGAAAAGATATTGGTGACTGGATATCCCATCCAGAATGCTACTGGCGTGAAGCCATCATATTTCCAGTACGAAGATGTCCAGCGATCGATGCAAATACTCAGGATAAATAATTCAAATTTCAACCGAGAAAAGATGCAAAGCAGGCATTCAAATCAAATTGAGTTTCTCGGATTCCAATCTAGGCAAGGACACTTCAAAGAACTTCGTACCGACAACATTTGGTTACAATGAGATTCTAAAATTATATTCGAATTATATGTTATAAAAATCATTAATTAAATATGCACGCTTTAAATTTTGGATACCGGTTAACAGAATGTTCGACTACAGTAGGCAGTTCAGACCAAATATAATACCAAAAATCTTATCATCTTGGCACTGTACGCTGTTTTACGTTACAACTATTCTTGATAATATTCACAGGGGTTTATGACGCAACAACTTGCACCGGATGTAATCTGTAATCATCGCCTGTGGACGGCGTTTTGTACATGCACAGTGCGCAAGATGAGAACCAATTTAAATATTGGATTGTAAATTTAAGAATTGCTGTTTTAGTTTAATGGAACGTTTCGAATCCTTCCGAAGGATTTGGTTGGCCGATAGTGATTAACGTTGTAGGTTGGCGGAAGTTAATTGATCGGAAAAGCGTTCGGACCTTATTGGATTGAAATGACCACCGGTGCCTAAAGTGAAAGGGGGGGCGGGGGTGGCGGCGCGGACCCGTTTGCAGACTAAGTTTACGACGCCGGGACCTTTTAGAAGCATAATATTCCCTCCCCCCTTCCATCACCCCCCGGCCCGTATTTATAATGCGCCGCCGGTATTTATTGAAGTCCGTAAAATGAGTTTATTGGCGGCGTGACCGGGGACGATGACTTGGCAATCCCGTTAATTAAGCGCTGCCCCCTACCCTTCCCAATCTACCTCTTGGGGGCCCCTCGTAATAATTTCAACCCTTATATAGGTAAAAGGGAATTTCATTAGACCAAGAGAAAACAGCAATATAGGGAAGGGGGAGTTTTATTTCAAAAAGTTTTGAAAGACCGGAAGGTAGTTTTCATCTATGGAAAATATAGTAGAAACATTGAATTTCAAACCGCTGTTAATTTATGCTCACGCGAATTTAATACGTCAAATAAGATTTTATAAATCGATAATGATTGTGGTAATGTGTTAGTTTCATTACATTATGAATGAAATGCGTAGATGAGAACATACAAGGAAAGCAGAATAATATGTCGGCATTTTTTAATTGGGGTAATACAAGGCATTCTGGAGATAAGACACTGTATAAGTCCGCGAAATAATTACTGCGTCCGCTAGTACGTCACTAGCGAATAACTACATTTCATAACGTTTTAATGATCTAAAAAATATGTCCAATGGTAGCAATGAAATTTATCCTATTAGTTTCAAACCCGTAAAGATAGATAAAACCGACATAAAAATAATCTTTACTGCCAACATGAAACATATTTGACAAAAATTGGCTTCGTAAGTTTAATTAAATAGAACGTGAATAGAACAGAAAATACGCATTCAGTTTATTTTCTGTACTTCGTACGGGAGATAAAGCCGGGAGTGTACATAAGAAATGGCGCGTTGGGAAAGTTAATAAAATGTTCGCTAATAATAGGTTAGGTTGGGGGATAAGGGGGAGGGGGAGGAGGGGGCGCAATTCCGGATTTGGTCCGCATATCCATTTCAAGTTAGTTCAAAACCGTTGTCGAGCACACAGAGAAAACGAGCCCACATCTCCAACCCCCCCCCTTCCAACAGGGGGGTGAAAACGTTTGAAACCAACTCTCCACCCTAGACCCACCCCCTCCCTCTAGACCGCCACACAACCCCCGCGGTAATTTCCGAACTTTACCCCATTACAATAATCGTATAACGCTCTCTCTCTCTCTCTCTCTCTCTGTCTCTCTCTCTCTCCCCCTCGCCTATCTCCAACCTTCCCTCCGTCTCTGTCTCACTGTGCTACATATATGGGGGCTCGGGTCCCGACCCCGGGGCGGAGGCACGTAGTGTCGCACGTGTCGAAATTGCATTCCTCGAGGGGAAGAGGGTATTATTATTATTATTGCGCTCACATATTGAGTTCTTACCTAAAATTTATTTAACTATTTTAAGAATTTTTAAAAATATAATAACATTCACTCTTCTGTCAGTCTTTACATTCACAGAACCGGCATTCCGGTGGCGGTCATTTACACAAATGTGAATATTATTTGACGCTAGGATAATTTAATTGGCCAGAACGTATTTTAATTATGATTTCGATGTTATTTAAAGGTGTGCATACTCAAAATGAACAGCGGATTGGAAACGGGCGGTAAAAAGGAGAGATAGAGAGAGAGAGGGGAGAGAGAGCGCTGTCTGGTAGTGGAAAGCCCCCGGGGGTGAGGATTAGGGAGCAGTGGGGACGGGAAGCCGGGGGCGGAGCCGGGCCGGCAACACGCTGTTGCCTATTTCTGGCAGATACTTGCCTCCGGGTGGCAACCCCCAACCCCCGACCGCCCCCCCACCATCGGAGACGGTACGCCGGACGCCTAGCTTAACAACGGCGGGCCTAAGGCCGCTCCTCTTCTGGTGGCCCGTTAGCTTAGACATCCGAGGATTAGTGCCCCCTCCCCCCGCCCCCCCGTGTAGACTGTCGGCGGGGCTGAAGCTGGGGATTAGGGCCTTCAACAAGAGGCTCACGGATATTTCTCTGTACGAAACGGAAGTAAGGCCAATCTACCTAGAGAGGCAGCCAACTACCAGAGTTACACAGTCTGTACAACACAAAACGGTCGGCTCAGCAAGTTACTGTACGGGTAATTGACGAAAAACGGAACTATCGGAGATTGAATACCACTGCACTCCTCGTGCTGGCGATTAAAGAATTCGAATCTAAAATTTAGTTTAATTTAATTACATTTTTTTTTGTTATTTGTGTTGGGAGGGATTTTGTTGTTTTTATCTTACAATATTAAATAAAAATTATCAGATATAGAATAACTAGCGCCCCCCTGAGTGTGGTGCGGAAATGTACTTAACTAAAGTTCGTTGGGCATACTTAATCCGATTAACTAGATAACTAAAAATAAACTTTTTTCAATAAATTTTGGATAAGAAAACTTTTATGATCGTAAATACACAATACCAGATAGGTTTCCTGTCATATATTTGGAAGTCAGTACCTCACAGATGAGACCAGTTGATCGAATATATATATAACCGATAATCGAACGAAGACTTAGGGCGATTAACAAAATCCCTTCCAAATCAAATAAGGTAAACAACATCCCCAGTGACAGTGACAGTGCAGTGAGGATGCCCAAAAAACATCCAAAGTGCCAAAATGACTAAAACCGCTATTGTAGATGGCGAGCAGCCGAAACCAGTCTCGCAAAAGTCCAACTCAGTGAGAGGAGGACAGAAACACACGAAATCTACAGTATTCCAACCCCTCGCGGACCACAAAACAGGTATTCTAAAATAAATATGTTCTAATAACAGCGACTTCTATGAATGGGAAAAGAAAATGAATATTATATTTCTTCAGGACTGGTTCGCTTCTCTACATGAATAACAGAGTAAAGAAGGGAACCTGTTACTGGAAATAGGTTGCGAAAAAGAGAACACGCTGTCTGATAAATAGGAACCATTAAAGTGACTATTTCCTTCTCGAGGTGGAAAAAAGCTTTAGAATAGGAGTATGAATTAATGAGGGAAAACCCGGAGAGAGAGAGAGAGGGCGAGAGATGACGGGATCTAAATATAGTTGAGGCGCAGTTGGGTGTCGTCAGTTATTCAGAACCGATATTGAATTTTATTTTTGTACTTTCAAAGTAACAATGAGTACAAGGAAAAAAGGGGACGCATAATGAGTTTTAGAGGTTTCATCACGGCCAGGTGATGAGAAGAAGCAAACATGATAAGGCCCGCCGTCAAAGAATCTCGCGAACCGTACGCCGAACCTGTTATCACACTGCCGTTTTAATCTGTTCAAGACGCCAAACAAGGAGCCGTGGAATTCAAAAAATTGATAACAAATTATTCAGTTTAATGATAATGACTCCGACGCATTGCCAAGAAATGGACCGATTTCAAAAATACAGTTCTTTCACATCAGATTTCCTCGGTTTTCTCAGTTCCACAACAGGAAGCAAAACTGCCGGAGGAAATCCGCAAACCGTACAGAGAAACGCCATTTTCTCAGGTACGCAAAGCGTAGAAAAACCGTTAAACTTGAAACGCGGCAGGGAACTGATTTTGACTTTGGCAATTTCTCGAACAATAAAACAAACGGAGTTAAATTATAAATTATCTTATCGTTGTTTAATTTTTCAAAGATTGTATATTTGTTTTATGATACCGGCATTGGAGCGACTACGCAGATAGATAACGCGTCGATTGGTCGACGAGTAATATTTTGTATTCTATTTATTTTTGTCTCCGTACAAACTGAAGTTGTATATTTTTCGAGAAGAGTGAATAATGAAGCTGTCTGTTGGATTTACCCCTGTTTAAAAAAAACCTCGCTTTAAATGCAGCAGAACGAGAAAGAGGCCAAAGTAAAACATAGTGCAGCATTAATTATGAAACATCCTTTTAATACTGTATACGATCCCATTGGATGCTCTAACTTATTTTTCTCTCATTGTATAAATTCGCAATCCAAAAATTTTTTAACAAAATTGATTCTGAAATATGTCAAATTACTGCCAGGAACATAGTGAATCCTTCAACCGTTGAGAACGTTAAGGACATCTGTAAAAATGACTACCAGTTCATTCGCCAAACAAAACACGAAATGTCTTACTATTATACCCATAATAGTTTTGAATTCCCCTCGAATTATTGGAAATTAAATGTTGGAATCGTGAAGGAAAAGGGATATGTTGGCGGGAGCTAATAATATTTAACCTATTCCGCTGGAATGCCGATGTCGTCAGTGCGGCGGAAAGGAATGATGTAATTGTTAAGACTAGTCGCGTTCTCCTTCTAGAGAGATAAACAACCGATAGACTAAACTGCAAATAGAAAGCGGTTTCTGCTCTTCTGGCCTATTTCAGACTTTACTTCTGCAGCTCAACTTCGGTTATGGATACATTTCTGGACCGCAAAGTTCTTAAAAACACTTTTCAAGATCGGAAGTAATAAAAAACACTGACTCGCTTCAAAGGAACTTGACATGGTTGGCTATATAAGTTGTTACAGGACCCCATTATGGAACCCATAAAACGTTCAAAAATAATTAACACTATCCTCTAGAATTGATAGATCATTCGCAAGCAGGCAGAAATTATCTGCCGGTTCTTATATTATTAACAATAGGTTTTTCCAAACATACGAGGAAAAATAAAATTTCGGACATAACCTTAATTAAGGTAAGAATTAACAAAACAGCGCCCGGATTAAAACGTTACATAAGGAACCTTAATAACGACACGAAGAGAAAGATTTTGAAAAATGGCGGGTCCGCATCGATCTTACGATACAAATGAAAAGCATATTAATTAAGGAACAGCGTTCCAACAATGGGGGTCCAATTTAGCGTTAATTAATTGTTAAAGGTTAATTCGAAACGCAATCCTGGTTTTGGCACCGGCCGTTCCGCAATTAGTCGCGAAACAAAAACCCTTTCGCCGGCCCCCCACCCCGGGGGTGAAACTTTTATTCGTGGGGTACACACGAATTGGACATTCGGCCGGCGAATTAATACGCGGGCCCGCGGTTAATTCGAACCGAGCGATTCCCACTCAGAGCGGCCCTGCATTTTGCCCGACGGGTCGGTCGAAGCCCGGGTACCGTTCAGTTCGAATCGATGGAACGCGAAAATACACGAAACAGTGCCACTTAAAAAAAACATGACGGACGACAACGGATGCCTCAACGACGGCTTGATGTCAAAAAAAACGCGAAGAAGAACACATTCCCTGGCTAAAAACAAACCTTCAATTATTGGGTGCGTCACAAAATAACCGTTCGATATTTCCAGTTATAAGGAAATCGTTCGTGACATTATCTCTTTACATATAGATAAGTATTAATCCACACATCCGCATATTACATGCTCGGATATTATCTCCCTGTATTCGATCGCGATTAATAAACAAATGCATACTTCCATTATCGGGTATAAATAAACGGAAAATGCCGATATTTGTTGTACGCATCCAATTAACGAAATGGCAGGATAAACATCAACAATTCTTCGTATACAGCTAGATCGAGTTTCGAACAGTACGGGGGGCCGCTCGCGAGGCCGTGAGTTATCGCATAGATTCTGAACGAATCGATAATGCAGTAAAAATTAAAAAAAAAAGGGGGGGGGAGAGGGAGGAAAGAAAAATAAGCCTAATTTAAAATTCGTGGAGATCGCGTGTCGCTCGGCTGGCAGAGGGTGATACTGTTAATACCGTGTCTCCTCTTAATAGCCGGTCCCTTTTGGGCCGGATACAGCTAAAACTGACTTCATTTACACGACAATTGCCCTTTCGTAGTTTAAATTGTGTTTTTTTTCCAAAGTTAAACCGAAAAAACACAAACGATAACGGATCGGACGACGGGGAACAAATATTTTTTTAATGGTTTCATCGAGTCGAGCGCGTCGAGTAATCGTCAAGGCGAGATCGCATTTTATTTTAATTTTCGATTACTTATTTTAACAGACACACACGCCCATCGCATGGTTGAACGAAAGTGGCGTGTTTACATTTGGCGAGGTTTCCCGTTCTGGTCGACCGACGCTCTGTCCGACATTGAAACGCGATTTCTTAAACAACAAGCCGCGGTTTAAACGCCGTAAAGGACGAAGATATCGAATTTAATCTATCGGGGAAATCATATATCCCGGTATTTTATGAATGCTAATTTTACCACCGCTAAGAACTTCACACTGTTTTACAGTAGAAGTTTCGAGCGGGAAATTATGCAGAAAAATGCTATTTTAAAATGCCACGTAAAACGAGGAAAGACGTCGTAAATTATATTCCTCCGGCGGAACAAACAACACTTTCAACAATTCGCCTTTAATAAGCAAAATTAATGTTGATACATAGCAAAGGAACTTAGGGCCACACATAATTAATACGGATTATAAAAAAATTACCAGGAATTCTGCAATGTTTTAATAATAACTCACTTTCCGATCCTAGATTGAGTAAGTATAATTATTCTCTGCCCAAATTTACAGATAAAAAGTTTGCTTGTTTATGTTAAGGCGATTGTTTCGTCATTTCTACACCGGCTTTGATTATCATAACTATTTCAAAAGGAAAAATAGATTGAAAATAAAGGGGAATGTAGAAATCCCGTCGGCACTTTCAATTCAAGTACGCCACCATGTTACTGATCGAGTGCCACTGATTATGTCGCCAGTCTAAATTAAGACGAATTAGGCAATATAGAAAAGTCGCCATAATTTATTTCCAAATAATGTGGGTCAAGTAAGTCTCGTAGAAGTTCTTTCAGACGGAAAAACAGAATAAGTTAACACTTTCCTTAATTTCTTCTGCACCGAGTGGCCGATCCACAGTGTCGTTTAGCCCAATATAATTTGCCATAAGGAAACTATGACTTTCGGCGGGACAATTGGACGGACCAAGGACGCCGGCTTTAATCATTTCCGGAGGCGTCCACAGACTGGGCCACAAGGCAAAGGAACAAACCAAACTAATTTGTGGCCACTCGGTATTAACCAGTCGGTAGGCGTAATTTCTCCAAAGGAATTTAACTCAAGTCCTGTCGACTACAGAAAACGAACGCCGGATTTGCGGAAACGGTGCATGTTTACTCCATTATCGTTCACTCAATTTTCATTATGCACAACTGTATTCGACGGTAGGCGTACAGTTTTTAGACTATTCCTAACTGTGCTTAAATTACGCAAGTCACCCCAGGCATCGCTGAATTGAACTGAATTGCCGAATACGGTATACATTGAAATATGCGGATGAAGTGAATATAATATCAATAGAAATCCTGTAAAACGGGACTAATGAATATGTCGCCGTTAATTTAACTAGATTCTTATCGCAGAGAAATATTTATTTAGTATTTTGTGACTGAGTTTGTCAATAAAAACCGTGAAATAGCAAACAACCGTGGGCCACAGAAGAGAATACTACTAGCGAGTGTCTGCTAAACATAATCTGGATACCAAGAACAGCAAGGCAAATCTATTTATATAAACCCGGAAAACCCCGCGATTACTTATTTCAAGAGTCGAGATAATTACTCCGCGAGTCAAATTAAGTCGACGAGGATATAATCGACATTATATCTTAATTTCGTAAAGGCTGCAGATTAGTGGAAACAGCGTAGGGGGGACTGAGACATTTACTGGAGGTTTTCACGACCAAACCGGGAGTCGGTCACACGCGAACGCGGCATTTCGAGCCGCCACTGAGAATAAGGCCGCGCCGGCTATTTTGTAGGGCACGGCGTTCGCAGGGGTCTGCGCCCTGATAACAGGCCCCAGCGCTTGGAAGACCGCGTTTCAATAGGACGGACCCCGAAGAAGGGGCCGAGACGCTATGAGATGGGGACCGGCGGACGGCCGCTCTCTGCTCGGGCTATCAACACACTTGGGGCACAATCCACGCCGCCCATTGTAAACAACCGGCGGAAATATATCACGGCCTTTAATCTCGGAGCGCCGAACACGAAACATCACCTTTTAAATTAAAACACCGTTATTACGAGTATCCCCACGCCGTGTTATCTCCGATCGCTTTCGGCCCTATAAACGATAAATGAGTCCGGATGAAATTACCGAGCTCGAATTTTCCTGCCGACAGTAGATTAGGCAAAACAAATACGGACGCCGGCGGACGACGCAGTCGTCAAAACTAGGTTTACGCGTGTAAATACTGAGAATAGAAAGAATCGGGAAGGTCGAACGGTTTCGTCGATTCGTAGTACGCCTAACCCGGTGAAGGGTACCTAGTGCTGGCTTACAGAACTGACCGGAGAAGCGGATACACGACAAAGATAAGATGGGATTAATTAGGGGAAGGAGGAGGAGGAGACCGGATCGGAGAGCCGGTGAAGTTGTCAAAGGGAGCGCGTTTTCGAGATAAACGGCGGGCGCGTTTCGATCGTAAAATAAAAGGGAGCCAAGGTCGGACGGGCGGCCGGGACGACGCGCACAATCGAGGTATCGATAAGACGACATTTACCTGTTGCCAGTGGTCCTCGAGCGAAGGCTGGGCCGAAAAGTATCCCGTGTCGTGGACGACCTGCAGTTCCTTGAATATGTTGCCGCTCGGGAGGACATCCATTCCGACGTGGCTACGGTTAGACCGAGGACAGCGGAGCGGACGATCGACAAGGAGTGATGACAATATCCGGAGGAGGTCCGACACTGAACTAGCGCGGGACGCGACACGATAACAACAACAATAACAACAACTCCATGAGACGGGCTCGGCCGACCGAGACCAGACTCGGATACCGCCTCCGAATTCCACACTCCTAGCAGTATACCACTACCGGCGGAGGCACACAGACACACACTGTACGGAACATGTAAGCGGCCGGTGTTGTAACCCCTCTCACTTGACACTGTGGCGGTGGCGGCGAGGGACGCGGGCTGTGATATGAGCGCGCGGTTGAGCACTGAGGACTGTGGGGCGGGCGCGACAAGCCGCTCGGGAGCCAACTCTGAGACTGGCCGGGGGCGGGCCCGCGCCGGCCCTCTCTCTCTCTCCCTCCCTCTCCGCAGCGCCGCGCCACCTCCCGGCCCACACTCATCACCCCCCCCACCCCCACAACAGGCCACTCTTCATTACCCATTCACGCCTTCTTCTTCATTGTTCTCTCCTCCTCTTCACTTTCCGTCTCCTTTTTTACGACGGGTTAACCGCCCTCCTTGTTTTCTCTTTTAATTGCTCGAGTGCCCCCTTCAGGAATTTTAAAAAATGAAGCGCCCTTTTCCCCCCCACTAAAGACCAGTTACCCGCGAAATCGTTCGCCCGACCCTCTCCCGCAGACCCCGACCCCGACAAAATTTAAACTATCCTACAATAAGTTGTACCAAGTTTTGATTCGTTTAATTCGGAATTCCGCCAACGAACGTTATTTAACTACGTTCTACGCGCAAAGAATACCTTAGCACTTAACTGTCATACTAATTGTCAGTATACTGTCTGCGTAAAGGGGCTAAAATATTCACGCTATAATATGTCTATTATTGGAGGGAGGGTATTATACATAGTCATCACTTCGCAAAGGTGTAATTTTCATTTAATAAGGGTTAAATAATTTAAAGGGGTTAATAGAATAAACTATACCCGTACTATACGAATAATATACCCATATATCGTATGTAAAATTGTCCCACTGTACGCGCATTTCAGGCAGACGGTATGGTTGATTCGAAAATAGTAATTATGCGCGAGAATGTATTCTTGAAATTAAATCGTTGGGGAGACGATATTTACGTGAAGGAATACGACTCCGGGGCAAGAATGTCATTAATATCTTTCACCCTAATATGGTAAGGAATTGTATAAATTCCTAGGGACTCGGTCGGAATTTTAATATAACAAGGGATTCCTCCTGAAACACTTATAGCCTAAATAAGTAATATGGATTCACTTCGGAAACAAAACCGACAGGATGAATAGAGAAATACTTCGGCCTACGGACTATGCACAGGTCAACGGATTCGTTAAATAACATTCGAATATAGAAGAAGAATTTTCAAAACCGGATTGAATCGTTTGTAATTTCAATACAATATTTCCCAAATAGAGGTAACGTTATTAATTTTTGAAATAACGAGAACGCATTTCTCGAATAAACTTCGAATATTTTACAGGAATATGATCAAAAAACAAAACGTTTTAATACTATGATTTTCACCTATTCACTGAGGCCATATTTTCCGTTCAAAATGTTATTTTATTCATGATGACTCGCACGAACCAATTTGATTATTCATAATGCCCCAGAAAATATAACGGGATAAAAATTCACCTTCCAGTTTTCGTTAATGGCCGTTTGTTTGTACCTCCAGACTGCAGCTAATACCTATCTCTATCACTGGCATGTAGATAAACATTTACATATGTATGTAAGGTCATTCAGCCTTCAGAAGGATACAGGCCCCGTGAATAATGACCCGGGAGACTGATTTATGACCGCGCGTTTCACTTAATTATACAACGGTTATTTCTATGGCTTTTGAATCATTTACAATGTCAAGGACCAAATTAAAATACACAAAGAACCGATTGAACAGTACATGTTGGGAATTTCCATGAATAACTTCAGTTGCCGATTATTCAGGGCATTACATTATTACATATTCTGTGCACTGTTTCTCTTAAGGCTGGCTATATTTAATTAACCCCCTTACTTTAAGCTTTAATTTAATTAAAACAGATTTTCTTATCAAAGAAATTTCTACTCATGTCCGCCTGTGGCCTCCGATTATTTAAACCTTGTTTCAATAAAAAGTTTATAATATAGTCTCAATCAGTTTAGAATACCTGTTTTGTGGTCTGCGATTGGTTGAAATACCGTAGATTTCGTGTGTTTCAGTCTCCTTTCACTGGTTTGGTTTTTTGCTAGACCGGTTTCGGCCGCAGCCATCCTCAGCATTGTTCTGTGTGCAGTACAAGTGACAGTGACAGTGAAGTACACAAAAAATCATCCAAAGTGCCAAAGTGAAGATGGCGAGCAGCCGGAACCGGTCTAGCAAAAGACCAAACCAGCGAGAGGAGACAGAAACACAGGAAATGTACTATATTCTTAATCATTTAGATTATATCCCCTAGAACAATATGATTGTAGGAGGAGCACTACTAATACAATTTTATACGAGGATACACAGTATGAGGATTTAAATAACGAGCAATAGAATTGATTTTCGATTTCAATTACACCGGATTATTTAAATTAAATAAAGGGAAATCGACGATTAATAAAATCGGTTTATTGTTCGGCTATCCCCGAGTGGGGGAGTTGGTTAGGGAAGTGCGTGAAATGCATATTAGCCGGACTTAGGCCCATCGGGTTTTATGGGATCATCAGGGCGGCACACTAGTAGGTTGGGCCTCTCCCCCCAAAGGGCCTCTCGTTACACGCGCTTTGCCGCTCTACAGCCGCGCGCCGTACGATCCGAGGCCTTATTGGATTTGTAAGAGCCGCCGGGGAGGGGGCGTTAATCGCATGAGGTTATAACCGAGTTAGAGTATCAAATGGGAATAAAGGCAGGAGTTCACCCCTTCCGGTAATTGAGATACCGACTATTCGCAATTTTACATCTCGCCCCGGCCGACAGCACTATTAGCAATGGTGGGCCTCGACAAGGGCTCTGTGTACTCGCTCGTGTTGATGTTTGAACGGTCCGGAAAGTGGCTAGCACTAGTACCACTTAACGACCTATTGTCTGTCGTCACTCTCACCAGTCCCCTCCCCCCCCCCATTCACGGTTACCGCATCTCATATTTACGTAATAAGACCTTACGTGAATTACATAGGGGCCATACGACCAACCTTGATTCCTATTATCCCGGCAGCACAACTGAGAACAGAACTGGCCGAACGTGCAAATTAAGCGTTTAGAATATTACAAACTATTTGTATTACACAGGTAATTTAGTACGCAGTTTAAAAGTACAGTTCAAAATCGAGAGGCTGAAGACGTTCAGTCAATTCACTACGGCAATACTAATTATATTAGTGGAACCTATTAACGAGTAATAATAATTGTTTGTCGCGTAAACCTCAAACCGGTTTAACGTAGGATCAAATAAGCGGGTGTTGATAGTGTTACCAATAGCGGATTCCGAACACCCTACACCTTAGGTAACCTGCCAGCAGGCATATAAGGTAATGGCGTCGACTGCGAGCGATTTAAAATTAGGAACGGCCGGTGTATACATTAAATAGCGAAGACCGAATGTATCGAAATACAAATCTATAAAGGGAACGCTCGCCGCTCAGAACACGATTCGGCCATTAAGTGAGGGAAGCTCAGGGCAACTCCAAAAGTTGCCAACAGGGAATATGCGCCGTCTAGATAACAACCGCTGTTTTGTATCCAGCTGAAGAAAATTTAAGGAACATCTTCGAAACGTTTTAATTCGAGAATTTATTTGACTGTTGAATGTATAAATGAATTCAGGTTACGGCTTTTTACCTCAGCCGTTTTCCTACATTATCCGTTCGAGGCGGAATAATACGAATTCGAATAATACGATTTCCGATTTATTTATTTAACAGCACTGGGCGGTATTACTTTGGCGGGACGATTATTAAATTAAAACAATACATAAGCTGAACTAATTTTAATATTTAATGACATTTTAGTTTTTGTAATAACAAAATATATGTTAAATAAAAACGAATGAATTACCCAAGTATAGGTTGCCTAACATGCCGGGTCCCCATTATCTATTCGTATGCATTCCTCCCCTCTTACTAATAATAGCGGAATTAAGAGGCCTATTTGGGCGCATAAAACGCGAGAGGCGAAGACGGAGAATCTGATGGAAATCTTCAGAAGAAGCCCGACGGCCCCTTCTAACCTCTTTAAACTAATCTTATTATATTGGAGTTTTTTCCGGAGGGAGGCTCTTAGACTCTTTAAACATATAAATCCTAAAAGTGGGACTTTTTTAAACCGAAGAACCCTTAGAACTGTCGCAGGATCAACATCAAAATGCTACGGAAGAGCGTGAATTTAGATTATAAATTATAGCATTAGGTGCACAACCGATAAGGATAAATAATTTTACTGTTCTTCGAATTATACAAATGCCAATATTTTCATGACTTGAATTGAACGACTTCAATTATAATATAGTGAAAATGGATATATATATATATATATATATATATATATATATATATATATATATATATATATATAATTAGGTAATTGAGAAGTAAAATAATTAAGCCAAAGTTACGATTTTGACAATAAAACAGCAGTGGAATTAGCTGTAACATATACATAAGTGCTATCTTTTCACGTACTGTTGAATCAGGATGTTTTTCATTGGAAGATCACGCAGTTAAGAGTAGCGAGGATAGTTTTGCGTTTCGCATTTACTGGAATAACAAGGTGAGTTTTATTTGTTGATCCATCTCAAGTAGAGGAGGCGTCACAGGCTTCTTCATTAAATCATCGAGGCTCTGAACTGATTCAGATTGTTCGATTTATTCGCCAATGATAATGTAGAGTGTTTCAAAGCGATTTGCGAAATACGCATTTACATTTTCCTATTTTGTACTCGCGGAATAATTCGCCGGAAAGAAAAATCACCTGCAACGACACTCGGCGTGAGAGAATAGAGATAATGCGTACGGTGTAATTGGGGCAACGGCCGTGCCATAATTATAATGGGCTCTTTCTTTTTTAATAAAGTAATAAGACCCGGGGGAAATGAGGGATGTCCTCCGTCGCCGGCGGACCTTCAGACGGTCCCACAGAGCCGTTCCGTTTCGATGTGGGAAGGAATTTATCATCTTAATTGCACGTCCAAGGCTGCAAGGAAAACTGCACGCAGCTCCGATGCACAATTCCCCGTACAGTGCATAATACAATACCAATTTATTCAACAGTCGAAACAGTAAAAACGGCTTAAACCAAAAGGACTTTATAGCCCCAAGAACTGCGAGTTGTAAGAGTAATCTTCGATCGGGATTACATTGAAACAGTTTCATTGATCACTAATAATTTAAAATTTAGATAAATAATTTTATGAGTGGAAATTCGTCCTTAATGCACTTAACACAGCTAAAGCATTCGTCTGGTCTAAGACTAAAACAGTCGCCGATCCAGTCAGGCTTATCCTGCGCTAGACATGTTTAATTCATTAGCATTCCGTCTCCGGTAAAGTCAATAGGTGAATCATAACGTCGCAACGCTGCAACAGCAATACAAATAAGCAAACATTCCAATGTTCCAAACGCTGTATCAATTAATTTATATGGAGCTAAATATTTCGGGACTGAGTTTAAACCTGATTTGTTTGTTGGAAATCCTCGGCTTTGTAAATATAAATAGTCGAAGTTATTTTCTGAGTACTATATTTTGAATAGTGTACTCGCTACGAATTATTGAGTGTCACTGTACTGTAGCGCGTAAAACTGGGACGAAATCGAACTGTACGGGGAAACGTTTCCAGGATCAAAGGACCCAAGGAGTAATTTCAGCACTGGAATAAAAGCGGACAGGGGTTGAAACGACGCCAATAGCTCCCGATAGCCCAATTCCACGGCTAGCCGCTACAATAACTCCCCCCCCTCCCCCGTAATATAACATCTTTGAAGCGTATTTCGAAAAACTCGAGCCGGCCGTTTTAGAGCGGGACCGTTTGTGGAATTAATTAAAAACAAGCAAGGATTTGTTACCGGGAAGGTGGTTTGTGGATGCAGAGATAAGGCATGGTCGGGCGTCGGCCCGGGGGGGGGGGGGTTGGAGGGCGCCTCTCCTCTGTCATATTTCAGCTTCGCCCTATCGTCCCTGCGACGGGGGTTTTGTTCGAAAATTTAATTTCTAATTTATTCGCCGATTAATTGCGGCCCGGATTAACGGGCGGGCGTTAAGAATACGGCGCAGCGCTTATCTCGCGGCTTCGGCACCGGCACCGGCTCGAGATTGCAAAACCGAAGCCATCCCTTTATTTCCGCACCTCTCGAAAATGTTCACGGCTCTCTTCCCGTCCCGAATACACACAGATTTATTGTTTGAACCGTGGGTTTTTTTTCCACCAATTCAAATTTAACGACGATAATAACCTACATTACTAAGTAAACGAATATTATCCTCATTCAATACCATTTTGATCTTCGCTCTCGATTCCTACCTTCATCGTTAGGACCTTTAATTTCCCCTTTGTTACAGTAATATTCGGGGAGGGTTTCAACAGCCATTTAAATTCTGTGTCTTTAGCGGCAGCGACGCCGTTGCGAAACCGAGATTAAAACCGTGCCCGAAGAGTAGGCCAAACGGATAAGATAAGGGGCCGGGGCAGTTTAAGCTCTTTCGGAAGATAATGGCTAAGCCGCGAATTCGGATGCGATTCCCAGTGCTCCCCACCTGCGCTCGAGGGTTAGATAGACACGGGCCCGATAACTGGCGGAGGGGAGCACAAAAGGGACGCGGGTCTCCGGATTGGAATTCTGTGCGTAAGCAGCAGGAGGAGTCTCTCTTCCACCTCTCGCAGAATGCGCGCGGAATGAGATAAGGGAGTTTAATTTGCGAGGGCGCCGAAAACCGGCCGTCGTCCTTTTCTCAGAAACATATTCAAGCGTCTCTAATATACTGGGACGCAAAGAGTTTCGTGAGGCAGCGCCACCGATTACGGTCTAATTTCTTAAATCCTGTATGCTTTCAATCGTTTGCTCAAGGCACTAAATAATGTTTCATTACATTGTAAGTCAAAGAATTATGCATGAACATTACCCTATTCCCGGACAAGAGTACATACGTTTCTCCTTACTTTTTCAATCATGAAAAGGTTCTGAATTCAACCGATGTACTGTTAATGTTTCAGCGAATATTTTTCGCTAATTGAGTATTAGCGCACTAGTATATTGTAATGTTAATAATTCCCGTGGCGATACTTTGGCAAAAGGCGAAATTCGATTGAAATTTCCATCGTGCATATATTCTAGACACAAATAAGGATTATTACGTTCGAAATACTCTAATCTGCTTAAAAATTGAAATACCCTGTCCCATTCAGGGCCTCCGACCATCCCTGCGCATTGAATAGAGAGAGAGGGGAGGGCGCGCTTTGTGACTTCTGGAACTTTTAAACTGGAAAGTTTAAAAGGCGGTAGCATTGAGAGTCGACGGGGGGGGGTCTCAAGGATGTTTACTTTTGTTTACGCCCGACATTATTGCGTTCGGTATGGGCCGGGGGGTCGGCAAGTAAACCCGGCACAAAAGATGATGATAAGAGCGGAAATATTCGGAGCGAATTGCGCTTCTGGCGCTGTTGCCGCTGGGCCGCAAGCCCGGAAGATCTCCGCGCTTTTACCGTGCCCGGGGAATTTCTCACTGCGCCTCTGTGGCCTTCGGGAGCCTCTGTCATCGTTAAAGCAGGCCGTTGCCGGTGGGTGATTCATATTCGAATTCGCGATTCATACTTTTCTACTACCGTATTTAATATTTAGAAGGAGTCCGGATATGATGGTTCTTCTCTTTAATGAATTATTGAGTACATGAGGTATGCAGAACGGCGGCTTTATAACTCATGGGTATGGGTAGAATTCGCGATTTTTTTCGTTATTAATTTTAGGGACGCAGTTAGAGGTTTTTACTCACGTGCTCCCGGGTTAGGTTCAGGGAGACACGTGGACATGAGAATAACATCAATTTCCTAAGTCATGATGATAACGATTAATGCCGTCGTGTGATACCGAATATTTGAATGCCCGGAAGGAGGAAAGCTTAATTTTAATTACACGAACATAATAATTAATACTATATTTATGCTCGACAATTATTACGAGGACATAACGAATAAATCGGGCTGAATATTCCAACAGGCTATTAAAATAAATTGTGAACACTTTATTGTGACAGTCGACAATTTTCGTCCGAAATTCGGATACCGAAAGGCCTAAGAAGAGAATATTCACCAGTAATTTCAGGATGAAACAATAATTGCAATATGTACAAAACGTTGTTCCTTCGATATCAACGCACGATGACATTGATGTATCTATTTATTTACACCATAAATAATAATTGTATAAATAATTATTTACTTTTACTTCAATTCAAGGCGCCAAGTATGCTTATTTTCACTTATCGAAAGACCGGGATCGATATTAATAATTCCGACGCTATCTTCGAGACGTATGATTAGACCTGTCCGGATTTCGTCCCGTCGTGACCCTTAAAATGGTTATCGGTTCTTGAATTTCAAGATTAGCCGCCGCACTCAGGATAAGGTGTAATTACGTGACGGGACGAAGTGCTGGCGAGAAGGCGCATTATAATTATTTCAGAAATCATGTAATATTTATGAAATGCTATGATTTTGCAAATCAGTATGATGAAATACATTTTGAGGAACGTATTATCTGCAATTGATAATGATTTTAAAATATCGCATCATCCCCACCTTCGAATCGCCTATGAATCGGTGCCAAATTTAAAGAGTGCCCAGGTATTATTCCTGATAAATTCCGGCAGTTATGCAGTCGAGCAAGTGGCAAGGCGGTGGGAAAACGGAATTTGCCCCCGAAAGCCGTAGCGGCTGATGAATGCAGTCATATTTCAGGGCGTCCTCCTATCAAGTGGGACCGTTTGCCGCCCCTAAATAGCCTCCCGCGCTCATCAATTAGAATTTCAACCCGAGAAAACTCGTCCAAGAAACCTCTAACACTGCATTAATTGCGCGACGAGCTTCTAACGCGTTATTTTATTTTTCACCGACATCAACATTGAAATGTTTACAGAGACCTTCCATTAGCCGTCCGAAACGATAAGTGGCTCAGCGATCAGCCGCCGTAAACTGAACTCATTTCGTATACCTTTTCTTATTTTCGTCCCGGATCCAGTTGTAATTTCTGGCGACATTGAAGTGTTAATAATTTGTGTATAACAATGTTTGGCATCTCTGAATCGTTAAACATATTAAACATTTCATATTATTATTATTAATATTGGGTATAGGCATGTTCAGTAACATATTGAATATTCGGGTTTTTCTCCAATACCTTATAGCCCAGTTCACTTCTGTATTATAGTAAGAATTATAAACTGTACATAAGGTAATAAATAATGTAATGAATTGTTCACTAGTAGAAGAGTGAACGAACTATAGGAGTAGAAGGTAGTAAAATCTTACTAGCGACTGTGGAGGTCATAAGACAGAGCGAGGAATTTAGGGCACGGATAGAGAGGTTTAATGAACCTATACTGGGGCCTGAATATTCCATTATTCTCCCGGGCTTCTTAATGCCCTCTCTTTATCGCACATGTCGCCGTATATAGGAGTGCCGGTGATCGAATAACGACAGCTTTAAACAAAGAAAATTGTCCTCTATATATATTTTTATTAAAGATTATTTATATTTTATTATATAGATATTTTTTATAAAATGTACTAGCATTATATAGTGTCTATATGAAAAGTGACTACGAATAAATATAGAAAACAATAATTATAAATAATGTAATTTATTTGTTTTCTTTAA
This sequence comes from Lethocerus indicus, assembly GCA_019843655.1. Taxonomy (NCBI): domain Eukaryota; kingdom Metazoa; phylum Arthropoda; class Insecta; order Hemiptera; family Belostomatidae; genus Lethocerus; species Lethocerus indicus. The sequence continues at coordinate 12,774,488 of JACDQD010000010.1, read as the reverse complement.
TTTATTTTTATAACATACGTTTATAATATCGTTTATATGTAACTAAGGTTTATGGTTTAAACCGGGTACCGGGGTAACCTATGAAAATGCGAAACTAGACGATCAAAATGAATATTACTCAAACGAAATATTAAATTCAGAGGAAGGGAAGATGCAATAAAAGTTTGTAGTGCATCCGTAAAGTTTGCACTAAAAATAAATGCCGCACTAAAACCTAGTAATAAAAAACTCGGCCAGATATGCAGACCGATAAATTCCTGTAGGAATTCCCGAGGGGAGATTTCGCCTAAATGCAGCGGACTTTATTTCCAATATGAAGAGAAAAATTGGAAACTTATATATGTATTGTAAGTGGAGGCAGTCTATGCTGAAAAGGTCTTTCGGAATGCACTTTCCATGCAGGATATTATTGCATAAATAGAATAACAGTGCTAGGAGCAATCGCTTAGGAATGGGAAATATGCGTGACTTTGTGACCGACTTCGAACCAATTGTTCAGTTGGTGACTAAGTGCACATTGCCTACACTTTGATTGTTCAACTGGGATATACATAAATGTATAAGGTAGATCCGAATATAGCGTCCTAATATATTGCTATGTGACTAATACTTACATATTTTAGCTTTCAATAGTCTAATACAATAGTAAACAGATAAATTATTTCCTAGCTGCCAATATGACAAAAACCATTAGAAATCACGGATGAAAACTTAGCGCCAGGATATTTATAACAATACACAACTTTTTAGTAAAATGTTGACAAGAGAAGAAGGAATAAGTAGAATTAAAATTAAACTAATCCTAAGAAATATTTAAATATACTGGAAATAATAATTATCATGTATAGACGGGATGAAGGTAAGTAATGTATTTTTTTAATGTTAAATTTATGGTTCAAATCCGTCCCACGGCCCTGCTGAGGCCATTAATGGTAGCGACAGGCCGACCCAACCGTCGTGCCACATTAATATAAGTCAATTAGTTGTTGAACTTTTTTTTTCCAAAGGGAGCGGCGGCATTGAACCCTGGAGTGAAACGAGATCAGGGGAACATGTTTTTGCCTGGAACCTAGTCGAGCCATCTCACCTAACTTTTACTTACGCCTGCATCGCATTTAAAGCGCAACAAGCGTTGGATTTGTTCCTGACCGGATTACCGAATAGCGAATTTATTAATTCTATCATCGTAACGTTTTCGGGCGAAAAATCAGGGTCAAAATAAAAATTAGACAGGAAAACTCGCGTGGAAGTTGGCACGGAATTTCCTAGTAAGATAAAGGATTAAGCACGTATCCGTCTTATCTCTAATTTACAGAGCAGAGATAAAGTATTAAAAGTTACACCATTCTGTCAATAGCCAGTAATAAGCACGACCGTTGTCCGCGCTGAATTCGAATTAGGAAACATTTCAAACCTGTCTAGTTTCCGTTTCATGAAATATTTCAGAAAATGTAATTATCGTTATCATTGCCGCATTCTTATTTGGGCTGGAATTGGAGCCCAACAGCCGTTATGAGAATATCTGGTCCTTTATTTACTTGTCCGAACTGGTGAATTTCCATGGCACTATCTAATCGAAGACCTCCAATGACTCCCTATACCATCTAAATACTGCTTCTTAGGTTTCCAACCTGCTACAATCATTTGATCAACACTTTTATTCGTTTGTTTGAAAATAATTGAAGCATTCTTTACATTTTGTCAATGAGGGTTATCAAAAAATGAATGATACAACTGGTGTAAATTCCTAAATTGTACCTAATTTAATGTCAGTTTTTTAAAATTAAACTAATCGGAATGTGTCAGATTATATTGTTTGTTTAAAAGTGATTTAATTCCTGTGTTTCTTGTGCCAATACTCCAGAACATGATAAGCGGGCCCGGAGTTAAAAAGAACCGTGCACAGTCGTTCAACTCTCTGTAATGTTGACTAACCGTATCTCTGTGCCGATTTGAATAGTTTTGCCAATATTTGACCCCGTTATTTTGGTAACATGGCCAAAATATCCGTCTGATGTGTACCAGTGAATTATTTTAAGTACAATTAAATGCGTCAATTTCTTGAATACAATAAATGAAACGGGATCTTGTCATAAATCGAAAAAAACGAATGCCCACAATAACGTACAAGAACATACACGCATTAATATATATATAATGCACAACTAAAAAATTACGCGGCTATTTTTGATACAATTCACCCCAAAACCCCCAATACACCCCACTTCACCCCAATGCACCCCAATGACCTCAAGTCCTTTTTCTTAGCTATTCTTAGCTATATTAATATTCAAATAAATGCAAATAAACCCCCAATTCACCGCAATTCCCTCGAAGTAACCCCCAATACAACCCAATTCATCCAAATTCACCCCAAAACCCCCAATTCACCCCAACTCAATCCAACTGATATGGCAAATTTCTTTTATATACACTAATGAGGTGTATTTATAAATTAGTCACTTTAAGACTACAACTATTCTGAAGCGCCATAAAATTTAGTGCTTCATAATTAACACTGGCAGACTACACGATGGGTATGTAATCTGGACGCTGTTTTTTTCAAACAGTGTGTGGGGGGGGGGTATGTACTAAAAAAAAATTTACTGCCCCGAGTAAAACGTCGGTTTACGTTAACGCCAGTCGACGTAAAAGCACTCAGAAGGGAAGTGAAAATGCGAGGCCGCTCCCGCTATCTGGCGCTGGTGTTCTCCTTATCGCGAGTGTTGGGACACGCACTCTTAACAAGCCCACACACACACACACACACACCACAAGCCGGTTTGATAACCTATCAAGGAGGAATATTACCGCGAACAAATAAAAAAAAAACTGTTCCACTTGTAAAACCCGGCCGACCGTTTTACACCGCCAATTGGAGAGTGGTATTCGCATTGGAGGGGAAAAAAGCAGAATTGTGCTTAAACGAATGAGGCAGGCTTAATACAAGCAGTTCCTAATACTTGGATCAGGAGATAAGGGACTGGCCTGCAGTTGGCAACCAGTTGGCCATTAATTCTGTTCCAGTAAATCTTTTAAATTGCTGGGCGTAATACTGATTTCAAAATAAACAATTTCAAAGTGAAGAAGAGGTCACCCGGATTTCTCGGTTATGTGACCTATAAAATATAATTATAGGACTAAATTGACACTTAGCAAATAGCAATGTAGTGTTTCCTGTATTCCTACTTACAGCGCCAATTCTCTCCTCGCCATAACTTCAGTTTGTTGTATTTTGATGATGATCATTAATCGCGGAATATTATCTCCGAACTGATACCGGCATTTAAGTGTCAATAAGTTGACCGAGAGCGACGGAATAAAACAAGTCAATTCAACACCCAACTTTCCAACCTGCAATATGTTATTTGGGATCGGCCAACAGTGAGTTGTCTGAGAAAATAAAATTTTCTTGTCGTTTTTCGACGCGAGAATATCATGCCGGGTTCGTCCAGAACGAACGTCTCGGCACGGTTAGTCAACCGGAAAAATATTTGTTCCTGCCCACATGTAACAAAGGGACGGTGACGCATCGTGCTTTCGCAACCGGCGTCCCATTTGACTCATCTGTCGGGAAAAGTCAACGCGGAAAATTCTACTAAGAATACGGCCATTGAAAATAACAAGTCCCCTGTTAATTGCAGGTATAATTTGAATTGTGATCGAGCTGAATAACGCCAATTTTGTTTTGAAACGAATGGTCCATCAATCGATGTTTCAATATTAACCTTATGACTAAAGGTAGATTCTTCTAATTGGATGATTTCATATATATATTTCCTCTCTTCCTGCGATTTATAATATTATTTGAAAGATAGAATTGCTTGTTTATCTGCACCTACACGAACAAATAAATATACTCGAATATTGGTATTACTAATTAAAATGTAAGACATCGTCCATTCATTTCATAACCTTTGAATTATATTCTAAATTATTATAAAATATTGAATTGACCAGTGTGTATAATTTATACTTGTTTATAGTTGTATACTGCAAATTAGTAAAATAATATATCTTAAATAGGTTCCTCGTTATCCATATTCTCGACAGTAGATTGGCTTGTAAAATTTCTTCTCAAAAGGGCTCCACGCCTCGAAAACGTCGGTCACACCGTTTGCTCAACGTTTTCTCGAGTTGTCACAGAAGAGCGGACGTCCCATTCCTCGACCTTTTGCGGTCGAACGATTGACTATGAATTACAAGGCGATATTCTTTTCATTTCTGCTCTTCTAATTGCCCAAACTATAATTACAACGGTAATTCGGGTCGTCGGTCACGGACCGACGGTCGGGTCGCCAAATTTGGACAGCTCGCCGCAAGAAAATTTCAACAATTCAATCCTTGAGGTTGAAACCGGTTTCAAAAGCGACACTAGTGAAATTCTATACCCTATTTGATGTACTCCAGTCGACTCCGCGTTTTCTCAAATTTATTTCTTATATATGTTAATACTGAAGCGTTGGTTAAATTAAGATATTTTTTATTGCAGGGCGGGTTTACTATTCCCTTGTTAATTTCTTGAAAACAATACACAAAATTATATTCCCAAGAAATCCCGAATTCCCCTTTTTTGGTTTCGTAAGTTGAATGTTGGAAGGAATGGAACAAACTGGTGAAGACAATTTCCGGGCGAGTGTAAATTGTTTCCTCAAGTTTAAAGTTGTCTTGTTCACTTTGTCTAGATAAGCCTAGAGAGGCAGGCAGGCCGCGGTTCGACTCTAGCGAATTAAGGGCCTTATTAGCGTCTTGGGGTTGTGGCGGCGGGGATAGGGGTGGCTTTAATCTGACAAACGGGGGCTGGGCGATGGGTTGGGGTAGTGGAGCACCCCCTATCATCTCTTGTCGCTGGTATAAAGCTGCCATCACTGTCCATTACAGGGCTACCCGCTTAGCGGACAAATATAACTCACTAGAAGGCACGGCCTCGTACAGTTTCTACCCAAAGGAAATCAAAATTATACCGAAATATTTTCGAATTAATAGTTATTTTATTTTCCCATATTACGTTAAGTTCATTCACCTTCATCGCTTGTGTCCTCCGTTTGCCAAGTCCAGTTTTTTCAAACCCACACACACATGTGGAAAATGTTTAATTTAATGGTTTTTAATGGAATAAATTTTCGTTCACGTATGAAAGCATTATGTGGACATTTTATGCGTGGGCGGTATAAACAACGAATTGGTATCGGACTATCGATGCGGAGTTTTGTTTAATTACCGACTGCGTTTGACCTTTCGTATGCGGTTCACGCTGTCATGACAACGGTACGATGACGTCACGAGATGCAGTCCCAACTACCCTTTATTAATTGTAATTATTCCGATTTTCGTTTGATTATACAACGGCCGGCGGTGAAACAGTACTAATTAGTGGAATAATACTGGAGAGATATTAGGCAGAAGCCTAACTGACCAACAGAGCATTAGAGGCAAATATATCGGAATTAGAATATGAGAAGTTCCTCTCGAACTAAATTAATATCGATAAAAACCCGCGAGTATTATTGTTAATATCGATACCACTGCCTGAAAGTTACTGGAATGTCCGGCGTAAGAGTGGCCGTAAGGGCCCTCTGTCAGAGCCGAAGGGCAGTTAGTAAAGGCCAAAGTATCATTCGAAAATCATTAGGCCCCCAGATAGGAAACAGAGCACTAAGTGATGAGTGGGCCGCTAATTGGGGGGCCAGTCGAAGGTCTACCTTCTTAATTGAGGGCCGGGGGTGGAGGGCCACAAACGGAGCCCCCCCCCGCCCGCCACGAATCGATACTGGGGGCCTAACGAAGCGTCGCTCCGCGGTTTGGTGGGCCGCCGTCTCGCCCGGACTTGGCGGGCCCTTCGTTAGGGCCCCGGGCCACGAGTGGCAACGGCCCCGGCCCTACTCGAGCCGATGTGGGGGCGCCCCTCCCCTCTACAAACTACTCTACATCCAGTTACTAAACCCTAGCTCTCCTCCAGAATTCACTTATGCCTTATGCTCATGTGTTGTCACGAGGAATTACAGGCGTATTACTCAATTACCGGTCAGATTCGTTGATTTATTTTCACCATTCATTACAGTTTCGTCAATTATTAACCGCCAGGATTTGATCTTTCTGTGGTCTGAAATAAACCTGAGGACTAATTCTGCCTGTATTCCGTATTCGAACAATAATTTTTAGTGCCCTCGTAACGCAATGTCTTAGAGAATGCCGACTGTGTATTCCATCCGGCGAGTTTTGTCTTCACGGCAAATCGACAAACGAGTGCGCAATTAAAAAAACGCCTAAAAACATCTCCATTTACCGCGATTTCCCCAATAGGCTAAAGGGATAAAAATCGACGAGACCGATACCCCGGTCCGCGAAAGCCCGGTCCGCTTCGGGGTTTGCATTTGGATTGTGCCCGGTTTTTGTTCCCATCCCCGGTTTTTTTTCGTTTCGTTTTGTCAGTCTGTTTTCTGTTTTTTTCTTTTTGTAGCGGAGGAAATTGCATTGTCAGCGGGGAGACTCTCATAGAGGGGACCGAGGGAAATTTATAGTTTCAAACCGGCCGCCTGCAGAGGTGTCCCCACCAACCGTGTGTAAAAAGTACGAGTAAAGAATGTGCCTCTAAAATTCATATATATTCTATTTGATTTACATTAATTATATTGCATACCTTCTAGTTACAGTGCTACTGTTATTAACTCATATTCATTTTTACCGGTTGTTTTGGACGATTCAAAAAATCACCACAATTTTTTTACTCGTACATAGTTACAGAGAGAAACAACTGTAAAACCAAAAAACAAAATTGGTAACGGTACTCTTCCAGTATATGTTCCACCAAGGAAATACACATTCAGTTTGCATTAAACATTAATTTTAAAGTAAAGAATGAATAGATAACAGGAAAAAGACACTGCGAATTTGACTTGTGACGCTGACATTTTCGCATATCGCGGTTCTTAATTATTCGGGTACTGGTGGCGGAGAGAAACCCGGAAAGGGTATTCAATAATTCCCATTACTCGTGCGAGCGGCCGCCAAGTGGGACGAAGTATTGGATTTGTAAGTCCCGTGGAGGGCGAGGTCCGCTCCAACTGCGAGGTGCCGGGTCCGCTGAGACTGACAGGGTCATTTCCCGGGGCCACGCTGCGGCCCCTAACACCATCTCTCGATCTCGTTCAATCCGCGTTCAAATATCCGCCGGCGGGTGGAAGTTTCGGAATTGTGGGAGTTGAGCCCGACCGCCAAGCCGAGGGGCCGTCTTATAATGCGGTACAGAATTGAGAAAGCGAGAGAACCCGCGAGTTAAACGAGGAACGGGCTATTATTATGAAATTATTTTTAGGGAAAATATTAATTTGAGAAATAGGAATCCCTAAATTTTACGCAGTGGATTCGAAAGTCCGGTAGGGCAAAAGGAGGCTTATCAGATGAAGATGAAGTATTAATATAGCGCTTATTTCGGGGGCGTCGAGTGCACCTGAAATATGGCGTTAATATAAACGTCCTTTTCAAGACCTCCCGCTCGGGGGGGGGGGCAGGGGGCTTTCTCTAATGAATTTACTTTGGGGTAGCGGCAATATTTGGACAGAATTATAAATGAAGCTGTCGTCTTCGGAAGAGACGACGGGATCGGGGGAGCGGGGGGGGGGTGCGTAGTCGATATTGCCGGCACGGGGGCCCTCGGGGCCATTCCGAAAACCTATTGTTCGCGGCCCTCATTTCTTTTTTCTCCTACCTACCCCCAACTTCCCCAACCCACCAACCACCCCCCAACCGACGCCATCACCGACCATCCGCCAGTTTCCAACATCCCTCCTTCTTCCCACTTCTTTTAAAGTTTAGAAATTGCATCGCGATGTTATTACAGCGCGGGCCGATAGGGGGCGGGGGCGGGGTACCGTGATGAAGTTATTTCAAAACGTGGACTGCAGAAGGAATAATAATTCCGTCCGGCGAAAGGTTTACATTCTAAATGTAAATTAAGCCCGACGATCGGCGGTCGTCACGTACACGCCGCGGAACGGGACAAAAGAGGAACGTCGTCCCGTTCTCATTAAACCCGAGACGAGGGTCGTCATCCCCCCGGGGATGGGGCAGACCGGGGGCGGGGGAGGAGTTTCTCCAATCGCCTCAACGTCCGATTTTATTCGTAATCAAAATTTGGAGGCAGGTTCCCAACTATTGTTCTCTACCGCGGGAGTTCAGTTGGTGGGGAATTTGTCAGACCCAGAAACTTCACTGGGGAGTCTTCGCCGGGATGATGACATTATATTTATATCGTGGTCGAGACCGCGGTAACCTTCGCGGACCACTAAGGGATCGTTACCCCCTTGCCGAGCAAACAATTAGATTCTTCACCATAATGTGACTCAGCATTTTTACAGTATTTATACATATTTCATTTAGTTTATTATAGCAATTCGACCGTCGAAAATAATTCATGCGAAGTTATTGTGTTTGGAATATCATCCCCAATTGGTCCTTAACTAGATTGCTTCCATGTCATCGTGAATGTAGGATTTAGTCTGCGATTTTTAATTATTTAGATTTATGAAGATATAAGAAAAAATTCAAAGGACTAACCATTTTATTACTTGTTCTTATGTCCGTAGTAAATTATTGGATATTTCTGTGTACCTTCTGACATAATATTGACTTTTTTTATTACAAATTTTATTCGAATCGAGGTCCAGAGTGACGGGCAAAATTTTACCCGGGCTCCGTCAGTGTAAATCCCCAACAATGGGGCCTGTCACGTTAATGGCTTATTCTGTCGGTAATTAAGTTTTAATCCGCGGTGGCCGGTGAAGGGAGCGGGCGCATCGCGCGGCTTTGCCCGGCCCATTGATCAAACTCCGACCGATGGCCGTACCAAGAGACGCGGACTAATGCCCTCTTCGTGGGCCCAGTAATCATTCCACCCCCTAACCCTATACACGGGGGATGATGATTTTATCGATGAAATCCGCCTCTGACATTGGTACGATTTTCTACTTTCAACAAGGAAATAGAAACAACAGAATCAGAGTACTTTGGAACGACAGTTTTCTTATTGTAGGGTAGCCTGCTGGGGATTTGATCCTCAGTGCCGGATGTTTTTAATAAATTTCAAATTTGAATTAGTTCCCGTAAAAGCACAAAATATTTCTTATGTTTCCAATATTCCTACAGTTCATCTTCGTCCAACCTCCAGGATAGTGCTGAGCCTAAATACCCACCTATTGAGCCTCTCCTCTTGTTTGCCAACCGAATTAGCGTCTCGCCCCTCCCCCCCCCCACCTCATCTGCCTCGTATCTCGTCTAGGGACCAGCGAAGGCCAACCCGGCCCACGGATATTTAGGACAATTAGCTGTTTTGTGCGACTCATTTTCACCAATAATGGACGCTGTGAAGTCGGCGGAGAGGTGAAATCGAATGGTGGGAACGTCGTGAAAACGTTAAACCGTCGTAGCCCGAGGTGAAGCCCTCCTCTATAGCAGGAAATCTGCTGGTTTGTTTTTTAAAAAAAAAATATTCAACAAAATGTCCCATTGCAATAATTTGATAAATCGGTAGGTTTCGTTATGGGTCGTGTTAAAGGGCTTATGTAGTCGGAAAACACTTGAAAGTAACAATATACCCGAAGTATAGAAGGGACTGAAATTAATGATTGATATTATTTATTGTTTATTGGTGGAAGAATTGTGAAGGGAGCAATGAAATTCATTCATGAATAGAAGATTTATGACGATAAGAACGACACACGTGTCTGAGTGATGTGACGCCTGAAGTTATATTCCGATTGCCTTAAGCTTATATCTCATAGTCTATCGACCGTCGGAAATGGCAATTATTTAATACTCGGAATCCAGACCGACCGCAAAGAGCGTTCAAGCTTGAAACGAATAATTATGAATTAAAAGAAAATCAGGCCATCTTGCAACGGCCCCATTGTTGGCGCGAACGGAGTCCCTGACACCGATAAGAAAAATCCCACACACGTGTCGCGCGCTTCACCCCAACTTGCAAGGACAACTGCTTGTCCGCCTAATGAAGTTAATTTTACTCGAGACCGGTAACTTGGCGATCGGAATATTCTGAAGTAACCGATCTATCTAAATTTGTCGTTTTAATTTCGCTGTGTCTGGCAAAAGTGAAAACCCAACCTAAATTTTTTGTCCTACTCAAATTTTCGTTTCGAACAAACTGTTGGACCCGGCCGTCCTTTGGGTGGTGGTGGTGGTGGTGGCCGGCGCTAATTAAAGAAAATAGCAATTAGCTAAGTGGTGCTAGCTCGGTTGCGTGGATCGGAGCCGGCATGCTAACGGGTCCTCTCCTGTTGCTCCCCCGTCCTATTTACGCACCTGTCATTGTTTAAAAAATAATAAGTTATAATTTGTTATCCGTTGTTATTAGGTCCATTCAGGCGTGGGCCCCAGCGGGCATGAATCGTGTACAACACGATGCCTGTTCCACTCTCGACACAGTCTGCTTAACGCCCATATGTAGTCGCTGTATGTCCACATGAAAATGTTATTCGTCAATCGCGCATTGTCGTCTTTTATAACGGTAGAAGGTGGAGGCATAACGAGAAAACGAATAAGGGAGAAGGATAGGGTGAAAGGGAGAAGAAGAACGGTCACATATTTCACGGTGATAAAATCTTCGACTCGATTCGGAATAATAAATTACAATCAGAGGACGGCAGAAGTACGCCGGAGGCTGCACTGTACCGACAGCAACATTTCCTAGACAATCTTCGGTTCGACTCCCGCTCCAGTGGTAGCATTAAATTACTCCAATAACAAAGCTATAGACAACTGCAATTCACGAGAATATCACCGGCAGTAAACAGGAAGAAGATGATTTGCACTTTGATTTCTTTCACGTTTTGCAAAGACAAAGTTATCTGAATTTGTCATAATAAACCAATCGAGGAGAAAGTTTGACCGCTACAATGAGCCAATATAATTACTATTTTAGGTTCGATTTCAAACAATTTGCACTTGAACTATCACATCCATAAGCATTCAGATATAGCAACAAATCACGAGAGAATTTAGAGTTTCATTTACTTTGTATAATAACAATTCTTAGAACTTACAGTCGAAACTAGTTCAGTTTCTGAACAATTTATTCCGGTTGTAATGATTCCAATTTGTACACAATTACTGGAAAGTCCTGAAAGCCATTCCCGGAGTAATTAGTTCTTGTAATATTATCGAAATTGACTAATTTAATTTAATGTCACTGCCTTTCATTAATTTACTTTTGTACAATTTAATCTGATTATAATTAAATTTAAACGATTTACATTTCCGTCCCTTTTGCCTCTCAAAATAGTTGGCGTTTGTATAACTCAGATTCCGGGAAGTGCACTGTCTGGATAATTATATCTGATTGACTGAGTCTAGTAATCCTCAAGCATGAAATAGGATTTATGAGCGGCTACACTCCTGATTAAGACCTTCAATTAACCGAGTGCAGTTAACCTTGCCGGAGACGTCTCTCTTCCGATGAAGCCGTAATGACTCTTCCTCGATAGAGACTGGAAAATAAATGGGGAATTTATAATTACTCCTGCATAAGCGGCCACAGCAGCCTAATTGCTCAATATAAGAAACGGTAAAACATAAGTTAAAAAAAGGATATTTTGCTTAATATGCAAATAATGTATTGCTGAAAATTTCGCCTACAATATTTAACTCAGGTAATAAAATAAATCAATGGACTTGTTCTTTACTTAAGTAAGCGGCCAACGAATTTCCAAATCGCTTTGTTCCAGCTTTCACCCATTTTGTTAGGACAATTACGACTATTCAAATCACTAATTACGGACGTAACTCGGTCCAAGTTAGCACCGTCAGGTGTCAGATTACCAATTAACTGTTAACTGGTGTCGGTTATGTCGGTACAGTACTATATTAGCCCGAACGGACCAATAAAAAATAGACCTAGTTTACCAGGCGCGATAGAATCTAGACCAAACCACTGTCTCTCAAGATCGGAAACAATAATAGAGCGGTTACATGTTTCACGAAACCGGCCCACTGACGAAAGACGGCGAGCAGCCGAAACCGGTCTAGTAAAAGGAAAAACCGGCAATAGGAGACGGAAGATTCGAACAACTATGTTAAAAAGAAATTATTATAAAGAGTTGAGCATTAAGGATACATTCCTGAACCAAGAATGGGTATTTAGAATTAGTGAAAGATTTACTGTCCAACCATTATCAAACCTATTTGGTATTGGCCCTCCCGACAATCAAGTGAAAGTTGACAGTCTGCTAACGACTCGCCCGACCGGGCGCTAGCATAAATATTGTTGTTTATCCCAGGCCCTATCGATAGACGGGCCTAAAAATAGGGCCTAATCTGTACCAAATTATCGCATCACTGTCGTGGAGGTCGTGGATTCCGATCGGCCTAGGGAAAATTTAGTATTTCATCGCGTTGATCTCAATTGCGTTGTACGCCTCGACAGATTCCAGTAATTTCAATACCGAAAGTACCAACAGGTTTCAACAAGTTTTAGGAATAGGCTCATTATTTTATTGATACCCTAAAGTTGAACTACATTAATTTTATCCGGCCGACAAACCCGTGTTTCGTTGTGTTTAGTTAGAATTGAAACCGCGATATCATGACGGCGCCGAACGGGTTATGTGTACACGGTGCGTACATTTATATTTTTGTAATTTGGTTTTATTTCCGCGTGGAAGTAAACTCGAAATGGGTTAGGGGAACGTTCGGATACTAAGGTTCGGGTTGTGTGGGGGCGGTGGTGGCGTTCTCAATAATGCAGGGCGGCATGTATATGAGAAATGGGGGGCCGTAAAGAAAGGGGTGGTGGGGTGGGGGCGGCCCCCGAATAAGAAATTTGTCTCGTATCCGGGAGGCAGACAAAGGGCGGGCCCGCTTTATTGACTGGCCGGGGGTAATAAAGGGCCCGCGGGGCGCTGCCGGGGGCCCACATATATTGTACGCCGCGTCCTGGGGCCCCACGCTACCGCCGGGGCCCCGATAATTACCGTTAGGCCCCATCCGAGGCTGGAATTTCGGCTGAAATTCTGCCTGACGCGGCAGATTCCTGCGACTGCAGTCGGAAAACTATTTTTATATTATCATCCCTGCAGTTATAACCTATTATGGGGCCAGAATTAATCGCCACTTCCAATTGTCAGAGTAATCTGGATTTTGACGTCCTGTACATACCCACGTACGGAACAAACTGCCGAGTGTTGAATTAAAAGCATTTTTCTTATTGAAATAGACAATTTTCCCGTTGTCTTTTATAACCGTCGGCGCAGGTGTCCGACAGAATTAATTATACTAAAGGAAACTTCGGGCCGTTTTACGGGCAATAAAATTCGGCCCCCTCCGTTTTTTTCCCCGCCCAACTTCTGGGGAATGCTCCCGGTCGGCGTCTGAGCACCAATTGATCGGCAATAGCTCCCGGTAATAATGGACGGCAGGAAGACGGGCGCCCATTTATACGGCCGGTCCATTTTCGAGAAAATCCACTCAGACTAATTGATTGTGAGAGTCCGCCACGGCTGGGACCAGACGGCCTGATTAGTTTTACGCTTTTAACGATTTCCATTCGGCTGAAAATTCCCTGTCGCGCATTTATTTTGTCAATTTTCCCTTGTACGATTCGCTAACGAACTTTCTCCTTTTAAAGAAAACGCGAATAAAATTGTGGGCCGCATTCGATTCTACGGCTGCAACATAATTATCCGCAAAATTAGACTCCCGAATTGACCTCATACGGCTCAGTAAGTGTAATAAACACTTGAGACATAAGCCATTTGACCGAGTGCCGTTCCGATCTGAAAAAGGAAACAAACATTCGAAGCCCTAAACAACGATAAATAACAGAAGAGGAACAACAAATCGTGTATAAGGTCGACAACCGAAAAAACCAGGCTGGTGACAGAATGCTTACAGCCGATATAAATATATAACCGCATAATGGAACAATACTGACGATGGCGAAAACCCAGAAACGTTCACATCATTCCAATGTTACGAACGTCATTTGAAATATGAGCATTCAGTATGACATATATTAATTACAAATTTAATTTAGTCACACAGTTTGTTCGATTGGGGGGGCGTCACTAATAACCGTAAGTGGGGGTCGATTTAAATAGAACAAATAAATTTCGATATTTTTGAACATCCTCAGGAGAATTATAAATGATAAATAATATATCCCTTAATCCAGCTATTTTTTCATTTATACCTTCCTCAGCTACCCCTTGATACCTACCGAATATAAATAATAAAATATGTTTAACTTGTTATTTTGTTTCTGTCTCTGTATCGGCAAAAGATAGCCAGAAAGATAAGGCGGGGGGGGGATTTAAAACGAAAATTCCGCTTCACCTTGTTGTTAATGGGCCGGCTTTAATTACCGGCATTTGCCAGCCACTCGATCCTCGAAATTAATTAGGCTCGCGTAATCAATCGTGGATTTATTGAAACCCCCTTATCTGAAACGGTGGGCGGACGCTTGACTTTATGAAAGGTTCGAGGAAAGGTGGCTTTATTTATAGCGATGATTTGAAATCAAAAATATAAATAAACGGAGACGGACTCGTCGGCGACAATTCGACAGAAACCGAAATGCTTTTTGAAGAATCGTTTTGCTAAATCATCTGCTTTATTGTCGTTGGTTTTATTCCTGCCGACTAAGTATTCTTCTTGACCCTTGTATTTTTTCCGAAGATAAATCCTTTACTTTCCTCCCCATCGACTTTGAATCTCGCTAAGTATTAAGTTATAATAATTAACGGGGCGGATTTAATACCAAGTACCCTTATATTAATCCAAAGGAAAAGAGACCAAACAAAAAAATATGTATAGAGCGTTGATTACACAGTATTAATTAAGTTTCAGATTTCTTAAATAAATAAAAACAAGAAAATACTTGTTTTATCTATTGCTATTCGTTTAAATTCTGTTAAAATTGTTCAATTTCTTAAATGTATTTTTGGACATTTATATGTCTAAAATATTTTAATAAAACCTGAAACAATTTTTTTGTGCGCTTAAATACCCGAAAACGGGATATTCGGGACGTGATTTATGCGAGCGGGGGACCAAAACGAGAACAATGGCTAACAATTTGGAACGAAAAATTTACAAAAGGGAGACCGATGCGGAAGTTTATTGTACAGCCAACGTCGACGCTTCCATGCCTGCCTATATAGAAACCTACAACTAGATATTGTGTATATGGGGATTTCTTTTATTATTCAACGCTGTTCGTCCTATTGCTTTCGCCTGTGGCCACTAATAAGCCTATTCTGGAAACAGAAAGATAGGAAAAATCTCAAATTGCTACCGGAGACCACTTCATTTCGTTGTTCAAGTACATCAAGTGGTACAGGAGGGCATTCTGAACCCGGTTTGAATTTAAACGAAATATTTTTATCCGAACAGAAGGGTGTGATCATATAAAGGTTTGATTTACAGTTTCACTTCCATTTTTCGAGAATACAAATTTAAATCGGTTGCACACCGTGGGTATTAACAGAGAAATTGTGTTTGAATGCAAATTACAAAAACTATATAATATTACTTAAAATGACGGAAGTATTATGAATACTGGGTTAGAGATAGGAAAAGTTGAAAATCGGCAAGACACAGGGGGGTTTTGAACCGGCGCCAAGTTTTCAGGGTTCAAAACACGGTTATTAAAAGTGCCACTTATCCATCGCCGGGGACCCAGCCCCCTTGGCAGTGGACAAGTTGCCGAGAGAACCTCCCCAACCAATATCCCCGTTTACGAGCGCACATTACCGATCGTCGAAATTTCAGGCTAGCGACCGAGTACTTACGATACGAGATCGAAAAATCGTGAGACGTTTCAAAGCTATTGGGCGAGAAACCAATTATACCCGTTTAAAGTTCAAGCGGCTTGGCATAAAACGGGACTTTGCCACCATCAGAAAACCCTTCGGTGCCGGGCGAGATTAAAGTACATACAATTAATAGCAGCCCGACGGGCGATGGGAAACATAAAATTCACTGATATTTAGTAGTGTCTCACTTCTCGGATTGGAATAAAAGATTCTTCTTTGAAAATAGATCCTTCAATCAATAGCACAGGTATACTATCATCTAATCCATGAATATTAACTAACATTCATATAATTATATTTAACTGATATCGAGTTATACATTTATGTCGTAATTAACATTTCCTAAAAAAATCTAAATCTTACAATTTCCAGCATGGTAGTAAAGTAATAATCTTAAAGTTATAATGTTTGAAATGCTCAAAGGACTTTCTGCCCCACTCGCCTATTCCGTTCAGAGCCGTACCGGTTTAAGACCTCACTCCCATATCGGTATTAACAGAGAAATTGTGTTTGAATGCAAATTACAAAAACTATATATTACTTAAAATGACGGAATAGCTACAATTCCTTCAGTTGATTCCTTTCCTATTGTCCGTTCGCTTCCTACTCCCCTGTAGTCATCCGACTATAAATACCCGAGGCGTTGCGTCACTGGCTTACTGACCGTGAGAGAACGGGGCTATCAATTGCGGTTAGAGCCGGCAACTACCGCCACTCGACGGGCCCACGAGATATGTGAAACGTCTTCCTAATTGTATAACATCTGCAGGACAGCCTGCAACAGCTAATGCTGTCGGTAATGGCAGTAATCGCTAGTATCTATGTCGGTATTTGTGATCTAGTTGTGGTCGGTATGACGGCCATAAATCCCACTGGGCTGGTTCAACCATAATAGTTCTTTTTTAGATAGACCTTCACGATATCTGGCACAACTACTCGATCTCAAATTATAGGAGTCCATCTTACTTCAGTACTGTCTCGATTACACCAATTTAGCTTGGACATACATAGTACTCAAAATAATCCATTTCGCACTGTCCGCCCGTTGCGACGTCGAGTCGAATGAGACATAATTGTCGTTGGGGTCGGCCGTTTTTCGAATCCCGGAGCGGAGAAAACGCGCGTTATAAAATACGACAGATTGCCGGGAGTAGGGTACAATTCGCGCAAGAGGCGGGCGCGGGCGCGGGCGCGTGAAATATACCCGCGGCGGGCAAATATTTACGCGTAGCCTCGTAGCCAGCGGAGGACGGCGAAATCCGAGCTCTTCCCCGGGGCCATAAAACGCGATGGCGCCATTGACGCGCTCAATGGCGCGCGGAATTTAGCCCGGCCGCGATAAGCCGGGGCCGGCCCTTCCACTCGTTTGAGCTACGCGCGTACGGCTAATATGACTCGATAAAATCTGTCGTACGGCGGCTGCAATTTTCAGGCTCACATTGATCGTTTATCGGCTATCCGGGAATTGAGTATTGACCGAACATTTCGTGAGCTATTCCTCTCCGATAATAAGCGAAGGAAGGGACCATGAAGCATCGTAAAATTTTTCTTAATTCCTTCTTCTATATCCGCTCGTTTATTCCATGCGACTACTATTATTAGTTCAGCGACTACTGCTTGACAAATCGGAACAATGTCTACAACATATTAATAACGCGCCTTCGTGTTGTCTATCCGTGACCTACATGTGCTAGAGTAAAACAATATATTTTATTAAAGTAATTCTTAATTTTTCCGCACTTTTACAGCGGAAATGACGTCTACTGTGCGTCACTCTGTGACAAAACGCGACGGGACATGTGCCTAATGTCGAAAACGACTCGGAGTAGAAATAAACAATTTATTCCGGTCCGAAATTACCGGGAAGGCCGGTCGCAGAAAAAAGCTCTCCGGATTTAGAATTGCAGTGGGATCTGTGGCCGCTGTTTGGGCGGGATGGATGAGGCGGGGAGGGACCCAAGGCCGCCCCGCTCATCCCGCAAGTTCTGCTATGTAACTAACGGTAGTCGCCGTTTCCCCACTGACCGAGTGCCCGGCCCCAACCACTTGTTGAAAGTTGCGCTCAGTCGAGACGGCCGATATTCAACCAATTTGTCCGCTGGACTTAAATAGTGCGCTCAATAAACAACGGCCGCATCTCGTCTATAATTCGAAGTATACAGCGGCGAAGATAGAATTCATATTTATCGTCGCGACCCTGAAGTATTATGAATACTGGGTTAGAGATAGGAAAAGTTGAAAATCGGCAAGACACAGGGGGGTTTTGAACCGGCGCCAAGTGAAAGTTTCAGGGTTCAAAAACACGGTTATTAAAAAGTGCGTTGCACTGCCGAGAGAATATCCCATCGCCGGGGGACCCAGCCCTGGCAGTGGACAAGTTGCCGAGAGAACCTCCCCAACCAATATCCCCCGTTTACCAGCACACATGCACACGGCTACAAATCGATCGTCGAAATTTCAGGCTAGCGATCGAGTACTTACGATACGAGATTTCTAGGCACCACTTTATTCCTATCCGTTTTAAAATGTTTTCCGGGGCTCCGAATGTTACCGGTATATTAAAATATTCTGAAAAATACACACTTCGGCAACGGGGACCTATTCAACAGTGTTTCGTCCAACAAACACAACCGGACAAACAATACCGGGCAGAGACAACAATGCCCGAATCGAGCCAGCGTTGCCAGACACATATTTCCTTTAATATTTGATAAGAAAAAACATTTTTTTGAAATTTCTCGATATATTGCGACCCTATTGAGAAATTGGAAAAACTGATATATCCACAATCAAATGTTGGAGGATCTGTTTGGCATTGAGAAAACAATATTGGGAAAATGTCCAGCATTGTTGGCTGGTCCATTGGATATTTCGAAAAAATGTAGAACCCCGCATACTGAAGAGAGAGAGAAAAGGAGCTATTTACTAATTATTCTATTATTATATCTTCGGGACACGATGAGATACCAAGTTTAGTAGAAATTATATTTAAGTGTCATACAGTTGAATATTTCTACCGTCAGTAATTATCCATAAAATTGTTATTCGAGACTTGTGTATAGACGTTGTTGTTTTCGACCCAATAAAACTGTGTCGCAGTTTGATTATTCACGCCGGTGGGAAAGTGTCGAGGATTCGAAAGTCATTTCATCGGCCCTGTTGATCACGAGCGTTCGTTGTCTCGAGCGGCTGATTGTTATTTGGGAACGTTTCGTAGCGGCTTGCAACAGCGGCGTCGTCAAAGCGTACCGCCCTGGCCCCAGTCCAAGCCTCATTTCCTAATCCCAATATTGCATTGAAAATTGAATTCTCCGAATGATGACTCGCCCCCGGGGCGGGGGGGAGGGGGTTTCGAAAGTGGTGAATTTCACTGTCTGGCGCGCCGATGAAATTATAATCAGCCGTAAGCCGACTGAAGACGTTCTTATCTGAATTTGGCCAGGCCACGTATTGTATGACAAAACTGAGGTCATGCATGCGACTGAGGTTATATTTCTACGGCACTATAAAATTTGTTTTAAATTTTTCCATATGTGTAATACTGTAAACTAACTAATACTAATAAGTAAAGGCATATCTTGATACGATTTGTTCATCATTCCTAATTTTTCGCAATACTCTAAATCTCTAATTTTTGGATCCTGAGTAGATGCCAGCTATCAAAGTAGGATCCACAGGCATTATCAAATGCACCAGAGACGCACAGTTAATCTGAGTCGGACAATGCAGTCGAGGCATAGGAGTCATCATTTCCATTCCCTATTGACTTTGCGGTTTGACCTTGCCGGACATTTACAATTACAACGAACTTCGGCAATCACCTGGATCTATCTATTCGACTTCATCATTTCTCTCGAAAAATAAAGAAAAGAACGAAACAGAGATAGTATCTGACTGCGTTTTCTAGTATTGTATTACCGTGCAGTTCCAACGAAGAATATTCCCAGTGAGTTGGCCAACAAGAAGGGGGGCACCCCGAGGGGGTAAACGCCGCGCGACCTTCTGACTCTCAAGGCAACACCTACTGCACCGAGATACTTGATTCTGGATTCATCCGTACAATGGAAGTGCACAGTACAAGGCCATTTCCTTGCAAATGACAACATTATGACGAAGATTAACTCAGTATCGAATATAAAAGAATTACTATTGTCGTTCAAATCATTTAATAACTCCAGCATAATCCTTGGAATGCAGTTCGGGAATTCGTTCCGTATCCCCTCTCAAGTGAAAAGCGGGGAATCCGAGTACCATAGTTTCTGTATATTTCGAATACCAACTTTGTTATGAAACCGAGTATGTGATTTTATTTCCAGCCAGTATTTTGGAAAAATTTAAATGCCAGACACCGATTTCTTCATTGTAGAATTAGGGCCGGTAAGTGAAACTAGGAAAAAATAGAACAAACGAGGCGAAAAAACTCTCTACAGCTTTTTAAAGAAGCTATAGCTTGTTAGCGACTCGATGAAAGCCAGGCGAGCGTGAAATGCCCGCTCCACCCCCTCAGCCCCACGGCATCTGCAAGTGAAAAACAGTCACAAAATTGGTTCCCTGTGACAAGGAACCAGCAGTCGGAATCGGAGAGTCGGAGGGATATTGAAAAAAAAATCGTGAGACGTTTCAAAGCCCGCGAACCAATTATTGGGCGAGAAACCAATTATACCCGTTTAAAGTTCAAGGCGGCTTGGCATAAAAACGGGACTTTGCCAACCATTAGAAAACCCTTCGGTGCCGGGCGAGATTAAAGTACATACAATTAATAGCAGCCCGATGGGCGATGGGAAACATAAAATTCACTGATATTTGAGTAGTGTCTCACTTCTCGGATTGGAATAAAAAGATTCCTTCTTTGAAAATAGATCCTTCAATCAATAGTTACACAGGTATACTATCATCTAATCCATGAATATTAACTATTATTCATATAATTATATTTAACTGATATCGAGTTATACATTTATGTCGTAATTAAAATTTCCTAAAAAAATCTAAATCTTACAATTTCCAGCATGGTAGTAAAGTAATAATCTTAAAGTTATAATGTTTGAAATGCTCAAAGGACTTTCTGCCCCACTCGCCTATTCCGTTCAGAGCCGTACCGGTTTAAGACCTCACTCCCATATCGGTAGCCTATTTTTTCTTAGAGCTGTCCTCGAAAGTCCACTTAGAACTCCTCGTGTACAGTTCGTTTTTTAACTCATTACAGCCTCATTCGTCATTACACGTTTCATTAAACGATAGTCCTGTAATATCCAATATTTATCGTTATGTTGTAACAATGAGGGCGGGTGCAGTTGGCACAAATGACTCGTGTAAGGCGCTCAGGGCGTACGGCTGCGTTTATACGCGGCGCTTGGGTCTATTAACAATTCTAATTGCCGAATAGAGAGATGACCGGGCCATAATTAAGTGCAGAGAGAGAGAGTGAGAGGGAGGGAGTGTGTGTGCGTGTGTGAGGGTGAGAGGGATGCGAGCGGACATACATATTTAGGGGCGCCAGCCGCTACGGTTAATAACCCGAAATCCGAGTGCGGCCACCCACCACTTTGTGCTTTAACGGCCCGAAAAATGCGGGATCCAAACTTTAATGCGGGACGAGTGCAGTTTAATACCGGCAATGGCAGTACCAATTCGACCGAGGATTGTCCATCATCCTCCAGTTAATGAACTATAATTACTAGCCCAATCATAGGATAAATGTTAAGAAATCATTTTGTCTTAGTGTAGTAATTTAAAAAAAAAAATTAGCGACTCAGGTGCCTCTGTAACGCGCTGAGGAATATACTGAAAAGCTTTCATCACGTGTGATTCTCTTGCTCTCGACGTGAAATCGGAATTTCCATTCTTTACTACCGTACAGTGATGTTCCCCCGACACATTTCATTCATGAAATTTTCATGAAATTTCGGTCCCTTTGACGCGTCAACTTCTCGGCTCTACGGTGTATCGGAAACTCGGGGCGGACAGAACAACGAGATGTTTCGAAACACCGATGACATCGCCAATGGAGAGCGCGCCCCTCATCTCCCCGGGGAATATAAATTGTAATTTATGAACAATGCGAAATCAACCGCACGGCCGATGCGAATCGTTGAGCAGAAATGAGGCTCGGGCCCCGGAACAAATTCAATGGGGAATTCAAGGCTCGTATATTGTTAATGTCGTTCAGAAATTATGTATATTTTCTTACTTGAAGTATTTGTTTGGGGGTTTAGACAGCGACGGTTTGGAATATCGTCATAGCCCTTGCGATTTTCTGTCACCACTCTCCGACATGATCTTGACGACCGGTTTAGCCTTTTAGCCATCGTCAGTATTATATTAAAATATTTATGGAGCTTTGTTGGAAAGTGTGATACAGTTGCACCTGAGAACTGAGGCCTCGAGAAGTGCCAGTGATTTCTGGACGGTCGATTCAATCGCCACTCGATGCATATGAGAGAATTATAAACGAAATCAATATTGACCTTATCGGAATATATCGCCGAATAAACCCCTGCGTCGGAGTCCAATTTGCGCCCGGGAGATAAAACCGGCAGAATTATTGAGCGTTTATCAGTTCCAAGATATGCTCCGGTCATTTAATTCCCCCTCTCTATTAATAAAAAAACGAATAAAAACTAGTTCATCAATCATTTTGATCGGACGGGGATTAAATGAGAGAAATTAATCCGTAGGAATAATTTTTTCCAATTTGTTTCATTTCGATAAATTTCGAGTGCTGAGCAGCTACTTTAAGCTGTTTGCATTTCTATGATAGACCCCTTCTATCTACTATTTTATTCCTCGAATATTTTCATAACCATCAATTTGGCTCTTAGGGATTTTATGTTAAAATATTTTTCATATATTTATACAAATATTTCAGTGGGGTAAATCCCGCGTTGGAAGACTGAACTTTCGTTTCAATTGAAAGTTTGAGTTTAAGAATAATTCTGTTATCAGTTCAAAGATAACGATAACGAAAAAACTGTCGATGTACAGTTATAAAAAAACATAATTATTGTCAACTGTTTCTGTTTCTATACTTTAAGCTGTTTTATTATAGCGGGTCCCCTATCCGGTGCTGCTTCCTCCTTGTGCTCATTCAAGGACAGAGGGGAGCACTGACAACTTGTTCCCCTTCCCAATTAACAAATAATGAGTTCGTATTCTGTTAATTGGTCTTGGCCGAATTAAATTGGACCAGTTGTAACTGAGTCGTGAAACCTGCTTTGCAAATATTACAGAATCGTTATGCAGTGTTTAACAACCGTTTAAATTATGAATTGCACCGTCACGGTCTTTCGGGAATTCTTAAACATGTTTTTAATACTGCTGCAAATTGGACAACACTGAATCGACCACTCAGTAAAAGATATATGAACCAAAAGCTTAATTTTAAGTCCACGTATTAGCATTCCAATTATATCATTTCTAAATTTCTAAATATTCTGAACTAAAAAAAAAACACATTCAGAAATAATGCAGGGAAAACAAGATGAACTAGCCAAGAAATAATAATTAATAAAAATAATTGCGCCTCTTTGTTTTAAATACTTCACAATTTGATTTTCCATTTCCTTGTGAATTACTTTATTTCTTGGACCCTACACTTTATAGACGCCCGCGACCACCAATTTCATCAGACCTTGTTCAACAAAAGTAAATCCGCCGTCAGCTGCTGGAAAAGTGCCGAGTAACGATGACGGCTCGGTAGTGACCCGAGCTTTTCCGCTTTTCAATTTTCCGGCCATTATCTCGTCCCAAATAGAATTTCAAGAGGAGACGAATCGTATCCCTCGCCGCCTCTCATTCTGAACGGTCGTTAGTTACGCTCGTTTACGCCGCCCTTTATTGTATGTTATATAGGAGGGCTTTTTAGCCCGAGAATGAAACTCCGTCCATTCCCCTCCGGGTATTCGGCCGTTTTGAGGATTAGTGTTTTTCAGTCTGTTTATATGAGCGTGACGTATGACTACAATATATTTATTATCAGTGAAGATGCCCATCGCAGACGAGCGAGAAGGGGAGACCGTATATCCAAACAATGGTAATTTGCTAAACCAAATGTGAGAGTTCGAACAGACGAATTCTTATAATTTTTAACAACCTTTTTTTGGCACCTGCCGTTTATTTGATTACGTTGATGACGTTTAATGGATTATTATTAGACATTAAAATTTGACAGGGAGTATGCAATAGTATTCCGGTTACGGGGTCAGCTAAAAAGGCGGGATGGGATCTTCCTTCAATTCATTGTTTAATGGTTGCTTACCGGTTATATCCCCATTTCGCATTTTATGTAAGTACTAAAGGGTCCACGGTGTAAACACAATGCGAAAACAAGGTTCTGCATTAAGAGAAAACAATTAAACTTTAATCTGGACCAATAAATTGTTATTAGATTTATGCAAGAGCTCGGTCATTTACTGGAGTTATAAAGTTGCCAGTGTCAATATTTGAAGAGTGTTCGTTTTTAATTTCGAAAATTATTGCCAATAGACAATTCCCCGCATAAAATTTCTTATCTTGATGGATTGTGAGAGTTCAATTCGTGTAAATTCAATGAATTTAATTAATGCAAAGTGTTGTAAAGATAATTCCGACACAATTTGTCGGACACGCCCTTAAAAACGACTCCACGTTACCGTTGAACGAATACGACGCACGAGCTTTGGGTAGGTTTCGATAACTCGAGGAATCCGTCTTCTTCCGGCGTTTTTTGGATGGAACGCAAAGGAGTCTGTTTCGGATTCAGATTCCCCCCGCCCCTCCCATAGTATTTAATTAGCAAATTATGGATTAGAACAATTTTTTTAGAACAACAAAGTTTTTAGATTGTAATTTAGATGAAATTCAGCCAGAATTTATAGTAAAATCGGGATCGTTCGATTCTCAATAAATTCTCAATATTTCGGAAATTATTCAATCTAGCTTTACGTAAAACCAAATAAACCTACTAAGAAGGCTATACAACTTTAATTGTTGGTTTTCATTTTAATAATGTTGGAATAATTGATCTGATTTAAAAAAAAAGATTATTGTCTACCGCATTTTGTTGTATGCGTGGCCGAGGCCGACCGGTTTCTCAATGGGACTGGGTGAAAACATCTGTCGTCAGGGGCGGAGGTACTCTCCAGCCGTAAGGGAATATATCGGGCTTTACCGCATGTTTCGGTTCTATTCAGCTTTTTATATCGCGGTCGGAACGCTGGAGCCGGCTGTTGTAAGTGGCTGGGCGGTGGGGGCCTCGAGGAATTCTAAACGCTCCCGACATTCCCCCCCCGTCCGGGCAACCCCGGGCTGGCAAGAGGACGGGTTCTGCGGACGTCAATGCCGCGATGATGCGTCACCCGGGGACTTGAGCAATCCCGCGGACTTCACTGGGCTATGTAAATTTCAAAACGCCGCTCAAAAGGAGCCAGTCACCGCGAGACCATTTATTGCTCGATTGCCGCTACTATATTGTTGGCAGCCGGGTAGGTAGGCGGTTAAACGCAAGACGCGAGATTGCGAGAGATTCGCTGGGGGAAAATAATTAATAATAACAATGAGATGTTTATGCGTCGGGATTGAACAACGGACGAAGCGTAGCCGCTCTGAAGGCAACTTGACGACCAAAATAGATTCAGAAAATAAATGGTCTATTTAGATAGAGAACCGATTTCACAGGTCTTGTCTGTTGGTGTTCAAAATTAAATAAATACCTTGCAGCATTGCTTTGGGAATGTCAAGGTTTCGCGACACACGAAACCGGTTTAGCGACGGACCGAACAATTGGGATGACACGGAAAAATCAAACGATGATATTACCAAACCCCCGAAACCAACCTTTACGTATGTCTATCTCATTTTAATCTAGAACGGTTTTCAAGTTCTCGCCATCGATAGTAACAGTAGTAGCAAACAAACCTTTATCAATTATTTTACAGACGAGGAAAATGTTATTGATTGCCCCGACTGTATAGTAATTTATATAACTTGTTATATCTCAGGAAAACATTGTACATGGAATATACTAAATGTTCGAAATATGTTTTTCGTCAATCCTTTAACAGGCCCAAAATCGATTATCTCTTAATTAAAAAATATCGAGTAATTTATTACAGAACCTACCAAAGATTATTTTATGTTACTTCTTTTGTACGTAGCGAATTTTTTCCACTTAAATTGTCAACTGCCTACAGAGGGTACAGCGAAGTCGGATATTGAATGTCACCGAAAAACGCCGTTCAACTTTTTCTTTCCGCGGCCTCGAACGTTGCTTGGGGGGGGCGGTGGGGGAGGGACTTCAAATCGAAGTTGGGGAAAGGGGCGGCAGATGGCCGGAGCTCAGCTCGCACACGAGATACAGAACTTTGGGGGCGGCCCAAGTAGGGACCTGAAGAGCCGATAAGAGGAGCGAAAACTGCCCTTATCCACCCCCCATTCACCCCTCCGCACTTCCCTCTACATTACACGAGGTATACAACTATTAAATTCGACACAAAATGGTTGTGGGAACAGTTTCGGTCCTATACTTCATATTGACAGCATCGGGCTAAATTGACGAGAACGAATATTTAATCAAATTTAATAGATTTAAATATAAGGATAATTGGCCACATCTACACTTAATTAGTGATACAATTGAGAATTCTCAGTCGACGAGGTCATGAAATCAGGACTAATGCTCTCTCAAACATGACGTGGGGGAATAAATGAGGAGCAAGGCTCCCCTATAATATTTCCGGGTATATTAAGGACATTATGTTCCTCTGATATTTAATATAGTCTATACATTATGTACTAACATATTATTATTTGAATATATTTTGAATATATGAAATGGAGCCAAAATGCACGATTTCATCAGCCTTTGAAGGCTTTTTTCAGAAGTATACCTCCCCTTCCAACGTCGACCAAAAGTTTGCAGGAATTATGGTAGATGGTTTTATTTCCTTTTTCTGTCGAAAATTTCGCTCCTGTTATGGGTCGAGATTCCAGGCAAGATATTCCCATCTAACCGTGTCATAGGTACATGTCCTTTCGCTAAGAAGAATTATGTAGCAATTGAGATTATGCTGTATCAAGGGGAATATTTGTGATGAAATTCAAGTGCATATATCAGGAAGCAGTTACTTTTATAGCTATGATATAGTCAATATAATAGTAACTAAATTGGTTGTCGAACCAAACTGTTACTACCGATAAAATGGCAACCCCGTATTCAGATTCTGGCCGTTGAGTGTGAATGTGTGACTGTGTGTGTGTGTGGTGGTTTCAGGAAAAGTAGACAGGCTTTTTCAATTTATACACAGCGGCGCGGTACGAAAGGGGAAGGAAAAAACGAATAATTCCGCAGAGGAACGTTCTCTGGCCGGAGGGAGCGGGTAGAAATCCAGATATCCTTCGTGGGGTGCGGGGGCGGGGGCGGGGGATTACCCGGGGGCGGCGTCTCGGTTTATAAAGCGGGTTTTAAAAGCTTGCCGGGGCCGGTCAGTGTAGCGGAACGCCGGGACCCCATTGTCGGGCCCACGCTACGGTTTTTCGCGTTCGATCCCCGCCAGTGAGTGGCCGCCCCCGCAGAGCCCGACTTTAGCCGCCCTCTCACTCTTAATCTGTTTTTAATGCACCTCTTCGCCTCCTGGCCCCCGGCCTCCTGCCCGCTCGCATTCCTCTTTTTCTCCGCCTTTCTCATTTTTATGAAAATTACTCTCCGGCTTTTAGGACTCTTCAATTATTTATTGCCTCCGCGCCGGTGTTCTCAATGGCTTTACGCGCTTAACGCCTCCCGATTTATGCCCCGGGTCAATTGCCAAAAATTACCACTGCTTACCTATGCTTCATCGCCGATCTCAACTGTCCGAAACGCTACTTTGCCGATGCAACGATATGATAAAACAATTTCGACTTATGGAGAAATTAGTTTTATAAATGTTCCAGATCTGAAGCAAAACTCAAATTAGGAAAATTAGGTTCTCACTACCTATAACGGTGGGAGATATCACACTTAACCCTAATTACCGAATTATCCTAGGAAGAAAGATAAAACGACCGATATAACGAAGGCAATGAATCACTCAATATACTGGGATTTCCAGTTTAGCTGTCATGTATAAAAACTATTCCAGTGAATCACGACCGAAGAAACAGAGGCAAACATCTCATACCTCGTACTTGTACCCGATTATAGCTCAGTTTATATTCTTTAGTTTCTTAATTTGGTGAAGAATTGTTGCCATTAGACTGCATAATGTAGACGCGCATTTGCAATTATTATTGGACATTAAAAATGCCTAACGCGGTTGATATTTCTGCAAATTCATGACGTCGCTCAAAGTAGAGAATGGCGATGTTCAGTTCTCGGCAATAAGACGCTGCATATATGCAGTACCCGGGCTGGATGTAGACGATGAAGTCAGAAAAAATTCTTTAAAACATATTTCTCGCAATGATCCGCTCTGAATGGGTGACCCGGCCTCTGATACTGCGGCTTCAATCAGTGGGTCGGGTGACGCGTCACCCTATTCCCCTCCCACCACACTACTCATAGCGTGTCGTCACTGCTATATATAACGCCCTGATAATGCCACAACACACAAATTAGGTCCTACCCGCCGTCGCACTGTCCCCTGCCCCAATAATACGTCCTCAATTGAAAACAGAATTCCATTTTGCAATAGAACAGTCTGTTTCAGTATACGAAGTATGTTATAAACGAATCTGCGGCAGTGTGCTATAAATGTCGTTCGCAATGCCGTCATCCCGGTGACGCAGTGAGAAAATATAAAATCTAGTTGCGGGAAAAGTGGGAAATCACTTCGGTGCCAGACAAGGAAAGCTCTATAAAAATTCTATAGCTGCCAAATCGATATCTATTTCCGAAGTTTTAGTGATATTACGGCCCCCAATACTGTTTCGGTCAAACAGAATAAGAAATCTCTGTCTTGAATCTAAGTAAAGTCCCCCTGAGTGATGGGGCGGCCTTGGGCCGGAATGAGGAGATGGCACCGGGGCCGAGCGTGACTCGAGAGAGAGAGAGAGAGAGAGAGAGAGAGAGAGAGAGAGAGAGAGAGAGAGAGAGAGAGAGAGAGAGAGAGAGAGAGAGAGAGAGAGAGTGAGAGAGCGGAGCTGTTGAATAATTGCTGACGCATCAAGATAGAGAGTGATGACGGACATGTGCAATGTGAAGTATGGCTTCATGGAAAAAGACCATGCAATGAAACTGAAATAAGACGATGAAGAAATGGGAAAAAAGGAAATTCTCCGATTATGGGGATATTTAACTTATAAACAGTCATATATAAAATGCGCATACCGTCTGAAAAAAATGTATTTTTCGTTTTCTACTGTCCTGTATAATTTATCTGTTTCCCATTACTGTAGTAGCCTGGTTCTGTCTTACAAGCGTGAGCCTCATTCTTTTAATCATCTTCCAAAAGCCAGCTCGTTATTGTAGCAAACGGAACAGAATTGGGTTAGAATTTGGTGCAATATTTTTCCAATAACATTTCAATACATAAGGATTCGGACTCGTTGTTGTCTTTGGATTAGGAATTGGCGGGTCGCCGGTGAAGTCGGTGGTGAACAAAAGTCCCGACTGTCAGTGTGATGAAGGTTGCGATGGACATTGGGGTATAGAGGAGCCGTTGCATCTCTATTCACCGCCGGCTGTGTCATCGCTCAAATTGAGCGTAGCGTGCGGCCTCTGAATGAAACTCCCCCCCCCCCATCCAGCCGCCGCCCCCGTCCGCCCCCGCTTAACCTTTTCTTATCTCATTCATGCGGTTCCAATGGTTTGCGCGAAACCACGCTTCCTGGCTACAGCTGCAGTTGAAACGGGCAGAATTACCGACACTATTTAAGTCTCTCAATGGCTCTGTTTCAGTTTATTAACACGCTGCCCACGCAGGAATTATTTAAAATATTGATTCTAGCATTCCGTTCTTTTCTCAGGCGATGAATTTCACGCGTAAAAAAATCTAATCATGAGGAATTCTATTTAAGCCCGGCCGATTTCAGCTCTTTACAACCTCCTCAGGTGTTGCAACGAGATAATTTTAAATTGGATCTGTACAAACGGTTGGCTGCGACTGATTCCCAACGGAATGCATGCAATTGCAGGCGACTAATGCGAGTGTGGGTAGAGTTTGAAAACAGACGGTCCGACATTTGTTTTCATTACAAGAACTGTCGGCTGGAAGCACTCTGGTGCCGGGCGAAACAACCGAAGTGTAGACTGGAGTAATAGCCGATGACGTTTTAGAAAAATGGTTTTTAAAAATTCCAAAGAAACGACAACGGAAATATAATTGGTATTATTTATGGGACAATACAAAAACGCTGGGGTGGGGGGTATATTTACAATAATTCAATAGAACCGTGGATATAAGGGTAATAAGTCCTGGAAGCGACTAATGAAAGCTTTAGTGCCAATGCTAATCCCGCACACTCGTTAGGCTTCATTAATATTATCCGAATTAGGCAGGCCGCGGGGGTTTCCGCTGATTGTTTTAATTGCCCCCCCCCCCAACCGACCACCACTAAGGGATTTTAAGCTATTCGTTACATTTTCTAATAATTATTTCCGAAATTTTGCAAAACCGAGGATTCTGTAATTAGCCGGGACCGTTGTCCCCCATACCAACCCACCGATTGTTATTTCCCCGCCGCCTATAATTGCTTCCTGATGTTTCGCGGACGGCCGTTTTAATTTCGCAAATAAATTCGGAAAATTGGGCAAACAGGCGGAAAATTGTCATATAAACAATTCTCTGTATGTGCTGGCGGCGGGGGTTGGCTGGCGCGGGATGTGTGGGAGGGGTAATAAAAACCGTCGTTCATATTCGGAAATATAATTTCAAATAATATATAGTCGCGGTCCGGTGTCGATCTGAGCAAACAGTTCGTGTTTGCTGACATCGCCGACAGTGAGAATTTCGTGCACAAGTTACAAAACGCGTTTACAAAATATATGTATGTAAGTGCCGTAAATTTATTCTGCAATACAAACAAAACGTATTCTCCGTCCGCTCCCAATAATAAATTCTGTGTAATAATAGAATCGAGTCGGAATATACCAGTACATGTCATAATACTATATGATGTAAGCTGTAAAAATCCCAATGTCAAATTTCACTCTCCGCCTAATAAATATTACCCTGCGAAACAATAACATGATTTGTATTCACTTTAAATTATTCTCCATTTTCTATTTAATTCTGTGTTTAGGTCTAAAAAAATTTTAATTCAAGTTTTACAACCGAATCTTTTATTCAAATAACGGTAGGAGGGGGAGGGAACATTTTTTTTTTACATTACTTAGCAGGAAGGTCCGGGCCCCCATCTAGAAAGGACTCAAGTTCAGCGGCCCGCATTAAATCGGATGCAAGTGCTCTGTAAAAACGTTCCGCCCCCGGGGGCCCCCGGAAATATACGATTTTCCATTTGGCCGATTTACAGGCGGCCCCCGCCGCGTTTTACAGCCCGGGAATCGGAATAAACGCCGCCGAACTTTATTAGCCCAAGACACGAGAGAACGGACCGACGTCCAATCGTGTGCCCCGAACTAATGCCCCAAAGGATACGCTTCCTCGTGATGAGAATCCCGCAGATATACACTCCCGGCAGCTGTCCTCCCGTACGAAAGTAACTGTTATTTCATGTCACCAATTGTTTCCCACGCCGTGTGTAAGCTTTAAAATATTAAACACGATAAACTAAATTTAACGACCATAATACGTAGTAACAGACGGAGAGGTGCTTATATCACAATTTTAGTTCACGCGTACAGCAATCTACTCCAGTAACACTTTATTTATTGTTAATTCGACGTATGAGTATCGCCATTCTGTTATATATGAGGAACACAGCTGTAAAATTTGCTTACAAATTTCCCTACTATTATTCTTGGGTAAATTATCCAAGATTTTATAACATAGACTCGTTACACTTGATTGAAGCACTTCCACTACGAATATTCTATATTTTCCTCTTAATTTAAAGAAAATTTGATCTGACGTCTAAGCTAAGGAATTACGGGTAAATGTTCGTAAGCACACAGAAGTGAGTTGCTGCAGGACACGCTTATGAAATTTCATAAATATAGGATTTTTAGCTTTACTTCGAATTAATCGAAAACGCGCAACCGTTTTAGTTTAGTTTAGTTAACTTTTTAATTCTGAGCTAATTTATTCTCCCTTCATCGTGGGCTCATTCTTGCCACTGCGGTATCTGCCCTCGTTTCCGAACCCTAACCCCCGTCCCACAACAAATCCTGTTAAAATAATCGTAGCATAATTCATTTGGAATTAATCTCTTATTTTCAAACAAACGCCAACAAATCGCACCGCGGCCGGCTAATCAAAAACTGTGGAGGCCGGTGTAGGAGGCCGTGTCGCAGGGTGGAACTTTTTAAAGGGCAGGATCTAAGAAGGGGGTTGAGGGGCGGGGGGGGGCGGGGCGTTGTGAGCGGGAGGGGAATTTAGGAGGCCGTAAAGCGGGTTTTATCCGGGCCGTAGTGGGTCGCAGAGGCGCGATCGTCCGCCCCACCAAATGGAATTTTAAATCCGCGTCCGACTGTGTGTCTGGGCCGGAGTTACGGCCCACCTGGGGATCCGAGCCGGCGCCCTTTAGGAGGCCCCTCCGCCTCAAAGTGGCCGATATTTAATTTAAGAATCCTCCGCCTAGGACTCCCGCCGCCGTCGGACGAAACTTATTTTTCTTCTCCTGTCCCCATCAAACTGCAGCCCCGTACATTTTTGGACAATTTCACACCGCTTAAGATATAGCGAAACCCTACACCGAAACCGCAAAAGTATACCAATTTCGTTTGTAAATATTCCAGATAACATAAATTCAGGATTATTCGCAATTTTCATCGTGCTATTTTCACATGCCATATTAAGAAAGAAATAATAACGAACCTTTAATTATGTAGACTGATGGTGTAGGTACCGAGACGGATTCTGGCGCAAAAGTGGTCTTCACACACCTGGAACAATAACAAAAATTAATGTAAAATATATCCCGGCCTTATCATACAAGTAGCATTTAGTAAGTGGTGAATGCAATAAGTTAAAAACATTTTTATCTCGTTGCGAATATTTAACATAAAAAGAAAAATTATGTCTTTGTCTTCGTTACTCTAGGATGATGTAAACCAAATGGGGATACCGGGGATATTTTTCAAGACTGCAAACATTGCGAAAGTAGTAACATCGCTGTTTTCTGGTGTTTCAGCATCATCCGTTGGGCGTTATCTTTTAGTTCGGTAATAATTTAAAAAGGATACAAAGAAGACCTAAATCTCCAACTCCAATGCCCCCCACACTAATGGTTTCGTTGTCGACTGGAAACCACTATATTTTATTCGCTTGTATTTATTATTGGACAGTGTTCGAGTTTCCCTATCTTCTCCCGGGTGAGAAATCTCTCCGTGGCCTTATTCATACGCAACAATATACGCCGATTGGGCACTTGGACCAAGCGCTACGGTCTCGCAGTGTAGCGGCCACAGTTTTAAGAATCGGTTTTCCTGCGGAGTTCCTCGCGTCCGGCGATCCGGACTCGTAAGGAATTTTCTTGTATTATTTATGCATCTGTTTTCAGAGGCTGCAGCCCGTACCAAGAAAGTGTCAAGTGTTTTATCCTCCCCGTAAATTATTGCGGCCGCCCCCACAAATAGAAAATGCGATGTCGCCGGCGACCCACAAACATCCCCGGGGAAATATTGATTACCTCGTTTTTATTATTTTGCCTACCGAACGAAAAAATTCCTTACAATTCCAGGAATTTAATTATTCGGATAGAAAAACGATAAATACATTTATAGAGTGACATTAAATATTTTCAATTCAACGTTGTGCCTCCATCGGATAGCCTATCAGGTACTGTAACTATATTTAAAAAATAATATTTTATCCAACAATATATTATACTATTGGTAAAGTTAACTTGTGTAGTAACTCATACTTCCTAGAGTACTTGTTTAATGACGATATGCTAAATACATCAACAAAACGAACCTTCATTATTTATGAGAATAATTCCTTAAGAGAAACATTTTCGGGTTTCGGGAGTTCTGGAGCAAAAGTTGAGGCTATTTTCAATAATATAGAACACAACTGGAAACCGCCCCATTCTGAGATATAGTGTTTTCCTTTCTCCGCTCTATTTTTAATGGCATGTGCCGGACAATGTTTTATATATATATATGTACACACAAAGAGGGAGAAAACCGAAGATATAATGCAGCCCGACTAATTTA
This sequence comes from Lethocerus indicus, assembly GCA_019843655.1. Classification (NCBI taxonomy): domain Eukaryota; kingdom Metazoa; phylum Arthropoda; class Insecta; order Hemiptera; family Belostomatidae; genus Lethocerus; species Lethocerus indicus. The sequence continues at coordinate 12,740,432 of JACDQD010000010.1, read as the reverse complement.
TACAACAGAATTTTCACCCCCCCTCCGCCATTCTCCCAGGATCGTATAGATCACACCCACCCCCGCCATTCGATTAAGAGATAAACAGGAGGGACGAAATAAATGGAAGGAAGAATGCAATAAAGTAAAGGGGGGCAGTGTGAGGCCTTTGGGGCGGGGAATGAAAGGGGATGCGGTGACCGGTGGTGGACCTCCAACCGCCGGCATTTCTTCATCCCCGCTTCCCGCACTCGGTTCCCAACCACCTTCCATACCACTTAATTCCCGATAACCCCCCCACGGGCTTACATTCCCCGGCCCGGCTTATTTATGCGCATAATTTACTCTTCACTAACTTTAATCTTCATATATATGTATAAAAAGTAAGCGAAGTATTTTAATAAATATAGGACCCGTATTAAAACCCATTCTGCACGGTTATTCACCAGGAGAGGTGACTAATAAATACTGACTATGCATATTTGTTTACCATTAAACCATGAAACTCCGGGATAAGACCGAGCGCAAAGTTTTCTACGATCACCTTGAAATTTGTATTGAGTTAATCATCAAACCTTCGGAGTGGCCCAAAGTCTATACTGGAAAGTAGGCATCGATGGCCTCTGACAAGGGCCTAAATGGGTTTCTGAATAGGGCGTCTCTCAGGGCCGCGCTTACTTATCTCGAACACATTTCGAAAGGGCTCTGCGCGTCGGGCCTTATCATTTTCTAATGACTGCGATGCACGCACGCACTGTTCAGGTGACGCGCTTCTACCTAAACAGCCGCCCCTGTAGCTCGTCCTATTTTACTGTTATATTTTCCTCCGAAGGGGGAGTCCATATTCCAAAAACACTACAGAACTAAATGAACATACTTTTAACTGATAAATGAGAATAGCTCTAAAACCTAATAATTCGAGTGCTTGGTATTCAGCTCCTGACGCTTGCTTCACCGTCAGTAACACGGTGTCGTAGCATCTCTTCAGCTCCAACATTACACTGTTTATGCGTATTCTAATGACTCCCTGATTTGTATATGCGCTCAGCGCGCAATCAGCTTCAAGAACGTTCGAACTCCAGAGTTGCAAATTTGAATTTTAACGGTTCAAATGCAATCTGAGCCGGACAGCGTTCCACCGCGGATTGGGGTATTTTCGCGTTTGAGGGCGAGCAAATATCTGCGCCAGTGTAGGCCGAACGCCCGGTCTGTCAATAAGAGAAAATGCCGTTTGCGGAATTGAATAAACACCAGATACAAGATAGGGGGCGGCGAGATAGGGCCGGGATTTAAATCAATCGCATTTTCCTCCTCGTAATGATTTTATGAAGAGTTGAACGACCAGTATTTGTTTTCATTTAATATCGAATTTAATAACCCTCAACGACACTTTATTCGGGACACGTTTTATTCGAAGATTTTTTTTTTATTAGCTACACGTCGGCTAAGAGCTCTTCAAGAGGCTCCCAGTTTCCACAATTCATGAACCATTTTCGTGAGGCGACGGCGTTGACAGGGCGCTTCAACGACACTCACCAGATTAAATGCCTCATTGTATTTCTAACGAAATACTACTGAAGGTGGCGAGAGACCGGCAGTTTTCAACTGGGTACCGGGACTGTAAAGTCCGATTAGTTGTTAACGCAATTTTCCGCCATCCCACTTGCCAGTAGAGCCTCGGCCGAGTTTTCAGGGCCGTCCTTTTTTCTTTCTATCACAGCGATTGGCCGAGCAGTCGATAAATTCCAATTAAAATGCGCCCGACTCCACGTTTTTGCCGGCGAAACGAAGAAACACAATCCACTTAAATCCTTCGCTCTTAACAGATTAAAAACGTTATTTAGAAAGCCAAACTTCCTCTGGGAGCTCTTATCCTCGCTCGGTTCTCTTCTGTATTTAGCCCGGTTCTCCCCGGCGCCCCGTGTGTGTGTGTTCGGGGGAAGGGTTTCATCTTGGGTCGATCCTTTTTTCCATGTAAGATTGATGATGCCCCCCACCACCCCCCTCTCGCCTAAAAAGCACTCCCACTAACATGTGACCCCCACCCATGACCCGTTTGTTTCTCATTCGAGCTCCTTATTCCCTTTGGAAAAAGGAAATTGTAAATTTATCCGCTACAAAGCTCCCCGGCCATTGTTGTTTATGCAACACTCCTATATACATTTGTATACTTACATTGTATATGTTCTTTCATAGGGAAACGTTTTTGTCCACACAGTCTAGCATCTTATAATTTAAAAGGACAGTATTATACATCTCTGTTTAATACTGTCCCGTTTTCACCTCGCGTGCGTTCAATGATTCATTTAAATATTTGTTGAAAAACATAAAACAATTCTCAACAACACAGTTCAAAAAATCTTTTTCTTGATATCATGTTTAACTACCTGTGAATTATAAGCCGGCATAGATTAAAATAAAACTTGTGGCAATTATGGTACCGTCTATTCTGCTTTTTGGCAATGTTTTTTATCTGTACATCTTGTTATAGAAATATTTGACGAATTTGCGATAATTTAATTTGCTATTCTGGCAATGATATGATCCGCTGCTATCTAAGATCGACATTTCACTTTTTATTTCTTGTACAATCAATTACACTATAATTATGGGTACGAATGTTGAATGTATATTTCTCGCGTGAATGACACGAACAATTTGGGAGTAAGGAGATCTCTTGGCCCGTGGCGTTTAAACTGACGCAGAGGGGGTTATGGATGGGTAAGAGAGGAAAGGGACTGAGCGAGTGGATTAGGATGAGGAGAAAGGCGGGAGTGGAACTTCAGGAACCGGGATTTTGCGACTTCGTCGACTGTCGGTATGTTGAGGTCATGGTGGATTGTGTGGTTAGAAACATACCGGGGAGCATTAAGGATGGTACGAAGGACTTTTGACTGGAATCTCTGGATGCGGGCGAAAGTCGGATTTCTTGACGGATCCCCATAAGTTCTATTCCGTTCCAATACTGTAACGGACATCTTTTAAAGGGAATACAAATGTACATTTGTTACGGTTCGAAACGCGGCCGATGGATTAAACGCTGACGAGGGCGGAGAAATTCCAAGGCGCATTTCCAACTCTGAGATTTCGGTGGCGACCTCCGATACAGAACCGCCCCCCCCATCCCATCACCAGGCACTCTAATGACGACAGTTTCCAACGCTATCTGTAAAGTTAGAAGGCCCTTCCCGGCTCACGAGACACAACAGGCACACACACATATATAGTTGGACAGAGCCTAACAGAAGGTGATTGATGCGGTACCTCCCCCTCCCACCCCCTTGGAACCCCCCAAACGCGATAGTACTCCTATCAGTAGCTCCCATTTCTATTTACCGTTATACCTCCACCACTACTACACCACCGAGCTACCCTTTAACACCGAGGTATTCCTTTCCCATGCCGCGTACATTCACATGCTGGGGGGCTGCTAGTTTCGAAATGAACGTTCATTAAACGGCCAAAATTCAATTGCAAATATAATTGGTAATGGTGTATATTCCTCGTCATAATCTCTCCCCGTTATCAGGTTTCCTCTATTGCCAGGCTGCTGGAAAAACATCAGTAGGTTTGTGAGTCATATTTTTTTTCTAAAAACTAACTGCCGACTGATATTTGGATTAATCAGGAAGTTATTATTGAGTCATCGCATTCCATTTGTTGAAAAGGATTTTCATTATTTAAATATTGACGACGATAAAAGAGAAATAGAATGAATCAGCCATGTGTCAATAAACTAGATATGCAGTGGCATCACAACGTATTGAAATGTTTCAGCCGAGGTTATTACACCGAATATATTATTTCTATCTTTTTTAAACAAAGACTTGTTTCATTCATTGTTTCACATAATCAAAACAATGACGCAAATTTAATTGTTGGAAAAAATAAAACGAAATAAAAGAATTAATCCGGTTGAATATTGGAAAATGATTGCGTTAACGAAACTCCGCTGGCAGTTATTTTCCGTTTTATCGACAAAACTAAATTCAAAAGTATTATCAAATAAACGCCAATAACAGAGAAAAAGTTCATTCGACGACGCGAACGGACTATGATCAATTTAAGTTTTTCAATTAAACCACCAATGAATTTGCATATAAATGACGTTTCGGAATCTGATGTCCCGGTATATGTGGATAATATCTTTATACTCTATATATAAATATAGCAGGTAAGATAACTCGTCCGGATTTAATTATCCCTTTTCAAACTGCCGACCGAAATTAAATAATATTTTTTCGAGACACCGACGCCAGATATGTTAATGCCGGCCCTGTTTATAATTGTATCGGCTCCGTCATAAATCGCACAAGATGAGTATAGTTAATCGTATAATTTTAACTAGTATCAACGTCATCATTTCATTAAATTCTTGTTTGGGACTGTGAATAAATTAATTTATGCGGTCTGCGTTATAATTATAAAAGTTTCAAACGACCAGAACTTCTTATTGGACAGATATTTAATTACTCCGCGAGCATACTTCGCTAATAGCGTGTATGTGGGGTTTAATAATGTTATTATTACCTTCAGTTATTTATGGGTCGGGCGTGTTCGGAATATCCTCCCTCGTAGCATTTACTCGCCTATTCGGCAGCGGGCATTTCGTCTGTACTATTGTATATTAATGACCGTGGTGAGAAGTCGAAATGAATCCAGATTATATGACCGAATAGGCGAGCGGAGAAGGAATATTATGCGATTTATGATATTATTCATCTAATTTTTAATTTTCTATTAAACTGCTTGGACTTTTTGTGTAAATAATTTAAATTTGTTGCATAAACATATCTCATAAAATCGTAAAGTAGTAATCCTTGAGGGCAGTCAGCTGTAATTTTTCTTGTTTTCCGAACAATGTAAAGCCGGTAACATCTGTTCCAAAAAACGGAAAAACATCAGGAAAGTGAAGGAGCGCCGAGAATGGGTCACGAAAACAATTTTTGGTGCGTCGAAAGGGCGTGAAGGGAAAGAAGAAAGGAGGCGCGTAAGTCAAGGTAGGAGGCCGAGTTCCGTATTTGTCCTGGGACTTCGGGGCTTTATCCGCAACCCGAGGGGACTTGACTAAGCCCCCGCGGGGGAACGCCCGTGGGGTCGGCCCGAACACCGGAGAGACGTAAGGGAACATTGCCCCGCGCCCCGAAACGGGTCTGCCGGTTCTCGTTTTCATATCAGGCACGTTCCGGATGTCCCGGGGAGAACACCTGCGCGCTCGGATCAGGATCTTATATCCTCAGCATGAAAATCCGTTTTCGGATAAGAATAAAGCTCGGGATGATACATTATTTCTGCTCGGAGCGCACTCCCCGCAGTAAGGCAGTGCTCCGCGCATTCGTTATTAAACCTGGACTGCCTTCAAGGTGAAGAGAATAGGGACCAGATCCAATGATTGGTGGGGAATAATGAAATAACATTATCATGAAACTTAAGATCTTCATTTACCTATAGGGCCTTAAACGAATTCCATTCTGACATCTTTGAATCTTCATTTACTTGTTTCCAATGTTTGTTTTATTTTTCAATCGGCCAGCATTTGATTTAGAGGGCTGTGTTTCTTCTGTACAACACCTTGCTGTATCGATTGGAGTGAATTTTTCATATTGGTAAATGAACGTTGGTAATACCTTATTTGTACGTGGATACTTTGAGGGCTGTTTCGTCAAGTCTAACGACCTGTTTAATAATTAATGTGGAGGGAGAATAGAACTGTATTTGCGCATCCGTGAAATAATAAAAATAGTATTGGCAACGCGCAAATGCGATTTCCGCTCCGCCTCGAATAAGTAATACTGTCGTTGGTCAGCGATGATTAAGTCAACGCTATACCAAGAAACGACTAACACGTATAGTATACTATCTTGATCGCGGCTATGGATCTCGGCATCAGAAATCGTCGGCCTTCCGCGATATTAACACGGAATTAACACGGCCCGTTCGTTAAACCTCGTTAACAAATAAATGTCTCGGTTCAATTGAAAGCAAACCTGGGGCCTGTAGCTCGGCTCATGTAACAAAAAAAAGGACCTAATTAACTGCGAGCGGGCGCTGTGTAACACAATTAGCGGAGAATTAGCGCCTCGCCTTGCTGCTGACCTGTTGGCGGCAACAATTTGCATCGTTGCATAACCTGTTTTTCTTCCCGAGACGGTTACGACGACCAACTTGCAGTGTACTAAAAAACCCGTGCGCTCAACAAACACCGGCCGATCTAGTAACGTCTCAATGAACACACGAATCACACGTGAAATAAAAGGTTTATGGGGGCTGTGTTGAGTAATGTTTACCACATTTGCTCAATCTCATATCTCATCCCCACGATGACGGGACAATTTTTCAGTATAGTACTATCTGATTATATATTATGTACTGTATGTAAAAATAAAATCTGATAGAATATTGAAAACAGCGTGTTCAGTTAAATGATGTAGCTTTGTAGCGTATATTTAAATTAATAAATAATTCCCTATGATTATCTGATGCTTGAATGTTCAAATTTTAAATAAACAAACATTTTTTACAGGAATATTTTGAGTCGCAATATTTTTTATATTGGTATATACTAATTGTTATTATCGGTTGTGGCCTGTTGTATAATACTCCTTTCTGGAGATTATAATTTACGTTGCCAGTTAATAGAGACGCCCATGTTCTACGCACGCAATCTCCAATATCGTTCGATCCAGTCCACTTAACTGGGATTCTGGTCGCGGAAAGGGGGTCTTCAGCGGAGCGCGAAAGGTCGGCCGGCTTGGTCACGGGTCGTGGGCTAGGAGGACCCCATTATAAGGACTTATCTGATTCCCCTTCAGCAGGAATTGATAGAACAACACGCGTCTGCGGATGCACTGTGTTATACGTTTCCGAAAGGTCGGAGGCTTATGGTGTGGGCTCTGGATGAGATATTACCAAACTTGTATATCAGTGACCAAACGGGTGATTAACCTACGGTCAATTGTTCCGATATATGTAACAACAGTGCAAATATTTTATTTATCTAATAAGGTAATAGACACTAGTGTTATTAAGATGTTTCGGATCACGAAAATATGATTTACCGTCCCTCATTCTTGGTACTACGGGTTAAACATATTAGCCACATCATCTTCATGCTAGACACCTATATTTTGGGTCCTAGTTTTCGAAATATAATAATCTGAAAACCAGAAAACTTGAACCAACACAACAATGCTCCAACAGATTATTTTATATATTAAAAACTGTAATGTATAAAATTCGCAGATAAAGTGAGGTAATGGCCGCGAGCAGGGCACCGGCCAGAGGTGTTGCCGTCGGTGTGGACCTCGGCACGACCTACTCTTGCGTCGGGGTGTTCCACCAGGGCAAGGTGGAGATCATTGCCAACGACCAGGGCAACAGAGTGACGCCCAGCTATGTCGCCTTCACCGAGACGGAGAGGCTCGTCGGGGACCCTGCCAAAAACCAAGCGGCCCTCAACCCCACTAACACAATTTACGGTACGTTCACCCGGCGGCTTTAGAATTTCAAATTTAAAAGATACCCGTCCGGTACCGCTCGGCAATAGGGGCTAATGTCTCAAGTATGAATCGTTACATGAAATTACTACAGTTCCACCTGGGTCAATATATACTAACGACCGTCATATATATACCATTCTCTTTTATCTCGTGCATTAATTAAATTTTCAATGGGTGCATCGTTCAGGACGTTCTCGCGTCATTTTCTAACAACACAGAACGGACCGGTTAGACAATCCGAACAAACAAACGGCAAATGAGGGACTCATTTACAATCCACTGAACAGGATAACTGGGGCAACCGTTCCGGGAAATTCACCCGGAGCGCACCGACGAAGACTTTCGTTCGAACTCCGATTGGCCCATTAGGACCGTATTAAATAGTTGAGTCCGGACGTAAATCGGCGGGCTCGGGAATAAATTTGAGTTGAATTTACATAATCGTAATAAGGCTCGTCATTTTATTTCCGAGGAAGGTTCATTTGCCGGCCGAACGACGGGAAGTGTACATCAACCGTTTGTACGGTAATTGCAAATAATAAAATGCTCGCGGACGCTACTAATTTATGACTCTGAATTCAATTCAGTCTCATACTTGAGTTTCTTGCCGGTCATCTTCATCTATGTTCGGTTATAAACATTTCAGATAAAAATAAAATGCGCGTTATTATTCCAATCATAAAAATTATACTATTTGTTGACAAAAATTTCCTACCATTGGTATTGTATCATATCAGTAGTCATAAACCACGGAAAACTGATTTAAATACAAAATTAAGCGAATGTAAATTTCGAGCGTTGTGAGAAGTTATACTGAAATGTGGCGCCGCTCGTGCGATACCCGGGGGAAGGAAACTGGGGATATTCTTGATTGTACAGTGACAGAGAGATATCCCTCACGACTTTGCCCCTTCGCCTAAGTAAAATTAAGCTCGGGGCCTTAAATTCTAACCCTTTAGCGCCCACCTTTATCCCAAACTTTTTCGGCCCCAGGAAGGGCGATTCGGTGTGGGCCCGCGGAGGCTGTAGTTCAAGTTGATATATATAAGTGGGTAGAGCCCGCGGAAGTTAAGCAGGTCCCCGGCTATTGCACTCCCATTCCCCGCCCATAAATTACCTTTCATTTCCCTTTCTTCCTCCTCCTCCTCCTCCTCCTCCGGCAAGTAATTCGAGGCCTACCGGGAACTGATTTAATCCCTAGCCCCCGACTCCGCTTTTGCCCTACCCAATTTGCATATTTATTGTTTAAAATATTTGGCGTGGAAGTCCCAAGGGTGTGTAGGCGGAGTTTCGACGCACTTAGGCGAGAAGCAATGACATTCTCGAATTTTATTGGGGGTTCGCCATTGGGAATTCGTTGAAATCTACATTAGAATGTGGAATACGTTCCCATTAGGTCATTTTCAAGTACCCGAATTAAAATAATCTCTCTCTTCGGTTTATTTCATGAATAATTGTGAAATCGGTCACAATCACTCATCTCTCATATTTACTAATGTGATGCAAATGAACACTTGACACTCTTTGACGGACAATAATCTTACTGTGAGTGAAGAGAAATATCTGTACAAATTCCCTCAGTCAAAAAATAGATATTTATATTATATGTGTTTGTGTTTGTTACAGACGCTAAGCGCCTCATCGGTCGACGATTCGACGACCCTTCGGTTCAGTCCGACATGAAGTCGTGGCCTTTCGCCGTCGAGGAGAATGGCGGTAAACCGGTGCTGGCGGTCACTTACAAGGGCGAAAAGAAGCTGTTCACCGCCGAGGAGATATCGTCGATGGTCCTGATGAAAATGAGGGAAACGGCGGAGGCCTACCTGGGCCAGATGGTGAACAACGCTGTCATCACGGTCCCGGCCTATTTCAACGACTCCCAAAGGCAGGCGACCAAAGACTCCGGCTCGATAGCCGGTCTCAACGTCATTAGGATCATCAACGAACCGACCGCAGCCGCTATCGCCTACGGACTCGATAAAAAGGTAAACTCTGTAGAAAATCTATCGGGGCTTGAAATAAATCCGGTTAGAGTCAATTAATATTATGGAATACCAAAAATACTCGGCTGTATATTTATTTCACAGTATATGAAAATAGCTATACTTTTAATTCAGAATTTGCCCGAGATGAACGTGCTAATATTCGATCTGGGCGGAGGTACATTCGACGTCTCCGTGCTGACCATCGCCGACGGGGTTTTCGAAGTGAAATCGACCGCGGGGGACACCCACCTCGGAGGGGAAGACTTCGACGTGCGGCTGATGCTACATTTCGTGGAAGAGTTCAAGAGGAAACACGGAGTGGAGATAGGGGCCAACAAGCGGGCGTTGAGGAGACTCCAGACGGCCTGCGAGCGGGCCAAGAGGACCCTGTCGTCCACCACGCAGGCCAACCTGGAGATCGACTCCCTGGCCGACGGCATCGATTTCTACACCTCCATATCCCGCGCCAGATTCGAAGAACTCAACACCGACCTGTTCAGATCGACGTTGGAACCGGTCAACAAGGCGCTGGCGGATTCGAAGATACCGAGGAATCGGATACAGGAAATAGTTCTGGTCGGAGGTTCGACGAGGATACCCAAGATACAAAGCCTGCTCACAGAATATTTCGGGGGAAAGGAGTTGAACAAGTCGATAAATCCGGACGAGGCCGTGGCTTACGGGGCGGCGGTCCAAGCCGCCATCCTCACGGGGGACACTTCCGAGGAAGTGAAAGACTTGCTCCTGCTGGACGTCACTCCGCTCTCGTTGGGCATCGAGACGGCCGGCGGGGTCATGACCGTTCTCATAAACAGGAACGCCACCATACCGACCAAGCACTCGCAGATCTTCAGCACTTTCGCGGACAACCAGCAAGGCGTGCTGATACAGGTCTACGAGGGGGAAAGGTCGATGACGAGGGACAATAACCTTCTGGGCACGTTCGAACTGAGAGGGTTCCCGCCGGCCCCGCGCGGCGTCCCTCAGATCGAGGTGACGTTCGACCTTGACGCCGACGGAATTCTGAACGTGTCGGCCGTCGAGAAGTCGAGCGGGAGCACCCGGGCGATCACCATATCCAACGACAAAGGCCGGCTGTCGAAGGCGGATATCGAGCGCATGGTGAAGGACGGCGAAGAGTACAGGCGGGAGGACGAGCTGGCCAGGGCCACGGTCGAAGCCAGGAACTCTTTGGAATCCTACTGCTATCGCGTGAAGAACACTCTGGAGGAGGCTCTCTTGACGGGCGCCGTCGACGAGGACGGCCAGACGGCGGCCACCAGGAAGTGCAACGAGACCCTGATGTGGTTGGAGGCGAACAAATCGGCGAGCAAAGAGGACTACGAGAGCAAACAGGTGGAAACCGAACGGGTGTGCGGGCCCGTCATCGAGAAGGTGATGGCCAGCAGAGGAGGTGCCGAGGAGGTTCGCAGCCAATCATCGGCAAGCGAACGGCCTATCATCGAAGACTTTGACGATTAACTTGGCGACCCAAAAATTGAGTTTATAATAAATGTTGACCATTCTCCGTCGTGTCTACCTTTATCTAAAAAATCTACATTAATAAGATTAAGAACAGGAATGTAGAAGAAGCTTAATTCTCGCGATGTATAAATTATATTGGGAAATTACAACAATATTAACACGCCCCAACGCCTTACGAGCTGAAATTAATCCCCATCAATGACTCCGTCTTTCGGCAGTACGCTAATTGCAAGGCTCGGAGTTAATTTTTATTTATCCTCCGCGAGCCGGAAGTAATTGGCGAGCGGAAAGTGTTGAAAGTTAATAACACAACCGCTGAAAGTTGAGGCCGGACTGGGGTAAATTATAGATTCACGAGTCTCCCAATATAAACGAGCGGGATTTTCACAAGTTGGACCCGGCCGTCCGAGGAGCGGTCGGCGACCGCACTCGCCGGCCGGCTTATGTAAAGTTAATGAACAAAGTTTTAAATAAATGAAATATAACTTTAAGTCCCCCTTATTAGCGAATGAAACGCAAACGAAATTCCGCGAAAGTTTCGCATAATGGTACGGTTTGTGTCCCGGCATTCGTCAAAGCTACGTCGCCGCTACGGCGTTATCTAATCTTGGCGCTAGCGCTTAGTTTATTTTAATACGGGGGCCCTCCCCCCTCTTCGTCTTCTTCTTCGCTCATTGTTTCGTCCTTTCCGTATCTCCAGTCTCCGTTCCCGACTGCAGCGCCTCCTTTATTTCAGCGAGGCCCTGAAACTCCTCCATTCCCGCTATCTCTTTTCCCGGTTTCGTTTATCGTTCTCGGAACGGTCACTATCAACTACCCGGTCCTTTTACCGGCTCCCTCTATCAGCTCCGCTCTCGTTGTTCATCACTCGGTCGTTGAGTCTTAACACCGGTCAGTCTTATAATTTTTGTTAAATAATATTCCCAGCAGTACCCGTAAGCAAATTTCAATACTTTCGTGACCAAATTTAATGCACGAACACAGAAATATGTATATATAATATATATAACGACTATTACTCGTGTAGAAGTCTCAATTACAACCTGCAACACTGCTAATGCCTATGCGAATATTTTAATACGTTGGTTATATGAGATCATATCGATTTCATTTTTCCAGTTTTTTTTTAGTTTAATTCTGTTTATCAATGCGCGACTGGCGACGAGGGATAATCAGCGTATTGTATTCCACTACTCTTATAAATGGTGACAATAAGACAAACTGAAATCTTATGCGATCATATCCGGTTAACTTCATGGCGCCCCTGTTTAATTTCCGTTATCTCTTGCCAACTTCACGGCGCTAGTTCTAATTCCTCGGTCTCGTAATCATATCCCCCCTCCCCGTTTTCCTCGTTTTTCCTTCTTAACTGAATCCCATTCTCCCCCCCCCTCTCCTTCGGGGTCGTTCCTTTGTCCCGTCTCACTTTTGCATTACTCTGCCGGGTGAGCGCGCCTCCAAGATGCAGACGGTGCCAGATTGCCGGCGCCTAATTAGCGTGAAATACCGGCCGCAAATTGGGCCTATCAATGATTTAACGCTTGGAGAGAAACAGTACAATTGATATGAAATGCGATATTAAAGATAGAGTTCGGTCATATCGAGGTGTGTTGGTTGAATTAAGGCATCGAAATGAAGCACCGTGCTCGTAGACTTCACCTAAGCACCGCGTGTTGTAAACTTTATAAAAAATAAACGCACACTGGTGCTGCCACCTACCGGACAAGTCCGTTGTCTAGGACGGTATCTCTGGTTCGCGTACTTTCAATGCCACAACACTTGTAAGGCCCATGCACCGGTGCATCTCTCACGGAACGTATATAACACAACTTAAATAGAATGTAAGTGATAATCTTAAGCATTAAAATAAGTTCAGGAGACCGGAAGAACTTTGGTGAAAGAGTGAAAGTATTAAACAGGTCTTGTACCCGTTTCAAGAAAAATATCCCAGATAAGCCGTACCCTAACCTTCGGTACAGAGTGTGCCGCTTCACAGTCTGGTTTTTGCTTTGTTTAACGGGAAAGGAAAATTAACGGACTGTATCTGTGACGCCGTTGGAGTTGTCTAGGCTCTGATGGAGCGTGAAAATCCGCCGTACCTTTTTTCCCTAAGAGGTCGCCCCACTATAAAGGTCTTCATCAGGTGTAAAGCTCTTCAGGAATGTTGGGTTGCTTCCACTCAACCGAATTTTGGTTTGGCTACTCAAATCAGAAATCCTTGTACTAGTAGTCAAGTTCTTAAGTGATTCTAGTAATATTGATGCACCTTATCCGAATTTCCGGTCCTGTTTGCAAATAACAATTGGCAATTGGAAAACAAGATTACAGAATGTTTCACATTGTCAAAATAGTTTCCATATTAGTAAGAAGCAGTGATTTTAATCATTTGCTGATCTAATATGATATTTGATGATCTAATAAACGTATGTATTACCTTCTAAGCCTGTCCCGATATGAAAGACAGTACGGACTTGAAGGAAAAGGACTTATAATTGTACAAATGTTAAATTTACAGCATGCCCACGGTATTGAACTTGCCAAATTTCACTGAAATTCACTTTTCATTAGAGCGGTACTATTATTTTATATCATTAAAATATTAAATTGATAATTTCACGTTCGAATACAACGTACAGGACGGAGGGAAGAGCCGCGCATTCTGTCTTACAGTCCGTGAACTACACTACGCTGAACGCTAGTTGCTGAAACACTAATTGTTTATCTCGCAAACAGTTGAATATTTTCAGTAACTATTTATCGTCAGACGTTTTTATCAGATTTTAACAAATATTACGCCATTCGTTATTGTTTAAACTTTCGGTATAGCGTAAAAAAAGAATATCAATAGTTTTCTAAAACATTGAACAATCCAGATATTTTCGGCCGTAAAATATGTATTAAATCCGTGCTTCGAATTTGGTTAAATTATTCTATCATTAAATATTAAAGAATTAGTGAAAATTATTAACAGGAGTTACTGGTTCACCAAAGTGCTCACAGATGGCGCCGGCATCTGGTTTACCTCCGGGCGCTCGATCGAGTGGACTTCACTAGTACAATTCTTCAAACGTAAACTTAATACATTTTTAATATAAAGTGTTGTCCCAACATACATTTAGAATTTAATTTTTTCCCCTATTTCTTTCCGGAATTGCCAAGATATCCATTCCATTAATTTTAGATCGAAATTAAATATCGGGAATATCCGGATCTTATTCGTTGTCGACGACGTTTCCGATATAAGGAAATTAAATAGTGCAGTTCGATAATGAAAGATCCGTTTTTTTTTATTTATGAAAAAACAAGACATTTTATTACTGGCTACCAAGAATTTAGACATTTAACATTTAGTAACTATTCTGAAATCTGTGGTACGCGCATAGAACTCGATGTTACCCAATTACTTCGATACAGAATTGTTTCATTGAACGACCAGCGACACGAGGCTGGCGGCCCTCGACACAAGTGACAAAAGTCTTCCGAACGTTGACGGGCTTATCACGGGCCTTATCAGATAGAGAGCGCGTCCAGGGTTTCGGAATGACGCGATAAAACCGACTGGCGTAATAGGCCAGTGTTATTGTCGGGGCCGGAGCTGAGCGGCTTGAGAGATGCTTGAGACCGAGCGAGATAGGGATAGAGATAGAGAGAGAGAGAGGGGAGACAGAGAACGGGATCTTGAGAGCTTTTGTTATCTGTAGCATTGATTTTCACCCGGCACATTCCCACGCGGACCGTGTCCCTGTCTGGCCGGCTGTCTGTCCGTCTCTCCCTCTCTCTCTCTCTCTCTCTCTCTCTCTCTCTCTCCCTCACTCTCACCTCTAACTGCCCACACTCTCATAACACGTTCCCTCTGTCCTTTTCTCTCACCCACGCACGTACGCGCACCCAGTGTCGCCCCCTCGCTAGCCCACGTCCCGCCCTGTGCCTACCGGCCACTAAAGCAATAGAGCAAACACTATACCGGGCACAATTCCCCGCACCAACCTCTGTCCCAAATCTGTAATATTCACCGTGCGATATTCTCCGCTAGATAACATTGACACTGCACAAGGTCGCAAGAATTATCATATCCCTAACTTTCATTTGTAGACAAAAAATAAAAATGAAAAAGTCCGGTAAAGCGACTTTATTTCTAGAAGGAAATCGATTTCAAATTAGTGATTGAATGAGAATTTGATTCCAGTCGTCAGAAATAATTAAAAGACATTTTAATAATTCAAAATACCTGCCTAGCAGAGGAGTACATCATATGAAATTATCCAATTTCGGAATGATAAGTTTTATAATTTATGGGTCACAAAATAAATTGACGTCCACATGTACCCAATGATTTTCTCATTTAAATGAAAGCGAACACATTATTGGAATGAGGAGTAAATTCGCTAATTGGTTCCGAGGAACTAATCACGGCGTATAAATTAATTAATTGTTTATTCTCAATAATCGCGATAATTATTGAATAGTGGAGTGCAACGGTAATAGTGGACGTGTAATAATGCAACGGTGTAATAGTGCACAATTACGGTATAAGCGTGGGCAGTGGGAGCGGCTGCCTGCGGACAGATTGGTTGTCCGGGCTTCCACAATTGAGGACAGGCGGCGGCAGCGGCATTAGTTTTGCAGCCGGTCGGTAATTCGGCAAATTGCCTGCGGGCCGGCGCCCATGCAATTACCGCCGCACGCGGGCGCGTTGCGGGCTTTGCCGGCTCCGGCGCCGTCAATTCCAACTTTCACCGCCGGCGCACCGATAAACGCCCCGTCAATCCTGTCGCCTGTACGCCATCCCCCCGCCCCGGGACGGTGTAATTACAGCCGTGCAATTCCCGGGAGGCCGGCCGCAAATGTCTGTACGCCATTATCACTCGTAAATGCAAATCGTAAGCGGACGCCGCCCGCCGAGAGGACCCGGTACGCCAGATGCACGACCGCCTCCACGCATCAATCCAGTTCAGACCTGCTCAAAGCAATTCACCGGACTTCCGCACATTTATTATTACCCAAAAGTATTTTGGTTACTCGTTCGTTACGGGATTTTTATACACAAAGTTAAATATATAACCTAAAGCCATTCGGGTTGCAACACTTTCAGAGCCAAATTAGTATTACTTTTGGGGCTAATAATAATAATAATACAGAGCTTTGAGTTGTAATTTTAGTGTGCAAAACGAACTACAAAATGCAGTTATATATGAAAACCTGTAAGAAGTATTAAAACCTCAAAAGAAGAAAATGAACCCCAAAACCCAAACCCCGAGAATTAAAGAGATAAAGTAGAAAATAAATTTTAAAATTCCAGCAAAGTAATGGAATTGTATTAATCGTTCGATATCGATGTTCTCCTCACAGGTTTTCCGTAGACATGTTGGTTTGGATGAAAATAACCTTTCGAAAACATTAAGGCATTATAGGGTGCGCGACCTAGATTTCCCGGAGGTTTGGCGTCTTCAGCACATGAACGGACAGCTCATAGGGTGCTTTGGGATCAGGAGGATGGCCGAGGAGATAGAAGAAGAGAGAGAGAGAGAGAGAGAGAGAGAGAGAGAGAGAGAGAGAGAGAGAGAGAGAGAGAGAGAGATATGCGGGCAGAGTGGATCGGAAGCGTGGGCGCCATTTAGTTGGGCGAACGCTATCCGGGGTGTAGGGCCCCGTCCAGACGGGAGATTAGGATTTGTCGAGACTAGCGCTTCACTAATAAACAATCCCAATCGGTCATTCCAATAAATATGTATTACGCAAGATAGGATGTTTACAGATGTCGTCTTCTTCTTCTTCTTCGTTTTCTATCAGCAGATCGCTCCTTGTGCGGAGGCGGAGTTTTATATAATAATTGTGTGGCACGTGTAGGAGCGCCGGGTGAACGCGATGCCTACGCATTAGCTCGTTCGGCTCAATCAATTAATTGTCATATACAACATCAATTCGAATAAGATATTCCACTAGAAAAGTACCTTAAAATGAACTAATGAACCTAGCGATTAGAATAGAATGTTTATTGTGAAGTTCGAGAAGTTAAGAAATCAATAAAAACATTTAATTAGTTTAACAAGCATCCTATTTTTAAGGCTCCTCTTGAGTATAATGGATTTCTTATCACTAACCCGGTGGCTACCAATAAAACTCATATATATTACAGTAGGAATATCGAATGAATGCTATTTCCTATTTATATCTAGCTCAGTATGCCAGTTCCAATAATTCATAATCTCAATCAAAACAGTGATAGCACTGAAATAAAACGACAGCATTTGAGAAGATATATTTTTCTCTCAAAGTGAAATTTTTTCAAGAAACAATTCCAAACTTCGTTATCGTATTCTGATTGGTCAATTGTGTTATTTCACGTCAACTCGCCACCGTCCCCGCGTTAATCCCAATGGATGTACATGGCCAATGGAGTTCGTAAATCGATTTACCAACTGTAATAGCGTAAGTTTGATTAAACGCGCGTTATTTACAGCGCCCGGGGAATACAGCGTTGTGAAGGAAAATTGGCATGGGACTCCAATCAGGTCAGTGAGGCCTGGGACGGAGTATTCCTATTTCTATTTCATATTTGCTCGGCGGTTCGGATTGAAATTAAGTACCTCTATCATTTCCGTCACCGAATCGTGAAAATGTTTGGCGAATGACATTTTAAAAATTTACTCTCAAAGCAAAAAGCAGCGCCGCTAAAGAATTTAATTTATGATTCAATAATTGGTGATTTGAATAACGTTCTCATTTGCCTATGCGCTCTCGCCGTTTTTATGCAAAACCACCATCGGTTCTGCTTCACGTCCGTATGAAATTAAAAGAAAAAACGTTAATACATTCTATTTGAACATGGGTTATGATTATGATTAATGGCCGTCCGTATCCGATTTCAGAATTAGCCGGATTATTATTCAACTAGGCCTGTTCTAGTTTACACAGGTGACCGCTCTAATCCCCGGGACTTCATTGAAATTTAAATGAATTAAGAGCGGGCTGTTCTACACGAAGTGGAACAATTATATTGTCCATTTTTAATTTGCGTCTCTCTCTTTAGCTGAGGGTGTGTTTCTGATGTCAGTTTCCTGTATCTTAGACAACGAGGCATCGAATTTAGCCCTATTTGAGTGTTACTGTCAGGTAGGAATAAAATAAGAATTTTAGCCGCATAAAAAAATCATATTTTCAACAGTTTTCTTCCTAAATATCTTCATAAAACCTTGACATAATAAGGGCAATATGAAACACGAAGAAATTTATCCTTAAATATCGCACAGACAAAATACAGTGTTTTCACTACCCTATATATTTCTAAATAATTTACAAATATTGTTTTTATTTTCAATTAATTATGCAGCGGTTTGACACTAGAGATACATTGATGACGAAATTAATAAAAGAATGGTACTAAAAGAGGGTGAAGACCTCCTTTTTGGGTGGTAGTGAGACAGCAGAGTGTGAAATTATTTCATTACACAAATTGACAAAGAGGCGTCCTTAAAATTGATTTATGAATGGGATTCGAGGATATGAACGGGTTTTGCCATTCAAGTATAGTGTGACGTTTTGGAATAATATATTGAAGGGTATTGACATGTCTATTGATTTTAACGGGAACTTAAAAAAGCTGTTTTCGGGCCAGAAAGGAGTGAGTAGGAAAACGGATAAAGGGAGTTTGTCGGCGCAGGAAAGCGGAGCGGTTTGTTGAGGCGACGGCTGGCTGGCTGGCGGTGGTGGGTGTGGGCCGCGCGCTCTCTATTTGCATTTAGATCTAATGGGGAGAGCCAGCCCGGCCGTATTAGTTAATATGCAATACGCTGACCTAATGAGACCCGACTAATAAATTCCTACACCCACGAGGCATTTTAATATACCTCCCATTCGTCTTGCGGGCCGCGACAGGGACCGGTCGCCCGGCGGACAATTTCATTCGCCCGGGCCCGACTGAGGGGGAGAAAAATAAAATAAATATCGACCGCAACGCGCGGTTTAACCCTCGCAGTACAAGTGCTTACAGATGCTCGAATATTTCCGAGAACGATACCATTCTCTCTTACGCCCTGCTTACAGTCTTTGAACCCGAACTTTTATTCCTTATTTTGCACAATCAACAGTTATACGTGTATATTTTTTCACGTGTTTGTCTCGACAAAGAAACCACCCGATGACGGCACTTTTTGACACGATTTAACTACTGCCCGAGGTGATCTCTGGGCCGGTGGCGTTTAAGCCGTCCTGGTGGGGATAACGGACGGGTAATAGAGGAGAATGACCGAACCAGCAAATTAGGATGAGGAGTAAGGCGGGAATTGAACCTGAGGAACCGGGATTTCGCGACTTCGTCGACTGTCGGTATGTTGAACCGTTATGAACGGTATGATTTGAAACATTAAGGATGGTTCGGAGAACTTTCGATTGGAATCTCTATACGCGAGCGATGTTGGATGTCTCGGTGGAACCCCATAGTTCCATACCGTATGTCCATGTCGGTTCTAGTATGGATTTGAATATTGTGCGTTTGTTACTTAAGGTCAATTTTGATGTCCGTTTTAGTCATAATTTGCGGTTTAAGTCGATTCTTTTGAGTCGGATATGGGGATTCCACGTTTTTATTCTAGAGGTCTCATTCGTCTCTGTTACTGTCAAGATATCTAAACTCGACCCCTGTCCAAAAGTTTCTCCCGAAATATAATGCGGTATAAAATGAATATAACTTTTTGTAGCTATAATAAAAATAAATCTGCGCGATAATGTAACACAGAGCATTTGTTTACGATCAGTTAAAATTATCGTTGCAATTGTGATGGCGCGCTCAAACAGTGATGTGACCGAATGGCCGACAGCTTCGTTATCCGGGCGCCTGCTATTATCCCGATTATTATTACATCGGATTAAAGCCGCGGGATAATGGCCCTCCCTGACGACTTTATTCGGACCCAATATTTTAGCATTATGCTGCGGTCCCTCCTCCCTCCATCCCCCCCTCCACCGAGTATTATATCTTATCGGATTATTTTGTCCTCCGAGCAATAATTTTGTAGTTTCGCGCGGCAATGCGGGCAGCCCGAATATCAAGATGGGATAATTATTATCCTCGGATCGGCCTAAACGAATGCACTTGAAAATATACCCGAGGCACAGGGAAGGGGGGGGAGAGAGACGGAGAGAGTGAGAGAGAGGACGGATCCCTAAACCGGTCCGGGAAAGGAGATTGAAGAGTGTAAAAGGGAAAGAGAGAGAGAGAGAGAGAGAAAAAAATAAATAAACCGCGAATAAACTACCGAATCCATGAAATTACACTAAATCACACTAAGAGGCGTCAGAAGATTATGTCGGGCATTCATCATAAACCTAATATATATTCGGGGGATACCATATTTTAAATGGGTTTCCCTGATTGATGGCCCTTATTAATGCTGTGAGATTTTCGAAGTTCTCGTCCTTGAATTTCGCGTGTAAATTATAAACGCGGGATCCGAATTCGTTCAACCATATATGCCGATTGCGCGAACCTAATAATTATATCATTATACTTTATTACAGTTGTAAGTAAGTTACAGCAGTAAAATAGTGCATAAAAAAATTAAGAGTACAACAATTGTGTAATAATTAGCTTTAGTATCAAAAATGTAATAAGAACTATATAATTAGAAAAAGTAACTCGTCTTTTATACCTTCTAATATATATGTGTTACAGAAATGTATTCTGAAATGTTATAAATTTTCAAATCATCCAGAAATAGGCGTTTAGAGAGTACGGACTGGAAAAATATACATTGTGCTTTTTTCACTTTACAAATCTCCCCATCAGTCGAAGTTCAATTCTCCGGATTTGATTTTGGAATAAGCGGAAATAATAGAGAAGGGAATGCGAGGGCTAACGGCGTGACGCGTTTTGAATGTTGGACTGGAACGAATTTCAGGTTTAATTCGCGGCCCCGGGGCCCTTTACACGGCTTCAATACTTCAAGAGCCCGTCAGGTAAGAAATAATATTCGAATGAATCGGCGAAGGATAGAAAGAATATTAACATATACTACATACTATTCACATTAAATCCAGGTATTGACTACAACAAAACTAAGCAATAATAAAAATGTCCCACGTTTTGTCCGACGTTTGTAATTTTTGTATGCGTTTTTTGTGTAATTTTTCAATAAGTTATATTGTTTGATCATAAATATGACTGGAAAAATTGGAATCTCCTGGAACTAGGAATAAAGGCAGCGTTAGAATACTATCGGCCAAGTATTCCCGTTTTGGAGCCTTTGTACTTGGCATTTGTCCCAGTAGATATACATACGATATTATTTTTGCGTCTGTATACTTATATGTTTGTATTAGTACGTTTTTCTTATAAATGTCCAATGCTTATACAAGCAGTACAATTTGTACACTTTTTGAAAATACAGAATAGGTCCACACATTTTTTAGTATTCCGTCTATATTGACTCTCGGGCCATGGCATACAACATGTGCAAGAAATTGTAACGTAGAGATTTCAAGCCGCTAGAGCCTAGGTTACCGAACTTTTTTTTCTCATAGATCACTTTAAAAATTTTGCTGGTTCCGGTGGACCCCCGCGGCTACATTTCTACCATATTCCCAATACTCGACAAAAAATGTGAAGATTAGATCTAACTGGACCCCCGTCGAGTCTCTGTTTTTAAAATATTATTCAAGGGCTATAATACATTTTACAGTTATAAAATAAAAGGTCGAATTATTTGTTTTGGAAATTAAAGTATAGTTAATTTGTAGGCATTTAAATGTATTTCCTTATGGAACTCTTGTGAACTGTGTAAACTTAGGGGCCCGTTTAAAGCCCGTTGGTACTTTAAAGCGTACGTTTTCCCGGCTAACAGATTTCAATAAATCTCGGCGGTTGGTTGGGGAGGGGCACATTCAATGATAATGCACTGCTATGTAGGAGCCGGACCATCTGTTTGTCCGACTTGGGGCCCAAGTTTTTCCGCATAACCAACTACAGCACGGCCGGGGTACTTCGCGGCGGCGGCGGCAGATGGCGGTCGAAACCGAACAGGAATATAGCGCGAGGGGTGTTTAAGCGGAGACTGATTTTATCTTCTTCTTCTACGACTTATATAGTTTCGACAAGGATATTTCATCGGCAAGACAAATTACCGTATTTCAAAGGGGACGAAACCGAAAGGAGCCGAATAATCCAAGTTGGGACTGAATTCGCGTTTTTTATTTGTACCGAATTTTATTCCGTATTCCTTTGAGCGGTCGGACTCGCCTTTTGGACGGCCAGAAATTAAGTCGGTTCCGTCGAGGCTATTATTATTACGTCCCCTTAGAGATGAGAGAGAGAGAGAGAGAGAGAGAGAGCGGAGAGTTGCTAACCGCTTAATAAATTTCGTAAAGAGACGTTTATTGGGTGCTTAAAGGTTTAGCCTCACCCCCGTGGCAGGGGCTCACGAGTGTTGGCTTAGTCTGCGTCGTAAATTATAACGCAGGCCCGGGCAGATTCTGGGTTCTTCATCCCGTGCCATCTTAGCATGCCGTTTTATTGTTCCTAGAAGTTTTATATATATATATATATATATATATATATATATATATATATATATATATGGATGAAGTCAGCTGGTAACCACATGTATAGTTGTACATATTTATAAACTGGATAAACAAAGTTTGACAAGCAAGAAGAGTCACGATAGTATTCACGACAAACGAAATCAGAACAACTGAAAGTATCGAAACAAAATTACTTTCAGTGACTCCGAATTAAATTAAAAAATATCCCAATATCTCCATAAAAAATTTCTTTAATAACATTTCATGGAATATTGTTGGCTCCTTTCTGAAATTATTTATATGTTTGAGTATATGTATAGAATTTATATTTGTTTATGTATATATTTTTTGACCGGGGTTGATTGGCTCGGAAATAGTGGAGATAAATAGTAATGAATATGAAGCGGAAAGAGAAAAAATATTCTTATCTTATTCTTTAACGATAAGAGGTATATATTTAAAAAAAAAAAAAATATGGAGTGGGCGTCCCGCGGACTACAATCATCAGTGGGTATGCAAATCGGCCCAGACATTCGAAATCATATCGGGGCCGCCGGGGCGATTTATCGTCCCGAATATAAGCATTAAATCGAGATGAGTTAACTTCGATATTTTTCTCAAACGAATTGAGGCCGCCCCATTCAGATAAGGCGGCTTTTGCTTTTGATTTTTCATTGGCCGACGGTTTTTAAAATGGAATTCCTCAGCCTTCTCCAACGGAGGAAAGTGAGAACATTTACCATACATTTCATTGCCCCATCATGAAATTCATTCAAAATGATATGCACTACCGGGAAACAATTAATCCCAAAACCTGTCTTCAATTAATGACGAAAAATATAGAAACCTTCCTAATCAATAGTGAACTACGGTAGAAATTTCATTTGTTCTTAAGACGGTTTATTTATTTTCTGTATGTTAATTCATGCTCATGTACGGGATAATTAATGTTAACTCTCTGAGCGGTAACATAAATTCCGCCCCCATAGCCCTATACCCTTGGGCAGTGTGGCGGGCAGTGTAGACTATCTTTAGAGGTACGTACATACCCTTGTAGGTAATTATAAAAGATTTCATGTGAATCGGTCAGTATGCCTTACTTCATTGAATAATGTACCGCCCCCGGGGGGGAGGGGGTGCCTTATGTTAAATGGTGTACCATCTTTAAGCTCTTCTGCATATTTCATGAGAATCCTTCATTCCATTCCCCTGGTATAGTGGGGAACTGACAATCGCGTTAGTCAACGACCGGTTTCTGCGTTAGCGGAACGGTAGCGTTCTAAGGAGATGGCGAGAAGCCGAAAACGGCGTGGCGTACGACCGCGCCGGGACCGACGATTGCAATCTGAGCGTCCTCTTCGCATGGTGCAAATCGAACATGAAACGATTATGGCGCCGTGTTTTTCAATCCTGGGGGCATTCCGGCTGTTATTGTTGCGGTCGCCGGTAGAGCCGCTCTTGAAAAACATTGAGGCGCAAAGGGATAGCGGAGCGGGCGGGTAACCGCTCTGATTGTATCACTATCAAGGCTAATTTTATCATGAAAAGACTGGGCTGCTTCCCCCCCCCTCCCCCCATATTAGGTTCGTGACCGATTGCGAAATCACGTATATCGCTCAATCCGCCTGTCCGTACGTCAACGCGTGTAACGTTTCGAGAACGTACGGACACGTTTTCCAATTGCAACACGGCCCGCCGACCAATTCGAATGTCGATAGTTAAACCGAAACAATTTTAATTGTAACGGGTACTGCCCCAAGTGCTGGCTCGACGACCGGCCTAATTGACTGCTTGCAGTATTTTCAATTACGACTGACGTTATGACACAAACTATGCTTACAGACGTTAAACACTCAAAACGAGTGGAAATGACGTTAGGATATTTCTCAAATTACACAAGCATAACGGAATGAAATTGATACAAATAATTAAATATTTCTTATATTGATCCAATTATAAATACCATGAAAGCCTATAAAAACCGGGGTGTTAATCCGGGCCGTCCAGAATCTGCCCGGTAACTCGCTTTAAAACTGTTATTTACGCTAATTCTATTGCTGCAAGGCCTGGGAAATGCAACGAGTGGAGGTGTTACTTGTAAGGCATTTGTGTATATCATTGGCTATTTAAAATTGGTAATGTAATAAAGTCGCCGTCCAATCAGTATTCAGGCGCTTTCAGTCTATTGAAAGCTAATTGATGTTCACCGACGGTTGTATATCCCCAACTATTGCCTCGTAAGGATTGGGTTAGGCGGAATTTATGCCGATCTTAGACGCGAGTGGGCGACGACGGACCGAGTGTAATATTCTATGTATTCACGTTTCTTGAACACGAAAAATACTGTAGAGAAACGAATGGATAGAGAGTGAGGCTCGGAATTATTTAAAACGGTTGCTGTCAGTCAGAACTATATAGCCGCCTGTACGCAAGGTGGGCGAGCAATAGCCGGCTACTCATAATACAGTAGGTAATAATGTTGGTGACACTGAAGCAATAAAATAAATAATACAATGCATAACTGATAACAAGAATTCGTGTATAGAAACACGTCCAAATTTGGTTCAGTCAGCCCTGGTGTTTTATCCGGGTGGTTGTGGGCGATTTAATTTTTAAATCTGTGAAAAACTGCAGTAATTCCCTGCAGTTGTCTATTCCAAGGATTCTATTATTCTATTTTCAAGGTTTCAACGGGTATATTACAAAGGTGAGAAGTGAGGACGATTCAAAATTTTACTGGGATTGGAATTATTATATCCACTCATATTGTGCTCGGATTGGCTAAGGCTTATATCGTAAATCTTGTACTGAGTTTTACGATTGCGCCTCATAAATACTTGGTCCGAACTGCGCAAGATTCGAACACGTAGATTATCGTAGAGCGTTAGTTGTCGGTCGTACCTCCGTTTATGGAGGAACTCGGTCGCCGGACAAAGTCGCAAATTTTCATTACAATTATAATCGACGAGCCTCGGGACTTTAACAGTTCTGTTGGAGTACTGCCCCCGCCCTCCTGGGGTCGAAAACTTGGATGATTTAAAGCGTACGTGATGCCGGGCCGGTATTAGCATAGGGCCTGTCGCGGCGGTGGCGGAGGCGGAGGCGGAGGCGGAGGCGGCGAGCCATTTGAATATCGGGGCCCCTCGGAGCCACCCACGCCCAGCTCGGGGCACCGATATTAAACCGCTCTCGAATAAAACCCACAGTCTATACATATTCATGCCGCTCTGGGGGCCACGGCTATCCCGGACACCTGCAACAGGTTGTCTTCCAGCGTGTTTCTCGCTCTGCCCTCTGGAAATATTATACCGGACGCTGAGCCCCGAGAGTTCCCCTACATACGACGACCGTCGTCCTCCTCCTCGCATAACTGCAAATTATCCCAGTGATGAACAATAACGTTTCTAGCCGTGTATAGCCGGCTTTCAGAAGCACCGACCACATCTTAACATACGTCTCCTTGAATTACTCCGAGGCAAGGAGCACCTCGACTAAACTCAGAAAGAAAACCTCAATACTAATAAATACTGGTAATAGAACGGATTATCCATTATTGATAAAGATCCCCTCTATCCACATAAAATCTGATTATTATCTGTTATCACTAGATCAATTATAAATATCTGGAAGGACGACCAACATAATGGTGTCAACTCCAGTTCAAATCGCGGTGTCAGGCAAAGTGAATTTACGAAGAGAATTATAACTCGATAGAATTCAGATTCATAAAATTGAATTTTTTTGAGAGGGCCGGCACGATTGGCCTTCCGTGACAGTCGATCGGGTCAGGACTCACGAACGGATTTTTAGAAAGCTTCTCATGCACCATTCGATATTCGTTTATAATCGGGGTCCTGTACACGAAATCCAGTGGGTCGACATGCGAGCGCAAATGCCACTTCTCCTTCAGGGCTTTACGGATGCTTCCGACGCCCGAAAGCGATGCTGGAAACTGTTCTGAACGTACCGCCCCCCAGAGTTATAATAAGTTATAATGTCGAACGTTCGCAATTCGCCCCCGGCTATATGGCCGCAAATTATTCGAACCGCCAATTTATAACTACTCGAACGTCGCGACGCCCGTCCCGATGCCTAATTGCGACGGCGATAGAATTCGGAAGGTAGAGAGCTGTTTAAATTACAGACCAACGCCCCAACCGAGGGACGGGCCTCCCCGTATTCAAAACGGGCCGGACGAGTTATCTCGTTCCGAATTTGAAAAATAATCCGCCTCCTCCCCACCGTCACATTAGCAGTTAACGCTCTTAATAAGAGCCATTTGTCAAACGCGGCCGATCATTACGAGCGCCAGACGATATTTCATTCTCATGCCGGGTGCGTTCACCGCTACATTCGTTCCTGCGCATTTTGCCCGCTTCCTAAGTACGGTTGATTTTATGGAAAGCGATAGGCCACGTAAGTGTAAATAAATCTATACGCAATTATATATAAATTTAAAGTGATATGAAAAAAATATTGGACTAAAAATATAATAAAAACTAAGGAAGAAATTATTGGGAAAATAAAGAAACGCCCAAGTTAACCTAAATGCGGGTGCCTCGTATTTGGTACAGGAGGGTTAGGGCGGACGGCCTCCGAACCGTCCCCTCTAACGAACGAAGATAAATCTTCCCGGCTACGAATCCAATAACCAATTAGAGCGTTATAATGCATTCGTAAAAATTTCATTGTACACGAGCATAAATAAAAGTCGAGTTGCCGGGGCCCGGAGTGGACTCCTAATGGGGCCCGCGTCCATTAATCATATCACACGAGAGGGTTTTTTGTTGTTGTTCTTGTTGTTTTTCTCCACAAATCCCGTTACAAGTCCGGATATTTCGGAAGTCGGAAATTCCGGAATATCACCAATTAATACGAATCCGACGTCGGATGGGCCGGAATGAACAAATTGAATTAACGCCGGGACCCGGTTCGATTTTCGGGATTTTCGATTAACCGAGCATTGTCGGAGGCTGTTACCCGGACTTGTACCCGTCGACGGAGGCGTGGCCTCACGTCAACCGAATACAAACACCCATTTAAATGAGAGTATCAATTAAAAAGGAAGTTTGAGTTATTTCAATTTAAAAATCCGTTGCCTCATATTGAAAAGTAACGAACCTGATTAATTCGGATTATCGATTCCCGAGTTTAAGCATCGAGTCGTCAAATTTAAAAAAAATCAGGATTCGCTTATGTGGTCCTAATCTAGAGATTCTATCACTACTGTTCCACCATAGTGCAACAGGTTTCTGATCGTCGACCATAGTATTATTGTGGAATATTCCGGATCGTTAGATATTCACAACTCGACGCCGACTAATTGAATCGAGCAGGTCGTGAGGATGGGTAAGTGTATATTAATAAGTACGGTGTTCGGTCGGACGGTAGCGAGCTTGACAGATGTCCCCGGTCGGGTTTAACACCGGGGCCATTGTCTCAGCGGCGGGAGTCGTAAATAAAAGGAGTCCGGAATAAAAAGCAGGAGGGGTCCGGCTGGTGGCGGTGTAGCGGTACACACTGGACGGGGCCGCTCGCACAAATGGCCTCTGCAATTAAACTGTTTGTCTTGGAATGGATGGAGCGGGAGGGGAGGGCTCCCTAACGGTAATACTAAAGAGAGGCGACCGCGGCCCCCGCTTTGTCCCTCTTTCGAATTCATTACCTCCGCCTCGGGATCCGGGGGGAATTTACGCCAGCGTTTATTGTCGCCCCGATTGTTTTTCGCGTGTTTCGGTACCGAATTCCGACAGACGGTCGATTGCGATGCTCGGCGCAGTGTCCGCTTCGATCGCACTTGTAATTGTTATGGGCCCCGATCGCCCGAAACGGCGAGGCATGTGGAATCGAACGGACGCCTCTTCGGGGAACAGAATCGGGCCGGGAAGACATAAAAATTCGACAGTCCGATTTTTTCCTCGGGGAAATTTTCATCCGGCGTTTAGGCCTAGCGACCCCACTACGTAAACAGTATACAGCCAAAAGTTTAACGGAAAATAAACAGTGTATATAGCAATCGGCTGCGTATTGGAGAAAATGAAGCGTTATCAAATCCTCTAAAATCAAGTGGCAAGCGGTCGGTGATGACTAATGGCAGGTTGGGGGGCATCGTTCAGCAACAGGGCTGTAGTAGGTGGGACGGGGGTGAGGGGGGCAAGTGGAGCTGGGCAATGTATTCAACACACCGCCGGTTTCGAGTTTCTGTTCCTTTGAGCCTGCTCTATAAGATCTAGCATAAATCTTCAGCAATTCATTTAAATCACCGCTGCACTACCGCGGGAGCGTTGCCGCTCCCCTTTGCTATACGCCGTCGACGAGGTCAGGCTTATGACTTCTGTCATGAAATCTTTGGTTCCTTAGGGCAGGAAAAAGAATTATGGATTTCTACGAGTCATAAGAATCCTCCATACCGTGAATTGAAGAGACGGCACTCCACCTGGAACTGTTCAGAGCGCTGAAATTTCCGAGAGGTTATTTATAAATGTATGACGACGAGCAGTATTGGGGAAATTACTTGCCAAGCTGTTGAGTCGTTTACTACATTTTTTCCAGTAGTGGAAAAGTCAGATGCAGGATGGGAGGGGAGAATATTAAAATTATTGTGTCGTCATAGCAGGTCATACAGGTTCATCATACAGATTACAATATATTTGGAAATTTCAGTTATTTCATACTACAATGGTATATTCTATCGTTGCTCATCTAAGGAATTCTTTCTCCATGATCGATCAGGAAGATAATTCCCTTTCCCCATTAAATAAATCACTATATCATTCTATTGGCTTAGAACCTGTCAACTGTCCCACTAAATCTTGTCGTCATCCCGCTTTTTCATCTTAATGTCAAGCCTCCGAAGTCAGTAATTTCTCAGTAATAAGGATTATATCTGCACTTATTTATAATCGGTTTAGGGGAACTTGTGCCACTCATAAATTTGCCAAAGTGAAATGTGCGGTCGGTAACTACGCTAGGTAAATTCCTTTTCCTCTTGTTTCGTACTGCCACTTAAGAAAGTTGAAGTGCAAACTGCTTTATTATTATTTCAGTATGTAGGAGAAAGAAGGATGCGTTTCACCGTGCGATTATCCAGCGGTAATGCAGTGAGGTACTCAAAGCGTGATGGCTAATAAAGCGACCTGCCTCCGAGAGTAACGGTTCCGTGATGATATTCCAAACTCCTTACCTTAAAATAACTGTGTTTATACACAGATATATTACATAAACCGATGTGACCGGCTCAACGCCTTATCGGATAATAGAATTTCAATATGGTTAATTCAGTTTATCGGTAATCAACTATTGGGATAAGCGGTACCGTCGAGAAGGGCGCCTATAAATCCGATTCAAGCCCACTCAGTTCGGAGGTTCGACACCCGAGTCGATTTCAATAAGAATTCAATTACAGAATTGAAAGTCTCGGTCGGACGCGCGGTGAGTTTTAGGCCTCGGAAATATGCCCGACTAATAAAGCCGGGCCGAGCCCATCACGTGGGTGGGAGACGCGAAGGGGAAGAGGGTGGAAGAGGTTTCGGTCGTTACAAAGTGAATTATGTAACTGGAAGGGAGCTATTGGGCGTGCCGGTGGGCGCGAGCGAGATGGATAGCGCGGCCGCCGTGGGGGAAGGGGCGTCCCGGCTCTGCGGCAGCCCCAAGCCCCAAGCCCCAAGGGCCCCGGCCCACCGCCAGTCCCCTACTATTCATTTCCTTCTACCGCAGCACTCGGCCACAGTTTCAAATGGAATTTCTATCCAACAGTATGGGAGGAGGAATTTTAAAGTAAAGGCAAAACCTTCGCTAACTAACGCGTCTACGTTTTATTCTGATATAATCAATTCGGATTGTCACCCATTATCGATCCATTATTACGCCAATATAAAAATTTAATTACTACATCCTTATTGTAAAAAAGGTAAAATCACATCGTAAGTATTATTTTTATTTCTGACTACATCACAGGATTTCTATAGGGTAATATGTCAGTGGGTACACAAGTTATTTAGGTGTGTCTATCCCTAATAGGAATTTCCGATTAGAAGTTTGGTGAAAATAGGATTCGATGTACTTTTGTATTCGAAATCGAATGTGGTATTGTTGCGGTAAAATGTTCTCCAATGGAGTTTGGGCTCAGTGGTGCAGATCGGAGAGCCCGGAGGCCTCGGTCCGATCCCGACATAAATAATATAAAAACCCTTTCGGTGGGGGGTTCACAACGGCCCCACGAATTTTATTCTACGGTGGATGGGAGGGTTTTGACGCGATTAAGCGATAAAAGCGGATTAGCGCGTAGTGGGAGATGTGGCCGCCGCGGCCCGATTGCGGGGCCCCCACACAATCTCATTCGGTCCGGTCGCCGGCTCACGAAATCCGGCCGGGACTTTGGTTCGTGCCCCGGCGGACCCTCGGTGAGGTGGTCCCCAAACGCGTGACGCCCACGGGCCGGCCCAGGTTCCGGGATGAGTGACACCCGAACCGGATTTCAGAATGAAAATGAAATCGGCATCGTTCCAGAATTCGGGAATAAAAAGGCTTTTGATTCAAATTTTTTTTAATAGCGACAAGGGACGCCGGTCTCTTGAATATTCTGCCTGTGTATACATTACCATTAAGATGTGTATCCTTCAAACTCCTATACTTCATTGGGGTAGGATTTAACATAATATGTGTCTAGCACTATAAGGATCTTCACATTAAAACATCCTATTCTATAGAACATTATTAATTTAGATGAACATTTCTGTCCCTCGGAATAAATAATAAACCTAAAAAAAATGTACTAGAAAACGGACTACGGCAAAGCAAAACAGCGAGCGGGTATAGAAAATCACAAGTGCTCCAAACCCTAATATAATAAAGATTATAATTCCTACAATTTTTTACAGCGGCGAAGGCTAAATGATTCCTTCAAAGCAGATTCAGATTGGACGCAGATCTTGTTCGAGTTTAAACTCCCTTCATGAAGAAGCTCTTATCTGGGAACGGGGGAGATTTGTTTTTGAATGGGCGTAATGAGTAGAACCAAATGACGATTTAACTGCAGCGGCCGGCTCGGTTGTCTTCATCGCCCCGAGGCCGTTTTTTATCCAGCTGAAACTGCACGGAGAGAGAGAGAGCTTGTGCCTCCTAACGTAGCGCGAAGGATCCCTTTTAATAGATCAAGTATCTAGTTAATTTATTATGTACTAACTGATTTCACGGTTTGACGCTAAATTATACACCGGCCTGGGTATCTTCAAAAGGGCGATAAATTACTTTTATGAGGCCATTATAATTCAATTCCTTGAAATCAATTAGTGAGACCTGGCGTTGTTAACTTCCCACCTTGTGCAGAGCGAATGAATATTTACATGCCGAATGAACAAGATAATTCTTTCGGGATTGATCGAGCCCGGATAAGGCACTCGGCTTGTCAGACAGAAATTCTGAAAACACTATCAACATTGTACCCCAATCCTGTAGTACTAGGTATAACGACCAATTAAGATATAGACCAGTCAAATGAATATAACATAATTCATCATGCAATATATATTAATAATCTAAATGCGCATTGAAACGTATGATAACAAAAAAACTGATATAATGATGCAAACAGTGGCGCAAAATGAAATCGAAACAACCTTTAAGAGTTGGTATTATATTATTTTATGTTTGTGTAGTAAAGAACCATTATTTTCTCGCAATGTATCTTAAGTCAATTATCTTCATAGTTGAGTCCAACCAATTCCGAATCGGCGCACGACGAAGGGGAACAAATTAGTTACAGAACGGGACGCCAGTCAGTATTGAGAGCAAACCTTTCATACGTTTGCCACTCAGAAGAGAGAACTAATAAAACTAATTGAAAAACTGTAGCTGAATTCTATTGACGATGGTGAAATGCAAGACTGAAAAATCGCAAAGCTCGATTTGAACATAACTACTCGAATAATACTGGCATTTTCCTTTCATTAAAGTAACAAACGTGTCACGAAAATTCCGTGACTGGCATTACAATGAGACCCCAGTAATGACAAAAAAAAATGCTTCATGAAAAATTCAACGATCGAGAGGCCCTCATTACCAACAATCATTCTTCTTCAAATCGAATTTTACTCCGTCGCGATTTTAACTTTCCGGGGAAAAAACTATGCCCCTCATTATGCGTGTTCAAACACTAACGTACTCATTCGGCTAACTAATAACTTGTAATTTCAATACCGACTCGTACAGATCGTCTGTATCTAATATCTATTTTCCCGCTCGTTGCCGAAGAGTTTGTGAAGAGATTTAGCATCTCGGTCGTTTTATTTTAGCGTTTAAATTGCGAGTCGCGGGTTAAAAATTGTAAATCTTGTTGAACTATTTTCAAAACCAGTACGCTTATCGGCGCTGCAGCCGGCGCGAGATCGGCTTCCTCGTGTCGATTATATAAACGGTGTCTATTTGTTAGAAAAATTATCGGCCTCTAATTGGTGGTGTTTGTAGTTCGAACGCACACGAGCACCCGAGGGAGCGTTCCGCTTGGCTGGCAATTCTCCCCAAAGGAAATAATAATCATAATCGTTCGAAATGCTTCCGCTTAAACACGCTGGTCCCTTGTAGGCCAAATAAAGTTTTAAATTTAAAACATTCAGAAGTATGCGACAGTGTGAATAATTTAGTGACACTATTTGTTTGTAATTCTGACAAGAGTCGACATGACGCACACACATCCTTCGTATTCTAGTCATAGTCTGCATACTCATAATGCCGACATGGCATGTTTAGGCATAAAAATGTTCAGCGACAATATTACATTCCGTAACTAAAGAATACGGATCTGCTACAATATTACATTTTCAAATATTTAAACCAATCAATCCGCCAGCCGGAATTGACGTTCAGATTGCAATTGATTGCGTGTGTAAATTTGTAATTGATTTCGTCTTTTGTTGGAGGTACAATAAGTAATGAAGGTCGTGAGTCGTACAATCACAATCTCCGAATTTTGATTGTCGAATATTGCCAGTCATTTGCACAGTGTTTCCCAATATATTTCTTACATTCACGGACAGTCCATTATAAATTTTATTCATGGCATATGCCACTTCAGTAGGAATGATATGAAAGCGGCATAAATTATTTTTAGAAATTAGAAGTTTAATCATCGTGGAATATCGTCCACTGTTCCTTGGAAATCGTAAATCAACGCAACTGTTTTCGGTCTCGTGCGCCTTTCCGCATCTCCCTCCCGGTGTGTATTACGTAAAAAGGGTGAGAGGGGGAGTGTATTTGTTGAAAAAAACGATCGGCGGATAATTGGCGCCGTTTCGAGGATAGCCCCCGGGAGAGCCCGACGTTCCGCTCGGGTGGGAACGCTCCGGCGCGGAAAAAATAATCGTCCCGAGAGCTTCCGCGTGGCCCGACGGGCGGAAGCGGACCTTTCGAAAAGTTTGCACAGCCCGAGTTTTCTCCGGCGGGAAAAATATTTTAAAAAAAAAGGTTCACCGTATAAACGGAGGGACGGAGAACTTCGGGGGCGGCGGGAGAGAAGGGAATGCGAGCGGGCAGGAGAGAAAGAGAGAGAGATAAGGGGAGCCCCTGTTTGAATGAGCGAGAGCGCCTGCTCCTGCTGCTGCTGCTGCTGCTGCTGCGGCGGCGGCGGCGGACAGATAATTGTCGGAGATACCGGTTTGTTGTGAACGGGGCGGGGGGGGCAGGGGAGGGAGGTCCGGGCATGGAAATTGCTGTTGAGATTATTTTAATGGTGGTGGAGAAGGAGAAGAAGAGAATGAGGGAGAGAGAGATAGAGTCGGAGAGAGCGAGAGAGAGAGAGAGAGTGAGGGGGGGGCGGAGAGCCCCGTGAGATGCGTGAGTGTGAGAGAGATAGAGCGAGGGTCCCGGCGTGGGTGTTCCCCGGGAGTTGGGGCCGGCTAAGCTGGGTGCTGGCCCCGAGGCTAAGGAGGCCCCGGCCCGCCCCCTCTATTCTCTACCGAAGAAGCACTCCCGCCGTCTGTCTTTGTTACCTACTAAAATATCTGGTACACCTTTCCCGACTCCCTTCTGCCCGGTTAAACTCCTACATACACGACTCCGTTCTATTGTTTTAAATGAAAACGTATCATTATCAAATAATATATAAATAATAATTTATAACATATTTTAATCGCTCATTGAAAATATTAAAAGATACGGTTCGCTGTGGAAAAAGTGTGTACATTATTTCACTACTCAATTACGATGATTTTTTCAATGCGTGAACCTTCAGTTAGCTCCCCTTACCGGACCCGTCTACCCGTAGACATTGTAAGTACCTGCGTTTGAGTACGGACAAAAGTCTCATAAGGAACCGGCTCATTAATCTCGAAACGATAGATATTGATTGCAAACGATTATTCTCATCAATTGCAACAGACCAATGGGTATCTCTATAACAAATTACTAATTTACATACTAGTCAATTACCGTAATGAATGTAATATGGTACTATAAGCAATTGTTGGAAACAGTTTATCTTACAAAGTCTGGTAACTGAAATTACATACCATTTGTTTTTAATTAATTATTCAGATTTCTGCGTGGGTATCGTACATACACGGTCTTGCACGTAAGCGCTCTGTTTCACGTTTCACTGCAACTAACAGACTTTTAACGGTCCTCCCTACCGACTAACTAAATTTCATTATTATCTCACCACATATTTAACCGTATATCTTGCGATTAACAGTGTTGAAATGACGCGTTATCGTAAAATCTTTTATTCCCTGCTACCTCGGAGATAATTCCTCGGCTTCCCGGTCGGATGCCTTCGCGTTCATCGACAGTCGAAAGAGCTCAGATTTTGGCTAATTAAAATGAGAGCATCCTCCCCAGTTAAAGAGGGGGCAGGTGGAGCGGATCACTTGCCGGATGTTCGGCATCAATTTTCCTAATTGAGCTTCTTCAGGTGCTTATTGCACCGGTGAATCGGCCATTTAAAATGTCTTGTCGTTATAAATTTCCGACTTGAGTTCGTTCATCAACTCTAATGGTGGGTGGTATTTAGCCTAGCGGTGGTCTGTCCCGAACTCCCTTAACCCACGGAACACGTATTGTGCTAATAAAATTGTACATAAATTAATAAGAAGTCAGAGTTTAGAAAAGTTTAATTTTATGAACTATGAATTTGACTGTCATGCAATCCATAGTTAGGAGTATGAGGTTATAAGATGATGGAGATTCTTACTCATATCAAAAGAGACAGAGAGCATCTAGAAGTTTAAGTCTCTTCAGATTATGGCGACTGTATAAACTCCAGATTTATATTTGTTCATAAATATTTAGCTCGATTCGAACAAGGCGAGTAATTCAAAGCCGGCATGCCAAGCGTGCAATTCTAATCGAATCTATATCAATAACAGCTCTTTCCTCTATTTCTCAAGCGTCTTCCCTTATATTAACTGAAATTATAATCTGATTAGGAGTTACTTTTTAATTCGAAGTTGCCGAAGCGCAAAAAATCAGAAGTCTAATTTAAAGCGGCATTAAACGGCTCTCCGTATTAAGCTGTTCAATCTGGCTGAAATCTTGTAACTTAATTAAAGACGTTTCGACACAATTACGGCCACTGACGAGGCAGTAAATTTCATTCGGCGGTAATCTAAAATCTGCTTCGGACGATTTTTTCGCTTTGTAATTACTTTAAAAACAGTTGAAATTTGTTTATCAGAAGTGGTTTAATTACCGCTCCGACCGGGTGACGGATCGCTCATGTAGGCGTATTAATAAATATTTGAAATTGTCTGCATACCCCAGAAGTGAATTCATATAAATTCAAACTCTGGGAAATGTTGTATAAAATTAAAAAAAAATTCCCAAATGTATTACACCCAATACTGAGTACATACATTTATATATGTATATCTTATGCCCTCTCGTCGCGAATTCTCGCTTATTCAGTTAAACGAAACGATGTTGCGAGATCATTTAGTCCTGCACGGCCCATGGCGGCCGGCATGTGATCCGACAAAAACTGAGGCCCTCAAGAACTGCGGGAGGCGGCGGAATAAAAAAGTTGAAAGAGGCGACCGGCCGCCCTTACGATTAACATCTCCGGGAGGTAGCCGAGAGGCCGGCGGTGGTAATCTTTCGCCCGGTCCCCGTTAGGCCACCTGTTCGCGGCCACGTGACCCAAGACCGTCCTCCGGCCGGCGTATCGATCGCCGATCCGGAATACCGCCGTCGATCGTCCGATCCGGCGGAACGACGGGGGAAAACGCTGCCGGGAAATGTGTCTTGAGAAACGCTCCTTGCCCGGCTCCAATAAAAGAAGGGCCGAGATAATAATCATTCCATCACGTCGTGAAATTATCTGGATTAGATTACTCCCGTCCGATAACTCGGATGGGATTCTCAATTGCTGTATTAAATTTTCGCGGTCTCCCGGCCGGGGCCCGAAAAGGCTGCCGGCTCCGCCTCCGCACTGGGCCCCCACCAATAATTGTTGGGCCTATACTTTTGAGCAGTTAATTCGGCACCGATCCACACGTCCCGGCCTCGAAAAAGGAGGGAATACCTCCGAGGAAATTGAGAGGTAATTTGCTTAATGACCCAATTTATCGGCTCCGCGGCGTAAATGATAACGGATCGTTTTTTTCCTCCCCGTCGCTCCGCGTCCCGGGACTTTCGTACGATTTAATATTTGTTCGGTCGGCGTTTAGAAGAGAAAAATATAGTTTCGAAGGGTGCCCAATTTTTAATTTAAGATTAACGGCGACGACCGCCCGATTGGAGTCGGGGCGCCGAAATAGAGTCGGTCCGATTGAAGGCGAGGTGGGAATAAATTGGAAGAATATTCTCAAGATGGCGATACCCCAATCGTCCGTTCTCACTGTTTCCTCATCGATTTCGATCTAAAACGCCACATCGATATCATTGGACGCCCTCCTTCCAATCGACCAAAATGTCATATCGGTTTAATAATACGTACGTACGTCTCTGGAGTTCTGGTCGGGACATTAGTATGACTTTACGGGGACATAGAACGGATAAGGCCCAGGGAACGCCGGCACGATGAAATGGGGCATCGTAACGTAACCTATCCACCTGCAGGTGCCCTCGGAACATTACCCTAGACGCTTTTCTAGGCATATTTTCCAGAGACCGGCGTTATCGTTTAATATAATATTTTATATGTAAGGCCGCGCGGTTCGGCCTTCCCGAAGAACTCGTAAGCGCAAGGTGATGGATATAACTGCACGCTACATCTTATGTCGGAACAAAACGACCTCTGTCACTCGAGTATAACTGTTGTAATTATTTTCTTAGAACAGTTCCAAGTGCATTTCCCTCTAATAAAACGGAACGGCGTATTGTCAATACAATATAAAACCCAGCCGGTATGATTCCAGTTATTTCGTCCCAACTCATACACGCTATATTCTAAATAGTAGGGATACTAGCATACGTGACTAAAATACGAAGTATACGTAATGTTTTGTCCCCTGAATCTTGCCTAGATATTGAATGTAGACGAAAGTGTGTTCAAAATTAAGTTTAGACTGTAGAACCGTTATTATTTAACGACGCCCTAGAGAATAATCGGCCTAGGCCGATCATAGAGAAACGCCGTCGGGACGCGTGCTGTATCGGTGCCGGTAGAAAAACGATAGGCGTTTGTGCCCGTTGGGCTTGGAGCAGGGGGCATACCGGGACTATCTGGGAGCAGGCATCTGCAGCCCGGTAACCGCTGCCTGGAGATAGGCCGTCAGAGGATTGGACCGAGGGTAAATCGCTCGGTAGAGAAAATGAGATAAAGAGACGACGAAAGGGAGGGGGGAAGCAGCGAAATTCTGTTCAGCTATAGAACATTAATTCGAAATCGGCTGGTCGGAACGACCTATTTTTTAAATTGTCTTATGTGATTTTGACGCAATGGACCTCGCGTTTATTAGATGGTTGTGACGGAGGGAGAAGTGGGCGCATTAAATATAACGCCAGATTTCTCTATGGCGTTATCAATGATAAATTGCTATCGTTTAATCCTGCGTTGATGTTACGACAGCGAGTTTAGGCGGGATTATTCTAGTGTATAGAATTATATATTAAGACATATTGTATTATATTATAATATATATTAATAAGCTATTGTATTTTCATAGGACTATAGGACTAGCATTATCATGTACATATAAGGAGTATCTTAAGTTTGGAATATATGTATGCATATATATACAGGAAACATTAACACCATCAGTTAGGATAAAAATTTGCAAGAAGGCAGAAAAAAGGGCTAAAAACTTCTCCTGAGTTTTGGATTAAATCTTATGGGACTTTTCACAACGAAGTGTTGTAGTAAAATTAGTCCAGAGTGAGATATAAAACAGCACTTGGGGTGTAACGTTAAGAGTACAGAAATCGAATTAATACATAATTATATAACATAAACGGAGCCTGTGCCGGCAGTAAAATTAGCATACATCACGGGCAGAAATTACACCCCGAAACACACTAAAGTCCGTAAGGTATATCAGCACAGGTTTTTCTAGACGGTTGCGAAAATGGTACATGTTAGAATCGAAACAAACGGCTTTTTCAAACCCCCCTCCCTTCATGCCCGTGCCATATATTAATGTGTTCAACTTGGGGGGAAAACATCTTACACAAGTAGTTTATTTCAACGACAAAAAAAATCGAATACTAATTTGCATAATACTATTTGCCGTCTGAAACGAGGCGTTGAATAAATGGTAATCGGTACGAAAATGACATTGTATATTTAATAATTCAGCATTAGCACTTATAATGGTGGTTGTAGGCTCAGGCTCGCGTTTTCCGAGGTGAAATCTCCCATTCGAAAGAGAGTGCAAATTATTCGGTAATTTCCAGTTTGCGTCCTCAAGCTCATGTTTAAACCATACGGGATAATCGGGACCGTGGAAAAAAAAGACGACGGGACAAGACACACACGCTTGGCCGATGCAGTCATTATAAATTAAAAACCATTAACGGGGCATTTTGAGGGAAATTACTCGGCGTGGAGTACATTTCAGCTATTATCCGACAGAAAATCTATGGCCATTATGTCCATTATACTTTGCGATTTAGGGGGCGATTTTTTCCATTAAGATATTCAAGTGACTCCATTCTAGACTACCAATTGACAGGCTTATCCATTTTGCTATAAATGATATTAATTATATTCGAAAGTATAATGTATTATTTCACATTCAATAAGAAATTAAATCACATTGTTACGAACGATCGAAATTTCTTAATACAAAAACTTGACCTTTATGTAGGTCCTTAATTACTAAAATACATTCTTTTCTTATAATAAAATTTCCGTATAATAATTAACAATAACATTAATAAGGGATAAATAAACACTGAAAAGAAACGAATAATTTCATTAGGGGAATCATTAAAAAATTATCATACCTATTACGTTCTGATTCGGCTAGTTCTGCTAATCATACGCTGTTAGCACGTTTTTTTCTCCTTGGGAAAATTTCCCATTGCGCTCAACGGAAATGATAGACACGGCGGGGATTTTTCTCTGAGGTCCATCGTTTCTAGAGAAGTAGGTTAAGGTGAAGGTT
This sequence comes from Lethocerus indicus, assembly GCA_019843655.1. Classification (NCBI taxonomy): domain Eukaryota; kingdom Metazoa; phylum Arthropoda; class Insecta; order Hemiptera; family Belostomatidae; genus Lethocerus; species Lethocerus indicus. Next base: position 12,700,430 of record JACDQD010000010.1, on the reverse strand, counting down.
TCTTTCCCTAATTTTCCCAACAAATTACTAGGAAAATGCGGAAAAGCGTCCCCCAAAGAAGATTCGAACGTGAACCGCTAATTGTCCTTGAAACATTTTCAAGATTCAGTGGTTAGGCAATCTCGAGAGGAATTCTCCCACGGACGCCTGAAAGGAAAACGAGAAGGGAAACCGTCTTATTTTCAGAATTGTGTGATTCTGTCCACACAATGAAGAGAAGAGTCGGGCTAAAGGAAAATTAACTTCCGTATCACTGTCCCGAGGAAATTTTCCACCGTGATAACCAATTTCTAATGCTGTGTTAAAAACCGGTCAAGTTTCAGGCTTAAAATGCGAACTAATGCGCCACCTATAAAACCCCGGTGATACAATCCTCCAATAAATGATATCCGCTTTCTTATTATCCCATCAAAGTTGTCACGTTTCCGATAACAATCCGATATCCGAGTCGAACCTCCATTATCGGTTATTGGGGGGGCCGGATCGATTGTTGGGAGAGTGGTGAAATTCGATATAAGGGCCAGCGTCTCTACGGAGGAATAAACGACGGGGAGGGGAATCTGTTGCCAGATCTCGACAAGATTCGGCTCTGATAAACAACGGCGCGAGGAAGGCGAGATAATAAAATTGGCCCCGCGTGATGCTATCTCGACGAGATTGACCGTTGCCATTGACGACTTACCGCCAGTCTTCAGTAGGTCCGTGTAATTTCGATACTTCCGAACAACCGGAGGGGGAAAAGAATTGAATGTCCTCCATTCGTTAACAGCGAATATAATCCGTTTTTTCACGATGTTTCGGCTTCTAATCCTCTGTGTTTTAAACACTGTGTTAATGTCTGTTTATATTTACCGCCAGATTTTATATAATTTTCATGAAAAAGGACGCTCTGTTTAAACGAGCTTGTTGAAATAAATCAACACGCCCTGCGTTCTGCATTTTGCGCATACTCATGCCCATCGCGGAATGAGTTCGCTTGCCCCAAAATGGGCAGGCACTACAATGTTGTATTCATCACTGGCGAAGCGTAATTTGACACTAAAGTAATGCGAGCAATTTTTAATACATTTTATTAATGGGGTACGACCGATTGCGGAGACCTGGACAGCGTTTTCAGTTGCAATGCGTTCGCCGGTACCAATTTCAGTGTTGAGCCTTCTGGCGACCGATTTATCGCCGTGTCGGGGCGATCGCATGCGCCGCCCGCATTAAGCCCGCCGACGCCTTATTTGATTATAATTAATCGTTCGGATCCTTAAAATTAAATCATCCCCGCGACGCCGTGTAGCCGGTCCAATTAATACCGAGACCTGTCGTCGCAATTTTATAAAATTCCACTCTACGGACAGGGAGGGCGTTCCGGAATGACTTGTAATCCTCCCGGGATTAGGCAAATGCCCGGCGACGGAGCGCCGCCCCCCGTTGGATTTAATGTTGGCGCCTTAATGACCGTTTTTACGAGACAATATATAAGGCTTATTGGCCGGGCCGGCAGCCGCCCCTCCCGAGCGGTAACGGAAATAAGAAAGAATAAGAGCCCGATTTAATCGGGGACAATGGGTGTAGGCCGACAGAAAAATGGCCATCGGACCACCGATATCAACTTAAATATCGCGACCGCTATTGGGCTTTAAGTGAATTCGAATGGGACGCTTGAAAGGCGGGAATTTATGATCGACGACGAACGGTCAAAATCGCCGTTGAGTGGCAGAATAATGGTAAACCCTCTTGGTGGGATTTTCATTAGGTCTTTCTCTTGTCCGGTGATGAAAATCGACGGAATAACATCGCTTATATACATTTTATGTACGACTCGATGGCACAAATAACGATATTTCGTATCTTAGAATTAATGAACTGAAAGCCTGAAATATAAGCAAGATTTTTAATGCCCTGTATTTACGGAAGTAATTGATTAAATTGCTTAAATTAATGCGTAATTCCTAGACCAAATTGTCGTTCCTCCAGTGTTTTAGACATCGTTCGAGTCCAGCTTCAATATCGTGATGGGTTTTAAGGACAGACCGGTTTCCACAGATAAAATTATACCTATAAAATTAATCTCATTATTTCGCCCCCAACGTATTTCGTCAATCGTCCTCTCTTTTTTTTAATATTTGTAATTATTAATAATAAGTGAATGAATCTTAAAGCGGCCCTGTTAAAAAGATGATTTATAATTGAATTTTAACAATCGGATATCCAGGCAATTAATCGATTCCGTTTGCCGAACACCTACGTCTCCAATTACCCGCCTATGAATTAGCAATTGTAAAATTGGCCGCCGTAAAACGGAATGGTCCTATTTATATGGACGGTGCCGAGAGAGAGAGAGAGAGGGGGAACCGACTGTGGGTCGATTATGACAGCGGGCAATAAAAAGGATTGGGCCGGCGCGGGATGAATGAGCGGTGGAGAGAGAGGGACGGGGAATGGAAGGGGGAGCACGAGCGGGACGGAGAAAGAGACAGGCATTCCTCGCATGGTAATCTCAAGCGATTCCATTTGGTGCCCACCTACCTGCCTCTGCCTACCGTCTGGCAAGGCCGGGGGGGGGGCTTAAGTGCGCGGCCGCCGAGATAGGCCCAGGAAGCCGCGCCGACTAACGAGCGTTTTTGCCACACTGGAAGGAATAACGGCAATGTACCGGGATCCGTGCTGCCTCCCACCCTACCGACTTCGCCGGTAAATTAAATACCGTATTTACGATAACCGATAATTGTATAAAGCTATTTTTAATCAAATTTATTTACTCTGTTCGAGTGTTCTATTCGTGACATTTTATTATAGAAATGCGGGCGTAAGGTTTCAACGTAGAATTGTTTATGAATTGTGTATACCTTTGAACGAAATATATTTTTATCGCGTGCACGAATAAAGGTATCTATTATAGTATTGCCAAATGCTTAAGGGAGTTGTACTTTGTTCTCTAAACTCAACAATTTATGAACGTTTTATCCGACCCGTTATAAATCTGGAGTCGTTCACATTGGCAACAGGCTATTTAGGTCATAACGGACAAATCCGCCGCTTAACTGGGAGCGCGCGTTAAGGCCGCCGATAGAAATATTTGTCACGATCGGACCGGCCCCGATATATCGATTACCTCTCGTAATCTCCCGATCGTAAATTTACAACCGACGACACCCAACCCATAATATAAGCTTATTATCCTGCGGCGGCGGGGGATGAGGGGGGTTTAATATACACGTCTTTCGATTCGGAGAAGCGCGAGGGTAGGACAGGAGCTTAGCCTTGTTGCCGGGAGCGGATTTATTATTTCGTAAAGGGGGGGGATTAGCCTACACGGCCGCGTGTGGGTTTCGCTGAAATATGCGGCCGACCCGCGGGGAGGTATATGAATATGAATGATAGGGCGGGGATGTGGGTGGCCCCGCTCGAAAGGGGAGGGGGATATAACGATAATATAATTATAGCGTATTTCTCGCTCCCGCCGACGCCGCGTAATCGTTACGCCGGGGGATGATTAACGGGACGATTTGTCAATCGCGGCGGCAATTATCTACGGGGGAGGCCGAGGGGCCCACCGCCCGTGAATTATGATAAGTATAGCCCTGGCCGGTCGACCCTGGCCCAGGGCACCGGGCTCCTCCCGCCCTTATTGAAACGTTTGACGAGAGCCAGGCTTCCGTTCGCGCAGTAATTCATTCGGCGGCGGCGGCTGCGCCCTCCGACAGCCGCTACTCGGCACAGGCCCCCCATGATCTATGGCGAAACGTGGTTCGCAGAACTCAGTTATACGAATCGACTTCCCTCCGAAAAGTAACGAAATCGGATAAAATTTTGATGCCTCCCCCGGCTTCGGATTCTTATTACAGATATACTCTCGATTCCCTTCTCTACGCATAAAACTGTATGGACTGAAGGCCCTCCCTTACTTCCTGAATTTAAATGAAATTTAAAATACACTCTGCACGTTTGGTAGTTCGAACTCCGTGCTTGAGAATTCATGGTGCAATTCATTGTTGAGTTGAAAATCTAGCAATAACAGCCAAGTCGGCCGAATGGAAATTGAACTGGGAGACTAGAGCTGAAATTATGTAGTAGTCAAACTAGTGAATATTGCTTCCTAAGTGTCCCAATATTACTAGCCGAATGATAACTTGGATGGAATTGAGTGGAGAAAATTGTTCGCGGTATTGAAATATGAATTTAAACCAAACCGAACGTTCACGAAGTAGCACCCTTGCAGTTATAAGTGAAAATGCTGTGTTTATTATAAAATCCTGTTTTCTACCGAGGGCCTATTTTCTTCCACTAACCGAGGCAACGGCCTTTCCCCGCCGTATCCAGTAGTTATCCTACATCTAGAAAACGGAGGGAAAGAGTTTCATTGAGTCGGGGCGGCATTGTAGGTCGGGGAAAAATGAATTATTCCGAGCTCTCGCCGGGAGAGTAAATGCGGGCAATACATATTCAGTCGTCATAATAAAATTCATGGGGGCGTTCGGCGATCGTAGACTGGGCGAGGAGTGGCTAGTGGGCAGGGCGGGCGGGCAGGTGTATTCGTGACCCGGGGGACCCACTTGTCGTGACGGCCTTTACCCACACTTTAATCGTGACCCTATCACCCTCCTTCGTGACTCTCCTCCTCCTCCCACCCCCCTCCTCCCCTTTTACACATAAACACAACGACGGACACACGCACACTCCGGTTCATTAACAATCGCGGGCTCTCTCGCTCGCACGGGCGCGGCCCTCCCTCCGTCCTCCCACCGGCTCACGCACACGATTTATGTTGCATTACGCCGCGTTTTTTTCAGTATCCGATGCTGCGAACGAAAAATATTTACCGGTCGAAGGCCGTGAAAAGTTTTCGGGATGATGTAATACGGAGGAGTGTCCGCGGTGTGGGCGATTTAGCGCGATTCCGCCGTCGGAAATTACCTTAACTTACAGAAATGTCAATAAATTTTGTACATTTTCCCGTTTGCCGGTTGTGTGAGCTGTACACATTTTTTTCGACGATAATCATGTCTACATATATTAATTCGAACGTGAGCTTTCCCCGGTACAGAAAATATTCTATAAAAGAATTTTAAAAACAAAAGAAAAGCCTAAAAAATGGACTAAAGTATATAACAATTCTGGTGCAGTGGGAGCTGGACTCGGTATCCCGGAGGCCTCACCATAAGACTATCGCTCCGCAGTGATTTATGTATTTATCTCATTCGGTTACAATTGATCGAAAATTGAACAATACTGTCTATTTGTTTATTTTTTAAAAACCCAGATAGAAATCGGGATTGAAGGTAGGTAAACTAAAGATGTTGGAGATATGCCGCCCCCGCGCATTCAAAACGGGTCCGTGAGCGTAGCTCGACAAAAGAAATTCACTCCTACACTTTCCATTTTCGGATCCACCTCCGCCCCGCCCTGTCAGTTTTTATCTTATTGGATGTAACTTGTCTCGCTGTGACATTTCTCCGTCTTTGATCGCCTCGGATAAGATATATTATCCGATGGGCGTATCGTAAATTACGAGTCGTCAGTTCGGCCTCCGGGATCGCCCCGGTCTGTAGGAACAAAAGTTTTCGTAACGGGATTGCATCAGTTAACAAACTTCCGTCTCTTTTCTCGTTAATAATTGTCGAAAACGATAGCGCAATTCGTTTTAAAGTGAATAAAAATGTAATTCAGCTGTTTCTTTGGAGAAAATATAGATATTTTTTAGAATAAAGTTCCTCGTCGGCCTATAGGAGTAAATTATGATAGATTGGGGATTGAGGTATTATTTCTATATTTCAACTTGGACATATTAACCAAATATTAATTTTACTTATTTGGTAATGCTTCTAATTGCATTCGAACTTCTTAGCTCATCCGGGGATTGATGATTTCTTATTATTGGCATAAACAATTATAAAGAAAAAAAAGAATGAATAATAAGTACTGAAATTTCCGGGAATAAGACCTTATATTTCCTGGGTTGTGGTAAAGTCAGAAGAGAAATAACAAAGCCGGATATGTGAGTTCCGGTCTTTCTGTTTCTTTGATAAAACTGAATATTTTACACGGCCCATTAGGTGAAAACGACGCCGCCTCGACATATCGACCAATCAGCCTTCGTGAGTTTTAACCGAGGGAATAAAATACAGGGCTCCGTTAGCGCCGTTCAGCTTTTCAGTTTTGCCGGCCTCCGGGGTATCAAGTGTACAGGCCGGTGCGTCTTCTAGCGGACCCGGTCTCAATAAACAGTCATTGTTTGTTGCGGTACGCGCGGACGAGTGGCCGATGATAAGGCCCCGCTCCTGACGATTACCGATAACCATCTGGACTGGCGGCTAAGTCCCGAGGCGCTTAATGCCCGGCCGCGGCCGCTCTTCTTTATTTTTACGATTATTTCTTCTTTCCTTTTATTCTTGTTTTTCTCTCTCCGTTCTAGCCTGTACCGACACCTTCTGGCCAGATCGGAGATCTCGCTTCCCAACATTTATTCCTTCCCCTTTCCAAACAGCTCATCGCAACGGTTATTTCGCGCGTCGTTAGCTCATATCACTTGGGATCGCGCATAAAATATGTTGCCGTGTGCATTTGACCAAAATGGGAATTTAATTATTTTTAGGAAGCCTTTATTTGAAAATCCAAACCGAAATAATATCACAAATAATAAACTAACACGATATATAAATACAAACCTATATATATACATGGAGGTGGAGTGGAGGTGACACCTACGGCGCAAAGGACAGTGAGACATCCCAGGCTTATCCAACCCTGATCATGTTGCAGGACCGGAAGTTAAGAGAGGAAGAAGTAAGGGAATGTTATAATTGGCCCAGATGGTTATAGCTATAGCAATGTCTAAACTTCGATTTTAAACTACTGGCATAACATGTACCAGACTTGGTACATGGGGTGGAATTTCGTTCCGCGATAAAGTAACCCGATTGTTTCAATTAACAGTTATACGTGCGTGAGGAATGACAATGACCGATAAAAATCTGTAATTGCTTCAATTAAACGAACCGAAAGGCCGGCTCGAATGCATTTTGTTAAACGGACTGTTTAATTTTCCGTTTCAACACGCCTGTGAAGCCTTATCTCCTGTAAACGGAAACATTTCAAACGGAATTTTCCAGAATTAAAATGTAGATCAATTATAGAGAGAGAGTAAACGTTGTAAACATTATTCGAGTTTTATTTACATAATTAAACTTTTTTTATAATGGGGTGGGGGCAGATATTACAAGAGATATAAACGGTAATGTCCGCATATTTTACCCCTATCTTGTATATCTATATCGCCGAGCACAGCTTGATGTTATCCAACGTCGGTACACTAATGCCCACTACGCTTTTTTCTCCCTTTTGGTTCTTGTCCCCCGTTTATTATTTTTTTGGGGGGAGGAGCACGGCGGATGAGGGGGGTGTAACATCGTATTAAATAGCGATAAAACCGTCACGCCTCCACCCCCCCTCCCGCAGGGTCATGATTTATCTAGGTCCGGTGGGCTTATGGGAGCATTTCACTTACTCTCAACGGGGAGAGAGCGTGTGTCGTATGCTTAAGATTTGTCGGATAACGTTTTTCCCGGCGTGCAGGTGTAGACGCTCCGTGATCCCGGGTATCTGGGTGCGCCATCGTACGAAGTGTACGCCACGCCTTAACTGTGTTCCGGGCCCCGCTTCGGTGTTTTCCTGCTTAGGGACTTTCTCCCTGTACTCTGGTACCGTTCATCTTCCGGATGTTCCGATACGGCCAGGGTGGTAACGGGATGCCCTCAGAAGCCACAAAGAGAGAGACAGGGAGAGAGGTCTTAGGCCGAACGTTCGAGCAACTTGCACTCATCCTGGCGCTACTGGTTTCAGTACTAAAATGTATAAACTACTGTTGTCCAAAGGGTTATGTGTTATACCATAGTCTGTCATAGATTTCTTTTTATTGTAGACAGGTTTCTACAGCAGCATTCCGCCAGTATCTGACACATGTCCACTGCTTACGGAGCCTCTCGTCTGCATTGTACTGGTATGCAAAGCATACGAAACAATTGTAGTCCTGCAAACGTGTCTTAACTCATCTTCACACTCTTTTCATTATCTTAGATACCCAATTTTAATAACAAATGCTAGTCCTGATCTCAACAGTTTCTTGAACATTTAAAATAACCGGCTCTAACGACATATTCTATTTTTCTAAAACTGATAAAACTCATTCGGTTATATTCAAGTGGACTCCGGTCACTTATCACCGTCCATAATAGAAATGTAGGGCGTAAAATTCGCTGTAAATTCCTCAAGGTTTTTCATTTTTCCGTCCCAGATGCAGTTGCTCCAAAGGACTATTCGAGGCATGCGAACAATTCGTGACGTGTTTAATGGTGGATCCAAGGTTGGTGAGTGGGAGTGGGGGCGTCGTTCCTTTTTTTCCCCGGCTCGCGAACCTACGTCAACTACTTTTGAGGTCTACGTAAAAAACGATTTCCTTTCGATTGGTTTTCAATAAATCCACCGGCGGAGAGTGTACACAATACGTACATACACACGTATATATATATATATATATATATATATATATATATATATATATATATATGTATTAGTGGGGTTGCGATACAATATTAATCGCGGTATCTGGTCGAGGCCGCGCGTTGAAAACAAAGCGGTACAGATGTAATCTGGTCTGTTTCCCAACGACCGGCTAGCAGCGGACTTGCGTCGGTGTCGGCAACTGGGACTCGGTTTAAGAGCGTCACGCCCGATTGTCAGAACTGAAAATATTTATTTAACGAACCTTTCGAGCGGCCGGAGTCTTTTATTAGATGATTTATAGGCCGGTCGTTCCGCCGTGTCTCAATAAATTGATACGCGCGAATTAAATTCCCGACGTTTCACGAGATTCGCACGGCGCCCGGCGCCCTTTTCGCACGGCGGCCAAGACAGTTGTAACGAGTTGTCGGGCCCATTGTTCCGACAAACTGTACTGTTGTACGGGGACAAACGACTGCCGGCCGAGGAACGTACGCGTACGCAGTGATCTTATCGCATCGGAGTCGATTCATATCTGGTGTTAAAAAGGTCGAAATGCCTGTCCGAATCAAATGTTGGAACTGGCGTCCAATAAATAATGAAAGTATCAGTGCCGGCCGCGATCAACTTTAATATGATACCCGATGATTTATGTTCTTCCAACTGCGAGTTCCAATTTCGTGAAAATTACAGAGATAAGTCTTTATGAGAACAATCGGCGTTTCAATATTCTTAACCGAGAAATATTCGTAAACAAGCTTTGATAATGAGAAGATCGGTGTCGGTTTGTCACCTCGTGTGTAACTTTTTTTTTTCAGATCATTGTGGCAAATCAATAAAATGGAGGTTGTTATCACTTCGGGTATTTATTTGAGGGTCCCGCCAGGGCCTGTGATAATCACTAGATAGTTTTTTTTTCATCAACATTAAATTTATTCTTGCCGTCCGTTTCTGTCCTCGATCTTCTTTACGGATGCTTTTCCTCGTTTCTGAGCAAAGCGCCCCATACCTGTCCCGCAATCAATAGATAGTGATGACTATAATAATGAATATATTATGATAGAATGATAGTTTTTAGAGGAAATTGGCGAGATAAAAGATCGCAAGAGTACTATTCCGTATTGGATAGAAAGCTTCAAGGTGAAAAAAGAAACAGACGCCGATAAATCAAAACGAAACGAGCTTTAGAGGTTTGCGTCGGTGTCGGAAATTTGGAGCGGACTGAAATGAGACACTAAAGGGCCCGAACGTCCGACCGAATCAAAAAGTGTCTGGTGGCGTTCTCGATAACCGAAGGAGCCAGATCTGAGCCGCGTATTCATTTTATCCGATGATTTATTAGCGGGTAGTTGCACAAGTGTCTTTTGTCCCGAGGCGGTGCGGTAGCCGTCGGACAAGAGGGGCGCGGTAATAATCTTATCTGTGTTCGAGAGTCGGGTTTGATACATGAGGCCTGGGCCGCCCCCGCCCGTGCACACCCTTTACTGGGTAATGATCTGTCGTTGGGGGCCGCGCGCGCGATAGCAGCACGGCGGGGGCCAAACCCCCGCGGCTCGTCCCACGCTACGGCCGTATTTTAAACTGACGCGCATAAATCGAGGCCGGGGGCGGGGGCGGGGGCGGCGGAGGCGGCCCAGATAAGCCCCGCTGTTGCTTGTCGCCCGCGACTAATTTAAATCCGATCGGCTACGGAGAACGAAATAATCGCGGCCGGCACCGGCCCCCGGACTGCTAATGAATTCGCCTCGCCCCCAATGTATACCTCTGTTTGCCCGTCTGTTTTTACCGGAGCCGCAAAAAGAAGAGCAACGGAGTCTGACCGGATTTCATGCCTAACCTGTTAATAGAATGAACCGACTCGCCGAGTTTAAACCGATCAAAGCATAGATGTACTAAATTTTAGAATCTTAGGTATTCCCTATCATAACAAAACAGAAAGAACCGGTACTTCGAGTTTATATCTGTCCTACTAAAATAAAGAATTACAATGTTGTGTAACTCTTGCGAGGTTCCACACATAGTCCACATTATTTTTACATTTTTCCATATTCATATAAAGAAAGCTTCGATAGCTGTAAAAGCCAATTTAGGCATTCAGATCATTATATTAAATAAATAATATATTATATCGAATTTACTTATTTCTTCCGGTTCTATAGTAATTACGAATCATCAGTAACAGTAGTTATAGAATCATTCTGCCTGTATAGCGAATCATTCTCGTTCTGAACAGCGAAAACAGATGTGGTACGTTAATTGGATGATTATAAGAACATTAATGAGGAGCAGCGGTGATTTTTTTTAATCCGATATATTGTTTTAAAATATTTGGCCGGGAAAGGTCGTTTGAAAAGGTAAAAACATCGCCGCGGTTTTTAGCTCTCGGGCGGCAAATAGAGGAGCTCGCGATGCAAATTGAAATATATCACTGAGCTCTTAATGGACTGAGTTCAGCGAGATCGTGCCTATCTTGTTTTATTGTATACTCCTCCGAGTTGTATTTTTTTGTGTATTCCAGCCGGGCAAGAAGTGCGCAGACTTCGCCAGACGCCCGTCCACTTCAGATAACATTAAAATTTCCATTAATAACGAGCCAATTAAGTGCAAAAATAAATGCGGGGGAAACGGAAACAAAAAATACAAAAACAAGAAATAAGTTGGGATAAACCGAAATTAATAATGATTAAAATGAAACATTCGTATAAATAATTAGACGGAGCAGAGAAACAATTCCTAATAAGGAGCGTAAATTAATTTTAATACCTGCCAGACCGACGGAAATCTGGAATATTTCGATCTTTTCCACAATTTTTGAACACTCGAATCAATTAAATGCGCTCGGTGTTCTCTTTTACTATTACACTCGAATGCATTAATGGAAACATAACTTATCGAAATAAATTAGTGGTCTCATATATTTTTTTTATGCTACTAGTATTTCGTTATTAACACAATCAGGTCACTATCGGCTACCAAGGGGGCATACTGTCGTCACTTTTCTGTCACTGAATTGTTTGCCCTCTACAAGTTGAGATACATGACGCGTAAAACCTACAAATGCCACGCGTAATTAAGCGAATTGTATTTTGTTAGCGTCGGGCTGATGGAATTGTCACTTGAAATTGTCACTTGAATTTCAAATAGGACGGGATTAAGATCCGACTCCCAATCCCTTCCAAACATCCTAACAGGCAATTAGTGAAAGTATAATCTGAAACTACTAGTCGAAATGATGTAACCGGGTTTCTCGGAGGCGGCAGAAAGGGGGGCATAAATTGCATAGGAAAATTTACGGCTTCATAATACGTATCAACAGCCACTTAACCTTGCCTTGCCGACAGTATTAATTGGCCGGCTCGCTCCGCGGGGTGCACCCACACCGAGGTTGGGAAACTGCCTCGCGAAGCTTTGTTTAGTCTCAGGAGTCATTTGGAATTTACAAAACTCAGCACAACAGTTATAAATACATATTTTCTTAAGGATGGACTAAATAGCCCGCGGGCGACTTCACTAAGGGAAAGGCGCCACAGTGAAAAAATAAATTAAACAAATTAATGGGCCATAAATTTTCTCGCACTTAATTATCATTAAATTTAGAAGGGAAACAGTTGAAAACATGTTTATGTTAATTTAAATTTAAATAATTAAGATTAAGTATGTTACGTATTATAGACAGAATGGTGCTGAAAAAGGCGCAAATTACTGAGATTTTTTTAAGAAGAAGTGGACGAGTGGATATTTGCCTAGTTATATCGGGAGTGTCGTACCACGATCAGAATGATATACTCTCATTGGCGGTTACATTATAATAGATCTCATGCATTTTCATAAGTCGACAACACCGTTCGGTAATTAAACGCCCAGCGCATGTAAACTGGTAGGTGTTATTCCGCGAGACAAGTTGATGATTTGTATTTGATGCAAATAACCAATAAATAACGACGGCTGTAAGAACAACGGTACCGTACGATAATGAATGCTGTTATATAAAAAATATCGAAGCGTTCGGTTTCCCGACCTTGGTTTCCAATATCTCAATGCCATCTGTGGACAAACTATCTGAGACACCCCGGCGGACAGCCACAAGATAAGATAGGCGTTGATACCTTCCAATCAGAATGAGAAACTGGCGGTTTTTCAACAAATCCGAACCGCGGGAATTACAGATTTACATTTAAAAAATTGTTGTAAAATATGGCGTTTTGTAAACTTCGAATGTTTCGCTTTATTGAATGTTACCACAAGCATGTTACCATGAGCATTAAGGTTGGAATGATATACTGTGTAGAAGAATAGCGACATCACATAATGCAAACCTGTTTTCTACCCTACGTTCCAACTTTTGTTTTATATATATATCCTTACTTCTATATCCCGAATAGACATTTTATTCGAAGGAATTTCGCTTTCATTCACTTTTTAGAGAACAAACTTCATAAAACCACCCGAACGTAGCTACAGTAAGTCCAGGAACACCCGTTCACAATTCCGAGTTGTACTCGGTCCGAGGGAAATGGTTTCGCGGCTGCGGACTTTTTCCGTCTGAGGATAGTAACGGAGCGCTACGGTTGTACATATTGTATGTAAATGGTGGCGATAAATCCACGAATTAACGGTCTCCCGAGCCGCCGACCTGCCATTGTCCGGTCGCGAATTACATACGACACGAGGCTGCATTAGCCCTTCGGGGGGTTGAGGGGGGGCACACGGCCCGAGGGGAGGAAGGCACCTACTTGTGACGCTTCGTCTCCTTATGTGGGACCTGTCCACTGTTCAGGCGCCTATCACACTCAGGGGCTTATCGATAGAGCGGTAGGGAAATTAGGAAGCAGGGTTTTTCCCTCGCTTAAAATTATGCGAATGTTGCACGTACGATCATTTCATTGAATATTGGTCGCAATCGCGGTTCATCTATAATTCGTGCCATTTCATTTCACTATTCGGCCGACAACTATATAAAGTCTAAAAACGCGATGGGGAGGGGAGAGGATAGTCTTCTGCAGCGTAGCGGCCTCCTTTCTAACATTTCAAATCTAATTAAAATTGACATTTCGGCTTTCACTGCGGTATCAACAAGCGACCGTGCAGCAAGCGGTTCGAAATGGGCCCGCTCGTATACGTATTTTAATTGGTAAGCGGGGCACGGTTAGGGGCCGGGCCGTAATTGGCGGCGCAAGGAGGAATCGGGGCTCGGGTGGAGGAAGTCGCCTGCCGGGCTCGAAATCGGAATTAATGAACGAATTCGTGGTCGGCCCCGGCGGTAATCCCCGGGCAAAAAACCACTAGCGGAGGGCCGAGGCGGTGGGACAAAAACCGGGGAAGGAGGAAGCACTGGGCAGGTGCCGCGGACCAGCCACTCCCGCCCGGTAATTTGAATGAATTATAATTAAACCGAAAAGTGAAGAGATTAATAGGGAAGCGTCGTGTGCCGCCGCAGCCCAATTTGCACTCATTACCGAGTGGGGCGCGTGCCCCCCCCCCTCCGCCATCCCCGCACCACCGATTTAACCACTGCAGATGCTGACCTCCAACATCTATCCATCTGATTCTAATTAGACGCCGAAGGGGGTATGTGACCCAGTGTGCGTTCATTGTGGACTGGCGCTATAAAACACGCTAGTGGACCTTCGTACTCATATTATTTATTAACGCTTGTGCCTTGTATGGTTTCCAATGAACCGCGTATAGAAATTACTTCCGAAGTCAGATGCTACTGTTTCCCTTTACGTTAGCCGTTAAGTTTTGTGACGATATTGGTTCCGATGGGAGAAATGCTTTGGACAGCTACTGCTAAATATTGGGGTTGCTAGAGGTCAAACTAAACGGCTCCCGCTGTTCACTTCGGATCCGTCTCGTCGGATAAAATTAAACATTAAAATGTACCGATGGGTCTTCGAACGTCGGGCGAGGGAGTCTTTAAAGTTGCGCGGATCGTGCGGGGAAATTACTCGCGGTAAAATTTCAGACAAAATATCCCCGGGGGATGTCGGTCACGACTTGACCCCCGGGGGCCTGCCATTAATCAGGGCCCGGGCCGGAGTAGGTGCTCCTCCTCGTCGTGTAATTGGAGGAACACCTGTAAGCGCGGGTCCCGGGACCCGGGGCATTTTTCCGGGCGGATCGGACAGAGGAGATTCAATTATGAATTCTCCGCCTCCTCCGCCGAAGGGAGGTTTGATTTATGCCGGCCGGGCCCAGAATAAATGCCGCCAATTAGGCGGAATCCGGGAGTGCCGGGGTGGGCGGCCCGCCCCTCCTTGTCCGATTTTGACAATGCTATTTTTTGTTTTTGTTTTTGAGAACCGAGGAATTCTTGTAAGGAAGAAGTCAGTATTTAATTCCCGTACGGCGGTGATTCTTCACCGGGAGCCGGATTTAGAGCCGCAGAGGTCTCTAGGCTCTAACATTTATAGGGTCCTTCTTTGTACTATATATTTAAGGCTTAGACGCTTTTCGCCCTTACCGAAAGATTATTTATTTATATATCGGCTTCCTAACGAAGTATCGACATCGAGAACGTTTGAAACTCCAGTTATAGAGTTTACGCCTATATAATTAGACAATTTTTAATGACGAATAATGTCTCTCTTTTCATAATCTAATATAAAGGTAACCGGTATTTAATGCAAAATATTTATAGTTCTATATTATGTATTTTCTCTAGGTCGATGCTATTGCCAAACTGTGGGGATCTTGTCTTGACTCGATTTAATTAACTAGAATCGTTAGAGCAATTAGGAGGCGATAATTAAATGTGATTTACTCTGAAATAATCGCCCATCGTAAATCCCGTGGGACAACAGTCAGGACGGTGTCTCGGTTTCTTAATTTGGAGAAGTTCATTAAGGGACGCGTGTAAAATAGAGCCATTCCGGGCCGTTTAGGACGCGCCCAAAGTTGAAAAAAAGGAATTTAATCTCACTCGACTCCGAATTTGGTTTATGACAGGGCCGTAATTGCGCCAAATCTCCCGACGATACTGGAGCCATTAAGTTTTATCGTCCGAATTTCACTGTAAATCTCGGGCTTAGCGCGGGCTAAACGAGAGGGGGCCCCGAGAGCGCCCACGCCCAGCCAGCGTCGGCCACTTCGCGTGGGTGACCGCTGCGGACACCGTCGTTAATTGATTAATTCTAACCCAGATGAGACGTCGGAATAATTTGCTTTCCGAAAGAAAATAATGAGACGGAATTAGTTTGTAATTTGCCAAATTACAAACCACCGGTAGGTGTAGGGAGGGGGAGGGACGTATTATTATTTCGATTATTATTTATATCCGAACGCTTTTATTAGACGGGGTAATACTGCCTTTTAGAGCCGGACATGGAGGGGGAGGGTTCGTTAACTATCAATTATATATCGGATGGCCCCATTCGTTACGTTTAGAATAGTAATTTTCTTGATTCAAATAATTAACTGAAATCAATAAGCTATGAATGGAGATTATTCTTATTTCGGAATGGTATCCAATAAATAAACGTTCCGCTGCCTATGCCATTCCCTTACAATCATCTATAATCATAATTTTCATCCGCATTCAGATTTGAAATACAATAGGTTGTAATTAATTTAATAAACCATGGCATCTTCTTGTCTAAGAAAACATTCGACGTTTAACATTTCTGTTTATCAAAAATTTAGTTATGTTTTATTATTGGTGCTAATTGGCATATTTTGGAATGTTCGTAATATCGTTTTCAGTATTTGCAATGGTCCTTGAATAATTTCATATTATCCATAATATGTGTTAACACTCCCGGTACCTAGATGCGACAATTATATTAAGAGGGGTAATACGATTACCGATTTTACATCTTTTACGTCAGAAAATAATTTTGACCAATAAGCCGTATAATATAGTATATTTCGAAGTTTTAATCTGATAAATTATCCTAACAAATAATACAGAAATGACACGACGCTAAGAGATTTAAAACGGGAACGTAATCTGACTGTAAACGGAATTTTAGAGGCGATCGCCTCGCGGCTTACCGTCAAATACGAACAGTCAAGATCGGAGCTAAATGAATTTTCTCCCTTTTGACGATCCGGCCTCGTACAAATGGGCGAATGAAAATAATAAAAAAAAAAAATAAAAACCGAACATCGCTATGACAAATCGTAACAAGGATATTAGGGGGCGATTACGAGCGGGGAAGGCCCCCTCAGTGATGTGAACAAATAACCGTACACGGGACCCAGAAACCCGTAATACCCCCGGGAGAGCCGCTCCCGTTCGCTGTCCCATTGTCGGCCGCCTGTACTCCCCGCCGATATCTGATGGGGCGAATGAGTTATGCCCGTTCCCGAAATATCTCCCGGAGGGCGGGAGGCCGTTCCCCGACTCGGCGGCCACCGTCCCGGAGCCGCCCCGAGCTCTCCGTTTATTAATCTCACCATGAAACTCCACATAGACGCGTAGACGGGGGGACCCAAGTATCTCGAGAAAGTGCCTACTGCAACCGGTGAACTATCGAGTTTCTTCGGTATTAAACATTTCCTCATTCAATTTTCAGTCAGGACTACAATTCTTTAATTATATGCGATGTGATGACACGAAACGTACATTTGATTGAGAATCCACCAATCGATGGATAGTTCGTAATGCGAGCAATTTATACCGGGAAGCTACTGGTTTGTGAACTTTCAAATCGGAATGGACTGTGCGGTAAAAATTTAACTAAGTATTATGAATTGCAATTGCATTTTGTAGAAGTTAGACGCTTTAGTGGACCCCCCACAACTCAATTCCGTACACTCAGTGAATACAGTTGCAAATTAATTTATTCGTAAGTAATAGTTGTGTTGTTGAACTTAGAGAATATTAACGTGCTCGTAGTTTTTTGTAATTAACAACAATATTTTATTAGCTAATTGTATAATAATCGTAATTTCGACTCACCCCTCAGACGTGCCTGCAGTATTTCCGCTGTATTCGTGGAGTGGGAAATTCGTCAGATCTGAAACAAAATCAGCATTAATAGTAACTGGGTTTAAACGTTTTACATTATAATAAATTATGTGACAGAAAATGATCGTGGTTGTACTCTGTAAAAATGGTTAACGTATAAGGAACATAATTACAATTACTGAACAAGTAATCCTCACGTTTTTCTTGAAGTCGGGTTTATGACTCTAGCAAGGCACATTGTGCAGTGTGAAAAATATGTTTACACATGTTATTATTATCATCAATATGTTGCCGTAGGATATATTTTGGAGTTTAAATTTCCATTCAGCGTGAAGAAAATTCATTTTTTCCATAACCAGTGACTTCATCTATGACCCATAATCTCAAAATTCCAAACGCCTAGAAGAAAATCTGACCATTCTGATTACCAACTGGATATTTAGATCCGTGTCCAACCTTCTTCACGGTTGTTCAATTCTGGAATTTATCTGAATATTCCGAGTCGTCGAGAAGTAATTTCCTCGGTCCAGTGCACACCAGTCCATCCATCACCGGCCGTTTGCTCACAATCATAGGTTTAGCGATCTTGATGTTTGAGCCATTTCCGGTTGGAGGACCCGCATTCGGTCTACGGTTTCCGGCTGCAATTTTCAGTTAAACACTGCAGATTGATGGCCCATTCTAAAATCGACGTCCAAATAAGTCCCCTATACCCATTAAGAGAGAAAAAAATAATCCTTCATAATTTGTTAAGATCACGCTCTTCCTCCCCATACCAAATGACTCTGCTCTGTTTTCTCTCTCACTCTCTTTCTCTGTCTTAATCCTCGAGACCGGCGGAAACGGACCTAATGGGGCTAGCCCCGGCCGATGGTGAACCCAACGTCACCGAAAGGTCAGTTGTACCTCGTTTCCGCCTCCAGTCCACGGGCCGCCCTAGAAATGATTGTTAGTTCGTTGTCTTCAATACACATAAGTCAGAACGAGAACTTCTAGTAAATTAAATTAAGACGTTGTCAATTTATTTAATTAATTAAAGACACCAATTTGGTGGTCTTAACCTGAATATGAATGAGGCATGACGTATAAATTACGTAACTGATATAAAGTATGAGTACTCCTTTTAGGTAGGGTATGTTAACATAAAAAATACTGTGCAAGGCCAAACAAGTACAAAACTATGATATCCCGGAAACGAAATACCACGGTATTATTAAATGAGAGGGCTGTAATTCACTAGAAATGTCTCGGGACTTCCTCCAGCGTCACGTTCGTTAATTTCCTGAGCGTCGGCGTCGGAACAGAGTGTTTGGGTCAGCTCTGAAACCCGAGGACGCCCCTAATTGGTTAATACCGGGCGGAGAGGAAGAGTTAGAAGCGATGAGTTTTTCCCGACTCGGTTAATCGACCGGAGTTCTGACGCTCATCGGCTCCTTCTGACTAGAGAAGGAGGAAACCCGCTCAGCGCGGACTCCTCGCCCTATTGAGGCGCTAGAATGAATCATGGGCTAATCCCCGGAAATGATTCTTCGCCCCGGTTGTGGCATCCATGTTAATTAACACGTAGGCAGACGCGCATACAACGCAAACGCGAAATCGAGGGGAAATATTTTAAAAATAATTTAAGATTAATTGCAAGATTAGGACCTCAGGAAACGTGTTTACGGAGCGGATGGTGTCGACAGTATGAACTCTTTGTCAGCCCTTGTGATAAGGGCGGGGTAAAGGGGGGTTGCTCGAATGTCGGTTAGGAGGAGGACCCTTATTAGGCCCCTCTATCTGATCGGTAGTGTTTATTTATTCTAGCGCCGAGAAAAAGAGTAAATCTAAGAGGAGGCGGCGCCTTCCCCGGAGAGATCTCCTCGAGGGGGGAGCCGACTACCAATCTTCCTCCACCGATCCTCCCTATCTGTTTACTGTTAACAGAAGCCCGCATCAACTGTGGGAGGAGGCCGCCTGTGAACCGGTCACGATTCCCCTCTTCCTCTTATTTTTGTTTCTCCGCCGTCTCGTATATATTTTTTTTTCTCCGGCCTTTTTTCCCCTTATAGTCAAATAACTGTTATTAGGCTGAACAATGGTAAGGCCCCGGCCGGCCCGGAATACGGGCCCTAATAAAAGTGTCAGCGTCGGGAGAAACACTGGGGACTTTAAATGACCAACGGCGGGCTTTTCGGCGGGCGATCGTCCTAGCCCGAAGTGACCTACGACGACCGGTCCGCGTTTAGGCGATAAATCACGGCTTAAGGTCATGTTACGAGTGATTAATAAATTGCCGAACCCTCTCAGTTTCAGATGTGACCACTGTTGACATTGCCTGCACCGCCCGGCTTCGTATAATTATCTTCGGAACAAAGCGTGTTCGGTTGTTGTTAGAGATAGCGTGAACATTATTCTCTAAATAATAGAGGAGTTCCAGGAGTAGAAAAAACCGCCTATAAATTATAAACACCGCATGAAATGTTACATTACCGCTTGGTTGTTTGTTAATGTTCATGACTTTTATAGCGCAATATCGTACTTAATCAATTTTGGCAGAGACTATTCTAGAATGTTTATAGTTACGCACGCATAGCGAGATTTCAAAAACTTATAAAGTTGGCACGATGCCAAGTTAAACATATTTCTGGTATAGAGATTTTGAAAAAGTCGGTTTTATTTCACGAATGTTATTTTTTGCTTCTCATTCACCTTCGTCAATATAATTCCGCTAGTAATCAAGGGAAGTACGTAAGCATGAAGTTGATGAATTAAATCCGCAGGGTGACTGTATATTAACAGTGACAGTGTTATGCTCAATAATTTGAATTCTTCTCGTGTAGAATGCGACTACCGAAATTAATTTCCTAAATATCAGTGACCGACTATTCTTAGATATATTTCTTTGTCGTATATAATTCTATAATATCCGGCAGATGGTTTGTAGGAGATATAAAACACTTCAGTATTATCCCGAGTTCTGTTGTATTTCAAGTATAGTTTTCACGTGTAATACAAACCGGGATGACATCCGTAAAGACTAATGAGGCGTTTGCAATACCTCCGTCGGCTATTCAAATAACGCCATGAAGATTTGAATAATGGAATAGAGGGTCACGTGTGTGACGTGCAAACAACATTAGCGTGATTTATGCTTCCTTCCTATAAAAGGCAATTATATGACGAAACCCATTCGAAGAAACCGTGCGTCCATTAGGATTTGAAAAAGACGAAAGGTCCTCCCCCTCCTCGGGAGAAAGCCGCGGGGGAATCGAGCCTTTTAAAAGTTTCAATATTGACACAGCGAATTTGGCAGAAACGCCGCGCCCTCTAAACCCAATGGACCACAAGCCATATCGCCAAGTTTCAATCAATGTTTTAATGAAAATGAATTTTCAATGACCTTTAATGTAATTGAAAAAGCCTTTTGAATACGGTTGTCCTCTATTTTTGTTGACACCTTAATCGGAAACAGCGAGGGGCGTTGAAACACGCCGCTGTTTATCACTCGAACTCGTAGAAACTGAAATAGACGTTTTACAAGGTGGCATTCAAGAGGTCGTAAAGTCCGATCTGAATAACTCTGAGCCGCGCTCCCCTAACCCTCCTTGCGCTATTACGCGGGACTTATTTGCGACTGGCAAACGAGAATTCCGGCCCACGGCTAATCGATTCGGCTCGCGGTCCAATTTAAATAAAACGGCTATTAGAGCTCAATTAATGATCGGAGGGGGAAAAAACCCACGCGGACAAAGCGAAAAAAACCTGAAAATCGTACCGGGCGGGCCCACCGCTGGAGAAATTTCACGGTCTATGAGCTCGAGTGTGATTGAACTGCATTTACATGAACTTGAAATCGGGGTAACGATTTAAAGCGATCGATATTATAAATATAACTGGACACAAATCGTGGGCTTTAATTACGGTCGGAAATTGAATCTGGAACTAGTCAGAGGCAGGATCAAAACCTAAGTTTCCGACAAGTTACCCTATATTAAACATTTATTTTTTTAATAATTAATACGTATTCTTTAACGTAAAATCCTTTTCCTACAAAATCATTGTAGTTTCGAACATCGAGTCAAAACATAGGGGAATTTTCAAAATGAAAATTGCATTCGAACACGATGCGCAATGTAAGTTTTCAATTGTTGAACCGCTCGGCTCTGTATATTGACTCGGAACTGTCTTGAATCTCTCCCCGAGGTGCTTACAGCCGCTGCATAAATATTGACGAGTCAAATCCCCCGACGAAGCCGAGATATTTAATCCCGTTTAGATTGGAAGTTATGCACCCGGCTCTAGTTATCATTTGCATAACACGCATACATCGTCTTATTGCCAGAAGCGAATGAATCTCGGCTTTTATTCTCTCCGCGTGCGTCTCCTTTTTTTCGTCTACAGAATACATTCGTTTTATTGAATGTTCGCCGGCCGGCCGATGTATAATAGGGAAACGAGTTTCGAAATGGGTTCGGCCGGGGGACTTAATTCAGTCATATCCCGGTTATTGCCGTGTTCCCCACTTCTGGCTACAAATGTTTTAGCACACATTTTCTTTAAGGCCGCGCCTGTTAAATTTCCATTATAAATAGCGGTGCCCCGAACCCCTCCGTCCGTCCCTCTTTCCCTTTCTCCCCATTTGACTCCATTAGGCTTATAGTAGTGGTCGGGAGCCGACGTGGAATAGTGGACCCCGGAGGGTCATAGACCCCTATGGCGCTAACCGAACCGTGGACCGCTCTCGTAAATTAATAAAACAATTACCAACGACCACAGTATAGTGTTAATGTGTCATGACGATTGCTGACTCAGAGTATAGTGCATGCAGCATAAAAATGTGAAGGTACTATTTTTACCTAACAAAGATTAATTCGAACATTATGACATGAAATACTATTTTTTTAACGGTGTATATCATGTGTTATGTATAGTTTACCGGTCAGTTGTGTACATATGAAATTTCAAAAATTCAGGATTCTATTCAACTCATTGATTACATAAATGTGGAATTGTTCTTGGCTTGTCGCGAGGCGCATATCAGCAGGAACGAAATATGGTCCGAGGTCACGGTGCCATCAATTCAGAATCCTAGCTATGCAGGGTGAGGTAAGCCGAAGGGGGGGGGGGGGGAACGTCCGCGGTCGGACCAAATAGAGAATTGTCTTTGTCTTCCCAGAAAGAGGCAGGCGGAATAGCAACGGCCGGTTGAGAAAAGGAGATAGACGGAGAAATAAAAAGAAGAAAAAAGTACAGAAGGGGGCGAAAAAAGGAGAAAACAAGACGGGGTCCCCGGCGGTGTCCCGTGCTCAGGCTCGTCCTCCGCCCAGGGTTTAATGGTGTCGAAGACATTTTATTACCCGGAGTAAATGTCCTGTCATACTTCACCGTGAGCCCTCGGGCCCGATTTATGGATGTGGGCACTCCCGCCGAGAAATAGGACATGCGATTGCTAAATACTGAGCGCACTTCTGTATTTTATTTGAGAAATACATTATGGGAAAAATATTTTTTTAGGTCCCATTTATAGGGGGATTCGTAAGGAAGTAGGATCAGCACTGTCTGAGCTTTGGGTCTCTTGGAGCCGGGTGAGAAATTATGTCAGTCGGTTGGAGAGTAACTTTTATATCACTTTTGTGATCTTATGGTTCTAGTCTGTTGTGTCTTAATAAAGATAGCATTTAATTAACGCCAATGCACGTTCTTAATTATCGGTAGCTCTAAATACGTGAAAACATTAAAACGATGTTCCTTCCTGGTCACCTGGATTTATACTACCCACCCAAGGTTATCCTTAAAATATCCCCCAATTAAGGATGGAAACTTGAAAACTGGAGTAGGCATAAATCTTCGGCGTGTTTATCACTCCCAACAGTAAGAACGATTATTTTTGTGTTTGTACCGTGCCTCCTCTTTCTTACGCGCTCGCAGTTCCCACTATATTTAAATGATTGAAAACAAATGTAAAACTCTTTCTTCTACACGCCGTTTATCATTCGGTCGTGGATGATCCAATTAATTTAAGTTTTCTTTCGATGTTCGGGGAAGGACGGGGGGCGGGAGGTGCCGCTCTACAAATTTATCGGTGGAGAGTTCCCCCATTTACCAGGAAGTTCGGGGGGTTTGGCCAGAAATAGGCCAAACGGTTTCGGGGGAGGTGGATTTAAACAGTGCTCACGGGTAGTGAAGCCCGGTACCCAAACACCGACCCTGAAGACGGATGCCCGGCCCTCAACCGGCGACATAAATACCAGGCAAAGAGCGCGGGATTTCCTCCGCGGGATTTATGGACACCGCACCCGTCTCTTAATAAACGGCCTACGCGACACGTGTTCGGAGAGCGATAAAACAGTCTGTTATAAGGGGAGGAGGTGGACGGGGTGGGGGTGAGTTTACTTTTGAGAGTATTTTTCTCGTTTGAGCATAAACCAATTCAACGTGGCCGCCATGTGTCGCCTTCGGGAATTTTTTCGGGTGTAACGAAAAAAAATTCAAGATTTATAACGCTTCCTTCGTCGTGTTGGAATTTCACTAGTGCGACGTTTACGACTGGACCTTCAGATAGACTACTGGACCTATATTATAGAGGTGTTAATTACCGATTTTTTATTCTATTCTGTACGGTACGTCCCAGGCTATCGTAAATTTTCACTCTTCGAATTCACTTTTCGTTTTAAATTTATAATATATTCGACATATTAAAATCCTTATGTATTAGTACACCTATGTGTTATGCATTTTTACTTTATATTATTTATTGCAATAAGTTTAAATCCGACTATCCTTTGCTTCCTAGCCAATAGAGCCTAAAATTCTCACTTTGTTTAGACCGCACTAGCAACATGCTGTTCTTGAGTACTAATTTGTACAAAACCTTAGTACTGACGATGGCGAGAAGACAAAAATAGTCTAGCTATAAGCAACCAACGGTAGGAAACAGAAAATCGCACGATTGGTCATATTTCATAAATACCTTGGATTTCCCTACAAGTTATTTATGGAGTGTCATTTGAGTGACTGGATGATACCTTGGTGCAGAAATGAAGATATATTTCTCCAAGTTTACAATATTTATCTGACGTACCTCAATCAACAACGCCCCGAGTACCGTATCTACAGCGCTCCGGTCTTTCCAAATGCTTCACGAAACGTACATTTCTCGAATATTTCAGCCTATGAATTCGACGTCGAGCGAAAACGCTGCCCACTTTACGACTTCTGTCTGTGCCGCGGGTCTGCAAATTGCGGCAATTTAAATTTAAATCCTGTCGCCCGTATGCTCGAGAGCGGCGCCAACACCGCAATGTATTCGACTAGGAAAGGCCGCGTCGATAGCGACAGAAAAAAAAACATTATCTCCGAGCGAGCCCCGTTGGACTCGGCCGATATACATATATAGAGCTATTCAATTATTTTCCAGTTTCAGCCCAATTAAGCGGCAATGGCCACGAACTAACGAAAGTGCAGTTACTACGGGTTTATAAATTAAATTACGCTTTATCGTATCGCGTTTCCTTATTTCGATTTATCCAATTCACCCGGCCGACTGTTTGCTGTTATAGTTTCTTATGTACTGTTTGTTGAAAGTATTTTAATGAGAAATGAGAAGGCTTCTAAGTCCAACAGAAAAAAATTACACCTTCAACCGCCGCTGTCGCGAAGCGATATCACTTTTTCAGTTCGCCGATTAGAATAGAAGAATTGTTATATAATAAATTCCAGCAGGGCCTATTTCTTATTACAACGTAATACCAGAAGCTGGAAGGTATTTCATGTGGAATTCTGTGTCGTCTTGATTTAAACTCAGCTCGCTAATTTAAAACGAATTTTACCCCATCCCTGCGACCTTCCGCCTCCGTCCCTCTATTGGGTTTTATTACCCTAGACTGGTCTTCTGCATCACCTACGCGAAATTACCGAAAAAAAACTACTCCGCAAAATGTCTCCGCAAATTGGTGAGTTGAGACAGGACCCAAACGAGTAAGTAATAATTTTAAAAATATTTAAGAAACAATTAATTATTAATTACAGTAAATAACCGACTATATGAATGGTAGAGACAGGGCTAGGTTCCGGGCCACATCCCCTATTGTAAATAACGCACCGGCTCACGATTTACACCCAAACCTTTGACTCAGGGCTGTGCGTATATATATATATATATATATATATATATATATATATATATATATATATATCCGGAGGGAGATAGAGAGAGGTTTGTATATAGGGGAGGGAGCAGTGAGGGGGAAGTAGTGAGGAGCGAGAGGACTTACGAGCGGGACCGATCATTAACACGTCCCAGTGGAGACTCAGCGGTAATGACTCAACGCTCAACGCCTCTCGCGGGCCCCGCGCCCTTTAAAACATCATACTCGCTGTCAGTTCTTCTTCCTTCTTTATCCTTTTATTTATTTCTTTTTTCCTTCTATTTTATTCCCCCCCTCCCCGCTTCCTCCACGTCGCTCGTAAAACACCGGCGAAAACATGGCCCCGCGACGGGCCACTCGAAGAACGGCCGTAAACGGGTCAAGTTGACATACTGTGCGTTTTTAAGGCGCCCGCCGGGGTAAAGTACTTCACGGAAGCGAAATAATGGACACTCATTTGCATTCATTCTTCTGAGACAGTGGGGAACGCACCGCAGTTGAGAACTTATTTATTTATAATTTAAAAATGTATATTATGCTTGAGAATATTCATGGCTGAGGTGTATTTTACTGTTATTTGGTTGGTGCCTGCTTTATGTATATATATATATATATATATATATATATATATATATATATATATTTATTACTCGTTTGTAGCATTCAGACATTATTATAGAGAGATACTGACTACAAATTTAATTCACGTATGTTGAGGCTAAAACTACAATCGTTGTCTTGTATTTCATTTTATTGACTTCAGCCTCGATTGTCCCTTATCTCGACGGCGAAATTCATTATTTATTCATCTTAAAACAAACTTCAATTTGAAAGGATTGGAATGTGAGCAAAGAATAACTTGCCGCCCTACTCTGTACCCGCAGGGGAGAAATGTTGAATGATTAAAATACCTCCGGCATATTTCGCGTAAAATGTATTGCATATTCGGAACATATTTATGGCAGTTATTAAATCGGTACAACCAATCTGATGTGGATCGGTCAGGAATTTTAAATGAATCGAAATATTTAACAGGAAATTCCGAATTATTCGTTTTTTTCCGTACATATGGCCGCATTCTTATTTGAGAATCAGATAAACGAAATTTTGTTCTAATTTGTCAAGCATTCACTGGTCCACATACTGGTCACTGTATTCACCGTATAAGAGTCACTACATAATTCTAATTAACATTGTATATAGAGTAACTGTTATAGAGGACAGTTATAGTAAGGTGACAGTGCAGTGAGACGGTAAGCAACATCGACAGCCGACCTTAACAAAGTTAAGGAGATCCCAAATATTTTTTAAATATACGCGTAGATTAAATTAGTCCAATTTGTAGTCTAAATATTTCAAAAAATTGTTTCTTCGTGTCTGCACCTAATTATTCAAACGGGAACGTAAAGGAAATGTTTTCAAAATAGTGGGCCGTTCAGGACGAATCGAAATTCGGGACCGGAGATTTTTTTCTCTCTAGCCGGGCCCATGTAATGTTTCTAATGTTCACATTCATCATAAACGTCCATTAGATAAATCAGTATTCATAAAGCGTCGCCGTTTGTATGATAAGTCGTCTGTTGCTGGAGAGTTGTTACGGGGGGATGAGGGGGCCGGGCCTAAACGCCCCGTTTCGGATGCGGCCCGAGTAGCAGGAAGCCCCGCCAGAGGGCCATTCCCCCTTACATCCCTCGGGCATTTCTATTCATCGGTCCACCCACTTTTATTGGGGCTACGAGGACTAAATCTGAGATTTAACGGATTTACAGCCGGGTCCGGACGGCGCTAACGCCCAGTCTGGACGGGGGCCGGTCACGGAAAATACGACGTTGAATTCTTCCCCAGCCCGCGGCCTCAATGTAAACGGCTGCATTAAACCCGGCGTAATGTCGCACAGTACCGATTCATTAATCATATTGATGTGGAACTACGAGACGATACCACGCCGGGATTGAATTCCAGGAATCGTGAAACTCACGTTTCGATTCGATCTTTTCCTCTTTTTTCGTCCCCCGACGCTACTATCTCGATCGTAGCACGACTGAAGAAGAATATTCATTGCAAGTAAATTGTTTTAACCTAAAGAAGGCGTCACGAATATACTCAATTGGAAACGATCGCATTCCTATTATTTCGGTCAGCGGCCGAGGATCGAGCCGGATGTTTTTCTCGTATAAAGATTCGTTCTACTTTTCTGAAAATCGCTCCCTGCCCGCACCCCCCTCTCGCATTTCGAAATGTATCACTGCCGTCTTTTGATGAACGTCCTATAGGGCGGAGTCGGCGGCTGTTACAAGGCCCCGTAGCGCGAGGACACGGGCCCTAAATTAATCCCGGCGGAAGTAAGGCCGGGCTACGAGAGAGGGCGGCGATCCGCCGGTGGCTTGTAGGCTCGCCCACGTCGCCCGTCTAGGCCCCGCTCGCTACGCTTAGATCCGGGCAAAAACGCCCCCCCCTCTTGCCCGCTGAGTTATGGAGTGGCCTACCGGCGTCAATAGAAACGTAGATTTTTCTCGGTAAGCCGAGTAATGGCTCATATTTTTGGCTCCACTATATCCATATAGACGGCATAACGGTCCGACGACTCCATCCTTTCCAAATGTTCTTACACGCCCCTGAAAAAAATGTCGGCCGCTTATCCGATCGATAGTCGTGGTTTTAATTTATTATAATCTCTCAGCTATCTCACATCGCTTTCACAACATACTGGTAAAGGAGATGTACGTTGTTATTCTGAGATTATATTTGTTTAATCAACTACTACACTTAATATTTTTGTGCTCTATTTGTCCTCTAATTAACTAATTTAATGAGTTATGAGAAACCTGTAAACTTCGTGCATAACTTTGGCGGTATTTCGTAATCATTGCGTTGCTTCACCATCATCGCGATTGTTTTCTAATCCGGTGGTTGTTCCGGGAACTATTTAACTCATATCAGTGTCCAATAAATTATACTACTGAATGATTGTCTTTTTTTGTGCTGACAATTCAGCCGAGGAATGTAACGCCCAGATGTTAATCTCTTTTATTCTTTATCATTTTTTTTATCGATCCTATTGCCTCCTGCACATAATGGGGAAAACCGAATGCGTCATCCGACAGTTAAATGCGATTTCATCTCGTGAAACTGGTTCTATGTAGGAGTCTAGAGCCGGGGGCTCAAGAATATTTCCTCGCATTTTTCTTCAGACTTCCAACACAATTTTATCCATCCATGACACGTTATAGAAAAAAGTGTCGCGTGTCGGTACAAAGAAAAATT